>CM060912.1:786390207-787616207 GCA_030737875.1 Allium sativum | reverse complement strand
GAGATAAATACACTACGCCATAAACGGCCTAACGCAACGCAAAAAAATTGTTGGCACAGGCCCAAAAAATGTTGGCATAGGTCTTTGGCAACGTTTTTAGGGTGATGCAATTTTCACCTTTGCCACAGACCTCAAAGGTAACATTTCGACTATCTACGGCAACATAACAAATATTGTTATAGTAGAACCTTCTTTTGTTCTGTAGCAACATCCTTAGGTGTCTTTAGCAACATCCAAAAATGTTGCTATAAATATTAAATTTCTGAATTTGTTTTGGTGAGCTACTTGCATAATACCACATATAATAGTACGACAGCTACTTGCATAATACCACATACAATAGTACTAAAGCTACTTGCATAATATCACATGCAGCACTTGCATAAAACACCATTCGTAGATTCATTTCAAAATATATAACAGTACACATCACAATTCATCATCAACAACTCCAAAAGGATGAAACATGAAAAAAAATTATGAAGAAAAAATGTTACATGTTATTTCACTTAGATGGTACTTCACAGCACTACATTGTCATAAGTATACACAAAACAATCCCAATCAAAATCCATGACATAGCTAAAGCTCCTGCAAAGAATTTTCTCCTTTCACGTGCTTTCCACATTTAACGCGCATTAAGGCCAACTCTACCTTCATATAAGCCACAAATTCATCGACCTTTGCCCTCTTTTGCTTTTGCTTCAACAACTTGTCTTCAAATGTCTTTCTTTCCATGAGCAATTGTGATATAGTGTTTTCTTTTTCCATCAATTTAACAGCAGTATCTTCCATTTCAGCATTGTTATTGATTTCATACACTTCGTCGTGCCATATAAAATACCCATAATCGACATTCTACACATGTTAAATTCTCGACTAAAACGTCAAAAATACGATAGTCGACAAAGCAACCAAAAATACCTAATATATACTTATAGGCCACATGGAGCAACCAAAAAACTTCTTCCCCGCATTCGACCCTACCTCCACAGCCTCATCTTCGCTAGGATTTTGTGGTGGCAATGCTTATTTCCCGCCGCTGTTGTTGAAGTTGAAGCAGAAATTGATTGAGTGGTCATTGAACTCGAAGATGGACATATCAACTTCATATATATATATATATATATATATATATATATATGCATACATGTGAATATGAATATATGCATGTAGACTTGTGTGTATGAATTAAATTTTTAACAACTACACATGTTCAAGAAGATGGACATATCAATTACATAAGCACTCGAACAAGAATCAGGGAAATGGACAAACAACATATTGTATTTACCAGTAAACAGGGTGATTTTTGATGGCCTATTGCTAACACGTAGTGCTCCAAGTGCTCTTAGAAATTAAATGGTAAGGCATGTAGGCTTCCATAAAATTATATCTTTGTGGCAGTGATGATGTAGGCTATTTATAAATGTCGAATAATAGCAAGGTACAACCTACCAGACCCATTTTATATTTTAACGTATTCTTACAAACCCGTTGAAATAGATCGGATTAGCAGAGTAGATAGGTTAGACATTCCTTTATCACAGCGTGAAGTTGATGGTCTTGCAAATATGAAGGACTTAGTTGTTGAGGAAAATAACCATGGGAAAGTGTTGAGTGATAAAAAGATTAATAGGAGTGATATTGTTAATCCAACAAAGTCAGATGAATGTATTGTAGTTATAGAGAATGGGTCATTTGAAACTATTGCTGCTGAGATTATAGGTCATGGAAATGTGCAAACAGTGATTGAATTGACTGATTGCCAAACAGTAGAAGATAAAATAGAGCACAAAGTCATGAACGAAAATGAAATGGTATCACCAGAACCACCTAATGCATTACTAAAGCAAAACTTTAACCATACTGCATGGCATGGAAGTCGCAATGTCAACCAAGATGAGAACACACAAAGTATTGGACATGTTGAAAAGCAGAATGGTGAAGTTTCAACTAAAACCAAGGAGCTGCTTGTAGATGTTATGCTTCTTACAGGTTTAATCGAGAAAGACTTAGCACACAAAGACAATAGTGAACAGAAATGTGCATTATTACAAACGAAACTGAAGCCCCAGATCCTTACAACAACGTCGAACTAATACCAATCCTTACAATAACATTTTAAGAATTTTCACTGTTAGTACCAGCAAACCCACAAACGAAATTAATGTCTCAAATCTAACTATTTAAATCCAACAATAAAATTCTTACCCTATGCAGAATTATCAAAAGCTGCGATAACAACAAATCCAACAGGAATTTGGAAGTTGAATACACTGAATAACTCAATTTCTCTAATGCCTTGACCCTCATTTTATTTTTGAAACAACATTGAATCACTAGAAACTCATATATGATTTCGCTAAGGACCGATTGGAGATGTGTGCCCCCCCAGATCGAAGATTAGGCATTGAAGATTTTGATATTTTGATATTTTGGGGGGTTAACGAAATGAAAATTAGGGATTGTAGATTTTGAAATTTTGGGGGTTAGAACAAAAGTGATTGGATGAAAATAAAACTGAGAAATGGAAATAGGTGAGATGTGGATTGATGGCGTGGATGGACGGTAGAGATATTGTTTTAACTAATGGTGCGGATCGCC
This sequence comes from Allium sativum, assembly GCA_030737875.1. Lineage (NCBI taxonomy): Eukaryota > Viridiplantae > Streptophyta > Magnoliopsida > Asparagales > Amaryllidaceae > Allium > Allium sativum. The sequence continues at coordinate 787,613,600 of CM060912.1, read as the reverse complement.
ACGTAGGACATGGAAAGGTCTACAATAGCAACAATGCACAAAATGTTGCATCGTGTTACAGTTGTTTATCTAGAGCAACACATTTTTATGGCTAAGGTAACACAAAATATAAAACGTTGCAGTAGGACCAAAATAGTATAGCTATCAGGATATTTTGGCTGGCAACACCTTACAAATTCGTTGCATTAGGCCGTTTATGGCGTAGTGTTATCAGTTTATGGTTTTGAGCGCAGGATTAGAACATGAGCAGGGTTTGCGAGTTTATAGGGTTTGTAAGAGGGATCTTTTTTAATACCCTGTAAGTATCTTAGAAATGCAGCAGTAGGCATAGTTTGCCGAAGTTGGGTAAAATCTGTGTTATTTATTTCCTGCATTTATTTTCTCTACTGCATTCTGTGTTGTGATATTTTTTAATATCTCGTAAAATTCCAATAAACCCTATTCACCCCCTCTAAGGTTAATCTAGACCCGACAAGTGGTATCAGAGAAGGTGTTTTATTAACTCTAGAGTAATGGTGTTCCCTAATTGTCAGTATAGCAAGAGTCAGTCCAGTGATATTTCAATTATTTTCAATGAGGCAGATTTTTTAATTTGAAAATCAAAAATAGAATTCTATTTAAAATCTATTAGTTCTGAATATTGGAATATTATTGAAAATTTGGGTGATATGCTAGATAAGAAAAATAAAGTTATCAATGCTCCTGTTATGCATATTCTGTATTCTTATCTTAGTAATAATTTACTTAATCTTATCTCTCATTGTTTGACTATACAGGAAATCTGGAGTACAATCGATACAAAATATGGAAGAATTGACAATAGCAGCTCAAAACCCCAGAAGGACGACTCAGATTCAAATCTATGCTTGAAAGGAGAAACGGATGAAAATTCAAGTAGAACAGACGATGGAGACTCAACAGACAATGAGACTAAAAGTTTCACATATGAAATTTGGTTTATATGTGTGCTGATTTAACTAAATCTGTTGATAAACTTCAACGGAAGAACAAAACTCTAAGATCTGGAAACCTTGAGTTAGCCAGCAAAATTAATGATTTGGAATCACAACTTGAATACTCTAAAAACTCTTTAAAATCGGAATGCAAAAGTTGTTTGAAATTGAAAACCAATCTTGTTCATCTCAATAAAAATATTCAAAAACTTGAGAATGAAATTCTGATCATAAAAGAGAACGAGAATGAGTTATTAAGTTCGAACAATCTTCTGCAAAACGAATTTGAAAATTTTAAGACTACCAAAAATTCCAAACATCAAAGTGATGAAAAAGAAAGCTTAATCAAAAACTGATCTAATTTTGAAAGAGTTAGAAAATGAAATAGTGAAATTCAAGAATTTTGAAAAACTTGAGTTTGAAAAGCAAAAACATTTTGAATCTGAAATCTCCGAGTCTCAAGCCAAAATCAAATTACTTGAATCTGAAAATTTGGTTTTGAACATGATACTGAAAGAAAGATCACTAATAATCGTTGTTCAGATTTAATCAAAGACGATCTTGAATAAAAAATTCAACGATTAGATTCACCATTGGAAAAATACTCTAATGGGGAAAAATCGTTAAATATGTTGTCGCAAAACAATGTTTCTATTGGAAATAAATATGGTGTTGGCTTTAAGACAATATTTTTTTTTTGAAAACATGAATTCAAATAATTTTAAAAATCCTGCAAACTGCTTTAAAAAGAAACGTTTTGAAAATTTAAACTCTGATAATTTCAAAGGATTTTTAAATCATAAACGGGATGAAAACCGGTTCTGTAACAAACCATCTAAACAATCTTGGATCCTAAATGGAAATAAAATGATTTTGAGTTAGTTTAAACATATTTGGGTTCCTAAGGGTACAAAGGTAAATTCCAATGGAATATTATACAAACAGGTTTGGGTACCAAAAGATGTGAACAAAGTTAGGAGTGGTCTTACAAAGAAAGGGGTTGGTTTTATTTGTTAGCATAAAAGGAGGGTTTTAAATCTCATTTTATATTGTTTTGTTTTTACTTTGTTTTGTAAACCGTCTATTAGTTTTCTAGTTTGTCTATAAAACTAAGGTTTTCTAGTTTGTTTATAAAAACTAGGCCATCTAGTTATAGGATTTTAACTAGCAGTTTTTTAGTGTCTGTAATAACCAGAGTTTACTAGCCACGGGTTTGTAGCTAGGGGAAAATTTGCACTTGGGGATAAAGATCAGTTTAGGGTTTTGAGCGTAGATTAGAACAGGAGCACGGTTTGCGAATTTACAGGATTTGTAAGCGGGATCTGTTTTAATACCTAGTAAAAATCTTAGAAATGCAGCAGTAGGCAAGGTTTGCCAAAGCTGGGTAAAATCTGTGTTATTTATTTCCTACATTTATTTTTTCTACTGCATTCTGTTTTGTGATATTTTTTAATATCTCATAAAACTACAATAAACAATATTCACCCCCTCTAGGGTTAATCTAAATCCAACAAAAGCCGGTCTTTCCGAATAACAGGCGTATCTTTATAATCATGTGATATATACACAAAGATAGCACACATCTTATTCCAATCCAGAATATTCTTTTATTCAAATATTCTTTATACTGAGAACTATTCCCATAAATCTTATCAAAGATTGTCTCATTTAAACTTATTTTTTATTTCATTCCTTGGAAACCACTTGCAAAAGATTTTATAATATCTTTTCACAAATTAAACCAAATTAGGGTTTACAAAACTAGTCGGGATTATCGAGCTTCACTAAGGTAGTCATTCATTTTATTATCCTGATCCCAACCTATTTATCCCATGAAGCAAAAATGGTAATACTCCATATCTAACACCCTTCGTGTTATTGGTAAATTTAATTTATATTTATCGTTCCAAACCTAATTAAAGATTTAACTATCGCATTGAGTAAGAAAAACTGGTGATACTCCATCTCGAAGACTCCTCGTGTTTGGTAAATTTAATTACCATTTAACTTTCAACCTAATTAAAGATTCATTTAAAGCTCCAACCTAGTTTTAATCTCAAAAATCATTGCTTAAAGACTATTTACCTTTAGAAAATTAATCATACCTTTAACTGGGTTAAAGTACAAATTTTATCTAAAACACTGCTCACGATAAACCCAAAATCAGTTTCCACTAATATGGAATCTTCAGTGAAATATGAACAATTTTTAATCGATATAAATTTCCGTATTAGACTAATACTGCGGCACCCCACGTCCGTTAATGTCACTCACAAAGGGAATGCATTAAGTTTCGTGAAGCGTTATAGGTAAACAGACACAGAATTTTATAAGACAGACATAAATAAGATGACAACGGAAATTTAAATTTTTATTTCAAACACAAATCATACAGTATGGTTCAAAATACTGTGAGTCTCAAAAACCATTACAACAACATAACTTCTGTCTTTCAACATCAGAGTGCAAAAATACTTAAAAGAAAACATAATTCCCCAAATAAAAGAGACAAAGCCATAGTAGAGACAAAAACTTGAGCCATACTTCGAAAGTAGCTCTAGCAAGATGATGTCTGAGTCCTGATTAAGCCTGAGTGTTTCCTCCCTGAGAACCTGGGGGGAAACGGAAGAAAGAAGGGGAAACAAGAGGGTCAGACATAAAGTCTGGCGAGTCTAGTGACTTTTAGCAAGTAAATAAATAAAAGTAGCATGATAGGTATATAAAGTGGATAAGAGAGATCCCAACATAAATAGCAGGTGTGACAAGGCAGACAGGATAAGGTGTATAGACTTCTAATGATCACTCTTCCCTATTACTAGTACAACTAGAATGAGATGATCCCTTCCATAATAAGGTGGTAGACTTGGAGCATACGTCCAAATGTACCCTAACCACTACCCTAATCGATCGGCTCCCTACTCCGTAGATACTCTGTTCTAGCCCCATAGTAGGATGTATCACATCGTAAAGTGGCAACCCCTCACTAATATGCATAGCCTCATATCTACTGGTGTCACGGTCGTCTTATCCCCTTCTGCTCGGCTCATGCACGCACATGGCCCTGTCGGTTTGCGCCGCCCACACCGTTCTCCATGTTTGGATCTCTTACAATGAGTCAGTAAGCGTGTCCCCTCTCCGCCTAGTACGGAGTACTTTGTTTGATACCTACTCCGGGTTACTGACTGAAATGGGTCCCACACAATATGGTAAAAGCTCTCCCCTTTGTCATGTATCCCCACTAGGTTTTCTTCAGCTATGTATACCAATGGGTGTCTTTAATTACATAACCATATTATTTCTACAAGTTATGCTTACCCTAAAAGGTGTCTTTAATTACACAACTTTTTATTTTCTCCGATTATGTATACCACTAGGTGTCTTTAATTACATAACCTTATCGGGTTAACTTTGTATGCCTATATGTAAATATTACCCACCCTGTAACACCCCGTAATTCTATTAATATTAATATTCACAAATTAAAGAATAACTAATCTCAGATGTGAGAATTGTGGGAAAAGGGTTGCGCCATTGTGTTCGTCTCAGAATTCTGGTTGAAATAGAGTCCGAGTTTGCGTGATTTGGACTTCGTATGAAGGAGATATGGCCATCGGAAGTTTCAGAAAATTCAAAATTCAAAATTCGATGTCAAACAGGCTAGGCGGGAAATTTCCCGCCCAGCACCCAGGTCGACTGGGGAGTCGACTGGGCAGTCGACACCCCCAGGACCAGGTCGACTGCGCAGTCGACCTGGTCCAGTCGGCCAGGTTTTGGCTGAGCCCAATCTTGAGCTGCTGATGTGTCTTTAGGGCTGAGTTGGCAAATTTAACGGTTCAGGTTAGTTCTGAGTTGATATGACGGTCTAAATAAATCCTAAACTCTATATATACCAAGGTAGTCTCTCACTCTAAATTCACATGAAAAATAGAATAGCCGCCGTCATGCCATCGCCATGGAACTCAGTGCAGCCGCCGCCAACTAAGAAGGAAGAAAGCTAATCAAAACTCTAATTCTACTCAACTCTAAAGCAAATCAAGACTCTCTTTCTTTTCTAATTGTGAGTATGATGATCTTAATAAGATTATTAGCAAACTAATTAGATTAAGATGTGATATGGATCATAAGAAAATGATGTGAATTGTCATATATGTTGTTGTAAACCTTATGCTATCATGTATGTTGTAAATCCTATGTTATGTGATGATGATATCCTATATGTTGTAAATCAAGCTATGATGATATTATATATGTTGCAAGTTTCTATGCTAAGTTGCGATGTTACAAGCCATGATGTTATTTTGTTGTAGTTAGCTTACGAATCATGATGTTTATTATATATATTTGGGCTATGATGATTCACATGATAAATCACATGTACCTATGCAAGTTTAGATTTATTAGTATGTATAATCTCACATATTGTATGACATCTATTTAGATCTAGAATTATGACATCTATTTAGATCTAGAATTATGCTATGACATGTGTGAGTTCTATGTGTTAGATGCTAGTTCACACCATCATTATGTTGCCTAAACCACATATGCAAGTTTATACATGAATTTGGATTATGATCATATTATGTAAATTATGACATTTTACCAAACAAGTTGACACCTTTAGATCCATGACATGTGTAGTTTTAGGCAAGTTGTAGTTTTTTCCTATGCAAGTTTAGGTGTTGGACATCTATCACACATGCAAGTTTCACCCTTTTTATGATTAGATCTATTTTAGTCATATGTATATGTTGTTGTTGTGATAATTTCTTTTTATGCTATGAGTTAGACTATTCGAGTCTAACGTATATTTTACATTAAACGTACGAACGTACAACGTGGGGTAGGGGTAAAAATTAAGGATTTAATATTAAGAAATTGGGGTGCAATTGATATGATTTTGCATACCATAAGTGGATGGCCATAATTGAGTCAATTGTGGACATCATTAAAATTGGAATTAATTAATGATTTGAATAGGGATATATTTAAAACTGGGGTAAAAGATTATAAGTGTTAATCAATGCTTAGGACACGAGGTTGGACTCGTTTGCGACGTAAAACTGCCCGGACCCGACCGACAAATCCAGTAGTTACAAATGTCAGCCCAATGTGAGAGGTCCTAGGCCCAAATTAAAGCATAACAGTTGAAAAAGACACGAGGTTAGACTCTTTTATGGTGTAAGACTGCCCGGACCCGCCCAGCGAATCCAGGTGCCATAAATGCCAGTCTAATGTGAGAGGTCTTTATGAGGTTATGGCCTGAATGAATTAAGAAATACTTAACCAGATAAACATTTGAAGTGGGACATGGGGGTTAAGTAGGTGCCTTGGGTGGCATGAGGAATCTAGTGAGTGCCTTTAGTGGCATTTGAAATACGATTAGTAAGACTTAACCAAACACACATGTAAATGAACATGACTAAGAGGGTTAAGTGGGATGTACTAGTGGGGACAAGCTTAGGTGGATAGCTTGTGGTAAGTAAAGGGGGCCCATTTCAACCAGTAACCCAAACGTATCTTTGTGGGCTCGACCCAAGTCGAGGACGAGACACGCGTACCGGGCTTGACTATAAGAGGCCAAACGGGTTAGCGGTGGCAACGCAAGTCCAACGGGTTTCATATGCGTGTGTGGACCCGGGCTGGTAGGTAAGACGTTGTTGCATCGTGTAGGTATAAGCCGTGCATCCTCAAGTTGTATCGGGTTGCCACTTTAGGGGAGTGATACACCCCACTGTGGGGCCAGCACGGGTATCTACGAGTAGGGAGCCAATCGCAAGTGGGTAGTGGGGTACACCTAGCGGAGATAGGGACAGGCGACACCTATGTAGTCAGCTAGGGGTACACAAAGCTATTTATATAATTTCTAAGTTCGGTGAGTGGGATCAACCTTTAGGGTGACTGGTGTGTTGCAGTGTAGTAATTATTCGTTAGTAATTAGGTGTGCCTTTAACGTTATTTTTATCTGCTCTTCCATACCCAATAGTTCATAGACATTTCCTTGTTTTCCAGCTTATGCCTTAGTCTAGTTATTTTGATAATAGTATTGTTAGAATCATCATACTCACCAGACTTTATGTCTGACCCCCTCTATTTCTATCTTTTCCCCCCTCCAGGTCCTCAGGGTGGGCCCAGCTCTAGTGGAGCTTGATTGGATTATTTTATCTCTCTTTTGGAAAGCTTGGACCGTTGAAGTAAAGTCCAGCTTGTTATCTTCTTTAATGGCTATTTATGTAATGGGATTATGTATTTTGTTTTATCAAGATGGATACTGTACTTGACTCTGATTTATGGTTTTATGATGTAACAAACATGTTTAATTTCCGCTGCAATGAAATAAAGTTTTAGATTTCCAAGTACTACTTATTATCTGTCTTGTTGTAATTTTTCTGTTCTATATTCACTTAAAACCTCCATGGAAGTTAATGCATTCCCTTTGTGAGTGACATTAATGGACGTGGGGTGTTACACGTGGTATCAGAGCTTAAGGTTACCAAAACAGATAAATTTTTTAGAAAAACTATTTTTCTAAAGTATTTTTGAAGAAGTGTTTTCAAAAACATGTCTTGATGAGTAATTTAAAGAGGAAAGTTTTTATGAAAAACATAATACCCAATAGCCATATATCTTTATCTTTCGAATTCTCCATTTTGAATCTTTCCTTTTTCATTTCAGCATGGCTGAAGATCTTAACCTTCCGGACGGTGTAACGATACCAGGATGGTATAGGAAGTTATTAGATGCTAGGGCCGCTGCAGGTCCAGCCAATGTTCCTCCACCACCAGTTGCACCCGCTCCTCTTCCTCCCCCTCCTCGCGCTGATACTTTTGCAAAGACATGCAAGGAATTTAAGGCTATGGGTGGAAAACCTTTTCAAGGGTCAGAAACGTTTGTGGAAGCTAGAGATTGGCTTAAGGAGGTGGAAGAATTGCTAGAAATCTTTGAAGTAGAAGAAGTGAGGAAAGTCAAATTAACAACTTGGTTAATGAAGGGAGAGGCCTCGTTTTGGTGGGAGGTCACTAATGGGGAGCGTCCTGTTGACTCTTGGGCGGATTTCAGGTGTAGGTTTGAGGCGAAGTTTCTCTCACGGGCGGAAGAAAATCTATATATGGAAAGGTTATTGACATTAAAGCAAGGAAGCTCATCAGTGAAAGAATATGTCAACAAATTTAATCAGTTAGTAAGGTTTGGCTTGGACTTAGTGAACGCGCCGGAGAAGAAGGCTCTGAGGTTCGTTAAAGGCTTGAATGAGCCGTTGCAGGGGTTGGCTATGACCCACATCCCTATGGGGGCCACCTTTGAGAGGCTAGTAGACATGGCATTCATGCACGAGGAGAAAGGCGCTAATGCTAATAAGGCACCCGAGAAGAAAGGGGATCAGAAGAAATCACAACAACAAAACAGGAAGGGTGGTAAAGACAATAATGGCAAAGGAAAGAAAAGATGCTTTAACTGTGGGACACTAGGCCATCTCAGCAAGGATTGCAGAAAGAAAAAGAAGACTGGCTGTTTTCACTATGGTGAAGCGGGACATCTAGTGAAGGACTGCCCAAAGAAGGGGCAGAGGGCAGGGTCTACCTCGGGAGGACAGGTGCAGGCTCTTATGGCACCAGGGCAGGCAAGGGGACAAGTTCAGGCTCTCGCGGTCCCACCGCTGCAAGAACGAGGTAGAACCATTTCCGTTGAAAGCTTAGCTTTTCTGTTTGATCATCCTGTCCGTACTTTATTCGATTCGGGCGCATCGCATTCGTTTATCTCTACATCATTAGTTGAATCACTGCACTTAAACACCAGTTTAGTAGAGGATCCCTTAGTTGTTTCGAATCCAATTGGGGGCTCAGCTTATTTGTCTATGATGTGTTTGGATTTGAAAATTTCTATGCTTAGAGTTGAGTTTAGATGTGATGCTTATGTTTTGGGCTTCACGGGCTATGGGCTAATTTTAGGAATGGATTGGTTATCCAGAAATGGGGCCGTTCTTGATTGTGAAAGGAGAGTAGTTAGGCTCATGACTCGCCTTGGTAACACTCTCAAAATCTTTTGTAATCCCATAAATTCCGTTATGCTAAGTTATCTAGAATCGTTTGACGCGTCTGTGGAGAATCTATGATCTGTTAGAGTGGTTCGAGAATACTCGGATGTGTTTGAGGAGGTGAAGGGCTTGCCTCCGAAGCGGGAGATAGATTTTTGAATATATCTTGTGGATAATGCAAAACCAGTACCTTTTCCAGTACGCCACATGGCTCCTCGTGAAAGGAGGGAACTCAATAAGCAAGTGAAGGAGTTGCTTGAGAAGGGGTTCATAAGACGAAGTATATCGGAGTGGGGTGCTCCAGTAGTATTTGCCACGAAGGCGGATGGGTCCCTTAGACTTTGTGTGGACTATATAGAACTTAATAAGCTTACTAAGAAGAACAGACACCCACTGCCGAGGATTGACGATCTCTTCGATCAGTTAGTTGGCGCCTCAGTGTTTTCGCAGTTGGACTTAGCCACTGGTTTCCATCAGTTGAGGGTGGCTGAGGATAGCATTGACAAGACTGCCTTTCGGACTCCGGACGGTTTCTATGAATGGCTAGTGATGCCCTTCGGTTTGACAAACGCCCCCGCATACTTTGTTGATTTGATGAGTAGGGTGTTTAGGGAGTACTTTAATAAATTCGTGGTGATCTTTGTAGACGACATCTTGATCTTTTCTAAGAATGAGGAAGAGCATGCCGTACATCTTAGGGAAGTGTTGGAGACCCTACGAGCGCATAACCTTAAAGCTAAATTTTCTAAGTGTCACTTCTGGAGAGAGGAAGTGCGATTCTTAGGGCACGTGGTTTCCAAAGAAGGGTTAGCTGTGGATCCCGCGAAGGTGGTAGCCATCCAAGATTGGAAGGTCCCTAAAAATGCTACCGAAATAAGGAGTTTCTTGGGGTTGGCTGGCTACTATAGGAAGTTTATCAAAGACTTCGCAAAGATATCAACTCCATTAACATGCTTGACGAGGAAGAACCTAGTTTTCACATGGGACGTAGATTTTGATGATGCGTTCCAACGTTTGAAGAGAGCTTTGACTTCAGCCTCAGTCTTAGTGCTGCCAGACGGGAGTAAGCCGTTTACTATTTATACCGATGCTTATGGGACAGGACTAGGCGCAGTCTTAATGCAAGAGGGAAGGGTAATAGCCTATGGTGGAAGGCTGTTAAGGGTGCATGAGAAGAATTACCCCACGCATGACCTAGAGTTGGCCGCAATTGTTTTTGCGCTTAAGTCTTGGCGTCATTATCTTCTTGGCGAGAAATTCCAATTATTCACTGTCCACAAATCTTTAAAATACTTATTCTCTCAGAAGGACTTGAATTTAAGACAGCAAAGGTGGATGGAATTCTTAGCGTCCTACGACTTCGAAATAGCATATACCCCTGACAAGGGTAACGTGGTGGCAGACTCCTTAAGTAGGAAAAGGCTGTCCTTGAGTCCGTTGTTTATTGAACGGCGAAACTTAGAATTCATCTCTATGTTTGATTTTAGACCTTCCGTTGACTTTGTACCCAGTTTGCTAGCATCCTTGGAGGTCAGACCTACGCTTTTGGGACGGATTGGTGAGGCACAGCGAGACGACCCACAGTTGGTTGAGTTAGTAGAGAAGCTCAAAAGAGGGGAGTCATCGAGCCATCTCCGTAGGTATACCCTAGATGATAAGGGTTGGTTACATAGGGATAGTAGACTTTGTGTACCATGAGACGAGGACTTGAGGAAGACTATTCTTGATGATGCACATCGTTCGAAGATGACCATTCATCCCGGCGGGGATAAGATGTATAAAGACATGAAGCGAGTTTTATTTTGGGCCGGTATGAAGAGGGATGTGGCCGGGCATGTCGCTAGATGCTTGGTGTGCCAACAAGTAAAAGCGGAGCAAAAGAAACCCAGTGGGTTGCTTCACCCATTGGAGGTTCCACTATGGAAATGGGAAAGTGTCTCGATGGATTTTGTGGATGGATTACCAAGATCAAGGAAGGGTAATACGGGGATTTGGGTTATAGTAGATAGACTTACTAAAAGCGCCCATTTCATTCCCGTGAAGAGTAAGAGGATTGCTCCATGGTTAGCTTCTGTATACATTCGAGAGATAGTTCGTTTGCATGGTGTTCCTTCTAGCATAGTAAGCGACCGCGATCCTATCCTCACTAGCGAATTTTGGAGGAGCTTACAAGAAGCGGTAGGGACTCAGTTATGTTTGAGCACCGCATATGATCCTCAGACGGACGACCAAACCGAGGGGGTGAATCGTATTCTAGAGGATCTTTTGAGGCTATGTATCCTAGACTTTGGGGGTACATGGGAAGAGCATCTTCCATTGGTGGAGTTCGCATATAATAACAGCTTTCATTCCAGCATTGGCATGGAACCTTTCGAAGCTCTTTATGGACGACCTTGTCGTTCACCTACATGTTGGTGGGAATCTACGGATAAGATCTTACTTGGGCCCGATATGATTAGAGAGACTTCGGAAAAGATTGATTTGATTTGAAGAAGGATGAAAGCAGCGCAAGATAGGCAGAAATCTTATGCGGATAAGAGGAGGAAAGATCTTGAGTTTGATGTTGGGGACATTGTCTTTATCAAATTGTCTCCATTACGGAACGTTGTTCGCTTTGGGTCCATTGGGAAATTAGCACTAAGGTTCGTAGGGCCGTTTCCTATTAAGGAGAAGATTGGACAGATGGCGTATAGAGTGGAGTTGCCTGAGAGACTTAGTGGTGTACACGACGTATTCCATGTATCACATTTGAGGAAGTGCCTACACGAGACCGCAGAGGTGGTAGAGCCGAACTTGCTTAGAGAGGTGGAGATAGAGCGTGATGCGATGATTCGACGAGCTCCTACGCGCATTCTTGGGTTAGAGATTAAGAAGCTGAGAAATCAAGAGCTCAGACTAGTCAAAGTACAATGGGGAGATGATGAGAGTAACGCTACTTTGGAGACGGAAGAGAAGATGCGCTCGTTGTACCCTTTTCTTTTTGAGGGTATGTCCTTTAATTTCTCCTTTATCGCTTATCTTGTACTTATCTTACCTTTAGAGTATCCTCTCGCTAGTATCCTTGACCTTTAGATAGGATAATCCTATGGTTGAAACATGTGTTTGAGACATGTTATGTATGATGGATGCAAAGTGGATGCAAGTGTTTGCTAGTGGTTGCTCGTGGACGCATATACACACACTATTAGGCACTAGATCGGCTCAGTCACTTCATATTGCATATTGCATATATATGGATGTATGTAGTAAAATGGATGTATGAGGATTTTTTTAGCATATGGATGCTGCATTCAGATGATGATTGTGCATGCATATAGAGATAATATGTAGCATTAAGGAACTTTTGCATACGTAATGGATGCATAGCACTATCATGATTTGCATTAAGGAGGTCAACTGAATCAGTGGACCGCCTGATTTTGCATTAGATATGAACATATACACACACTGTGCATTTAAACATGAAAGCATTAGAAGTCTATAAGGACAATGGATGCCTGTGTTTAATGGTTGAGTAGATGGACGATTGGATGTTAGGATATACATTCTTTTTGACTTGAAGATTTCGGGGTCGAAATCCTTTAAGGAGGGGAGAATGTAACACCCCGTAATTCTGTTAATATTAATATTCACAAATTAAAGAATAACTAATCTCAGACGTGAGAATTGTAGGAAACGGGTTGCGCCATTGTGTTCGTCTCGGAATTCTAGTTGAAATAGAGTCCGAGTTTGTGTGATTTGGACTTCGTATGAAGGAGATATGGCCATCGGAAGTTTCAGAAAATTCAAAATTCAAAATTCGAAGTCAAACAGGCTAGGCGGGGAATTTCCCGCCCAGCACCCAGGTCGACTGGGCAGTCGACTGGGTAGTCGACACCCCCAGGACCAGGTCGACTGCGCAGTCGACCTGGGTGTCGACCTGGTCCAGTCGGCCAGGTTTTGGCTGAGCCCAATCTTGAGCTGCTGATGTGTCTTTAGGGCTTAGTTGGCAAATTTAACGGTTCAGGTTAGTTCTGAGTTGATCTGACGGTCTAAATAAATCCTAAACTCTATATATACCTAGGTAGTCTCTCACTCTAAATTCACATGAAAAATAGAATAGCCGCCGTCATGCCATCGCCATGGAACTCGGTGTAGCCGCCGCCAACTAAGTAGGAAGAAAGCTAATCAAAACTCTAATTCTACTCAACTCTAAAGCAAATCAAGACTCTCTTTCTTTTCTAATTGTGAGTATGATGATCTTAATAAGATTATTAGCAAACTAATTAGATTAAGATGTGATATGGATCATAAGAAAATGATGTGAATTGTCATATATGTTGTTGTAAACCTTATGCTATCATGTATGTTGTAAATCCTATGTTATGTGATGATGATATCCTATATGTTGTAAATCATGCTATGATGATATTATATATGTTTCAAGTTTCTATGCTAAGTTGCGATGTTACAAAGCCATGATGTTATTATGTTGTAGTTAGCTTATGAATCATGATGTTGATTATATATATTTGGGCTATGATGATTCACATGATAAATCACATGTACCTATGCAAGTTTAGATTTATTAGTATGTATAATCTCACATATTGTATGACATCTATTTAGATCTAGAATTATGACATCTATTTAGATCTAGAATTATGCTATGACATGTGTGAGTTCTATGTGTTAGATGCTAGTTCACACCATCATTATGTTGCCTAAACCACATATGCAAGTTTATACATGAATTTGGATTATGATCATATTATGTAAATTGTGACATTTTACCAAACAAGTTGACACCTTTAGATCCATGACGTGTGTAGTTTTAAGCAAGTTGTAGTTTTTTCCTATGCAAGTTTAGGTGTTGGACATCTATCACACATGCAAGTTTCACCCTTTTTATGATTAGATCTATTTTAGTCATATGTATATGTTGTTGTTGTGATAATTTCTTTTTATGCTATGAGTTAGACTATTCGAGTCTAACGTATATTTTACATTAAACGTACGAACGTACAACGTGGGGTAGGGGTAAAAATTAAGGATTTAATATTAAGAAATTGGGGTGCAATTGATATGATTTTACATACCATAAGTGGATGGCCATAATTGAGTCAATTGTGGACATCATTAAAATTGGAATTAATAAATGATTTGAATAGGGATATATTTAAAACTGGGGTAAAAGATTATAAGTGTTAATCAATGCTTAGGACACGAGGTTGGACTCGTTTGTGACGTAAAACTGCCCGGACCCGACCGGCAAATCCATTAGTCACAAATGTCAGCCCAATGTGAGGGGTCCTAGACCCAAATTAAAACATAACAGTTGTAAAGACACGAGGTTAGACTCTTTTATGGTGTAAGACTGCCCGGATCCGCCCGGCGAATCCAGCTGCCATAAATGCCAGTCTAATGTGAGAGGTCTTTATGAGGTTATGGCCTGAATGAATTAAGAAATACTTAACCAGATAAACATGTGAAGTGGGACATGGGGGTTAAGTAGGTGTCTTGGGTGGCATGAGGAATCTAGTGAGTGCCTTTAGTGGCATTTGAAATACTATTAGTAAGACTTAACCAAACACACATGTAAATGAACATGACTAAAAGGGTTAAGTGGGATGTACTAGTGGGGACAAGCTTAGGTGGATAGCTTGTGGAAAGTAAAGGGGGCCCTTTTCAACCAGTAACCCAAACGTATCCTTGTGGGCTCGACCCAAGTCGAGGACGGGACATGCGTACTGGGCTTGACTATAAGAAGCCAAACGGGTTAGCAGTGGCAACGCAAGTCCAACGGGTTTCATATGCGTGTGTGGACCCGGGCTGGTAGGTAAGACGTTGTTGCATCGTGTAGGTATAAGCCGTGCATCCTCAAGTTGTATCGGGTTGCCACTTTAGGGGAGTGATACACCCCACTGTGGGGCCAGCACGGGTATCTACGAGTAGGGAGCCGATCGCAAGTGGGTAGTGGGGTACACCTAGCGGAGATAGGTGCAGGCGGCACCTATGTAGTCAGCTAGGGGTACATAAAGCTATTTATATAATTTCTAAGTTCGGTGAGTGGGATCAACCTTTAGGGTGACTGGTGTGGTGCAGTGTAGTAATTATTCGTTAGTAATTAGGTATGCCTTTAACGTTATCTTTATATGCTCTTCCATACCCAATAGTTCATAGACATTTCCTTGTTTTTTAGCTTATGCCTTAGTCTAGTTATTTTGATAATAGTATTGTTAGATCCATCATACTCGCCAGACTTTATGTCTGACCCCTCTATTTCTATCTTTTTCCCCCCTCCAGGTCCTCAGGGTGGGCCCAGCTCTAGTGGAGCTTGATGGATTGTTTTATCTCTCTTTTGGAAAGCTTGGACCGTTGAAGTAAAGTCCAGCTTGTTATCTTCTTTAATGGCTATTTATGTAATGGGATTATGTATTTTGTTTTATCAAGATGGATATTGTACTTAACTCTGATTTATGGTTTTATGATGTAACAAACATGTTTAATTTCCGCTGCAATGAAATAAACTTTTAGATTTCCAAGTACTACTTATTATCTGTCTTGTTGTAATTTTTCTGTTCTATATTCACTTAAAACCTCCATGGAAGTTAATGCATTCCCTTTGTGAGTGACATTAATGGACGTGGGGTGTTACACACCCCCTCCAGATTTGATTAACCCATCCACTATCCAACAAATTTACTTATCCCTAACTTTAGTTCACAATCATACATTCCCTATGGATTAGATTTGGTTAAGTAGTCCAATTTATTGCTATGTCCATTTATAGTTTATAATGGGCTAGACCTCCCATGTTAGGCCTATAACTTGTGGATGCTGGATATGCCGGTCGGGTCCGGGCAGTCTTATTCCACAGTTGGGCCTAACCTCATGTCTTAGCCCGATTCGTATTTGCGCACTTAGACCTCTCACATTAGGTTCAACATTAGTGGCTGCTAGATATGCCGGTCGGGTCCGGGCAGACTTCCACCACTAATGCAACCTAACCTAGTTTCATAAGTGCAATTACAATTCCTAATTGTAATTACTAGACATTCCATTTTTATCCAATTCTTACCTATGTCTTAATAGGCGATTATGTTCCCACTTTCCCCTTTTATATCCATGATTAACTTTATGCCAAATTTATTCATATTCATTACTCCGATTAATAACCAAATTAACATTCAAATCATGTCCATATTAACCCTTTTTCCCCCGTTCCCTAACTAGCGCACTCATAAAATTGGCGGTATGCCTAGGCTAGATAATAGTCTATTCATAAATGATAAAAGGGAAAACTAATAGGAATATGACAAAAATGAATGTTTTAACATAACTTGGCATGAACATAAACTAGCATGGTGAACATATAAGTATAGATCTAAAGAACTTGTGGAAGTTAACTAGTTGTAACATAGCAAAGGTGATAAGATGAACATGACAAGGTCTAAATTTAATTTGGATGTCCAACAAGTTTAGATCTAATATGAGAAGCACAAGGGGACCCAAATACTAAACAAGATCTGATAAATATTTTAGGTGTCCACATAATACAGACCTAATAGGTAAAAGTAGATCTAACAAATAGGGATTAAGATCTGCATCATAGAACGTTGACATAATTAGGATGACATAGTAGCATGTTCATAACTAATTATGGATTCACATGTCCAATTTATAACACATCTAAATTGACCACAATATGATAGGTGAAAGGTGATTTACATAAAGAATTAGATCTAACCAATGTTGTAACTGTAACAGCCCGCATTTTACGTATCGGAAGATCGTAAAATATTTTTATTTTATTCCCTGAGGGTTGGATCATTCTCATCATGTTGCTTATGGGGATGTGTGACATGTCCATAATTTTTACCGATTTTGTTTGTGACCATTTTGCCCCTGTCAGTCTTGTACTGGGCATAACTTTTGACTCAGGTCGAATCAGAGGGTGAGACCTGTGCCATTGGAAAGGAATTGATGATTTCCTTTCCGTAGAGTGGTTACATTAAGGATTTGGTTCAGCGGTTTGGGAGAAATCGCTGTTTTAAGGTTTTTCAGTTGGCTGTTCAGGTTTTGGAAGGCTAATGGGCTGATTTGGAGAAGGCCCATTAGAGGGTGGGTGGAGACTATAAATAGGGGGTAAGGGGTATGGAGAAAGGTTGGCATTTTCCATTCTCTTATGGGGAGGCTTTGATCTCCTTCTTCCTCTAATATCTTTCCACCATTAAAATTCCAAAATCCAAGGAGGGAAATCGAAGATCTACACCATAAGAGGCTAGATCTACATCGTCTCAAGGGCGAATTCATCGGATTGAAGAGTTTGATTCGAAGTGTTCGCTGTCCGGATTGCGTTTTCATTGCTTTTGCTTAGATTTGGATAATTGGTGAGTGATTTACATCTCTCATTCGGATGCATGCAAGTATATGGGTCTTATGTTGTTAATTTCATCATTTCCATGTTATTTTCCTTAGATCTACACCATGCTAAGTTTATTTTACATGGGAATCACTTTAGGATCTGATCTAGATAATTTAAATGGTAAGTTTCATGTTATTTCATGAGTTTATGCAAGTTAGATCTATATTTGTGTTCATATGTTCAATTATCATGTTTTTGGGAAATTTATGTGTTTTGATGGAAATTGTTAGATTAGTGATATTGTTGGTTGCATAACATGTTTGTGGTTGTGTTTGGATGAATTGGATGAGCCGGTTTCGTCGGATTCGTCGTTTGGCGAAGTTTTGGTCGAAATCAAAGTCGAAATGGAGCTGTGCAGGTTTCTGGTCGGTTTTGGAGCTAGTCGGGTCGGTTGAGGCGGTCTGATGGCTCTGGTCGGTCCAGAAGGGTCTGGACTGAGGTGGCCGGTCACGTTATGGCTTGGGGAGCAAGTCAGGGAGCTGGTTGGTTGGAATGGAGGCATCGGGGTTGGTTTTGACTGGTCGTTCTAGAGCAATGCTGGTCGGTTTTGACTGGTCGTTCTGAAGAAATGCTGGTCGGTTTTGATTGGTCGTTCTGGAGCAATGCTGGTCGGTTTTGACTGGTCGTTCTGGAGCAATTCTGGTCGGTTTTGACTGGGTCTTGGAGCTGGTCGGTTTGATCGATCCAGAAGGCTGAGGAGGGAGTCTGGTCGGCTCAGGAGGGTCCTGGTCGATCCAAGAGGAGCAAAGGGAGGTCTGGTCGGTCCAGGGGGTCTGATCGGTCTAGAAGTACCGGAAGAGGTCTGGTCGGTCCAGAATGGGTCTGGTCGGCATTTCTAGTGGAAATTTCTGATCGGACACTTCTAGTGATGACGTAACTTCGAGGTGGTTCAAGTAGGAATGCTCGAAGTGGTGAATGTGTTCGTTGATCAAGGTGGAACAACGAATGCGGTGACAACTCAAAGGTCGTGAGTTGGTGGATAATGGTTGCTTGAGAAGTTTGCTTAAGCTAAGAAAAGTCATCAAGTTTGGATGACTAGAGATGCAGAGGCTGAGAAGTTATCATTGTCGTAAGTTCTAGCAGGCTCAAAGCAGGGGTACGATGGGTATCGTTGAAAGGCCCAAAAGACCAGTTGTAGGTCGAGTAACCTGGGTCTCGGGGAGAGGCCTAGCGTCGAGTTGGACATTGCCAAGGTCGGGCATATGGAGTTCATGCTAGAACTGGGGTTACCATTAGCCCTTGACATGTGGCAAGTTTGGCCGTCATACGATAATGATGATTTCGAAGCAGGATTGGCGGTGATAGCCAGAGTCGGTTATGGATGATTGTTTGTTCTGTTTGTACTATCTCACATAGATTATCCAAAGTCGAGGGAGATGTTATTTGAGTGCTTAAGTGATATTGGTTTAGGCCTCTGGCGAGGGTACTTGAGGAATGTTAAACTCGATTAGGGTTGTCTGTGTGAGACTTATATAATCTGGATGTTATGTGTGTTCTCTATGATTGAATGGGTGTTCTGGTTTCTATGGATGAATGGTTGAAATGCTTGGTGTAAAGGCTATCACTGTCCGATGTGGGGAAGATAAGGTTGGGTTCTTCTCTGGTGATGTGGGTAGATAAGTTGTTCATTTACCCATTCTCATATGCTTTCTTGTTGAAGTTTGTTAGCTGTATTATCGCTCACTAAGACTATTGTCTGACTCAAGGTTTTATGTCTCCTCTTATTACCTTGGGCTGTTCATCCGGTTGTGGATGGGCAGACTAAGTAGCAGGTTACAGGTAATGGAGCTTAGTGATACGAGGAAGCTGAGCGATGACGAGCAGGAGGCTGGCGTACCAGTTTTATTCTATCTAGTATTTCTGTTTCCGCTGTTTGAGTTGCTTGAGAGTTGTAGTGAGGCCTTATGTACAAACTTGGATATCAGTTGGATAATCTTTCTGGATGATGAAAGAGTTTCAAAAGTTTGCTATATGATACCTCATTACTATCACCTGTTGTATATGTTCTATTATATTTTATCCTTGCGCTGTGAGTTCTACGACAGGTTTCGATGTGTTCACTTACTATGATGATCGTCCATAGCAGCCTGGCACGCCTTTCAGCGCATTATTCCTCTTGTTTAGTGCGGGGGTTATGGGCGGTTGTCACATTTGGTATCAGAGCTCTGGTCAACGATTTTGGCCAAAGTTCAAAGACGTAATTGCGTATGAGGGACGTATTTGTAGATTTCAGTTGGATGTTACTATATATATTAGCATATATAGTAGTAGCGATTGTATTCTTTTAGCAGTTTTCTTGGAAGTGGCTAACTATTCTAAATTTCAGATTTAGAATGAGTAGACGACCATCAAGGCACACTGCTAGGAGAGCTAATACTGGAGGGGGAAATGGTGGTGAGCCAGATTACCCGGCCATGTTTGAAGCCATGGCAGAAGCAATTATGCGAAGGGTACCCGCTCCAGTGGCGGCCACGGTAGATGTAGGGGTGTGAGTTCCTAGAATAGATTTTGCAAAGATGTGCAAGGACTTTATATCTCTAGGAGGGAAACCATTCAAGGGAACTGAACCAGCTGAAGAGGTTCAAAGGTGGATGGATTCATGTGTTCGAATCTTTGGAGACTTGGGTATTGAAGATGCAATGAAGAGAAAGCTTGCATCAAGGCAGCTGCAAAGCAGGGCCATGGAATGGTGGAATTCTGTTATACTCGAGACTCCGGAAGAGGAGATTTCATGGGAGCAATTCCAAGCTAAGTTTGAAGCAAAGTTTATCTCCACTGCTCAAAAGTCGGTTCTCTTCAAGAAGTTCGTAGAGTTGAAGCAGAATGGCAGATCAGTTCTTGACTATATTTCTGATTTTGAGGCTTTGTCTAGATATGCTCGTTTATACATTGATACGCCCTATCAGAAGAACGAGAAGTTTGTCTTGGGTTTGGATGCACATATTGGGAAGTCACTTGTGGACCATCTTGATGATTCATTTGAAAAGATTGTGGAAAAAGCTATTCGCCATGAGAGCTTGTTTCCCAAGGAAGCAAATGTTGTCGCTGCAACCAAGGATGCTCAGAAACCACAGCAGAGTGGTAATAAAAAGAGGAAGCAGCAACAACAGAAAGGAAAGGATGGCCAAAAGAAACCCAAGAGTGAGGCAGTTTGCTTTAACTGCCAACAGAAGGGACATTATTCGAATGAGTGTAATAATCCCAAAGATGAGAAGAAGTGCTTCAAGTGTGGAAAGCCTGGGCATGAGAAGAAAGATTGTCCGGAATCAGCTAAGGGTAAGCAGATTGTTAAGGCATATGCTTTGGATGCTGTGCCATCTTCTTCAAGAGCTCCTACTGCAGAGGAGAAGGGAAAGGGTGTCATGGTGCAAGGTACTTTTTCCGTTAACGGTGTTTCAGTTCGAGTGTTGTTTGATACTGGAGCATCACATTCATTCATCTGCAATGAGCTTGTGTGTCGCTTGGGTTTGGAACCCGAGATTTGTGATACACCATTGATCGCGACAAATCCAGTTGGGGGTTCGTCCAGTTTGTGCATGATTTGCCGTGGTCTAGTATTATCGAGTCATGGTTGCTCTTTCGTGTGTGATTGCTTTGTTCTTAACTTCGCTGGGTATGGGATCATCTTGGGCATGGATTGGCTCAAGAAGTATGCGGCAAGGGTGAATTGCGAGAAGCTAGAGGTGAGGGTCGGGGATGTGGAAGGGCGAAAGGTGTTGATTAGATGTAAGCGCGAAGACGGGGTCTTCGTGAGTTATCTATATTCGCTTGGGATTCCACAGGAAGACCTATCATCAGTGCTGATCGCTAATGAGTATGTAGATGTCTTTGACGAGGTCAAAGGGTTGCCGCCGCATCGCGAGATCGAGTTTAGGATCGATTTGGTCGAGGGTGCGAGACCAATTGTTATGCCACTTAGGCGGATGGCGCCTAAGGAACAACGAGAGTTAGAGGTGCAAGTTAGAGACCTTTTGGGAAAAGGTTTCATTCGGAGGAGTGTTTCCGAGTGGGGTGCACCAGTCGTGTTTGCAACTAAAGCAGATGGCTCGTTAAGGTTGTGTGTGGACTATCGTGAGCTGAACAAGGTGACTAAGAAGAACAAGTATCCGTTGCCAAGGATTGATGACTTGTTCGATCAGCTTCACGAAGCCAAAGTGTTTTCTCAGATGGATTTGGCAACGGGATTTCACCAGTTGAGAGTAGCTAAGGATAGTGTGCCAAAGACTGCTTTTAGGACACCGTCCGGATTTTTCGAGTGGTTGGTGATGCCATTCGGGTTGACTAACGCGCCAGCGTATTTTGTGGATCTTATGAATAGAGTGTTCAGAGATCAGTTGAATAAGTTCGTGCTTGTGTTCGTGGATGATATACTGGTTTACTCCAGAAATGTGGAAGAACATAAGACGCACTTGAGAGTTGTGTTAGAGATCTTGCGAAAGCATCAGCTTAAAGCTAAGTTCTCAAAGTGTCACTTCTGGAAGGATGAAGTGAGGTTCTTAGGTCATGTTGTTTCTGGAAAAGGTATAGCGGTTGACCCCGCTAAAGTTGCAGCAATCTAGGACTTGGATAGACCTAAGAATGCAACTGATGTTCGGAGTTTCCTTGGATTGGCTGGTTATTACCGAAGGTTTATCAAGGATTTCTCTAAGATGGCTGCACCATTAACAGGATTGACGAAGAAGAACCAAGTGTTCGCATGGGATGCGAAGTGTGAACAAGCGTTTGAAATCTTGAAGGAGAGATTGACGAGTGCACCTGTGTTGACCATTCCAAGTGGGAATGAAGAGATGGTGGTATATACTGATGCATGTGGTACTGGACTTGGAGCAGTGCTAATGCAGAAGGATAAAGTAGTGGCTTACACAAGTCGACAGCTAAAGCCACATGAGAGAAACTATCCAACTCATGATTTGGAGTTGGCAGCGATTGTGTTTGCTCTGAAGATGTGGAGACATTACCTGTTGGGAGTATGATTCGAGTTGTTTACGGATCACAAGTCGTTGAAGTATCTTTTCTCCCAAAAGGATTTGAATCTTCGGCAGCAACGATGGTTAGAGTTTCTGGCATCGTATGATTTTGGGATAGCCTATACTCCTGGCAAAGGCAATGCAGTTGCAGATGCATTGAGTCGAAGACACGCAAGTTTGGGAGCGATGTTTTCGGAATGGAAGGGCCTCGAGTATTTGGCAAGGTTCGATTTCAGGCCAAGGTGTGAGTTGGAACCTGAAATATTGGCAAGCTTGTCGATAAGGCCTACTCTCATCGAAAGGATTGGCGAGGGCCAAAAGAAAGATGCGAAGCTTGTCGAGTCCATTCAGAAACTGAAACCAGAGGATAAGGAGTTCGAGGTCGACTGAGAAGGCTGGCTTCGAAAGCAAGGACGATTAGTTGTTCTTGATGTCGACGGATTGAGGGATGAGGTTCTGAGAGAATGTCATCACTCGAAGCTAACGATTCATCCCGGTGGTAATAAAATGTATCAGGACATGAAGCGAGTCTACTACTGGGAAGGGATGAAAAGAGATATTGGAAAATTCATTTCCAAGTGTATGAACTGTCAGTTAGTGAAAGCTGAACAGAAGAAGCCGAGTGGTTTACTTCAGCCATTAGAGGTTCCTACGTGGAAGTGGGAGCAGATATCGATGGATTTTATCGATGGACTACCTAGAACTAGGGCAGGGAATGAAGGGATTTGGGTCCTTGTGGATTGTTTGACCAAAAGTGCGAGATTTATTCCTGTCAAGACGACTAGGACAGCGTCAAAATTGGCTGAGCTTTATGTGAAATGGATAGTTCGATTCCATGGTGTCCCAAAGAGTATAGTAAGTGACCGGGATCCATTGTTCACGAGTGGATTTTGGAAAAGTTTGCAAGAAGCTTTGGGAACCGAATTGTGCTTAAGTACGGCATATCATCCCCAAACTGATGGTCAGACCGAGAGAGTCAACCGAGTTTTAGAAGATCTCCTGAGGGCTTGTGTGATAGACTTCGGAGGATCATGGGAAGACCATCTGCATCTGGTTGAGTTTGCGTATAATAATAGCTACCAGTCGAGTATTGGGATGACACCATACGAGGCGTTGTATGGAAGGCCGTACAATTCTCCAGCTTGTTGGTTAGAAACTGGAGATAAGTTGGTACTTGGGCCCGAGATGATTAGAGAAACCTCGGGTTGTATCAAAATTGTTCGGAAACGAATGAAAGCGGCCCAAGATCGTCAAAAGAGTTACGCCGATAAGCATCGTAAGGATTTAGAATTCGACGTAGGTGATATGGTTTTTGTGAAGATTTCACCGTTAAAGCATATGGTTCGATTCAGAAGTAAAGGGAAGTTGGCTCCTAGGTTTGTTGGACCATTTCCGATAGTCGAGCGAATAGGAAAGCTCGCATATAGGTTGGAGTTACCCGAGAAGATGTCGAGTATGCATAATGTTTTCCATGTGTCGTTTCTACGGACGTTTTTGCACGACTCGAATGTGGTGGTATCTCCAGAACAGTATGAAGATTTAGAAGTCGAGACCGCAGTTGCGAAACCTCGTAGGCCACTTCGTGTTGTGGGAAATGATACAAAACAGCTTAGGAGGAAGACGGTTAAGCTAGTCAAGGTACAATGGAGTGAAGATGGCGACGATTGTACATGGGAGACGGAAGAGAGCATGAGGGTGACTCATCCAGAACTCTTCGTCGGTAGGACCCTTTGATATCGTATCTTCGTTGTGTCGTTGTATCTTGTTGTTGTGTGGTAGAATTCCGCGTGCTAGGATAAGGCTATGGATGCATGGCTTGATGGTTGCTAGTTTGGATGATAGAATTGGCTTCACATGGATGATAGGCATGCAGAATTGTTGTGGTTGCTTGTGTTTGCTTGGAATTTCGGGGGCGAAATTCTTAAGGGGGGGGGGGGGGGAGAATGTAACAGCCCGCAATTTTACGTATCGGAAGATCGTAAAATATTTTTATTTTATTCTCTAAGGGTTGGATCATTCTCATCTTTTGATATGTTGATTATGGGGATGTGTGATATGTCCATAATTTTTACCGATTTTGTTTGTGACCATTTTGCCCCTGTCAGTCTTGTACTGGGCATAACTTTTGACTCAGGTCGAATCAGAGGGTGAGACCTGTGCCATTGGAAAGGAACTGATGATTTCCTTTCCGTAGAGTGGTTACATTAAGGATTTGGTTCAGCGGTTTGGGAGAAATCGCTGTTTTAAGGTTTTTCAGTTGGCTGTTCAGGATTTGGAAGGCTAATGGGCTGATTTGGAGAAGGCCCATTAGAGGGTGGGTGGAGACTATAAATAGGGGGTAAGGGGTATGGAGAAAGGTTGGCATTTTCCATTCTCTTATGGGGAGGCTTTGATCTCCTTCTTCCTCTAACATCTTTCCACCATTAAAATTCCAAAATCCAAGGAGGGAAATCGAAGATCTACACCATAAGAGGCTAGATCTACATTGTCTCAAGGGCGAATTCATCGGATTGAAGAGTTTGATTTGAAGTGTTCGCTGTCCGGATTGCATTTTCATTGCTTTTGCTTAGATTTGGATAATTGGTGAGTGATTTACATCTCTCATTCGGATGCATGCAAGTATATGGGTCTTATGTTGTTAATTTCATCATTTCCATGTTATTTTCCTTAGATCTACACCATGCTAAGTTTATTTTACATGTGAATCACTTTAGGATCTGATCTAGATAATTTAAATGGTAAGTTTCATGTTATTTCATGAGTTTATGCAAGTTAGATCTATATTTGTGTTCATATGTTCAATTATCATGTTTTTGGGAAATTTATGTGTTTTGATGGAAATTGTTAGATTGGTGATATTGTTGGTTGCATAACATGTTTGTGGTTGCGTTTGGATGAATTGGATGAGCCGGTTTCGTCGGATTCGTCGTTTGGCGAAGTTTTGGTCGAAATCGAAGTCGAAATGGAGCTATGCAGGTTTCTGGTCGGTTTTGGAGCTAGTCGGGTCGGTTGAGGCGGTCTGATGGCTCTGGTCGGTCCAGAAGGGTCTGGATTGAGGTGGTCGGTCACGTTATGGCTTGGGGAGCAAGTCAGGGAGCTGGTTGGTTGGAATGGAGGCATCGGGGTCGGTTTTGACTGGTCGTTCGGGAGCAATGCTGGTCGGTTTTGACTGGTAATTCTGGAGAAATGCTGGTCAGTTTTGATTGGTCGTTCTGGAGCAATGCTGGTCGGTTTTGACTGGTCGTTCTGGAGCAATTCTGGTCGGTTTTGACTGGGTCTTGGAGCTGGCCGGTTTGATCGGTCCAGAAGGCTGAGGAGGGAGTCTGGTCGGCTCAGGAGGGTCTTGGTCGATCCAGGAGGAGCAAAGGGAGGTCTGGTCGGTCCAGGGGGTCTGATCGGTCTAGAAGTACCGGAAGAGGTCTGGTCGGTCCAGAATGGGTCTGGTCGGCATTTCTAGTGGAAATTTCTGATCGGACACTTCTAGTGATGACGTAACTTCGAGGTGGTTCAAGTAGGAAGGCTCGAAGGGGTGAATGTGTTCGTTGATCAAGGTGGAACAACGAATGCGGTGACAACTCAAAGGTCGTGAGTTGGTGGATAATGGTTGCTTGAGAAGTTTGCTTAAGCTAAGAAAAGTCGTCAAGTTTGGATGACTAGAGATGCGGAGGCTGAGAAGTTATCATTGTCGTAAGTTCTAGCAGGCTCAAAGCAGGGTACGATGGGTATCGTTGAAAGGCCCAAAAGACCATTTGTAGGTCGAGTACCCTGGGTCTCGGGGAGAGGCCTAGCGTCAAGTTGGACATTGCCAAGGTCGGGCATATGGAGTTCATGCTAGAACTGGGGTTACCATTAGCCCTTGACATGTGGCAAGTTTGGCCGTCATACGATAATGATGATTTCGAAGCAGGATTGGAGGTGATAGCCAGAGTCGGTTATGGTTGATTGTTTGTTCTATTTGTACTATCTCACATAGATTATCCAAAGTCGAGGGAGATGTTCTTTGAGTGCTTAAGTGATATTGGTTTAGGCCTCTGGCGAGGGTACTTGAGGAATGTTAAACTCGATTAGGGTTGTCTGTGTGAGACTTATATAATCTGGATGTTATGTGTGTTCTCTATGATTGAATGGGTGTTCTGGTTTCTATGGATGAATGGTTGAAATGCTTGGTGTAAAGGCTATCACTGTCCGATGTGGGGAAGATAAGGTTGAGTTCTTCTCTGGTGATGTGGGTAGATAAGTTGTTCATTTACCCATTCTCATATGCTTTCTTGTTGAAGTTTGTTAGCTGTATTATCGCTCACTAAGACTATTGTCTGACTCAAGGTTTTATGTCTCCTCTTATTACCTTGGGCTGTTCATCCGGTTGTGGATGGGCAGACTAAGTAGCAGGTTACAGGTAATGGAGCTTAGTGATACGAGGAAGCTGAGCGATGACGAGCAGGAGGCTGGCGTACCAGTTTTATTCTATCTAGTATTTCTGTTTCCGCTGCTTGAGTTGCTTGAGAGTTGTAGTGAGGCCTTATGTACAAACTTGGATATCAGTTGGATAATCTTTCTGGATGATGAAAGAGTTTCAAAAGTTTGCTATATGATACCTCATTACTATCACCTGTTGTATATGTTCTATTATATTTTATCCTTGCGCTGTGAGTTCTACGACAGGTTTCGATGTGTTCACTTACTATGATGATCGTCCATAGCAGCCTGGCACGCCTTTCAGCGCATTATTCCTCTTGTTTAGTGCAGGGGTTATGGGCGGTCGTCACAGTAACTGTCCAAATTAACATTAACCACAATATAGTTACAAATTAAGATCCACAAAGGCGACATAATAGAATAATCACAATTGAATTAGATCCTAGAGAAGTTGATCTATCATGACATAGTATAAGATTTAACACTAGCATAGATTCATAGTTTACAACATGTCCAAATCACAGTCTTTCACAATTTACTTTTAAATATTCAAATCTAAAAGTAACTAGAAACTCACATCGTTAAGATTAGAAAAGAGAAAGAATGGATCTTGAATCCCTAGATTTTATTTGCAAAACTGATAGTTGAAGAAGATAACAGGTTCAGTTCAAACACCGGTAGAGTTTGGCCATCTTGAATTCTCAATGAAGAAAATATGAGGAATGACCACGTGTATATAGCTGCAAAACCCTCTGAAACCGACTGCCACCTCAGCACTTGGGGGTGTCGACACCGCTGTGAGTGGGTCGACCCATGGGTCGACACCCCTTAAGGGGGGTCGACCCCGGTGTCGACACTCCTCTAGGGGGGTCGGCCCCCTAGAGCAGGAAATCTGCCGCCACTTTTCATTTTTCGAATTTGAACTGTTTTGGATAAAATTCTGACTCATGTATATATATTCTTTCTGCATGTATACAAACTTAAAACTCTTGTAACTTCTTCATATAGTGTCCGTTTTACGCAAACCAAATGTCTATCTTGACCAGAATTTCGATACGGACGCAATGGCACAATCCGTTTTCCTTAATTCTAAATATTAAATGAATTATTATTTATTTTATCCTCTTTTAGTGTCGTTAAAATTTTGGGGTGTTACATTCTCCACTACTCAAAGGATTTCATCCTTGAAATTTCTAAGTTGAGAAGAATGCATGTCCTACCATCCATCATCCATCTACGTATTCATCAATCACTGGCATCCATTGTCCTTAAAGACTTCAAATGCTTATATTAGTATATGCAATGGTGTGTGTATATGTCCTAATACTAATGCGAAAATCAGGCGGTCTACTGATTCAGTTGTCCTCCTTAATGCAATGTATGTTAGTGCCATGAATCCAATATGTATGCACATAATCCTATTATAACATGTAAGCTCTATATGTGTGCACACTCATTCGTCTAAGTGCAACATCCATATGCTAACTTATCCATTTCCATCCATAAAAGAAAAGAAAATGCATGCACATCCATATTCAGTATGAGAGTGATTGAGCCGATCTAGTGCCTAATGTGTGTGTGTGTATGCATTCGCAGGCAACCAGTAGCAAACACTTGCATCCACTTGCATCCATAAAACATAACATGTTTCAAACACATGTTTACATCCATAGGATTCCTATCTAAAGGTCGAAAAATACTATGGATAAGATGTATACAAATGATAGAAACAAGCACTGATAAAACTTTGAAAAAGGAGTTAAGAACATACCCTCGAAAAGGAAAGGGTACAAAGCATGAATCTTGTCTTCGGTCTCCCAAGTTGCATCTTCTGGGTTATCTCCCCATTGAACCTTTTGCAACTTGATCTCCTTATTACATAGCTTCTTAACTTCTGACCCTAGAATACGGGTAGGGACTCACCTGACTGTCGCCTCCCGTTCCACTTTTACTTCTTCCAACACACTCGGCTTAACAATTACTGTGGTGTCATGCAAGAACTTCTGTAGATGGTAAACGTGGAAAACATCACGAACACCGGATAGATTTTTTGGGAGCTTTACTCTATAGGCCATTTGGCCAATCCTCTCGGTTATGGGAAATGGTCCCAAAAACCTAGGTGCCAAATTCCCTACTGATTCGAAGCGAACCACACTCCTCAAAGGTGACACTTTGATAAAAACTAAGTCTCCCACTTCAAATTCGATGTCAGTCCTTTTCTTGTATGCATAGGATTTCTGCCTATCTTGAGTTGTCTTCATATGCCGTTGAATAAGGTCAATCTTTTTGGACGTTTCTCTAACCATATTTGGTCCAAGTAATAGTCTTTCTGTAGATTCCCACCAACAAGTTGGTGATCTATAGGGTCGTCCGTACAATGCTTCGAAGGGTGCCATGCCGATGCTGGACTTGATAAGATGCTCTTCCCAAGTCCCTCCGAAGTCTAGGATACACAGCCTCAAAAGATCTTCAAGAATCCTGTTCACCCTCTCCGTCCGTCCATCGGTCTGAGGATGATAAGCGGTGCTCAAACACAACTGCATACCTAATGCTTCTTGTAAGCTCCTCTAAAATTCACTGGTAAAGATGGGGTTACGATCACTTATGATGCTGGAAGGTACTCCATGAAGACGAACTATCTCACGAGCATAAATTGCTGCCAACCATGATGCCGCTCTCTTACTCTTAATTGGAATAAAGTGAGCGCTCTTAGTGAGTCTATCTACCATAACCCAAATACTGGTGTTGCCTTTCTTCAATCTAAGCAAACCATCTATGAAATCCATAGAGATGCTCTCCCATTTCCACTGAGGAAACTCCAAAGGATGAAGTAATCCACCGAGCTTCTTTTTCTCAGCTTTGACTTGTTGGCAAACTAAACATTGAGAAAGAAATTCGACTACATCTTTCTTCATCCCAGCCCAAAAGAAAACCCTCTTCATGTCTCTGTACTTCTTATCGCCGCCTGGATGAATGGTCATCTTAGAACGGTGGGCTTCTTCTAGGAATGCCTTTATCAAGCTTCCAGTTTGAGAAACACAAAGCCTTCCATCTTGTCGCAACCACCCCTTTTCATCTGTAGCATATCTGCTGAGGTGACTAGAAGTCTCCCCTCTTCCGAGCCTTCCCATGATGTCTAAAACCTGTGTGTCATCTTGTTGCAAAGCTCCTATTTGATCCATAAGAGTTGGTCGTATCTCCAAGGATGCAAACAAATCAGGCAAAATCTCGATGGAGGGTCTAAAACCAAAAGCTGATATGAACTCCAAGTTCTTTCTTCCCACAAACAGAGGACTCAGGGCCATCCTCTGCTTACTTAGTGCATCTTCCACCACACTACCCTTGCCAGGGGTATAATCAATCTCAAAATCATAAAAAGCTAGAAACTCCATCCACCGTTGTTTCCTTAAATTGAGGTCTTTCTGCAAGAACAAATACTTGAGAGATTTATGATCGATGTATAACTCGAACTTCTCTCCAAATAAATAATGACGCCACGTCTTTAACGCGAATACTATGGCAGCTAGCTCTAGATCATGGGTGGGGTAGTTCTTTTCATGAACTCTCAACTGTCTACCCTCATAACACACTACTTTCCCTTTTTCCATTAGAACCGCACCAAGCCCCGTGCCACATGCATCAATGTAAACAATAAACACCTTACTTCCATCAGGCAAGGTCAAAACTGGGGCTATTGTCAGAGCCCTCTTCAGTCGTTGGAAAGCAACGGCACAGTCTATATCCCATGAAAATGCCAAGTTCTTCTTCGTCAGCCTGGTGAGTGGGGCTAATATCTTTGCGAAGTCCTTAATGAACTTCCTATAATAACTTGCCAACCCAAGAAAGCTTCTTACCTCGGTTGCATTTTTAGGAATCTACCAATCTTGCACCGCAACCACCTTGGAGGGATCTACAACTATCCCTTCTTTGGAGACCACATGCCCTAAGAATCTCACCTCTTTTCTCCAAAAATGGCATTTGGAGAATTTTGCCTTAAGCTAATGGTCACGGAGAGTTTTCAAAACTTCTCTCAAATATTGGGCATGCTCTTCTTCGCTTTTGGAGAAGATCAAAATATCATCAACAAAGACTACAACAAATTTATTTAAGAACTCCCGAAACACCCTACTCATCTGATCGACAAAATAGGCAGGTGCGTTTGTCAGCCCAAAAGGCATCACTAGCCATTCAAAGAAACCGTCCGGAGTTCTAAAAGCAGTCTTATCTATACTGTCCTCAGCCACCCTCAACTGATGGAACCCCATGGCCAAGTCTAACCGAGAAAATATCGAGGCACCAACAAGCTGATCAAATAAATCATCAATCCACGGGAGTGGGTGCCTATTCTTCTTGGTGAGTTTATTCAACTCCCTACAGTCAACACACAAACGAAGCGAACCATCCGCCTTAGTCGCGAATACTACTGGAGCACCCCATTCAGATTTGCTTCGTTTGATAAACCCTTTCTCAAGTAGCTCCCCTACTTGCTTACTCAACTCTCTCCTTTCCCTCGGAACCATGTGGCGCACTGGCAATCTAACTGGCTTTGCACTGTCCACCAAATATATACGAAAGTTGATCTCGCGCCTCAGAGGTAAACCCCGGACCTCATCAGAAACATCGGAATAATCTTGGACTACTAGAACAGATTGCAAGTCATCAATAGATGCATCAAGAGACTCTAAGAAACTGAGCATAACCGACCCTTATGGATCTCACGAAATCTCGAGGGACCTCCCATGACAAGTTAGAAGTCTAATAACCCTCTTCTCACAATCCAGAATGGCACCATACGTGGTAAGCCAATCCATTGCTAGAATCAACCCATAGCCCATAAACCCAACCACATATGCGTCGCATTCAAACTCGACGCCTAACACAGATATTTTCAATCCCCGACAAATCATAGATAAATGAGTCGAACCACCAATGGGGATTGAAATAACTACGGGATCCACTACCATACTAGTAATTAAGTGCAGAGATTCAACTATAGAACTTGATATAAATGAATGTGAAGCGCTAGAATCAAAAAGTGTTATAATAGGATGGTTTGAAAGAGAAATTAAACCTTCCACAGAAATTTTTCTACCTTTATCAGGAACACTGACTGCGAGAGCATGCACCTGCCCTCCAGAAGCCCCTGTCCTTTAACCCTATCCCTGTGATCCCTGTTTCTTCGGGAACTCTCTAGCAAAGCGTCTGACCTCTCCACAGTGGTAGCAAGACTTCTTCCTTCGCTTACATTCTTTGATCAGGTGACCTTCCTTCCTACAGTTGTGACATTTTCTCTTATCCTTGCCTTTATCATTCTTCCCTCCTTTCTTCTGCTGTTGTTGCTGCTGCCCCTTCTTGGACCACACCTTCCTATTTTGCAATGTTTCCTCAGCCTTTGCTTCCTTCTTTTCTCCTTTGTCTTCCTCATGCATAAGTGCCATATCAACAAGCTTTTCAAAGGTGCCCCCCACTGGAATATGGGACATGGCTAACCCATGCAGAGGTTCATTCAGCCCTTTAGCAAACCATAAAGCCCTTTTGTGCGGCGTATCCACCAACTTTAACCCGAACCTTGCTAGTGGTTGAATTTATTCACATACTCTTTCACCGTCAAGTTTCCTTGTTTGAGTGCTAAGAATCTCTCCATCTGCATGCTTCTCTCAGCTTGAGAGAAAAATTTAATTTTGAGCTTCTGTCTAAAATCCTCCCAAGTTTCAACCGGATGTCCAGCTTGGGTGACTTCCCGCCAAAATGAGGCTTTGTCTTTCAGTAGCTAGGCGGCTAACTGAACCTTCCTTCTATCCTCTACATCAAAGATTACGAACAAGTCCTTGGTCTCCTTGAGCCAATTCTGCGCTTCCACGAATGTCACGTTCCCATGGAATGGCTTCCCTCCCATAGCACAGAAGTCTTTGCAGATCATGGTGAAGTTATCAGCTCTTGGAGAGGAAGGAGGAGGAATGAATAATGCAGCTGGGGGAGGAATATTTCTATGGCCTTCGACAGGCGCCATGGCCTCCAAATACCTACAGAACCATCCGGGTACTGTAACACCCTCTGGGACATTAGGAATGTTTTGTTCCCCAGACATGCAGAAAAAGGAAAAAGGAAGAGATTTAGACAAAGGACCGAAGGATATTACATATAGCTTTTTGGGAATGTTTTTCAAAATAGACTTTTCTTTTTGAAAATGCTTTCTTTTAAAATCTTTTTGAAAATAATTTTCAAAAACTTTATCTAATCTTGTAACCTTCAGCTCTGATACCGAGTGTGGCACCCCACATCCATTAATGTCACTCACAAAGGGAATGCATTAAGTTTCGTAAAGCGTTATAGGTAAATAGACACAGAATTTTACAAGACGGACATAAATAAGATAACAGCGGAAATTTAAATTTTTATTTCAAACACAAATCATACTGCGTGGTTCAAAATATCGTGAGTCTCAAAAACCATTACAACAACATAACTTCTGTCTTTCAACATCAGAGTACATAAATACTTAAAAGAAAACAAAATTCCCTAAATAAAAGAGACAAAGCCATAGTAGAGACAAAAACTGGAGCCATACTTCGAAAGCAGCTCTAGCAAGATGATGTCTGAGTCCTGATTAAGCCTGAGTGTTTCCTCCCTGAGAACCTTGGGGGGGAGGGAGGTAGGGGGGGGGGGGAGACGGAAGAAAGAAGGGGAAATAAGAGGGTCAGACAAAGTCTGGTGAGTCTAGTGACTATTAGCAAGTAAATAAATAAAAGTAGCATGACAGGCATATAAAGTGGATAAGAGAGATCCCTACATAAATAGCAGGTGTGACAAGGCAGACAGGATAAGGTTTATAGGCTTCTAATGATCACTCTGCACTATTACTAGTACAACCAGAATGAGAGGATCCCTTCCATTATAAGGTGGCAGACTTAGGGCATACGTCCAAATGTACCCTAACCACTACACTAATCGATTGGCTATCTACTCCGTAGATACTCCGTGTCGGCCCCACAGTAGGATGTATCACGTCCTAAAGTGACAACCCCTCACTGATATGCACAACTCCATATCTACTGGTGTCACGGTCGTCTTATCCCCTTCTACCTGGCTCATGCACGCACATGGCCCGGTCGGTTTGCGCCGCCCACACCGTTCTCCATGTTTGGATCTCTTACAATGAGTCAGTAAGCGTGTCCCCTCTCCGCCTAGTACTCCGTACTTTGTTTGATACCTACTCTGGGTTACTAACTGAAATGGATCCTACACAATATGATACAAGATCTCCCCTTTGTCTTGTATCCCCACTAGGTATTCTTCGGCTATGTATACCAATAGGTTGTCTTTATTTACATAACCCTATAATTTCTACAAGTTATTCTTACTCTAAAAGGTGTCCTTAATTACGTAACTTTATTATTTCCTCCGGTTATGTATATCACTAGGTGTCTTTAATTACATAACCTTATCCGGTGAAGTTTGTGGGCCTATATGTAAATATTACCTACCCCCTCCAGATTTTCTTAACCCATCCACTATCCAACAAATTTTACTTAACCCTAACTTTAGTTCGCATTCATACAATCCCTATGGATTAGATTTGGTTAAGTAGTCCAATTTATTACAATGTCCATTTATGGTTTATAATGGGCTAGACCTCCCATATTAAGCCTACAACTTGTGGATGCTTGATATGCCAGTCGGGTCCGGGCAATCTTATTCCATAGTTGGGCCTAAACTCATGTCTTATCCCGATTTGTATTTGCGCACTTAGACCTCTCCCATTAAGTTCAACATTAGTGGCTGCTGGATACGCCGGTCGGGTCCGGGCAGACTTCCACCACTAATGCAACCTAACCTCGTGTCATAAGTGCAATTACAATTCCTAATTGTAATTACTAGACATTTCATTTTTATCCAATTCTTACCTATGTCTTAATAGGCGACTATGTCCCCACTTTCCCCTTTTATATCCTTGATTGACTTTATGCCAAATTTATTCATATTCATTACTCTAATTAATAACCAAATTAACATTCAAATCATGTCCATATTAACCTTTTTCCCCCGTTCCCTAACTAGCGCACTCATAAAATTGGCGGCATGCCTTGCTAGATAATAGTCTATTCATAAACGATAAAAGGAAAAAATAATAGGAATATGACAAAAGTGAATATTTTAACATAACTTGGCATGAACATAAACTAACATGGTGAACATATAAGCATAGATCTAATGAACTTTTGGCAGTTAACTAGTTGTAACATAGCAAAGGTGATAAGATGAACATGGTAAGGTCTAAATTTAATTTAGATATCCAACAAGTTTAGATCTAATATGACCCAAATACTAAACTGGATCTGGTTAAAACTTTAGGGGTCCACATAACACAGATCTAATAGGTAAAAGTAGATCTAGCAAATAGGGATTAAGATCTACGTCATAGAGTGTCCACATAATTAGGATGACATAGTAGCATATTTAGATCTAATTATGGATTCACATGTCCAATTTATAATACATCTAAATTGACCACAATATGACAGGTGAAAGGTGATTTACATAAAGAATCAGATCTAACCAATGTTGTAACTGTCCAAATTAACATTAACCACAATATAGTTACAAATCAAGATCCACAAAGGCAACATAATAGCATGACCACAATTGAATTAGATCTTAGAGAAGTAGATCTATCATTACATAGTATAAGATTTAACACTAGCATAGATTTATAGTTTACAACATATTCAAATAACAGTCTTTCACAATTTACTTTTAAATATTCAAATCTAAAAGTAACTAGAAACTCACAGCATTAGGATTAGAAAAGAGAAAGAATGGACCTTGAATCTCTAGATTTGATTTGCAAAACTAATAGTTGAAGAAGATAACGGGTTCACTTCAGACACCGGCAGAGTTTAGCCATCATGAATTCTCAATGAAATAAATATGAGGAATGGCCACGTATATATAGCTGCAAAACCCTTTGAAATCGACTGCCACCTCATTCCTAGGGGTGTTGACACCCCTGTGAGTGGGTCGACCTATGGGTCGACACCCCTTAAGGGGGGTCGACCCCGGTGTCGACACCCCTCTCGGAGGTCGACCCCCTAGAGCGGGAAATCTGCCGCCACTTTTCGTTTTTCGAATTTAAACTGTTATGGATAAAATTCTGACTCATCTCTGACTCAGTATATATATATTCTTTCTACGCGTATACAAACTTAAAACTCTCACAACTTCTTCATACAGTGTATGTTTTACGCAAACCAAATGTCTATCTTGACCAGAATTTCAATACAGATGCAATGGCGTAGTCCATTTTCATTAATTCTGAATATTAAATGAATTATTATTTAATTTATCCTCTTTTAGTGTCGTTAAAATTTTGGGGTGTTACATTCTCCTCTACTCAAAGGAATTCATCCCCGAAATCTCTGCGTTGAGAAGAATGCATATCCTACCATCCATCATCCATCTACTCATTCATCAATCACTGGCATCCATTGTACTTAAAGACTTCTAATGCTTATATGAGTATATGCAATGGTGTGTGTATATGTCCCAATACTAATGCGAAAATCAGGCGGTCTATTGATTCATTTGACCTCCTTAATGCAATGTATGTTAGTGCCATGAATCCAATATGTATGCACATAATCATATTATAACATGTAAGCTCTATATGTGTGCACACTCATTCGTCCAAGTGCAACATCCATATGCTAACTTATCCATTTACATCCATAAAAGAAAAGAAAATGCACACACATCCATATACAGTATGAGAGTGATTGAGCCGATCTAGTACCTAATGTGTGTGTATATACGTCCACAGGCAACCGGTAGCAAACACTTGCATCCATAAAACATAACATGTTTCAAGCACATGTTTACATCCATAGGATTCCTATCTAAATTTCGAACTATGGATAAGATATATTCAAATTATAGAAACAAGCATCGATAAAACTTTGAAAAAGGAGTTAAAAATATTCCCTCGAAAAGGAAAGGGTACGAAGCACGAATCTTGTCTTCGGTCTCCCAAGTCGCATCCTCTGGGTTATCTCCCCATTGAACCTTTAGCAACTTGATCTCCTTATTGCATATCTTCTTAACTTATGATCCTAGAATACTGGTAGGGACTCGCCTGATTGTCGCCTCCCGTTCCACTTCTACTTCTTCCAACACACTCGGCTCAACAATTACTGTGGTGTCATGTAGGAGCTTCCGCAGATGGGAAACGTGGAAAACATCATGACACCAGATAGATTTTTTGGGAGCTTTACTCTATAGGCCATTTGGCCAATCCTCTCGGTTATGGGAAATGGTCCCACAAACCAAGGTGCCAACTTCCCTACTGATCCGAAGCGAGCCACACTCCTCAAAAGGTGACACTTTGATAAAAACTAAGTCTCCCACTTCAAATTCGATGTCAGTCCTTCTCTTGTCTGCATAGGATTTCTTCCTATCTTGAGTTGTCTTCATCCACCGTCGAATAAGGTCAATCTTTTTGGAAGTTTCTCTAACCATATCTGGTCTAAGTAATAATCTTTCTGTAGATTCCCACCAACAAGTTGGTGATCTGCTGGGTTGTCCGTACAATGCTTCCAAGGGTGCCATGCCGATGCTGGACTTGATAGCTGCTGTTGTAGGCAAACTTTACTAAAGGAAGATGCTCTTCCCAAGTCCTTCCGTAGTCTAAGATACATAGCTTCACAAGATCTTCAAGAATCCTGTTCACCCTCTCCGTCTGTCCATCGGTCTGAGGATGATAAGCCAATAGTCCAATTCATATTAAATACAAGTTTTGAATAGAAATCATATCGACTTATATTTAATACAAAATTCTAAAACCAACAAATATCGTATTGGAATATTGATATCTCTATCTTCTAAATTCCTCAACAATATCTGTATAATCATGGAATCCAATACTGAAACATCCAAAAATAATTTGTATCCAAATCCTTTCCAATCCATACGTTGGGAAGCTTCGGTTGTATCAAACCCACTTTTTAAATTCATTTCATTATACTAAGACATCAGATTTTCCTTCTAGTTGTAAAACAACACTTTCAGATAAAAATAATATTTATCTTTCAAACCTCGTAATATTTAATCCAAACTCTTTCCAAATCATTTTTTATGATTTATCATAATTTATTAATATGTTTAATAATTTTATTATGGACCTTACAATTTGTTTTCAATATCGGCCACCGATATACATTCATAGCGACCTTTTCCAAATTATTTAGGAATCCAACAGTCAGAATTTAAATATCTTATATTTGTTTGAAAGTTCTTTTCGATACGAACCCAACAGTTATGGTTGTAGGAGAATCCGATGGTCGGATCTCCCGTTACGTCCATTCGAAGTTAAAGGTTGAACTTCGTGAATTGTCGTTGTCCAACACATCCTATTCAAACCCGAATTCAATTTATAAATTTAAAAATAAATCGATATACTTCCAAACTAGTTTTTTAAATTTTATAAAATGTATATATTCATCTTTGAAAACTCGTTTATCTTCAAAATCTTATCTACGTGTCTATCCAAAATCGGATATCGAAATCATCTTCGAATTTTTGCTAAATATTATATTATAAAAATATCCATATTTATTCCAGATTGGAATGAAATTCAATCGAACATCTCATAATTTCGATAGCATGAATTTTGTACTTCCAACAATGGTTGTAAACAACTATCATCATCCAAATAACATCCATAGTGCACTTACATCCATATAAGCCTCAAATTAAATATTTAATTCTTATATCAGTTTGTTAATCAGTCGATTAATAGCAATTACATATAAGGGAGATGCGTGAGTGAAATATCATACGGAGACCCGTGTGGCATTTTCAACCAACAAATAGTCAATTTAAATAACCTATTAACTCACGAATTTAATCATATCTAGTTCAATTCGAATTATTTTCCAATCTAACAAATTTTACTTAAACAATCGATGATAAATTTACCATTTGAACTATAAATGGATATTTAATCTAATTTCAACTACCATAAATATTTTAACATCATTTTAACATGTTAATTAACTCAACATCGCATCCAAATCATCTTAAAATCGATCATCCGTTCATCCATATGATTTTCAAACAATTTGTGATGTGAGCTACTAAATACCGTATAATAAATTCATGATAATTAATCAAATAAAATTTAATATAAGAAATTAGTATATTTAATTATGATTATAATAACTTTAAAAAAATCAGTTTGAGTGAGAGGCTCTCACATTGGTTGTTTTCGCTAAATAACGCCAAATGGTCGATTGACTGAATCTGATGTTTTCTTTTTCCAAAAACTGAGACGAGCTCTAAAGCAATCCAAATTAGATTTAACGCGAATCTCTCATCGATATGGTTCCAATGCTTCTTAAATGGTTGAATTCCGATCTCATATGAAAAAGCTATGATTTTTACAAGTTCACATATTTATGCTAACCAAACAATTCAGAAACATATTTATGATTTAACTACACAAACTATATAAACTACAATAAATTCTCATCCCAAGCATCCTAACATCACGACAGTTCATCGTAGGCACTCCACGCTATTGCCTTTAGTTAAAAATGTCGTCTTTCTTCGTCGAATCACTACACACTTTGCGAATACTAGCAGATCTAGAGTTTTAAAACAAAACGGAGGGCGAAACAGACACAAAAGGGGGCAGTGGGACCCATGGGCTCGCTGTCCGTGCATGACCTAGGGTAGACATGGTAGGGGACCCACTGAGGGGGGAGCAGTAGGGGATAGGAGGAAGCTTGGAGGGTTGGAGGGGGTTTATTGCAAAAAGGGGGTAAAAACTGAATTTTTAGAAAGTTAAGAGGGAGAGAGGAGCACAACAATATTCTTCATATGCATATTGAACTGAATGAATAATCACGGAATGAATAAGTCTATAATGTAGCAGTATAAACATCTCTTTTCATGAATCATAAACAAAGTCGTCTGCTTGATCGATGTTTTTTTATTTTGATAGTGATGGTTATTCTTTTAATTTTCTAATTATAAGTAAAATTTATATAAGTTAGCTCTGATTTTAGAATACAGAATGTGTTGTAAACTACAGAAATTTTTCGGAAGGAGGACAAACTCAACGAAGGAATTGCAGTAAGTCCTCTGCAATCTCTTTGATCCATGTTATCTCTCAATTTATCTTTATATTTTATGTGATAGGTTTCTCCTAACATTGCTGGATTTAAGCACATGACAATTTCAAAATCTGTCATATAATAGTCTCACTATTGCTACTAGAATATACAGTCTCAGCATATTCCTGTTTACAAAGTATGAGTGTCATTTCGGTTATTGATTTCGTTGCAATGGCTACTTACTCCAGTTAAATTAATGGTGCTTCACCATACAATGACTAATCATGCGTGTTTTTGTCGTAGTATGGTAATATGTACACATAATTCCTTTTTCTCTTTCCCACGTCATGTACGTGGTTTTTATTACAAACTTTATGTTATTCTATTCATTTTTTAAACCAAAAGTAATCATATCTAAAATTGCATATACCAATTACGCCATAAACAACTTGAATCTAGAAATTGATTTAATTAGTCCTTATGCACTGACTACAATAAGAAATTTCGAAGTTTCACCACCAATAATGTTGAATTGTGCCTTTGTGGTCGACACAAAGGGGAAGCTGTGGATATGGTGTTTTTCATCAACACCCAAACAAAAGTAGGACAAAAAGATTATGCCTTTTATTGTGAACACAACTGTCATCTCTTATTATTCCCTTTGTCATTTTGTGTGCTACCATTTTTTTCCTTAACTTTTTTTATTGACCTGTAGTCTGTCGGCTAAGTCATCACCACACATTTCTACATTTACATCATCGAGGATTTAGAATGCGTTCTAGAATATGATTTTTGACTTACAACCTATATATAATTTCTCAACGTTTTGTTCTATTGTACGTCTTCGTAGTACTGCCTCCGCTGTAGCATTTCGTGCTCCCGCGTAGCTCTCGGACTTCCCCCTTGTTATCCCCTGTCCATATTTCCCTTCTTTAACTATACTTCTATAAGAGTTCTATTGTCGTTTTCAAAAAAAATCCATCGTCTGCCACTATAACAGAGATCATCCATTCAACTGTGAATAAATTTTTTCGTTTAATTCCATCTTTTTTTCCTCTATTACCTATATAATACATCGCCCACTAAACATATGCAAATTATACAAGTAGAATGTTTGGTCTGTCCAGTTCACGAGAGTTGACTAATATCGAAATACTCATTGATTCTTTTCAACTCTCACCTGGGCCTGACTCTTTCTATTGGGCTTTGGGCTCTTCACGAAAATTCTCAGTCAAGTCTTGGTATGATTATTTGATCCATCCTGGTCGATGTTATTCTTTCTCCAGAATTTGGAACTGTCATCTCCCCCCACGCATCATTTTCTTTCAATGGCTCTTAATCCACAATCGCATCAATTCAAAAGACAGACTGTGCCACTTTGGGATTGATGTCAACCCTATCTGCGTTCTTTGCAACTTGAGTAATGAATCTCTCACCCATCTTTTCTTTGATTGTGACTTTTCCTTTGCAGTTTGGGCCGCTGTTAGCTCATTCATTCTTGGTTTCGTCCCTTCTTTTCGCTCTTTCTTCGATTACTGGCAGCACAGCCCCCCTGATCCCTCGTCTGACTCTCTGGTTGCGCTCTTCTCCTGGTGTATCTGGTTAGAACGAAATGCATATGTATTCGGAAGACCCAAAAAGTTATTATGGGGAACTTGTTTTCATATTCTGCATCTCTTCGAATTATGGACAGGCTCGGTCAGGCACGCTCGCTTCAGACTTTCCCTCCCCCAGCCTCGCTCGCCTGGATCTCAAGAAAGCAGCTCGTTATTTCCTCTGTGATCAAGTATAAGTATGTAGTTCTATTTTGGTAGTGTATTTATCGCTCAGCTGTGTTGTGGATGTTATATGTACATCTTATTAGTACTCTTCAGACTATAGTATATATGACCATCTTGGTCTGTTCTTAGTTTGCTACTGGTTGGGCCTGTCAACCAGATATTATTACTAGCTTTTATGCATCTACGCGTAACCGGCTGTGTAGTGCCCGCTACACACCCGTTTTCCTTATAAAAAAATTATCGTTCACGTCAAAACGACGTCAATCTAATCAAAACGGCTTCATATATTTCTATTTTCAAATATTCTATTTCAAATATTTCTTTTTCAAATACTTCTTTTTCAAATATTTCTATTTCAAATATTTCTTTTTCAAATATTTCTATTTCAAATATGAAATGAGGCCCAATCAATTACCATATAATGTTAATTATATGGATTTTCTACAACACATGTATAAAATAACAACGATAAATAATCAACCATCATCCAGAGTGCACCACACCACTGCATAAGCATTCAATATAAATAATTAGCGCTTACACAGTCTGTCAATCCATCGATTGACATACAACTAAACAATCGGGATTAGTGTACGTCAAATATCATCCCAATACCCGTGTGGGGTTTCAAAACAACAAACACAGATTTTATTTGTGCAGTTGGGCGATGTGTAAAATTTATTGTCCCAATCAATATTAGTCAAATGTGCGTATATAAACAAATCGTCCGATTTGTTTATATTTATTTCATTTTAAATTCACATTAAAAATTCTATTTTCAACTATAAAATATTTTTATCTATATAAATATTTTATTTAATTTCACATCACACAATCAACTACACATCAAAATCAAACAAACAAGCATACAAGCCGTCCATGGTCTGTGGACGACGGGTGTCGGGTGCTACTAAACACCGTCTACATCCTAGTATATATTTTTAACTAGAAATTTAAATTAAAGGTGAGGAGTTCTCACCCAAGCTATACCAAACGCCGCGACTCTTCTTATGTAGAAATCTTCGCCACTCGCCTTTCGTAAATTCCACTGTCCGTAGCCACTACATATATAAAAATCACATTTTTATAATCACTCTATACGGATAAAAATCACATTTTTATACCGCTATTATATAGATAAAAAATCTATTTTCACATCGCCACTATATAGATAAAAATTCTATTTTTACATCGCTACTATAAAGATAAAAATTCTATTTTTACATCGCTACTATATAGATAAAAATTCTATTTTTACATCGCTACTATATAAATAAAAATTCTATTTTTACATCGCTACTATATAGATAAAAATTCTATTTTTATATCGCTACTATATGGATTATATCGCTTCCACATATGTAAATATCACTCCTTTACAACGCTACTTCCATGATAAAAATTATATTTTTATCTTGCTAGGAATATAATAAAAATTATATTTTTATATCGCCTACATAATAATAAAAATCGAATTTTTATTATCTATATAATGTAAAAATCATATTTTTATCTTCATGCTTATATAAGAAATTATATTTTTACGTTCTTTCTCTTCGCTTTCATATGATTAAAAACCCTCCTTTTAACGATTAAAAATCTAAACTTTTCACGATTAAAAATCTAATCTTTACTTGTATAAAAATCATTTCTTTGCATGATAAAAATCGCTACCTTTCTATGATAAAAATCACTACTTTCTCGTTTAAAAATCCGATCTTTCCTCATTTAAAAATCCAAAATTTCAGTTGTTTATAAATCTAAAATTTTAGTTGTTTAAAAATCTATAAAATCAAATTTATAAAGCATATAAATTCAGAACTGTAAAGCTTACTGTTTTTCTTCGGTTACCGGAGTTCGTTGGGGTTGTGGTTGAGAGGATTAGGGCTTGACGTCGGGGTGGAGTAATGGGGGGGAGGGGGGGAGGAGGAAAGGTGGCTGCGGCGGTAGCAGGGGCTCGATGGCGGGTCTAGGGGCGTTGGGGATTGAACTGGGGAGGGAAGAGGGGGCTGACGGCGAGAAAGAGGAGGGGGAAGGCGCTCGCGAGCGACTGAAGGAGGAGGGGAGGGGCGCGATGGCCACGCCGACGGTAGCGGCGGCGGCGGGTTCTCCCCCCCATCGTTCCTCCCTTTTCTCCCTTTTTTTATTTTTTTATTTTTCGATTGAAATCGAAATGAATGGGGGGGGGGGGGGGGAGGAGGGGCTGAGAAGTAATAGGGAGGGTGAGAGAGTTTTATTATATATTATTTATTTATTAATTATTTCAAAAAAGTACCTTTTTATTTTGATCTCGGA
Source organism: Allium sativum (assembly GCA_030737875.1). NCBI lineage: Eukaryota > Viridiplantae > Streptophyta > Magnoliopsida > Asparagales > Amaryllidaceae > Allium > Allium sativum. The sequence goes on along the minus strand of CM060912.1, from coordinate 787,569,640 downwards.
ATCGAACCCACCGACTGTCGTCTCTAGCTAATTACCCCCATTCCGAACACAATGGGATATATATCGTAAGCTGATTTGATCGTTTCAATCAGTTTACGCCAAAATCAAAATATAACTATATATATTGAATTTGAATGCACATTTCAATTTACCGGGGCCATATACTAACTCGAAAAATCCCTGAAAAATATTTTCTAGCTTCGTATTGACGATACGGTCCTAACAAAACTAATTTCATCAAATTCCGAGACCGTTTGAAAATTGGCCATTTTCCAGTCGATTAAAATCAACTTAAACTGGTCAAACACGTTTTCCTTTGCCACGCTCACATATTGAATTCAAAAATTATGAAAATTGGAATCTAGCAATGACTTTACATTACGGATCCAACAAAAGTGGTTTCGTCGAAAACCGAGGTCATTTGCAAAATTCCCATTTTTAAGGGCCAGAATTCCATAGCGACTATTCTGAATTTCAACTGGGCATATCTTTTTATTCCCGCTATGAAATTTCGAATTTTAGGATTCGTTGGAAAAATATTCTCAATTAGATTCGAATATTTTTGGTTTCGCTAAAATCTGGTTTATTCTGCACCCGGTACATTCATTTGAACTTTGAAATCGAATTATCGAACTACCGCGCCATTTCTGGCTCGTTATATAATTAAAATAAATTATTTATATTCTAACGACGATTCATATATATATATATATATATATATATTCATTCGAATTCTATTCAAAATAAATTTCTCGTCAATATTATTTAAAATAATTCATTTTAAATAATCAAAATTCACTAAAATTGCCAAAATAAAAATTTTAAATTGGCTCGGATTTCCGGGTTATTACAGTTAGGTGAGGACCGACCCTGAAGATCCAAGGATCGCTGTGTGTGGTCCTGAGACATTTGCTAGAGTGTCTCGAACGGAGAGGAGCTTGCCCCTTGCCTCGACTCATGACGGGAATCCAATTTCCAATACGTGACATTTCGGTTTTATTTGTAGAGCCTAGTATGGCGACATAGTGGTATGAGACAATTATGTCGTCTATGATTGATACTTATGATTGAAATTGTTTTGAAACTATACACTTATAGTAATAGTAAAATAATCTGTTTTTAAACATATCAAGCATTCTTTGGCTATTATAAGGTAAAACCCTATCCTCCGGCTTGCGTTGCATTGTGTGATGGGACCTGAGTCTTATAATAGCTTCATTTTTCTTTATTTAGCATTGCGATGTTGTTTTATGCACTGGTATTCTTGGGAGGAAACCCGTTACGTGTTATACGGCGTGGTCCCTTGATTTATCTAACTTTAAAAATAAAGATTAATAACTGTTTTAGTTCTCACACCAGTCACATGACTGACCTGGAGTTTATTGTTTCAACCTAAACTCTGGGTGCCCCTATTTTCCACACGGGCAGCAAGTAGTTTTGGTTTTGCAGATTTATATTCACAGGATCCTGATTTACAACTGGAACGATGCTCGGAAAGCTCTGTATCCGTGTATTACTTTCAGTTTTGTTTTGTATTATTTTTCCACTGCTATGTAATTTATTGTAATCTCTTATATTTATCGAATGTATTTTATTTATTCATACTCTGTATATTCTTGTATTCTGATAGAATTGTTGTAATAAACAATGAAATGTTCTTCTGTTTGCATTCCGATTTGTCGTGTTCTCAAAACGTTTAGGGGTTTCGAACGGTCTTGGTCGGTTTAACGATCGATTCAGATCGAGCGAAATTCCTTACCGTTACATATTAGTTATTTAGGCTTGGTGTTTGTGGCTATTATATATATATATTGGTGATTGGATATTTCCCGTAGTACCATTAGCAGATGCCCGCAGTATCATTAGCAGATGACCGTATATGCCCTCACGCTATGATAGTGGATGACCTTCTATACCGCGATATCCTGCCTCGAAGCAGGATGGGTATTATTTATGTTGGCTAACGTTTGTGGATGCAGGAAAACAGGTTAGAGGGATCCAACTGGATTCCTCAAAATTTATTATTGTTTGTTCTCATATATATATATATATATATTATTATATATATATGATGTATTGATAAAAAAAATTGGGTGGTTTGATTGTTTAATTATCGCTGGATCGATTTATAAAAATATCACGAAAAGAGATTTTGAGATTTAAACGGGAAATTCTGTTTTTCTAAAAATAGAATTTGACATTCGAATGGACTAGAAATATAAACTTGTTTTGAATAAATAAAACAAGTATTGAAATTTATAAACGATGTTTATAAATAAAATAATACAGGAAATGGAAGTATTGAAATTTATAAACGATATTTATAAATTAAATAATCAGGGAATTGAAGTAAATTTATAAACAGAATTTATAAATAAAATGGAATGATTTTCATTGGATAATCGGGGAACTGAAGTGAATTTATAAACGGTGTTTATAAATGAAATGAAATGAATTATCATTGGATAATTGGGAAAATGTAAATACAAGTGTGAATTTGAAAAGGGAAATTTGTTTTTTGGAGGTAGAATTATAATTTCAAATGGAATTGAAACGAGACTTGTTTAAATATATAAACAGGTAATATAAATGATGTTTATAAAGAAAGGTGAAAATTATCATGTGGATAATTTGAAATATTCAAATTCATATAAGAATTTAAAATGAATTGGGAATCGTGTTAAAAGGGAAACAATGAAATTTATTCCATTGTTCGAAATGTAAGTTGAATTAAAATAAATCCAAATGGATTTATGGTTAGAATTCGACCATGTCGAATTTATAAAAATAAATTATATACAGAATGGATATTTAAATTTTATTAAATAGAAATTGAAATTTAATATGAAAATATATTATACATTATATATGAAAGTTATAAAAATAAAATATTCCAAAATAAGATTTTGGTTTTAAGTAGATATCGAAATGGAACTTGTTTAAATATATAAAACAAGAAAATTTATAAATGGTGTTATAAATATGATGAATTTAAAAGTATAATTGGAATCATTTCGAAAAAGGGAATGATATTTTTTTATTTCGGAATTCGAAATATAAAAGGAATTGGGTTTCAAATAGGTATTTGAAAGGAAAGCTTGTTTTAATTTTTAAAACAAGAAAAATTAATTTATAAACAATGTTTATAAAAATAGGGAAATAAATTATCGTTGGATAATTTAGAAGTTTATATTTTCAAGTATGAATTGAAAAGTGAATTGGAAAATGGTTTGAAATACAACGATATTCCGGGCTTAGGAATATAAATTGAAGTGAGAAAAATCCAAAGGATTTATAATCAGAATTCGATTATATCGAATTTTATAAAATATTTTATTTCTAAAGGAATTGGGATCTTAAGATAAACAGAGTTGTAAATAAATTTACAACTGAGTAATGAAAATCGACGATTTAGAAAAATCAAAATGTTTAACTTAGATTTGGAAAGCCGATCTTATATATTAAAATATTTAAGAATAGAGTTGAAATTTATAAATTAAATGAAGTTTAGCGTTTATATATTAAATATAATTAAAACGAACTCGCCATGGCGTGGTAGTCTGTAAATTGGTGTTTCAAACTTCAATTGGATACAGAACTCAATTTAGTCGGAATTCTTTGAAACAAGAACCGTTAGGACCAATTAGATAATAATTTTCTAATGGAAGAGAAAAATCTAGATTTTGTCTAATAGATTTTGAGTTATGTCGAAACCAAATTTTCAGAAAAGTAGCGCCATAGCCATTATAAAACCCTAACAGTTTATTTATTAAAATCGAAGTATTTTAAGTTAATAAAACATGGATTTTTAAAATTAAAAATCCAGATTTGAGTTGTAAAATAAATACGAACACAAGTTGTATAAATAAAATGATTTTTGAAACAAAAATCGTATTTTTAATTTTTGGAATAGAATTAATTAATTTGAAGAATAATTAGTTAATCGTATTTTGAATCGGAATGGGGCATTGGATAAGTGAATGGGGTTTATGAATTCATATTCGAAATCGAATATGAAACTCGAGTTGAAATGGAATTAAATTAGGTTTTAAGTAAATTAAAAATATATCCGAACATGTTGTGTTCAAATAAAGTGGAATGGGCGAATTAGCTAATTAAAGTTAAATTAACAAATTGAGTTGAGAATGGCCGGATTGAGTTAGAATAAATTAGAAATGGACGCATATGTGTTAAACATGTATAGAATAAAGAGAATAAAGTTTATAAATTTAATACCCGACAAAAAGGTACATGTTTAAATTCAATATGAGGTTTTATGCTCTGAAACGGCAAGCCGCTTGGCTTCTTAATTTTTTTTGAATGAAAATGGCCCAGAGAGGCGTTCTGTAGTTGTACAGAGTAACCCATACAAAGGAGGTTATGGCGAAATTTTCTGGAAATTTAAGGAGTTAGAATATTTTTAAGAAAATTGGATAACTAGAAAATCAATGTAATGATATATATAGAATTTGATAAGGAAACGAACTTAAAATAGAATATTATAAACAAAAAGAAAATCTATAATTAAATCCAGTAAACATAGAAAGAGAAATGTATACATGTTGTAAAAATGAATAATTGGTTTTTATGATGTTATTATTCGAGGTAAGTGGTTCTGTCTGTTTTGAAGTTAAGGACGTTTTCGGTCAAGGTCTGAGAGGTAGTTATACCCCCAACTTAGTTGATTTCATTTTTAACCGATAAATAGCAAGTTTTAGTCTCGATGATCAATGTTTGAATAAGAGTTAGTTGAATGCAATATTTTGGGTTGTTTGTAACGTTGTTTTATACAACATTCATTTTAAACCCAAGTAAGTGGAATTTTGGAAATATAATAATAAATATTTCCTGAGTGTTGAAATGAATGAGCGTGAAAGAGATAAGTAATTGGAATGTTTTCCAATTATAAATAGAGGATATTTTCTACGTATAGAAAATAAAAGGAGTTGATATATGGAAATGTTTTCCAAATCGTGTAAGTGGCCAAGATTATTGTCGAAAATATCGTGTTAACGAATATTGATATGGAAAAGGGGAAGTGATTTAATTAATAAAATATTAATTAAGGGGCCCGGTGATTGTTTGATGTTTTGGGTGATTGTTTGTTTTTCTTTGATAGTTAAATAACCGACTATCGAAGTATTTGCCAATATCGTTGTCAATATGGAGAGACCGGTTGGATTATTATTTGAGAACCACTCCGTATTGGCAGGAGCGTTGCAAATTAGCTTATATGAAGATAATCGGAGACGGAGTAGAGTGTAAGGGCTTTTTCTATTAATGGAAATTGTGCCTTCGGTTTCGTTCAATCCCAGAACGAACGTATATGGACGAATGTTTGGTAGAGTATTTCCAATGATCGAATACGTTGTTCTGTACAAATATATATGGTGGCAGAGAATTTATTCTCTTAGCATAATATCCAGAATATATTTGTGCAAATCAATTAATGATTAATGGATCAGACAATGTGCCATTCAAAGTGATTGTGCTATAAATGAATGGTAAGCAATCATAGCCTCAGGCCTCAACAACCGGGAAATGACAAAAATCGGGCAGGCAGCATGGCTAAGTGGGTAGCTCCCAATTAGGGTTTATTATCACCTATCTAGAGAAATTCATTTCATTCTTTATTCTATTTGATGTTGTCCCATTCGGGAAAATGGTTGCTGATCCCAACCGTTAGTGATATACATTCGATACACTCAAGCGAAATGAGTGGTCGGTCATGTGTGGATGGGTTACAAGATGTTCTTGTTGAACCCAGTGTATTCTCCTTTAGAGATACACTATAAGAAGGTGGTTCCATACCTTGTCATAGTTGGAAAGTCATCACCCAATAAGTGCCTGCGGTTTTGATTGTATATTATGTATGTGGAGCGTGAGATGAAAGCGTTCCACCAGATTGTTATTTATGGATTTAGGCACTATTATAATATCAAAGAGTTTTGATATAAAACGTATCTGTTCTTTCAAAAGGATTTTTGAAAGTTAAATCAAGTGTTTTGGATTCTCATAAGGGAAAAACTCGTTCCGTGTTATACGGCGTGGTCTTGTGAGATATCGTTTATTTTCCCAAACTGTTTTAAAATTGTTTACTCAAACCAGTCCCATGACTAACCCAGAGTTTATTTTGTTTTGTTTTACCAAAACTCTTGGGTGCCCAAATTTTTACGGACAGTCAAGTAGTTCAGGATTTTACAAATCTATCTAAAGGAGCTTGGAGCAAGAGGCTTCAGTGTTAGATATATAGTATTTTTATTTCTGCTGTGTTGTAAGTGTTGTACTCTGATAATTGTATGTTATATAGTTTTAAATTTTGTATTTCAAGAGTTATGATATATTATATTTTGTCCCGCTGCAATGTGAGATTATGTGTTGTTATTTCTATTCTTCTTCTACCTTTTTCTTCTTACAAAAAAATGATTCGTATTTCTGTGATATTTTTGGTTGGATGTGTGATGTATGTAGTCAACTCAGATAGTACGGATTTGCGGTTCAATACAATTTACGTGTAAACCATTGGTCCGTATTAATCGGTATAAATCTGTAATTCTGAATGGATTATTCGATTAATTAATTAACTTAGTTGCATTTAATTACGTTAATCGTAATTATATATTTCTATTCACATTTGTTAGTGGAAATAAACACTGTTCCACTATAGATTTGATGGATTGAATTGTTTGAACACCCTTTTAGCAGAGATAAACATTGTTCTGCTATTATATCAGTTTGATATATTTTATCGGTTAATATATGTTGTTGAGTTATTATATGTTGAACTATATTTACATGATTGTTGTGCAAAATTGGGTTAACAACTTGAATGTCGTCTGTTATAAGAACTGTTATATACCATTGGAACTGCTAAGCCATTTTCTATAAAATAACTCAGAAATACTCGAGTTTGATAATTGGATTTAAATAGTTTTAAAACAAACAATTTAATGGGTTATTTTAAATTAATTATGTTATTAATTTTAGAAGGAAAGGTTAATACAAATCAGTCAATTAAGTGGTTTAGGGTTGATTTAAATCAACTGTTTAAATAGGAACTAATTATTTAATTAATTGTTTCCAATTAATTTAATATATGAGATTTAAAATAAATGGTTGTTAAAGACTTGATTATGTTCTAAAGTAAAGTAACAGATTTGGTAGGATAATGGTGCAGTAAATAGAGAAGTTAAAATTGGATAAGTTATCCAAGATAATGTTAATAACTTAATTAATTTTTGAATTAAGTAAGATTTAAAGATAATTTAATTATCAAAGAAAGAGGAAATCAAGTCGACTATTTGAATTAAAATTTCTGGTTAAATATTTAAGTTAACCAAATTAACTTGATAAATGGTTCAAAACAACAACGTTGTTTGAAAAGGGTTTAAGGGTTAGAAATCAATTGGATTTACAATTTCTGGTTTGTCGAATATTTTGGATATCGAACTTCTACAAATCTTGACAATAAGAATGGTTTCAACTCAAGGTATGAGAGGTAATTAAAATACCCCAACATGATCGATTTTGCTATTACCTGATAGATCGTATTAATTGTGTTCAAAATAAGTGTGAGAGTTAAATATCAGTTATGAAACGGATGTTCAAAAGTGAGATTATCACGAAGGATTGAAAATAAGAGTTTTGTTAATAATTATGTATTCAAATAAATTTACACACAAAGTTAACATTTGAATTTAAATAATCAAAGTTTTATTTAAATTAAGCTTAGCAGATCCAACAGAGATAAATCCATTTATTTTACTTTATATTTGATAGTTAAATCACTAACTATCAAATCTGGACCTTCCCGATATCGTTTTCAAAGAGACCGAAATCTAAATGCCACTTCGATTCGATATATACGTTGCGAGCCAGAGATTTTTGAAGATCATTGAAGACGGTGTTATGAAAGGGCTACTCTGTCAAACCTTGGTAGAAATTTCCTAAGATGGATTTACAGGATAGTGCCTTTGGTTTGTCCAATCCCAATATAACTTGTATAGATGAATGTCTGACAGAGTATGCCTAACCAATCACGTACGTTGACCTCTTCAAACATATTTATGTTGGTGGCAGAGGAATTCGTTTCTCTTGCTTTATATCCATAATATGTTTTTGGGGAAGTCAATTAGTGGTTGGCAGTTTTGACGATGTGACATTCAAAGTAAATAAAAAATGATTTGTCAAAGGTAAGTTCCGCCTCAAGCCTCACAACCGGGAAATGACAAAAATCGGGCAGGCAGCATGACTATGTGGGTCGCTCCCATTAGGGTCTATTGTCACCATTTAGAGAATATTCTTTTTGTTACTTCTTTATCTTCTATATCTCCCAGGAATGGTTATGTTGCTAGCAACCGTAAGGTGACAATATATTCGATACACTCAAGAGAAATGAGTGGTCGGTCATGTATGGGCCGAGTTGCAAGATGTTCTTGTTGAACTCCAGTGTATTCCTCTCTAGAGATACACTATCGGAAGGTGGTTCCATAAATTGTTATAGTTGGAAATCCATTATCTAATAAGTGCCCACGGTTTTAATTGTATACTATATATGTGGAGCGTGAGATGCAAGCGTTCTGCTAAATTGATATTTATTTGTATTTAGACATTATTATAATATTAGAAGAATATTGATTTCAAAATGTTTTGGGTTCTCGTAAGGTAAAAACCTGTGATAGCCCATAACTTCCCCTGTGAAGGAAAGCCCGGATTACCTTGAGAACACGACAAAATAGAACGCAAACAGAAGAACATTTCATTGTATATTACAATAATTACATCAGAATACAAGAATATACAGAGTATGAATAAATATACATCCGACAAATATCAGAGATTACAATAAATTACATAGCAGCGGAAAAACAATATAAAACACAAATGAAAGTAATACACGGATACAGAGCTTTCCGAGCATCGTTCCAGCTGTAAATCAGGATCCTGTGAATATAAATCTGCAAAACCAAAAATACTAGCTGCCCGTGTGGAAAATAGGGGCACCTAGAGTTTAGGTTAAAACAATAAACTCCAGGTCAGTAATGTGACTGGTGTGAGAACTAAAACAGTTGTTAATCTTTGTTTTTAAAGTGAGGTAAATCAAGGGACCACGCCGTATAACACGGAACGGGTTTCCTCCCAAGAATACCAGTGCAGAAAACAAACAGCGCAATGCTAAATAAAGAACAATGAAGCTATTATAAGACCCAGGTCCCATCACACAATGCAACGCAAGCCGGAGGATAGGGGTTTCCCTTATAATAGCCAAATATGCTTAATACGTGAAATTTCATCTTATATTATTACTATAAGTGAAGAAAACAATTTCAAATATAAATGTATCAATCATAGACGGCATGGGTACCATATATCATGTCGCAAATACTAGGCTCTACAATCAAAACCGCAAAATGTCATATTTGGAAATTGGATTTCCATCATGGTGGCTCCTGATTCGAAAGATCGATCGCGCAGTGCCATCTACAACGGCTTACGTCTCAGTGAGAGAAAACACCATAATGCACATCTGCACTTTTGGGAAATCGAGTATCACTGCGGCTTACGTCTCGGCGAGAGAAAACACCGCTTACCCTATCCCTCTAAGCACTAAGATAAATCTTGGTCGACCGAATCCACGACACCACTAAGGTGCCCATCCTCCAAAAAGCATACCGATCAAACCAACAGTTTACCACCATACCAGTGTGTGAGGCTCGCGAATCAACGCTATACACAAAGCGACGCTATATTAAAGCTGCGCTTTGATCATCATCCACCAAACTTTGCTTTTCAACAAAAGTCTGGATCACTGCATCTCAGCATGCCACACTATCAATCCATATCGTACCACTGATTTCTGCCAATATATAACCTCTGAGCTCGTATGTCTCAGAGAAGGGCGTTAAGCAAGAGAATAAATTCTCCGCCGCCAAACAGATATATATTTAGCAGAGATCAACGAATACAATATAAAGGAATACAATGTCAGACACACCATCCATTTACAAGTTCGTTCTAGGTCTGAACGAAACCGGAGGCACTTTCCTCACATATTCTTCGATCTCCAAGTACGTCCAGACGGCTACTACTTTAGCCCCCTTCAAGGTAGCTACTCCTATCGTGAGCATCAGTAGCACCCATCCATTCGATGTGAAGATCGTCGGTCTTGCACCGTCTTCAATCTCTTCGACTTATCGCCGAATCAGTTATTCAGAATGGGTTATACCCGGCCATTCAGAATAACTCGCGTATCTTAATCAACAAGTGCTATAAAACACAACATACGCCTCATTCCAATTCATCAGTCACTAACCGTAAATTAGTAAGGGAATAATTCCCCAAATATTAACCTCGAAGGCCGTAACCAACATCAGATCAATACCCAGGAAACCATCCTTCTTAACTAACCTACAACTAGTTTCTAAATTTCATATTCTTAGGGAAAGGTTCCCATTAATTTTATCAAAGATAAATTCTTTAAAATTTATTCTTTAATCTTCCTTTGGATGTCATTTCAAACCAGATTATGGTTTTCCAAACTAGTCGAGATTAGCGAACCACACCGAAGTAATTATTTATTTTATTTCCCAATCCCAACCTATTCATCCCATGGAGCAAAACTGTTATTACCCCTTAACTAACACCACGGTGTTATTGGTAAATTTAATTACCATTTCACGTTCAAATCTAATTGAAGATTTAACTATCGCTAGGATTAAAACTGGTGATACTCCCTTTTCGATCATTTCAAATTTTGATAATTTAAATTATCAATTCATATTTCAATCTAATTAAAGATTCATTAAAACTCCTTTTACTGGGTTAAAAACTAATGTCATTTAAAACACAGTCCACGATAAACCCAAATCACATTCTATTTCAATTCCAATAAAATATATTAGAAATTCTGGTTATTTAAAACCCATTTCAAATTCAATTTATTTATTTCAAAAATAAATTGGTTTTAATTCTAGTTCAAAACTAGTTCATTTCGATAAAAAACTATTTTTATCTTTTCAAATATGGAGTTTTTCATCCTAGTTTTTCCCAAATCATTTCTTATGATTTTACACAAATTATAGACATTTTTAATAATTTTATCAAGGCCCGTACAGTCGATTTCCATCTACGGCCATCGAACTGCACTTACATCGACCTTTTTCAAATTAGATTTGGACATAATTCCAAATCCAACCATTAGATTTCAAATTTCAAATATTCATTGGAAATCTCTTTTCGATACGAACCCAACGGTTCCGGTTTCAGGTGAATCCGACGGTCGGATCTCCCGCAACGTCAATTCGAAGTCAATGGTTGAAATTCGCGAACTGCCGCAGCGCGGCGCGTTCTATTCAGGCCATTATATTATATATATATAATATATATATAATATATATACAATATATACTTCGTCGATTTCCTTTTAAAAACGAATTTTATAAATCGTTTTCAAAACGATTTCAACTTCATTTCAAATTCAAATCAAAATTGAATTTTTCCAATATAAATTCATTTCAAAGTCATTTCAAATTCATTTCAATTCAAATTCGATTCTATTCAATTTCAATTCGAATTCATTTCTATTCAATTTCAATTCGAATTCATTTCTATTCAATTTCAATTCGAGTTCGTTTTATATTCAATTCAATTCGAATTCGTTTTATATTAAATTCAATTCGAATTCACTTTATATTCAATTTCAATTCGAATTCATTTCTATAAATATTCGATTTTTAAATCTCTTTTAAATATACATTATAAAACGAATATAATCGATATAAATATCGTTCGCGTCAAAATAGCGCATCTCTAATCAACACGGCTTTATATTTTTCAATAACTTCGTTGTTCTATTCAACAAATGAATATTTATTCTATTCAACACATGAATCTATATTTCTTTCAACACATGACTAATCTCAACAAATGAGTACTGTCAACACGTGACTATTACTTTATAATATTCTTTATTTTCCCAATTGGAATGAGGCCCAATCAATTACCATATAATGTTAATTATATGGATTCCACACAACACATGTATATAATAGCAACAATAAATAATCAACCATCATCCAAAGTGCACAACACAACTGTCTGTCAACCTATCGGTCGACACACAACTAATTATTGGGACTAGTGTACGTCAAATATCATCCCAACACCCGTGTGGAGTTCAACAATCAACAAACACTGAATATTATTTGTGCAGTTGGGCGATGTGTAAAATTTATCGTCCCAATCAATATCCTTCAAATAGGTGTACATAAACAAACCGTCCGGTTTGTAAATGAATATTTATTTATTCACATTCACGTTGAAAATTATATTTTTAACGATATAAAATATTTTTAACTATGTAAATATTTTATTTCATTCCACAACACAACCAATTTTCACAATAACATACAATCAAACAAACAAGCCGTCCATGGTCTGTGGACGACGGGTGTCGGGTGCTGCTAAGCACCGTCTGCATCCTAGTATATATATTAACTAGAAATTTAAAATAAAAGTGAGGAGTTCTCACCTTGGGGATCCACTCCTCCATTCTTTATTTCGAAACGGTTTGGATTTCGTTCTGCTTCCGCTCAGTTTCATCACAATCTGTTTCACACGATTTCTATATTAAAAATCATATTCTTATTTCGCTACTATATAAATAAAAATCATATTTTTATTTTGCTATTTCTGTTTTAAAAACAACGCTAATTTTATTTTTAAAAACAATGCAAATTTTGTTTGAAAAATCAATGATATTTTGAAAGACAATTCTATTTTTATTTTTTAAATCCATGGTAATTTTATTTTCAAGAATAATGCTATTTTTACTTTCAAAAACCATGTATGTTTATATATTTTCCAAAACCATGATTTTTTTATTATGAAAACTGAATTAGACAATGATTTTTAATGTTAATACTGAATTAAACAATGTTATAACATTTTAAAAATCACCTTCCTTCCTTCTAAACGCACGTTGGCACTGTAAACCATTCTCTTCTAGAAGTGAACGTCGCACCCCCCTTAGAATCACCATGACGACCATCCGACACCGTCACCCGAAAGCCCTTCGCAATGCCTCCTTCCCCCGTGAACAGGACCCAGTTCGACGCCCCGTTGGATCCTGGAACCGCATGCGAACTACCGAGCTTTGAGCTCGATTTCATCTCCAATTACCTCACGATTTATAGTCATTCGAATATAGATGGAACGAGCTTGGAAAGCTCTCCAATTCTTGATTTGATTCCTTGTTTGAATGCGAATTGGTTCGAGAGTTATTAGGGTTTGAAATCGAGAATAATTTGGCCGTTGCTTTCTGAAAGCGGCGGATGATAGAATGAGGAATAGTTAGGGTTTCGAGTTCCGTTTATATCCCCCCTTATTTTCTTTTATATATTTTTTTAATTCAATTTACTTTTTAAAAGTGAATTTCATATTGGAACTCCAAATCAAACCCAACGACTGTCGCCCTTAGCTAATTACCCTCGTTCCGGACACAATGGGATATGTATCATAAGCTGATTCGACCAGTTTCCGTTAAAATCAAAATATAAATATATATTCAATTTTAAACACGCATTTCAATTTACCGGGGCCACATACGGAGTTTAAAAATTCCAGAAAAATATTTTCTAGCTTCGTATTGACGATACGGTCCTAACAAAACTAATTACATCGAATTCTAAGACCGTTTGAAAAATGGCCATTTTCCAGTCGATTAAAATCAACTGAAACTGGTTAAACGCGTTTTCCTTTGCCCCGCTCACATATTGATTCGAAAAATTATGAAATTTGAAACCTAGCAATAATTTGACATTGTGGATCCAACAAAAGTGGTTTCGTCGAAAACCGAGGTCGTTTGCAAAATTTCCATTTTTAAGGGCCAGAATTCCATAACGACTATTCAGAATTTTCAACTGGGCATATCTTTTGGTTCCCGCTATGAAATTTTGATTTGCCGGATTTGTTAGAAAGATATTCATAAACAGATTTCAATATTTTTGGTTTCGCTAAAATCCGGTTTATTTTGCATCTGGTACATTCATTTGAAATTTGAAATTGAATTATCGAACTACCGCGCCATTTTCAATTCCATTTATAATTTATAATAAATATTTATTTTCTAACGACGATCTATATAAATATATACGTTCGAATTTCATTCAAAATAAATTTTTCGTCATTATTATTTAAAATAACTCAATTTAAATATTCAAATTCCGCTAAAATTGCCAAAATAAAATTTTTAAATTGGCTTGGATTTCTGGGTTGTTACAATCTCCCCCACTTAAAACTTTTCGTCCCCGAAAAGGAACGAAGCCGAAAGTTGTTTTTCAAACCAACTCAACTTTCATTGTTTTCTTTACTGCTTAAGTTCTTCAACTTTTCAGTTTCTAAGAATATTTCAAATTTTTCAAAAATTTGGCTAACACCCTAAATTTTCGAAAAATTTCGCCATAACCTCCCCTGCACCGGGGACTTCGGGATATTTCATATAGCCTCCCATGGCCTTCTTCAATCCAAAAGAAAAAGAAAAAGCCAAGCGGCTAGCCTATCGGCTCATAAAATCATCATCACCCGAACAAAACAGTAAATTATGATAAACATGTACCTATTTGTCGGGCAAACAATTTTATTCTTCTGCTCTAGCCTCTTTGCAATGACCTGTTCAATGGATATACATGTATATGCATACAAATGCGACAAATTTTCAATACAATTTACTATTTGGTTCAATTTGGCTAAAGTTTCAACATTTAATTAATCAAACAACACAATCAGCAATCAATTAGTTGATTAGAATTTCAAACATATAACTTTGATATATATACAGAAAATCATGTTTTTGATGCCAAGTCACAACAATAAATCTGATCTAATTTTGGTCCTCACACCAGTCTAAAGGAAATATATAGATATCTCACTTTCGAAACACGAATATAAATTCTGATGGTGGTGCACCAATCATCAGAATCATATCCGGGCGACTAGAGTGTGATTCTATATCTATCCATTATATTAAAATTTCGAATATACGTTCATGACGCGTATATGCAAAATCTTTATATATTGGATCGTCCAAATTAATTCAATATAAATATTCAAATACGTATAAAACGATTTAAATTTCAAAACAATTTGTTTTCATTTCAAAAATACACTCTTCATACTCGCTCTAGGATACTACTGATCCTATCTCTAACGAGTCATTCTCATTGGATATTACTAATCCAATTTCTAATGAATTCTTTTGTATGGTTCTAATGTGTCTTGTCCTCTAGCTCTGTAAACCAGAGCTCTGATACCAACTGTGAAGACCCGTAACTTCCCCCGTGAAGGAAAGCCCGGATTACCTTGAGAACACGACAAAATAGAACGCAAACAGAAGAACATTTCATTGTATATTACAATAATTCCATCAGAATACAAGAATATACAAAGTATGAATAAATATACATCCGACAAATATCAGCGATTACAATAAATTACATAGCAGCGGAAAAACAATATAAAACACAACTGAAAGTAATACATGGATACAGAGCTTTCCAAGCATCGTTCCAGCTGTAAATCAGGATCCTGTGAATATAAATCTGCAAAACCAAAACTACTAGCTGCCCGTGTGGAAAATAGGGGCACCTAGAGTTTAGGTTAAAACAATAAACTCCAGGTCAGTCATGTGACTGGTGTGAGAACTAAAATAGTTAT
This sequence comes from Allium sativum, assembly GCA_030737875.1. Lineage (NCBI taxonomy): Eukaryota > Viridiplantae > Streptophyta > Magnoliopsida > Asparagales > Amaryllidaceae > Allium > Allium sativum. Next base: position 787,553,929 of record CM060912.1, on the reverse strand, counting down.
TAATCTTTGTTTTTAAAGTTAGGTAAATCAAGGGACCACGTCGTATAACACGGAACGGGTTTCCTGTAACGACCCAGAAAATCTGAACCAATTTAAAATTTTTAAATTGGCTAAAATAATGGATTTTAAATATTTAAAATAAATATTTTAAATAAAGGCGATGAAAACTGAGTTGAATCGACATATGAAAACGAATATAATTAATTATAATTATATATAGAATTGAAAATGGCGCGGTAGTTCGATAATTCGATTTCAAACTTCAATTGAATATACCGGGTGCAAAACAATCCGGATTTTAGTGAAACCAAAAATAATGGAATCTAATTGGTAATATCTTTCTAACGAATCCGACCAATCGAAATTTGATAGCGGGAATCAAAAGATATGTCCAGTTGAAAATTCTGAATAGTCGCTATGGAATTCAGGCCCTTAAAAATGGACATTTTGCATACGACCTCGGATTTCGACGAAACCACTTTTGTTAGATCCGCAGTGTCAAGTTATTGCTAGGTTTCAAATTTCATAATTTTCCGAATCAATATGTGAGCGTGGCAAAGGAAAACGCGTTTGACCAGTTTTCGTTGATTTTAATCGACTGGAAATTGGCCATTTTTCAAACGGTCTCAGAATTTGACGAAACCAGTTTTGTTAGGACCGTATCGTCAATACGAAGCTAGAAATTATTTTTCTGGAATTTTTCTAGTTAGTATGTGACCCCGGTAATTTGAAATGTACGTTTAAAATTCAATACAATGATTTAAATGTAAATTCAAAAGGAAACTGATTGTAACGATCAAATCAGCTTGCGATACTTATCCCATTGTGTTCGGAATGGGGGTTAAACGCTATGGACGACAGGCGGTGGACCTCGTTTCGAGGTCGTATGTAAAAGTCAACTTTCTGCTAATTAAATAATTAAAAAAAAAAATTTATAATCTCCCTCCCTTTTTCTTCTTCCTGCCCCCCCCCCCCCCCGGTTTTCATTAATCAGAAATAACAAAAAAAAAAAAAAAGGAAACCCTAGAGGCGATCGACAGACCGCCGCCCCCTAAAACGAACGCCGCCGCCGCCCATCTTCACCCCCCTCCATCGATCGGAGACCCGAAGCCCCCCCCCTCGATCGAAGACCCTAAGCCCCCCCTCTCGTTCGCGACGCTGAAGCCGCCGACCCCCCCCCCCCCCCCTGAAGTGCCGCCGACGACGTCTTCACCCGCCCCCCCTTTTTTCTGTAAGTATTTCTTTTATTTTATTATTTTATTTTGTAAAAACAGAATTAAAACTGTTTTATGTTTAAAGATTAAAACTGTTTTATGTTTTTAAAGTTAAAAACTGATTTTTTTTAAAAAAAAGTTTAAAACTGGAATTTTAAAAAAAAGATTAAGACTGTTTTATGTTTTTAAAGTTAAAAACTGATTTTTTTAAAAAGGTTTAAAACTGAAATTTTTAAAAGCATAAAACTGGTTTTTTTAAAAAGAAAGTAAAAACAGATTTTTATAAAGGATTCTTAAACTGATTTCTTTTAAAGAATTTTAAAAAACTGATTTTATAAAAAGATAAAAACTGAATTTTATAAAAGGAGTAAAAACTGATTTTGATTTTTAAAAGGTATTGAAAACTGATTTCTTTAGAAAGAAAAATCATATTTTTAAATATTGAAAGTCAAAGTAAAAATCATATTTTTAAATATTGAAAGTCAAAGTAAAAATCATATTTTTAAATATTGAAAGTCAAAGTAAAAGTCATATTTTTATATATTGAAAGCCGAAGTAAAAATCATATTTTTATATATTGAAAGCCGAAATAAAAATCATATTTTTAAATATTGAAAGTCAAAGTAAAAATCATATTTTTATATATTGAAAGCCGAAGTAAAAATCATATTTTTATATATTGAAAGCCGAAGTAAAAATCATATATTTATATATTGAATAGCATCGTAAAAATTCGATTTTTACATGTGTAGAGAATACGGGCGAAAGCGACAAAAGGCGAAGATTTCTATAAAGGAAGTATTGTGAAGTTGGATAGCTATTGGTGAGATTTCTGATTTTAAAATATTATATATGTGTTGAATTTGAAAGTGAATTGCTATATATAAATATATATATATATATATATATATATATATATATATATATACGCCCCTCGTCCACAAACCATGGACGATATTTATTGGTTGAAATTGTTGTGAAAATTGAATGATTGTTTGGGATTGTTTGTGATTGATATTGGTTGATTGCGGTTGAAAAATACCCATTGGTGATTGTGAAATATTTGGTTGAAACCACATAGGATTAGTTTGTGGAAATGAAATAAATATATACATGCCGCCTGCGTGCGAACTAAATGCATGATCCCCATTGTCAAAAACCGCGAGGTTTTAAGGTAGAGCGAGGAGCCGTACTAGGGACGGTGCCGGTGTAACTACCCTGCTGTTATGCTGCCGAAATTTTGAATAATATTTGTGTGTTTGAATTATTTTCATATGCTTAAACTATATTTATTCATTGTATTGAAAACATTCATGTGTTGAATTGATATTCATTCGTTGTTTAGAAATTCATGTGTTGAATGGTATTCATATTTTGAAATAAATTGTTCAATAATAAAAATCACATTTTTATCTATATATAAAAACTATTGAAAACATTCATGTGTTGAATTGATATTCATTCGTTGTTTAGAAATTCATGTGTTGAATGGTATTCATATTTTGAAATAAATTGTTCGATAATAAAAATCACATTTTTATCTATATATAAAAACTATTGAAAACATTCATGTGTTGAATTGATATTCATTCGTTGTTTAGAAATTCATGTGTTGAATGGTATTCATATTTTGAAATAAATTGTTCGATAATAAAAATCACATTTTTATCTATATATAAAAACTATTGAAAACATTCATGTGTTGAATTGATATTCATTCGTTGTTTAGAAATTCATGTGTTGAATGGTATTCATATTTTGAAATAAATTGTTCGATAATAAAAATCACATTTTTATCTATATATAGAAACTATAGAAAACATTCATGTGTTGAATTGATATTCATTCGTTGTTTAGAAATTCATGTGTTGAATGGTATTCATATTTTGAAATAAATTGTTTGATAATAAAAATCACCTTTTATCGACTATATGAACTATATAGAAAAATAGTGTTTTGAAATGAAATGTTTTACAATAAAAATCACAGTTTTATTGTATGCATAAATCGTTGAAATGTGAAGTGTTAAAATAGCCACTCGTTCAAAATAAACATATATGAGTTGAAATATTCATTAATTAGCTAATGAAATGATTTGCACCTATTTATGTAACATTAGAATGAATGGAGTTTTTAAACCAAATAGAAATCAAATATGAAGTCGAATAGAAATTGAAAAATGATATGAACTGTATATATATGTACATGCAATATTCATTGAACAGGTTATAGCAAAGGGGCTAGAGAAGAGGAATAAAATTTGTGCCCGACAAATAGGTACACATTTACTGATTTGTTTGGGTGATGATTTTGAGCCTGTTGGCTAGCCGCTTGGCTTTTTCTCTTTCTTTTTGAGATTAGAAGGACCGGGACGCTATTTGCGATTTCCCGACGCTCCCGGTGCAGGGGAGGTTATGGCGAAATTTTTCCAAAATTTAAGGTGTTAGAAAATTTTTTGAAGTGAAAACGATATTGAAATTGTTGAATGAACTATATTTATATAAATATATAAATATAAATAAAATTAAAACGAAACGAAGCCGTGCAGTTCGTATTTTGAAACCGTGATTTCAAACGACTAGTACGGGAAATCCGACCATTGGATTTTCCCGAAATCTCAACCGTCGGGTTCGCCTTGGAATAATCTTTCCAACGGCACCAACCTTGTAAAAATCCAACGGTTGGATTGTCTGGAATGTTTAATTCAAATCTGAAGAAAAACAGCGCCAGAAGCGATTATATTTATATATATAAATATAATTATATATTTAATCGAATAACGACGCGGCAGTTCGTATTCTGAAATCGAAAATTCAAACGATTGTACCGGGAGATCCGACCGTCGGATTTTCCCGAAACTGGAACTGTTGGATTCGTTTTGAAAAGACCTTTCTAATGATGTAAATTTTGTGAAGATCCAACGGTTAGATTTTCAGATATGTGTAAATCAAATCTGAAGAAAAACAGCGCCACGGCCGCCTTATGGCCCGAAGCGTCGTTTTGAATAAAATGGCTATTTTAAAATAAATAAAAATAGCGATAAATAGTTATAAAATATCGTAAGCGATATGGAATGGAAATAAACTGAATTTGCTTGATTTATGTGATGTTTGATGGTTGAATGTGTTTGGTGTGAAAACTATATTAAAGAACACAATTGGTGTTGTCGAATAATTTAACCATTGAAATAAATCGATTTGAAATTCTAAATATACGTGAATTATTTGAAAAGGCCGAGTTAATTCTCATTTCGAATAATCGACCGACGATTGAAATTCGAAGATGAAGACGATGGTCGAAGACCGGAGATCTTCACCTCGTTTGGATGGTAACCGAGGTCCTGATTGGGAGGCATCCCGAAATATGGATAATGAGTGGTGATCGTTCAGACGTACGTGTTGATCGAAGGGTTTGCGAGGTATTTAGTGCCTCCGGTTTCGTTCAGACCCAGAACGGACTTGTAAATGGACTGTGTGTCCGACATTGGAATTTGTTCTGTGTGATTGATAGCCATCAGTTGCACGGTATGAATTGCCTGTGTGGCATGCTAAGATGCAGTGATCAGGGCTTCTGTTGAAAAGCAAAGTCTTGTGGTGATGATCAAAGCATCGCCTGTGTGGCGTAGCTTTGTGTATAACGTAAATTTGCGAGCCTCACACCCCGGTATGAACCTAAAACGGGAGAGGACATCAGGGAGGGCCTGCGTTTCTTCCTAGCTAGGGTGGTGTCAGTGACCTACCAGCCCTGACATTTATATACTTTTCACCTATGTGGTTGTTGCTGTTGCGAGGCGCCTCGGTTTGATCGGACGATCCGGGTCCGATGGAGTCATTCGTTGGCTCATTTACGCCCCAAAGGGCGGGGAAACGCAGTGTTCAGGCATTTTAATCCACATCGGTGGACCGGCCCTGACGATCCATGGGTCGATGCGCTCTGACCCTGAGGCTCGGGCTAGGCAGTCTCGAATGCGGTAAGGACTATCTTTTGCCTTGGTTCATGACGGAAATCCAATTTCCAAATACGTGACGATGCGATTTCGATTGTATATATACATTTGGCGACATAGTGGCATGGGACGCTCATGTCGTCTATGATTGATAGTTATGATTTGAAATTGTTTTCAAAACATATAAACACTAGCAATAATATCAAATGCCTTTGTTTTATTCGTATCAAGCATATTTTGGCCGTTATAAGGTAAAAACTCTATCCTCCGGTTTGCGTTGCATTGTGTGATGGGAACTGAGTCTTATAACGGCTTCATTTTTATAAAAAGCATAGTGATGTTTAAAAGAAAGATTTGTTTTAAAAGCACTGGCAATCCAATGGAGTAAACCCGTTCCACGAAAGTGGCGTGGTCCTGTGATTAGCCAATTATATATGTGTTGAGTGGATTTCTCATACCAGTCCCATGACTGACTCGTAGTTTGTTTCACTTTCAAACTCGGGTGCCCCTTTTTCTACACGGGCAGCCTTGTATTCAGGTTTAGCTGGTTCTTTCTGGAAAGCTGGAGCTGAAGAAGGATTCTATCATTTATTTCCTTTTATGCTGTTCAGCTCCTATTGTACATATTTTGTTTATTTCCGCTGTAGACATTTATGTATAGCTGAACTGTATTTGTACTAAGTAAGATCCTGTATACTGTGTAACTCTGATGATTACTTTTATCCAGTATATTTTGTTGTTCATTCTGGTGTATTTATTTAATTCTGTTCTGCTATTATATGTTTCTGTGTTATATTCCAAAGATAACCTTGTTTCCGTGAGAACGGGAAATCGGGTCGTCTCAACGTGGTATCAGAGCTTTGGTTAAGCTTAGTTCTGGAATATAACATTTGAACGAACTCGTCAGAAATAGAACCAGTAGTGTTCTAGGACGGGCAACTCTATACAGATAGGATCAGTAATATCCTAGTATGAGTAAAGCAGAATGAAATTACACCTTGATAGACACATTTACATTTGAAGTATGTGTTTCTATATTTTAAAATACCTTTTCTGTGACCTGACACTTGATCTGCTATTTGCAGAAGAACTAGAAAATGAGTGCCAGAAACAGAAGAAGTAATACTAACCCGGATATAGAAGCTCTATTCATGAAGTATAGAAATCTGGGAGGAAAGTCGTTCTCAGGCGAAGAATCTATTATGAGAACACAAGCTTGGATTCGTTCGGCTGAGAAAATCTTCGAAGCATTAAAGCTGAGGGATGACCAGAAAAGATTACTGGCCTCCTGGGCTCTCAAAGATGAAGCTTTGTTCTGGTGGGATTCGGTTATAGAGAATAATCCAGAAGGTGATATCACCTGGGACAGATTCAAAGTGATTTTCTTAGAAAGATTTACTCCTCCCGAAGCAACCGAGAGATTATGTGATGAATTTTCTTATCTGATACAAGGAGATATGACCATTCCCGAATATCATAAGAAATTCAATGAACTTTCTCACTTTGCTCCTCATCTAATTCAAAATCCGAAGAGTAAAAATATGAGATTTATTCACGGACTTCAAAGGAAATACCAGAATAAAGTATTGGGGCATGTAAAGCTTCCTTTTTCAGAAATGATTTATATGGCTTATCAATATGAAGATCTTCATAAGAAAGGAATGTTACGCGACGAAGAAGAAGTCTGTTCTAGTGACAAAGAAAAGTCGGAAACTGATATTCCTGAAGCCAGTAAGAAGCCCAGTGCCAAGAGAAAAAGGGCTGGATCTGAAAAAGAACCTGGCACGACTGCCATATGCAAGAATTGCAATCAGAGGGGGCATTTGTCCAGGAAATGTAAATCTTTAAAGAAACCAATAAAGGATGGATATAGAGCCAATCGAAAGCAAAAGAAGAAAAGGTTGGGAAAAGATGGGGAGTTTCAAGAGAATAGGCATTGTAAACAGTGCCGCGAGGCCGGTCATCTTGCAAAGGATTGCCCGCTCTTAAACAAGGCCGAAGCAGTACATGTAAATGAAGTAGCAGAAACTTCCGAGCCCTCAGCTAGTCAAGAAAGGGCCGATGTTTTAGAAGGCACGCTTACTGTCAAAAACATTCCAGTCAAAGTACTGTTTGACACAGGCGCGTCACGAAGTTTCATTGCCAAAGGGGTAGTCAAGAAGTTGGATTTGAATTTGAAGAAGCTCAAAGAGCCAATGACTGTCCGAAATCCAGTTGGAGGTTCCATCAATCTCAGTTGGGTTTGTGCAGTACCCGTCTCTTTTTCTTGCTATAAATTCCCTATTATCTCTGTCGTCATGAATTTTGATGAATTCGATCTTATTTTGGGATTGGATTGGTTAACCAAATATGAAGCAGAGGTTAGATGCGCCGAGAGGGTTGTTAGAGCTAAGATTAAATCAGGGGGTTATATAACCATTCCCTGTGAAGGTCAGAATTCTAATAGAAAAGACTTCTGGGCAGCTTTGAACGTTTCTCCAACCCAAATAGAAAATGTCCCTGAAATTACAGAGAATATTCCTGACCTCATCAAAGATATTCCTGTCGTCAAGGACTATGCGGATGTGTTCGAAGAAGTTGTTCGCTTACCTCCGCAAAGAGAAATAGATTTCAAGATTGCTTTGATTCCAAATGCAAGGCCAGTAGTTCACGCTATACGAAGAATGTCCTTGAAAGAGAAAGAGGAATTAGACAATCAAACGCGACAGTTAGTATGGAAAGGTCTGATCAGGCCCAGTTTCTCTGATTGGGGTGCAGCAGTGGTATTTGTCCCAAAATCTGACGGTACTCTACGGCTATGCGTGGACTATCGAGATCTGAACAAGCAGACAATAAAGAACAAGTATCCATTGCCAAGGATTGATGATTTGTTGGATCGATTAAATGGAGCACAAGTATTCTCACGAATGGACCTAGCTACAGGCTTCCATCAACTTCGAATAGCCGAAGAGTGTGTTCCAATGACAGCGTTCAGAGGCCCCGACTTATTCTACGAGTGGTTAGTAATGCCGTTCGGCTTATGTAACGCTCTAGCTTACTTCGTCGATCTAATGAACCGAGTATTTAGGGGAGTATTGAATAAATTTGTTCTGGTTTTTATTGATGATATTCTAATCTTCTCTAAATCAAAGGCCGAGCATGAAAAACATTTGGAACAAGTGTTAGAAATCCTCAGGAGAAATGTATTGAAAGCAAAGTTTTCCAAATGTATATTCTGGCAAGATGAAGTGAAATTTCTGGGCCATGTAGTATCAAAAGATGGAATCGCTGTGGATCCAAGCAAAATCACAGCTATTCAAAATTGGAAACAGCCCAGTACTCCCACTGAAGTCCGCAGTTTTCTCGGATTGGCTAGCTATTACCGGAAGTTCGTTAAAGACTTTTCGAAGATATCTGGCCACTTAACGAAGCTTACAAAGAAGCATTCTAAATTCAAATGGACTCAAGAGAGTGAGGAGGCTTTCGAAGAGCTAAAGTTGAGATTAACGACTGCTCCAGTGTTAACCATCATCGATGGCAACCAAGATCTAAAAGTCTGGACCGATGCTTCTAGAGAAGGCCTTGGCGCCGTGTTAATGCAAAGAGGTCAAGTAATTGCTTATGCTAGCCGTCAACTGAAGCCACACGAGAAAAACTATGTAACTCATGATCTTGAGTTATTGGCTATCATATTCTCTTTGAAAATCTGGAGACACTATCTTCTCGGTGAGAGATTCGAACTGTTTACCGATCATCAGTCATTAAAGTATCTGTTCACTCAGAAGGACTTAAATTTGAGGCAGCAACGTTGGCTGGAGTTTCTTGCAGCATATGACTTTGAAATTATATATACTCCAGGGAAAGCCAATGTCGTGGCTGATGCGTTAAGCCGAAAGAATGAAATGATCGCCAGTTTCATCATTGCGACTTCGTTGATTGATAAGATATCGGCTCTCCAAGAAGACGACCAATTTATCAAAGGAATAAGTCAGCGAATTCGTGAAGGCAATGCTCCGGATTTCCAGTTAGACAGCGAAGGGATTCTGAGGTTAGAAGGGCGAATTTGCGTTCCAGATATTCCTGAACTCAGAAGAGAGGTGCTTGATGAATGCCACAAATCTAAGCTCAGTATCCATCCAGGTGTGAATAAAATGTATAATGACATCAAACGCACATTCTGGTGGAAGTCGTTAAAAAGAGACATCTCGATATATGTGAGTCGATGCCCTACTTGCCAGCTAGTTAAAAGTGACCAACAGAAATTGGCTGGATTATTACAACCACTGGAAGTTCCTGGTTGGAAGTGGGAGCATATTTCTATGGATTTCATTGATGGTTTGCCCAGAACCAGAAAAGGAAATGACAGTATTTGGGTGATCGTAGATCGTTTCACGAAGACCGCCCATTTTATACCTGTCAGATCAAACAGAACTGCTCAGAGTCTGGCGCAGATATACTTCAGGGAAATAGTTAGACTACATGGAGTGCCGCTCAGCATAGTGAGTGATAAAGATACGATATTCACTAGTAAATTCTGGGAGGCATTTCAAGTCGAACTGGGAACGAAGTTAAACATGAGAACCGCTTATCATCCTCAGACAGACGGTCAGACTGAGAGGGTGAATCGCATTTTAGAAGATCTATTGCGGGCTTGTATTATAGATTTCAGTGGATCATGGGAAGACCATCTGCATTTGGCTGAATTCTCTTATAACAACAGCTACCAGGCGAGCCTGACAATGTCGCCATTCGAAGCATTATATGGTAGACCGTGCCGATCTCCTGCTTGTTGGGTCGAGCCTGGAAATAGACTTGTGTTGGGTCCTGATATGAATCGCGATGCTGCTGACAAAGTCGATTTTATTAAGAAGCGATTACTCGCCGCTCAAAGCCGACAAAAGAGCTATGCCGATAGAAGAAGAAGAGATATATCCTTTGAAGTTGGCGACTACGTATATTTGAAAGTATCGCCGATGAGAGGAGTTATCAGGTTCAGTAAAACTGGAAAGTTGGCACCCAAATTCATTGGTCCGTTTCCTATTCTGGAACGGATCGGAGCTCTCGCTTATAGGGTCAAACTGCCTGACTGGTTGCCCGGAGTGCATGATGTATTTCATATATCTCAACTTCGAAAGCACGTTCATGATCCAGACTTGATCGTGGAAGAAGCAGCTCAGCAGGACATTGAAATTACTCCAGAATTAGCTGTGAGGCGAGAGCCGCTAAAGATCATCGGCAAAGAAACCAAAGAGCTGAGAAACAAGAAGGTTCACTTAGTCAAAGTGCAATGGAGTGGAGATCCACGAGATTGTACTTGGGAAACTGAGGAGAGCATTCAGAAAGCTTATCCTAGATGCCGAGTAGATATCTCTGATTGACTCTGGTGCAAGGTACATTTACCCTACTTTGCATTACCATTTAATTCTCTATTCTGTTGCTATTTTCTTCCCATGGATGTGCATTAATTATTCTATACTCTGAATATTAAAAACAAATTGGTTGTTGTATTGTGGGATTGTAGATTTATCAAACCACTTTCGACTTTATTCCTTTTCGGGGACGAAAAGTTTTAAGTGGGGGAGATTGTAACGACCCAGAAAATCTGAACCAATTTAAAATTTTTAAATTGGCTAAAATAATGGATTTTAAATATTTAAAATAAATATTTTAAATAAAGGCAATGAAAACTGAGTTGAATCGACATTTGAAAACGAATATAATTAATTATAATTATATATAGAATTGAAAATGGCGCGGTAGTTCGATAATTCGATTTCAAACTTCAATTGAATATACCGGGTGCAAAACAATCCGGATTTTAGTGAAACCAAAAATAATGGAATCTAATTGGTAATATCTTTCTAACGAATCCGACCAATCGAAATTTGATAGCGGGAATCAAAAGATATGTCCAGTTGAAAATTCTGAATAGTCGCTATGGAATTCAGGCCCTTAAAAATGGACATTTTGCATACGACCTCGGATTTCGACGAAACCACTTTTGTTAGATCCGCAGTGTCAAGTTATTGCTAGGTTTCAAATTTCATAATTTTTCGAATCAATATGTGAGCGTGGCAAAGGAAAACGCGTTTGACCAGTTTTTGTTGATTTTAATCGACTGGAAATTGGCCATTTTTCAAACGGTCTCAGAATTTGACGAAACCAGTTTTGTTAGGACCGTATCGTCAATACGAAGCTAGAAATTATTTTTCTGGAATTTTTCTAGTTAGTATGTGACCCCGGTAATTTGAAATGTACGTTTAAAATTCAATATAATGATTTAAATGTAAATTCAAAAGGAAACTGATTGTAACGATCAAATCAGCTTGCGATACTTATCCCATTGTGTTCGGAATGGGGGTTAAACGCTATGGACGACAGGCGGTGGGCCTCGTTTCGAGGTCGTATGTAAAAGTCAACTTTCTGCTAATTAAATAATTAAATAAAAAAATATAATCTCCCTCCCTTTTTCTTCTTCCTGCCCCCCCCCCCCCGTTTTCATTAATCAGAAATAACAAAAAAAAAAAGGAAACCCTAGAGGCGATCGACAGACCGCCGCCCCCTAAAACGAACGCCGCCGCCGCCCATCTTCACCCCCCTCCATCGATCGGAGACCCGAAGCCCCCCCCCCTCGATCGAAGACCCGAAGCCCCCCCCCCTCTCGTTCGCGACGCTGAAGCCGCCGACCCCCCCCCCCCCTGAAGTGCCGCCGACGACGTCTTCACCCGCCCCCCCTTTTTTCTGTAAGTATTTCTTTTATTTTATTATTTTATTTTTATTTTGTAAAAACAGAATTAAAACTGTTTTATGTTTAAAGATTAAAACTGTTTTATGTTTTTAAAGTTAAAAACTGATTTTTTTTAAAAAAAAGTTTAAAACTGGAATTTAAAAAAAAAGATTAAGACTGTTTTATGTTTTTAAAGTTAAAAACTGATTTTTTTAAAAAGGTTTAAAACTGAAATTTTTAAAAGCATAAAACTGGTTTTTTTAAAAAGAAAGTAAAAACAGATTTTTATAAAGGATTCTTAAACTGATTTCTTTTAAAGAATTTTAAAAAACTGATTTTATAAAAAGATAAAAACTGAATTTTATAAAAGGAGTAAAAACTGATTTTGATTTTTAAAAGGTATTGAAAACTGATTTCTTTAGAAAGAAAATTCATATTTTTAAATATTGAAAGTCAAAGTAAAAATCATATTTTTAAATATTGAAAGTCAAAGTAAAAATCATATTTTTAAATATTGAAAGTCAAAGTAAAAGTCATATTTTTATATATTGAAAGCCGAAGTAAAAATCATATTTTTATATATTGAAAGCCGAAATAAAAATCATATTTTTAAATATTGAAAGTCAAAGTAAAAATCATATTTTTATATATTGAAAGCCGAAGTAAAAATCATATTTTTATATATTGAAAGCCGAAGTAAAAATCATATATTTATATATTGAATAGCATCGTAAAAATTCGATTTTTACATGTGTAGAGAATACGGGCGAAAGCGACAAAAGGCGAAGATTTCTATAAAGGAAGTATCGTGAAGTTGGATAGCTATTGGTGAGATTTCTGATTTTAAAATATTATATATGTGTTGAATTTGAAAGTGAATTGCTATATATAAATATATATATATATACGCCCCTCGTCCACAAACCATGGACGATATTTATTGGTTGAAATTGTTGTGAAAATTGAATGATTGTTTGGGATTGTTTGTGATTGATATTGGTTGATTGCGGTTGAAAAATACCCATTGGTGATTGTGAAATATTTGGTTGAAACCACATAGGATTAGTTTGTGGAAATGAAATAAATATATATGTAACAACCCGTAAAATGCGAGCCAGTTTGAAAATTTTATTTTGGCAATTTTAGCGAATTTTGATTATTTAAAATGAATTATTTTAAATAAAAACGACGAGAAATTTATTTTAAATATAATTCGACGTATATATTTTATACGTCGTCGTTAGAATATAAATAATTATATATAATTATAAATAGAATTGAAAATGGCGCGGTAGTTCGATAATTCGATTTCAAACTTCAATTGAATGTACCGGGTGCAAAACAATCCGGATTTTAGTGAAACCAAAAATAATGGAATCTAATAGTGAATATCTTTCCAACGAATCCGAAAAATCAAGATTTCATATCGGGAATCAAAAGATATGTCCAGTTGAAAATTCTGAATAGTCGCTATGGAATTCAGGCCCTTAAAAATGGACATTTTGCAAACGATCTCGGATTTCGACGAAACCACTTTTGTTGGATCCGCAGTGTCAAATTATTGCTAGATTCCAAATTTCATAACTTTTCGAATCAACATGTGAGCGTGGCAAAAGAAAACGCGTTTGACCAGTTTCTGTTGAATTTAATCGACAGGAAATTGGCCATTTTTCAAACGGTCTCAGAATTCGACGAAACTAGTTTTGTTAGGACCGTATCGTCAATACGAAACTAGAAAATATTTTTCGGGAATTTTTCTAGTTAGTATGTGACCCCGGTAATTTGAAATGTACGTTTAAAATTCAATATAGAGATTTAAATGTAAATTTAACGGAAACTGATTGTAACAGCCGAATCAGCTTACGATACATATCCCAGTGTGTTCGGAATAGGGGTAAACCGCTATGGACGACAGTCGGTGGGCCTCGTTTCGAAGTCGAATAAAAAGTCAACTCTAAGGAGAAAATAAATTAAAATAAAATTAAATATTAATAACCTTTTTCATTTAAACCCCCCCACCCGATTCATATCAGAACAAATCACAAATAAAAAAAAAAAAAAGAGAAAAGAAGAAGACGGAGGCGCGCGCCCACCGTCCAACCACCGCCCCCCCCAGAGCCGCCGCTTCCTCCTCTTTCCCTTCCTCCTCTTTCCCTTCCTCCAGCTCCCCCTCGATCCTCCTCTTCCCCTTCCTCCGCGTCGCCCTCGCGTTCACCCCCTCCTCTTCCCTCTAGCCACCTGAACGAAGCGAAGCCCCCCCCCCTCGACGAAGCCGATGGCCCCCCCCTCTTCGCATACGGTAAGCATTTCTATTTTTACTTTTATTTTATTTTTATTTCAGAGTTTAAAATTAATTTCGATTTTTAAAAGCTGAATTATTAAAGATTTTAAAAACTGATTTCGTTTTTTTTAAAGTATAAAACTGGTTTCGTTTTTTTTAAAAATAAAAATTGAATTGTTTTTTTTTAAAAGGTATAAAAACTGTTTTTTTAAAGAAACTGAAAGCTGCAGATTTTATAAAAGAAAAAACTGATGTGTTAAAACTTTAAAACTGAAATTTAAAAAAAAAGAACAGAAATTAAAAACTGTGTTTTTAATTAGGAATTTAAAACGGATTTTATATAAAGAAATAAAACTGATTTGTTTTTTTAAGAAATAAAACTGTTTTTGAAATAAAGAGATAAAAACTGAATTTTCTTAAAGTATAAAAACCTGTTTTTAAAATAAAAACTGCATTTTTTTTAAATAAAGCCTGTTTTGTTTTTAAAAAAAATATAAAAACTGTATTTTTATTAAAAGTTAAAACTGATTTCAAAGATTTTAAAACTGATTTTTTAAAAGGAATAAAAACTCGATTTTTATATGTTGAACTTTGAAATAAAAATTCGATTTTTATATATATTGAATAGCGAAATAAAAATTCGATTTTTATATGTATTGAATAGCGAAATAAAAATTCGATTTTTATATATATAGTGGCTACGGGCGACGAAGCTGACGAAGATGCGAAAACGACGAAGACTTCTGCAAATGAAGTGCCGTGGGGCTTGGATAGCTATCGGTGAGAACTTCTCACTCAAAATTTCTCTTTTGCTAGTTATATATATACATATATACTAGGATGCAGACGGTGTTTAGTAGCACCCGACACAATCGTCCACAGACCATGGACTTGTTTGTTTGGCTGTTTGGTTAGTGATTGCGATATTGGTTTGAATGTGGTTTGTGGTGTGAAACAAATCGAATCGATAAATTGATTAGGATTAGACGTGCGCCGTTATAAGGCGAAGGAGTAAGGCTAGGTTAGACCCTTACTCCAAATTTTGTGGTTTGCATAACGAAAGTGAATTTGATTGATGTGTGAATGGCGTGGGCCTTCACTAGACCGGGGATAAGGCTGGGCCTTGTCCCGTTTCTAGTATAGTGCCGTTATGCCGCCGAAATTTTCTAAAATAAGTTAGAAAAATAAAAATAACATTTTATTTAAAGAATGAACTGAATAGATATTCGTATGTCGAAATAAAATATTTTATCGTTAAAAATATAATTTTTAACGTGAATATGAATATAGTGAAAGTGAATAAAATAAATATTCATTTACAAACCGGACGGTTTGTTTATGTACACCTATTTGACTGACATTGATTGGGACGATAAATTTTACACATCGCCCAACTGCACGAATAAAATCTGTGTTTGATTGTTTGAAACCCTACACGGGTGTTGGGATGAAATATGAAGTTCACTCATCCTGATTGATTAAATATGTCGATCGATTGATTGACAGGCTGTTATGAGCGTTAGATATCTATATTTGATGCTTATACAGTGTAGTGCACTTTGGTTGATGGTTGATTATTTTCAATGCTATTATATACATGTGTTGTATGAAAATCCATATAATTAATTTTATATGGTGATTGATTGGGCCTCATTCCAATTTGAAAAATAAAGAATATATAAAATAAAGGTTCATGTGTTGACTATACTCATCCGTTGGGAATAGCCATGTGTTGAACGAATTATTTTTATAATAAAAATTACATCTTTATCAATATAAAATAAAGGTTCATGTGTTGACTATACTCATCCGTTGGGATTAGTCATGTGTTGAACGAATTATTTTTATAATAAAATTCTACATCTTTATCAATATAAAATAAAGGTTCATGTGTTGACTATACTCATCCGTTGGGATTAGTCATGTGTTGAACGAATTATTTTTATAATAAAATTTACATCTTTATCAATATAAAATAAAGGTTCATGTGTTGACTATACTCATCCGTTGGGAATAGTCATGTGTTGAACGAATTATTTTTATAATAAAAATTACATCTTTATCAATATAAAATAAAGGTTCATGTGTTGACTATACTCATCCGTTGGGATTAGTCATGTGTTGAACGAATTATTTTTATAATAAAATTCTACATCTTTATCAATATAAAATAAAGGTTCATGTGTTGACTATACTCATCCGTTGGGATTAGTCATGTGTTGAACGAATTATTTTTATAATAAAATTTACATCTTTATCAATATAAAATAAAGGTTCATGTGTTGACTATACTCATCCGTTGGGAATAGCCATGTGTTGAACGAATTATTTTTATAATAAAATTTACATCTTTATCAATATAAAATAAAGGTTCATGTGTTGACTATACTCATCCGTTGGGATTAGTCATGTGTTGAACGAATTATTTTTATAATAAAATTCTACATCTTTATCAATATAAAATAAAGGTTCATGTGTTGACTATACTCATCCGTTGGGAATAGCCATGTGTTGAACGAAATGAATTGAATATATAACGATTTCGAAATGAATTGAATATATAACGATTTCGAAATGAATTGAATATATAACGATTTCGAAATGAATTGAATATATAACGATTTCGAAATGAATTGAATATATAACGATTTCGATTTGAGTTGAATATAAAACGATTTCGAATTAAATCGAATAGAAAACCAATTTGATTTCAAATTGAATATATAATGAACTTGATTCAAATAGAAAACGAAACGAATTTAATTTGAATAGAAAATGAATTTGAATCGAATAGAAAACCAATTTGAATTGAATTGAATCGAATTGAGAAACGAATTCGAATTGAATTTAAAATGAAGTGAAATGAATTCAAATTAAATTGAAATTTGAATTGAATAGAAATGAATTTTAAAACGAATTTATAAAGAAGAATTCAATTTTGATTTGAATTGAAATAGAAGTTGACTTTGCTTTTGAAACGAATTCAAAACTAAATATATAATTCGTTTTAAATAGAAATCGACGAAATATATATTATATATATTATATATATAATATAATGGCCTGAATAGAACGCGCCGCGCCGCGGCAGTTCGTAAATTTCGACCATTTATTTCAAACGGACATTACGGGAGATCCGACCGTCGGATTCTCCTAAAACCGGAACCGTTGGGTTCGTATCGAAAAGAGCTTTCTAACGAATATTAGAAATTCAAAATCTAACGGTTGGATTTGGTGATACGTCCAAATCAAATTCGAAAAAGGTCGCTATAAGTGCAGTTCGATGGCCGTTGTTGGAAATCGACTGCACGGGCCTCGATAAAATTATTAAAAATAGTAATAATTTGTATAAAATCATAAGAAATGATTTGGGAAAATTTGGGATGAAAAACTCCACATTTGAAAAGATAAAAATGGTTTTATCGAAATGCACTAGTTTGAACTAAATTTGAAACCCAATTGATTCTAATAAATAAATTAGATTTAAAAGGGGTTTTAAATAATCGGGATTTCTAATATATTTGATTGGATTTGAAATGGGTTTATCGTGAATGGTGTTTTAAATAACACTAGTTCTTTAACCCGATAATAAATGGAATGTGATTTGGGTTTGTCGTGAACTGTGTTTTAAATAACACCTAGTTCTTTAACCCAGTAAAAAGAGTTTTAATGAATCTGCAATCAGATTGAAATCCGAATTGATAATCTAAATTATCAAATTTGACAAATAAGCGAGGATGGAGTATCACCAGTTTTGCTCCAAAGCGATAGTTAAATCTTTAATTAGATTTGAACGTGAGATGGTAATTAATTTTACCGACAACACTGTGGTGTTAGATATGGAGTATTACCAGTTTTGCTTCATGGGATGAATAGGTTGGGATTGGGAAATAAAATAAATAATTACTTCGTTACGGTTCGCTAATCTCGACTAGTTGGAAAAACCATAATTTGGTTTTAAATGACATCCAAAGGAAGATTACAGGATAAATTTTAAAGAATTTATCTTGGATAAAATTAATGGGAATCTTTCCCTAAGAATGTGGAATTTAGAAACTAGCTGTAGGTTGGCTAAGAAAAATGGTTTCCTGGGTATTGATCTGATGTTGGTTTCGGCCTTCGGGGTTAATGTTTGGGAAATTGTTCTCTTGCTAATTTGCGGTTAGCGACTAATGAATTGGAATGAGGCGTATGTTGTGTTTGTGTAACATTTGTTTTAATATACGCGGGTTGTTTGGAAAGTCCGGGTTTATACCCATTCTGAATAACCGATTCGACGATTAGTCGAAGATGAAGACGGTGGTCGAAGACCGGAAGTCTTCACATCGTTTGGGTAATTACTGACGATCCTGATTGGGCAGTACACCCAAGAGGATGGAAATAGTTGGTGGTCGTCCAGACGTACCTGGAGATGGATGGATATGCGAGGAAAGTGCCTCCGGTTTCGTTCAGACCCAGAACGGACTTGTAAATGGATTGTGTGTCTGACATTGGATTTTATTCTGTGTTGATTGATTTCTATTAAATATATATCTGCTTGGCGGCGGAGAATTTATTCTCTTGCTTAACGCCCTTCTCTGAGACGTACGAGCTTAGAGGTTATATATCGATAGATATCAATCGCATGGCATGAATTGCCTGTGTGGCATGCTGAGTTGCATAGATCAAGGCTTCTGTTGAAAAGCAAAGTCTTGTGGTTGATGATCAAAGCACAGCCTACGTGGTAGCTTTGTGTATAGCGTGTATTCGTGAGCCTCACACCTCGGTATGAGTTAAAAACGGGATACGGACTGCAGGGAGAGCGCACGTTTCTTTCTAGCTTTGGTGGTGTCAGTGACTTACCAGCCCTGACATATATATACTTTTCACCTTTGTGGTTGTTGGATGAGGCGCCTCGATTATAGGTCTGTAAGGACCGGGAAACGTGTGTTCAGGAATACTAATCCTCTAACGTAAGTGAGGACCGGCCCTGAAGCATCCAGGGGTTACCCAGTGTGCGTAATCCCGGGGACATTTGCTAGAGTGTCTCGAACGCGGAGAGGAGCTTGCCCCTTGCCTCGACTCATGACGGAATCCAATTTCCAATACGTGTAATTCGTCTTTAATTGTAGAACTAGTATGGCGACATGATATATGGTACCCATGCCGTCTATGATTTATATTTATGATTGAAATGTTTTGACACTATACACTTATTATAGTATCAAATGATTTGTTTTAACGTACCAAGCATGTTTGGCTATTATAAGGGAAAACCCTATCCCCCGGCTTGCGTTGCATTGTATGATAGGACCTGGGTCTTATAATAGCTTCATTTTTCGAAAAGCATTGCGTTGTTTATTGATATGCACTGGTATTCTTGGGAGAAAACCCGTTCCGTGTTATACGGCGTGGTCCCTTGAATTACTCTCTTTTAAAGTAAAGTATTAAATAACTGTTTTAGTTCTCACACCAGTCACATGACTGACCTGGAGTTTATTGTTTTAACCTAAACTCTGGGTGCCCCTATTTTCCGCACGGGCAGCTAGTAGTTTTGGTTTTGCAGATTTATATTCACAGGATCCTGGTTTACAGCTGGAATGATATCCGGAAAGCTCTGTATCCGTATATCACCTTCAGTTGTGCTTTATATTATTTTTCCGCTGCTATGTATTTAAATGTAATTTAAATCTCTGATATTTCTGTGTAATATTTATTCATTTATACCCTGTATATTCTTGTAATCTGATGCATTGTTGTAATAGCAATGAAATGTTCTTCTGTTTGTGTTCTGATTTGTCATGTTCTCAACGTTCAGGGATTTCGAACGGTCTAGATCGGTTTAACGACTGATTCAGATCGAGCGAAATTCCAGGCCGTCACATTTGGTATCAGAGCTTTGGTTTACAAAGCTCAGAGAACAAGACACATTAGAACCATACGAAAGAATTCATCAGATATTGGATTAGTAAAATCCAATGGGAATGATTCGTTAGAGATGGGATCAGTAGTATCCTAGAACGAGTGTGAAGAGTAAATTTTTAAAGTGAAAACAAATTTTTGTTTTGAAAATTTAAATCAACTATTCGTATTTGATTATTTATTTATTTTGAATATGGACAATCCAATATATAAAGGTTTTGCATATATGCGTCATGAACGTATATTCGAAGTTTTAATATACTGGGTAGATATAGAATCACATTCTAGACACCCGGAGATGGTTCTGATGATTGATATATCATCATCAGAATTTATGTTCGTGTTTCGAAGGTGTGATTTCTATATATTTCCATTAGACTGGTGTGAGAACCAAAACTTATATAGTTAGAACACTTTGTTGTGAATTGGCATCAAAAACAAGATTTTCTGTATATATATCAAATTATGAATTTGAAACTCTAATTCACTAATTGATTGTTGTTTGTTTAATTGTTTGCTAATTTTTAACCATTATGCCTAATTGAATCACATATTGAATTGTATTGAAAATTGGTCGCATTTGCTTGCATATACATATACTTATATTGAACAGGTCATAGCAAGGAGGCTAGAGCAGAGAATAAAATTTGTTTGCCCGACAAATAGGTACATGTTTACTACATAATTTCCTGTTTTGTTTGGGTGATGATGATTTTGTGAGCCTATTGGCTAGCCGCTTGGCTTTTTCTTTTTCTTTTTGAGATCTGAAGGACCGGGGAAGCTATTTGAAATTCCCCGATGCTCCCATTGCAGGGGAGGTTATGACGAAATTTTTCGAAAATTTAGGGTGTTAGCCAAATTTTTGAAATTTTGAAAATTCTCAGAAACTAAAGAGTTGGAGAATGGAAGCCCGATCGATCGTAGAGTTGATTAATCAAACCACTTTCGACTTTGTTCCTTTTCGGGGACGAAAAGTTTTAAGTGGGGGAGATTGTAACAACCCGTAAAATGCGAGCCAGTTTGAAAATTTTATTTTGGCAATTTTAGCGAATTTTGATTATTTAAAATGAATTATTTTAAATAAAAACGACGAGAAATTTATTTTAAATATAATTCGACGTATATATTTTATACGTCGTCGTTAGAATATAAATAATTATATATAATTATAAATAGAATTGAAAATGGCGCGGTAGTTCGATAATTCGATTTCAAACTTCAATTGAATGTACCGGGTGCAAAACAATCCGGATTTTAGTGAAACCAAAAATAATGGAATCTAATAGTGAATATCTTTCCAACGAATCCGAAAAATCAAGATTTCATATCGGGAATCAAAAGATATGTCCAGTTGAAAATTCTGAATAGTCGCTATGGAATTCAGGCCCTTAAAAATGGACATTTTGCAAACGATCTCGGATTTCGACGAAACCACTTTTGTTGGATCCGCAGTGTCAAATTATTGCTAGATTCCAAATTTCATAACTTTTCGAATCAACATGTGAGCGTGGCAAAAGAAAACGCGTTTGACCAGTTTCTGTTGAATTTAATCGACAGGAAATTGGCCATTTTTCAAACGGTCTCAGAATTCGACGAAACTAGTTTTGTTAGGACCGTATCGTCAATACGAAACTAGAAAATATTTTTCGGGAATTTTTCTAGTTAGTATGTGACCCCGGTAATTTGAAATGTACGTTTAAAATTCAATATAGAGATTTAAATGTAAATTTAACGGAAACTGATTGTAACAGCCGAATCAGCTTACGATACATATCCCAGTGTGTTCGGAATAGGGGTAAACCGCTATGGACGACAGTCGGTGGGCCTCGTTTCGAAGTCGAATAAAAAGTCAACTCTAAGGAGAAAATAAATTAAAATAAAATTAAATATTAATAACCTTTTTCATTTAAACCCCCCCCCCACCCGATTCATATCAGAACAAATCACAAATAAAAAAAAAAGAGAAAAGAAGAAGACGGAGGCGCGCGCCCACCGTCCAACCACCCCCCCCCCCCCCAGAGCCGCCGCTTCCTCCTCTTTCCCTTCCTCCAGCTCCCCCTCGATCCTCCTCTTCCCCTTCCTCCGCGTCGCCCTCGCGTCACCCCCTCCTCTTCCCTCCAGCCACCTGAACGAAGCGAAGCCCCCCCCCTCGACGAAGCCGATGCCCCCCCCCCTCTTCGCATACGGTAAGCATTTCTATTTTTACTTTTATTTTATTTTTATTTCAGAGTTTAAAATTAATTTCGATTTTTAAAAGCTGAATTATTAAAGATTTTAAAAACTGATTTCGTTTTTTTTAAAGTATAAAACTGGTTTCGTTTTTTTTAAAAATAAAAATTGAATTGTTTTTTTTTAAAAGGTATAAAAACTGTTTTTTTAAAGAAACTGAAAGCTGCAGATTTTATAAAAGAAAAAACTGATGTGTTAAAACTTTAAAACTGAAATTTAAAAAAAAAGAACAGAAATTAAAAACTGTGTTTTTAATTAGGAATTTAAAACGGATTTTATATAAAGAAATAAAACTGATTTGTTTTTTTAAGAAATAAAACTGTTTTTGAAATAAAGAGATAAAAACTGAATTTTCTTAAAGTATAAAAACCTGTTTTTAAAATAAAAACTGCATTTTTTTTAAATAAAGCCTGTTTTGTTTTTAAAAAAAATATAAAAACTGCATTTTTATTAAAAGTTAAAACTGATTTCAAAGATTTTAAAACTGATTTTTTAAAAGAAATAAAAACTCGATTTTTATATGTTGAACTTTGAAATAAAAATTCGATTTTTATATATATTGAATAGCGAAATAAAAATTCGATTTTTATATGTATTGAATAGCGAAATAAAAATTCGATTTTTATATATATAGTGGCTACGGGCGACGAAGCTGACGAAGATGCGAAAACGACGAAGACTTCTGCAAATGAAGTGCCGTGGGGCTTGGATAGCTATCGGTGAGAACTTCTCACTCAAAATTTCTCTTTTGCTAGTTATATATATACATATATACTAGGATGCAGACGGTGTTTAGTAGCACCCGACACAATCGTCCACAGACCATGGACTTGTTTGTTTGGCTGTTTGGTTAGTGATTGCGATATTGGTTTGAATGTGGTTTGTGGTGTGAAAAAAATCGAATCGATAAATTGATTAGGATTAGACGTGCGCCGTTATAAGGCGAAGGAGTAAGGCTAGGTTAGACCCTTACTCCAAATTTTGTGGTTTGCATAACGAAAGTGAATTTGATTGATGTGTGAATGGCGTGGGCCTTCACTAGACCGGGGATAAGGCTGGGCCTTGTCCCGTTTCTAGTATAGTGCCGTTATGCCGCCGAAATTTTCTAAAATAAGTTAGAAAAATAAAAATAACATTTTATTTAAAGAATGAACTGAATAGATATTCGTATGTCGAAATAAAATATTTTATCGTTAAAAATATAATTTTTAACGTGAATATGAATATAGTGAAAGTGAATAAAATAAATATTCATTTACAAACCGGACGGTTTGTTTATGTACACCTATTTGACTGACATTGATTGGGACGATAAATTTTACACATCGCCCAACTGCACGAATAAAATCTGTGTTTGATTGTTTGAAACCCTACACGGGTGTTGGGATGAAATATGAAGTTCACTCATCCTGATTGATTAAATATGTCGATCGATTGATTGACAGGCTGTTATGAGCGTTAGATATCTATATTTGATGCTTATACAGTGTAGTGCACTTTGGTTGATGGTTGATTATTTTCAATGCTATTATATACATGTGTTGTATGAAAATCCATATAATTAATTTTATATGGTGATTGATTGGGCCTCATTCCAATTTGAAAAATAAAGAATATATAAAATAAAGGTTCATGTGTTGACTATACTCATCCGTTGGGAATAGCCATGTGTTGAACGAATTATTTTTATAATAAAAATTACATCTTTATCAATATAAAATAAAGGTTCATGTGTTGACTATACTCATCCGTTGGGATTAGTCATGTGTTGAACGAATTATTTTTATAATAAAATTCTACATCTTTATCAATATAAAATAAAGGTTCATGTGTTGACTATACTCATCCGTTGGGATTAGTCATGTGTTGAACGAATTATTTTTATAATAAAATTTACATCTTTATCAATATAAAATAAAGGTTCATGTGTTGACTATACTCATCCGTTGGGAATAGTCATGTGTTGAACGAATTATTTTTATAATAAAAATTACATCTTTATCAATATAAAATAAAGGTTCATGTGTTGACTATACTCATCCGTTGGGATTAGTCATGTGTTGAACGAATTATTTTTATAATAAAATTCTACATCTTTATCAATATAAAATAAAGGTTCATGTGTTGACTATACTCATCCGTTGGGATTAGTCATGTGTTGAACGAATTATTTTTATAATAAAATTTACATCTTTATCAATATAAAATAAAGGTTCATGTGTTGACTATACTCATCCGTTGGGAATAGCCATGTGTTGAACGAATTATTTTTATAATAAAATTTACATCTTTATCAATATAAAATAAAGGTTCATGTGTTGACTATACTCATCCGTTGGGATTAGTCATGTGTTGAACGAATTATTTTTATAATAAAATTCTACATCTTTATCAATATAAAATAAAGGTTCATGTGTTGACTATACTCATCCGTTGGGAATAGCCATGTGTTGAACGAAATGAATTGAATATATAACGATTTCGAAATGAATTGAATATATAACGATTTCGAAATGAATTGAATATATAACGATTTCGAAATGAATTGAATATATAACGATTTCGAAATGAATTGAATATATAACGATTTCGATTTGAGTTGAATATAAAACGATTTCGAATTAAATCGAATAGAAAACCAATTTGATTTCAAATTGAATATATAATGAACTTGATTCAAATAGAAAACGAAACGAATTTAATTTGAATAGAAAATGAATTTGAATCGAATAGAAAACCAATTTGAATTGAATTGAATCGAATTGAGAAACGAATTCGAATTGAATTTAAAATGAAGTGAAATGAATTCAAATTAAATTGAAATTTGAATTGAATAGAAATGAATTTTAAAACGAATTTATAAAGAAGAATTCAATTTTGATTTGAATTGAAATAGAAGTTGACTTTGCTTTTGAAACGAATTCAAAACTAAATATATAATTCGTTTTAAATAGAAATCGACGAAATATATATTATATATATTATATATATAATATAATGGCCTGAATAGAACGCGCCGCGCCGCGGCAGTTCGTAAATTTCGACCATTTATTTCAAACGGACATTACGGGAGATCCGACCGTCGGATTCTCCTAAAACCGGAACCGTTGGGTTCGTATCGAAAAGAGCTTTCTAACGAATATTAGAAATTCAAAATCTAACGGTTGGATTTGGAGATACGTCCAAATCAAATTCGAAAAAGGTCGCTATAAGTGCAGTTCGATGGCCGTTGTTGGAAATCGACTGCACGGGCCTCGATAAAATTATTAAAAATAGTAATAATTTGTATAAAATCATAAGAAATGATTTGGGAAAATTTGGGATGAAAAACTCCACATTTGAAAAGATAAAAATGGTTTTATCGAAATGCACTAGTTTGAACTAAATTTGAAACCCAATTGATTCTAATAAATAAATTAGATTTAAAAGGGGTTTTAAATAATCGGGATTTCTAATATATTTGATTGGATTTGAAATGGGTTTATCGTGAATGGTGTTTTAAATAACACTAGTTCTTTAACCCGATAATAAATGGAATGTGATTTGGGTTTGTCGTGAACTGTGTTTTAAATAACACCTAGTTCTTTAACCCAGTAAAAAGAGTTTTAATGAATCTGCAATCAGATTGAAATCCGAATTGATAATCTAAATTATCAAATTTGACAAATAAGCGAGGATGGAGTATCACCAGTTTTGCTCCAAAGCGATAGTTAAATCTTTAATTAGATTTGAACGTGAGATGGTAATTAATTTTACCGACAACACTGTGGTGTTAGATATGGAGTATTACCAGTTTTGCTTCATGGGATGAATAGGTTGGGATTGGGAAATAAAATAAATAATTACTTCGTTACGGTTCGCTAATCTCGACTAGTTGGAAAAACCATAATTTGGTTTTAAATGACATCCAAAGGAAGATTACAGGATAAATTTTAAAGAATTTATCTTGGATAAAATTAATGGGAATCTTTCCCTAAGAATGTGGAATTTAGAAACTAGCTGTAGGTTGGCTAAGAAAAATGGTTTCCTGGGTATTGATCTGATGTTGGTTTCGGCCTTCGGGGTTAATGTTTGGGAAATTGTTCTCTTGCTAATTTGCGGTTAGCGACTAATGAATTGGAATGAGGCGTATGTTGTGTTTGTGTAACATTTGTTTTAATATACGCGGGTTGTTTGGAAAGTCCGGGTTTATACCCATTCTGAATAACCGATTCGACGATTAGTCGAAGATGAAGACGGTGGTCGAAGACCGGAAGTCTTCACATCGTTTGGGTAATTACTGACGATCCTGATTGGGCAGTACACCCAAGAGGATGGAAATAGTTGGTGGTCGTCCAGACGTACCTGGAGATGGATGGATATGCGAGGAAAGTGCCTCCGGTTTCGTTCAGACCCAGAACGGACTTGTAAATGGATTGTGTGTCTGACATTGGATTTTATTCTGTGTTGATTGATTTCTATTAAATATATATCTGCTTGGCGGCGGAGAATTTATTCTCTTGCTTAACGCCCTTCTCTGAGACGTACGAGCTTAGAGGTTATATATCGATAGATATCAATCGCATGGCATGAATTGCCTGTGTGGCATGCTGAGTTGCATAGATCAAGGCTTCTGTTGAAAAGCAAAGTCTTGTGGTTGATGATCAAAGCACAGCCTACGTGGTAGCTTTGTGTATAGCGTGTATTCGTGAGCCTCACACCTCGGTATGAGTTAAAAACGGGATACGGACTGCAGGGAGAGCGCACGTTTCTTTCTAGCTTTGGTGGTGTCAGTGACTTACCAGCCCTGACATATATATACTTTTCACCTTTGTGGTTGTTGGATGAGGCGCCTCGATTATAGGTCTATAAGGACCGGGAAACGTGTGTTCAGGAATACTAATCCTCTAACGTAAGTGAGGACCGGCCCTGAAGCATCCAGGGGTTACCCAGTGTGCGTAATCCCAGGGACATTTGCTAGAGTGTCTCGAACGCGGAGAGGAGCTTGCCCCTTGCCTCGACTCATGACGGAATCCAATTTCCAATACGTGTAATTCGTCTTTAATTGTAGAACTAGTATGGCGACATGATATATGGTACCCATGCCGTCTATGATTTATATTTATGATTGAAATGTTTTGACACTATACACTTATTATAGTATCAAATGATTTGTTTTAACGTACCAAGCATGTTTGGCTATTATAAGGGAAAACCCTATCCCCCGGCTTGCGTTGCATTGTATGATAGGACCTGGGTCTTATAATAGCTTCATTTTTCGAAAAGCATTGCGTTGTTTATTGATATGCACTGGTATTCTTGGGAGAAAACCCGTTCCGTGTTATACGGCGTGGTCCCTTGAATTACTCTCTTTTAAAGTAAAGTATTAAATAACTGTTTTAGTTCTCACACCAGTCACATGACTGACCTGGAGTTTATTGTTTTAACCTAAACTCTGGGTGCCCCTATTTTCCGCACGGGCAGCTAGTAGTTTTGGTTTTGCAGATTTATATTCACAGGATCCTGGTTTACAGCTGGAATGATATCCGGAAAGCTCTGTATCCGTATATCACCTTCAGTTGTGCTTTATATTATTTTTCCGCTGCTATGTATTTAAATGTAATTTAAATCTCTGATATTTCTGTGTAATATTTATTCATTTATACCCTGTATATTCTTGTAATCTGATGCATTGTTGTAATAGCAATGAAATGTTCTTCTGTTTGTGTTCTGATTTGTCATGTTCTCAACGTTCAGGGATTTCGAACGGTCTAGATCGGTTTAACGACTGATTCAGATCGAGCGAAATTCCAGGCCGTCACAATATACATGCCGCCTGCGTGCGAACTAGATGCATGATCCCCATTGTCAAAAACCGCGAGGTTTTAAGGTAGAGCGAGGAGCCGTACTAGGGACGGTGCCGGTGTAACTACCCTGCCGTTATGCTGCCGAAATTTTGAATAATATTTGTGTGTTTGAATTATTTTCATATGCTTAAACTATATTTATTCATTGTATTGAAAACATTCATGTGTTGAATTGATATTCATTCGTTGTTTAGAAATTCATGTGTTGAATGGTATTCATATTTTGAAATAAATTATTCGATAATAAAAATCACATTTTTATCTATATATAAAAACTATTGAAAACATTCATGTGTTGAATTGATATTCATTCGTTGTTTAGAAATTCATGTGTTGAATGGTATTCATATTTTAAAATAAATTGTTCGATAATAAAAATCACATTTTTATCTGTATATAAAAACTATTGAAAACATTCATGTGTTGAATTGATATTCATTCGTTGTTTAGAAATTCATGTGTTGAATGGTATTCATATTTTGAAATAAATTGTTCGATAATAAAAATCACATTTTTATCTATATATAAAAACTATTGAAAACATTCATGTGTTGAATTGATATTCATTCGTTGTTTAGAAATTCATGTGTTGAATGGTATTCATATTTTGAAATAAATTGTTCGATAATAAAAATCACATTTTTATCTATATATAGAAACTATAGAAAACATTCATGTGTTGAATTGATATTCATTCGTTGTTTAGAAATTCATGTGTTGAATGGTATTCATATTTTGAAATAAATTGTTTGATAATAAAAATCACCTTTTATCGACTATATGAACTATATAGAAAAATAGTGTTTTGAAATGAAATGTTTTACAATAAAAATCACATTTTTATTGTATGCATAAATCGTTGAAATGTGAATTGTTAAAATAGCCACTGGTTCAAAATAAACATATATGAGTTGAAACATTCATTAATTAGCTAATGAAATGATTTGCACCTATTTATGTAACATTAGAATGAATGGAGTTTTTAAACCAAATAGAAATCAAATATGAAGTCGAATAGAAATTGAAAAATGATATGAACTGTATATATATGTACATGCAATATTCATTGAACAGGTTATAGCAAAGGGGCTAGAGAAGAGGAATAAAATTTGTGCCCGACAAATAGGTACACATTTACTGATTTGTTTGGGTGATGATTTTGAGCCTGTTGGCTAGCCGCTTGGCTTTTTCTTTTTCTTTTTGAGATTAGAAGGACCGGGACGCTATTTGCGATTTCCCGACGCTCCCGGTGCATGGGAGGTTATGGCGAAATTTTTCCAAAATTTAAGGTGTTAGAAATTTTTTTGAAGTGAAAACGATATTGAAATTGTTGAATGAACTATATTTATATAAATATAAATAAAATTAAAACGAAACGAAGCCGTGCAGTTCGTATTTTGAAACCGTGATTTCAAACGACTAGTACGGGAAATCCGACCATTGGATTTTCCCGAAATCTCAACCGTCGGGTTCGCCTTGGAATAATCTTTCCAACGGCACCAACCTTGTAAAAATCCAACGGTTGGATTGTCTGGAATGTTTAATTCAAATCTGAAGAAAAACAGCGCCAGAAGCGATTATATTTATATATATATAAATATAATTATATATTTAATCGAATAACGACGCGGCAGTTCGTATTCTGAAATCGAAAATTCAAACGATTGTACCGGGAGATCCGACCGTCGGATTTTCCCGAAACTGGAACCGTTGGATTCGTTTTGAAAAGACCTTTCTAATGATGTAAATTTTGTGAAGATCCAACGGTTAGATTTTCAGATATGTGTAAATCAAATCTGAAGAAAAACAGCGCCACGGCCGCCTTATGGCCCGAAGCGTCGTTTTGAATAAAATGGCTATTTTAAAATAAATAAAAATAGCGATAAATAGTTATAAAATATCGTAAGCGATATGGAATGGAAATAAACTGAATTTGCTTGATTTATGTGATGTTTGATGGTTGAATGTGTTTGGTGTGAAAACTATATTAAAGAACACAATTGGTGTTGTCGACTAATTTAACCATTGAAATAAATCGATTTGAAATTCTAAATATACGTGAATTATTTGAAAAGGCCGAGTTAATTCTCATTTCGAATAATCGACCGACGATTGAAATTCGAAGATGAAGACGATGGTCGAAGACCGGAGATCTTCACCTCGTTTGGATGGTAACCGAGGTCCTGATTGGGAGGCATCCCGAAATATGGATAATGAGTGGTGATCGTTCAGACGTACGTGTTGATCGAAGGGTTTGCGAGGTATTTAGTGCCTCCGGTTTCGTTCAGACCCAGAACGGACTTGTAAATGGACTGTGTGTCCGACATTGGAATTTGTTCTGTGTGATTGATAGCCATCAGTTGCACGGTATGAATTGCCTGTGTGGCATGCTAAGATGCAGTGATCAGGGCTTCTGTTGAAAAGCAAAGTCTTGTGGTGATGATCAAAGCATCGCCTGTGTGGCGTAGCTTTGTGTATAACGTAAATTTGCGAGCCTCACACCCCGGTATGAACCTAAAACGGGAGAGGACATCAGGGAGGGCCTGCGTTTCTTCCTAGCTAGGGTGGTGTCAGTGACCTACCAGCCCTGACATTTATATACTTTTCACCTATGTGGTTGTTGCTGTTGCGAGGCGCCTCGGTTTGATCGGACGATCCGGGTCCGATGGAGTCATTCGTTGGCTCATTTACGCCCCAAAGGGCGGGGAAACGCAGTGTTCAGGCATTTTAATCCACATCGGTGGACCGGCCCTGACGATCCAAGGGTCGATGCGCTCTGACCCTGAGGCTCGGGCTAGGCAGTCTCGAATGCGGTAAGGACTATCTTTTGCCTTGGTTCATGACGGAAATCCAATTTCCAAATACGTGACGATGCGATTTCGATTGTATATATACATTTGGCGACATAGTGGCATGGGACGCTCATGTCGTCTATGATTGATAGTTATGATTTGAAATTGTTTTCAAAACATATAAACACTAGCAATAATATCAAATGCCTTTGTTTTATTCGTATCAAGCATATTTTGGCCGTTATAAGGTAAAAACTCTATCCTCCGGTTTGCGTTGCATTGTGTGATGGGAACTGAGTCTTATAACGGCTTCATTTTTATAAAAAGCATAGCGATGTTTAAAAGAAAGATTTGTTTTAAAAGCACTGGCAATCCAATGGAGTAAACCCGTTCCACGAAAGTGGCGTGGTCCTGTGATTAGCCAATTATATATGTGTTGAGTGGATTTCTCATACCAGTCCCATGACTGACTCGTAGTTTGTTTCACTTTCAAACCCGGGTGCCCCTTTTTCTACACGGGCAGCCTTGTATTCAGGTTTAGCTGGTTCTTTCTGGAAAGCGAGAGCTGAAGAAGGATTCTATCATTTATTTCCTTTTATGCTGTTCAGCTCCTATTGTACATATTTTGTTTATTTCCGCTGTAGACATTTATGTATAGCTGAACTGTATTTGTACTAAGTAAGATCCTGTATACTGTGTAACTCTGATGATTACTTTTATCCAGTATATTTTGTTGTTCATTCTGGTGTATTTATTTAATTCTGTTATGCTATTATATGTTTCTGTGTTATATTCCAAAGATAACCTTGTTTCCGTGAGAACGGGAAATCGAGTCGTCTCATTTCCTCCCAAGAATACCAGTGCAGAAAACAAACAGCGCAATGCTAAATAAAGAACAATGAAGCTATTATAAGACCCAGGTCCCATCACACAATGCAACGCAAGCCGGAGGATAGGGGTTTCCCTTATAATAGCCAAATATGCTTGATACGTGAAATTTCATCTTATATTATTACAATAAGTGAAGAAAACAATTTCAAATATAAATGTATCAATCATAGACGGCATGGGTACCATATATCATGTCGCAAATACTAGGCTCTACAATCAAAACCGCAAAATGTCATATTTGGAAATTGGATCTCCATCATGGTGGCTCCTGATTCGAAAGATCGATCGCGCAGTGCCATCTACAAAGGCTTACGTCTCAGTGAGAGAAAACACCGTAATGCACATCCGCACTTTTGGGAAATCGAGTATCACTGCGGCTTACGTCTCGGCGAGAGAAAACACCGCTTACCCTATCCCTCTGAGCACTAAGCTCAATCTCGGTCGACCGAATCCACGACACCACTAAGGTGCCCATCCTCTAAAAAGCATACTGATCAAACCATCAGTTTACCACCATACCAGGGTGTGAGGCTCGCGAATCAACGCTATACACAAAGCGACGCTATATTAAAGCTGCGCTTTGATCATCATCCACCAAACTTTGCTTTTCAACAAAAGTCTGGATCACTGCATCTCAGCATGCCACACTATCAATCCATATCGTACCACTGATTTCTGCCAATATATAACCTCTGAGCTCGTATGTCTCAGAGAAGGGCGTTAAGCAAGAGAATAAATTCTCCGCCGCCAAACAGATATATATTTAGCAGAGATCAACGAATACAATATAAAGGAATACAATGTCAGACACACCATCCATTTACAAGTTCGTTCTAGGTCTGAACGAAACCGGAGGCACTTTCCTCACATATTCATCGATCTCCAAGTACGTCCAGACGACTACTACTTTAGCCCCCTTCAAGGTAGCTACTCCTATCGTGAGCATCAGTAGCACCCATCCATTCGATGCGAAGATCGTCGGTCTTGCACCGTCTTCAATCTCTTCGACTTATCGCCGAATCAGTTATTCAGAATGGGTTATACCCGGCCATTCTGAATAACTCGCGTATCTTAATCAACAAGTGCTATAAAACACAACATACGCCTCATTCCAATGCATCAGTCACTAATCGTAAATTAGTAAGGGAACAATTCCCCAAATATTAACCTCGAAGGCCGAAACCAACATCAGATCAATACCCAGGAAACCATCCTTCTTAACTAACCTACAACTAGTTTCTAAATTTCATATTCTTAGGGAAAGGTTCCCATTAATTTTATCAAAGATAAATTCTTTAAAATTTATTCTTTAATCTTCCTTTGGATGTCATTTCAAACCAGATTATGGTTTTCCAAACTAGTCGAGATTAGCGAACCACACCGAAGTAATTATTTATTTTATTTCCCAATCCCAACCTATTCATCCCATGGAGCAAAACTGTTATTACCCCATAACTAACACCACGGTGTTATCAGTAAATTTAATTACCATTTCACGTTCAAATCTAATTGAAGATTTAACTATCGCTAGGAGTAAAACTAGTGATACTCCCCTTTCGATCATTTCAAATTTTGATAATTTAAATTATCAATTCATATTTCAATCTAATTAAAGATTCATTAAAACTCCTTTTACTGGGTTAAAAACAAATGTCATTTAAAACACAGTCCACGATAAACCCAAATCACATTCTATTTCAATTCCAATAAAATATATTAGAAATTCTGGTTATTTAAAACCAATTTCAAATTCAATTTATTTATTTCAAAAATAAATTGGTTTTAATTCTAGTTCAAAACTAGTTCATTTCGATAAAAATCTATTTTTATCTTTTCAAATATGGAGATTTTCATCCTAGTTTTTCCCAAATCATTTCTTATGATTTTACACAAATTATAGATATTTTTAATAATTTTATCAAGGCCCGTACAGTCGATTTCCATCTACGGCCATCGAACTGCACTTACAGCGACCTTTTCCAAATTTGATTTGGACATAATTCCAAATCCAACCGTTAGATTTCAAATTTCAAATATTCATTGGAAATCTCTTTTCGCTACGAACCCAATGGTTCCGGTTTTAGGGGAATCCGACGGTCGGATCTTCCGCAATGTCAATTCGAAGTCAATGGTCGAAATTCGAGAACTGCCGCAGCGCGGCGCGTTCTATTCAGGCCATTATATTATATATATAATATATACTTCATCGATTTCCTTTTAAAAACGAATTTTATAAATCGTTTTAAATTCGTTTTCAAAAAAATTTCAAATCCAAATCAAAATTGAATTTTTCCAATATAAATTCGTTTCAAATTCATTTCAAATTGATTTCAATTCAAATTCGACTCTATTCAATTTCAATTCGAATTCATTTCTATTCAATTTCAATTCGAGTTCATTTTATATTCAATTCAATTCGAATTCGTTTTATATTCAATTAAATTCGAATTCACTTTATATTCAATTTCAATTCGAATTCATTTCTATAAATATTCGATTTTTAAATCTCTTTTCAATATACATTATAAAACGAATATAATCGATATAAATATCGTTCACGTCAAAATAGCACATCTTTATTCAACATGGCTTTATTTTTTCAATAACTTCGTTATTCTATTCAACAAATGAATATTTATTCTATTCAACACATGAATCTAAATTTCTTTCAACACATGACTAATCTCAACAAATGAGTACTGTCAACACGTGACTATTATTTTATAATATTCTTTATTTTCCCAATTGGAATGAGGCCCAATCAATTACCATATAATGTTAATTATATGGATTCCACACAACACATGTATATAATAGCAACAATAAATAATCAACCATCATCTAAAGTGCACAACACAACTGTCTGTCAACCTATCGGTCGACACACAACTAATTATTGGGACTAGTGTACGTCAAATATCATCCCAACACCCGTGTGGGGTTTCAACAATCAACAAAAACTGAATATTATTTGTGCAGTTGGGCAATGTGTAAAATTTATCGTCCCAATCAATATCCTTCAAATAGGTGTACATAAACAAACCGTCCGGTTTGTAAATGAATATTTATTTATTCACATTCACGTTGAAAATTATATTTTTAACGATATAAAATATTTTTAACTATGTAAATATTTTATTTCATTCCACAACACAACCAATTTTCACAATAACATACAATCGAACAAACAAGCCGTCCATGGTCTGTGGACGACGGGTGTCGGGTGCTGCTAAGCACCGTCTGCATCCAAGTATATATATTAACTAGAAATTTAAAATAAAAGTGTGGAGTTCTCACCTTGGGGATCCACTCCTCCATTCTTTATTTCGAAACGGTTTGGATTTCGTTCTGCTTCCGCTCAGTTTCATCACAATCTGTTTCACACGATTTCTATATTAAAAATCATATTCTTATTTCGCTACTATATAAATAAAAATCATATTTTTATTTTGCTATTTCTGTTTTAAAAACAACGCTGATTTTATTTTTTAAAACAATGAAAATTTTGTTTGAAAAATCTATGATATTTTGAAAGACAATTCTATTTTTATTTTTAAAACCATGGTACTTTTATTTTCAAGAATAATGCTATTTTTACTTTCAAAAACCATGTATGTTTATATATTTTCCAAAACCATGATTTTTTTATTATGAAAACTGAATTAGACAATGATTTTTAATGTCAATACTGAATTAAACAATGTTATAACATTTTAAAAATCACCTTCCTTCCTTCTGAACGCCTGCTGGCACTGTAACCCATTCTCTTCCAGAAGTGAACGTCGCACCCCCCTTAGGATCACTGTGATGACCATCCGACACCGCCACCCGAAAGCCCTTCACAACGCCTCCTTCCCCCGTGAACAGGACCCAGTTCGACGCCCCGTTGGATCTTGGAACTGCGTGCAAACTACCGAGCTTTGAGCTCGATTTCATCTCCAATTACCTCACGATTTACAGTCATTCGAATATAGATGGAACGAGTTTGGAAAGCTCTCCAGTTCTTGATTTGATTCCTTGTTTGAATGCGAATTGGATCGAGAGTTATTAGGGTTTGAAATCGGGAATAATTTGGCCATTGTTTTCTGAAAGCGGCGGATGATAGAATGAGGAATAGTTAGGGTTTCGAGTTCCGTTTATACCCCCCTTTATTTTCTTTTATATTTTTTTTAAATTCAATTTACTTTTTAAAAGTGAATTTCATATTGGAACTCCAAATCAAACCCAATGACTGTCGCCCCTAGCTAATTACCCCCGTTCCGAACACAATGGGATATGTATCGTAAGCTGACCAGTTTCCGTTAACATCAAAATATAAATCTATATATTCAATTTTAAATGCGCATTTCAATTTACCGAGGCCACATACGGACTTTAAAAATTCCAGAAAAATATTTTCTAGCTTCGTATTGATGATACGGTCCTAACAAAACTAATTACGTCGAATTCTGAGACCGTTTGAAAAATGGCCATTTTCCAGTCGATTAAAATCAACTGAAACTGGTTAAACGCGTTTTCCTTTGCCCCGCTCACATATTGATTCGAAAAATTATGAAATTTAAAACCTAGAAATAATTTGACATCGCGGATCCAACAAAAGTGGTTTCGTCGAAAACCGAGGTCGTTTGCAAAATTTCCATTTTTAAGGGCCAGAATTCCATAGCGACTATTCTGAATTTTCAACTGGGCATATCTTTTGATTCCCGCTATGAAATTTTTCCCGGATTCGTTAGAAAGATATTCATAAATAGATTCCAATATTTTTGGTTTCTTTAAAATCCGGGTTATTTTGCACCCGGTACATTCATTTGAAATTTGAAATCAAATTATCGAACTACCGCGCCATTTTCAATTCCTTTTATAATTTAGAATAAATATTTATTTTCTAACAACGATCTATATAAATATATACGTTCGAATTTCATTCAAAATAAATTTTTCGTCATTATTATTTAAAATAACTCAATTTAAATATTCAAATTCCGCTAAAATTGCCAAAAAAAAAAAAAAAATTGGCTCGGATTTCCGGGTTGTTACATAACCATCCATGTTTATGTGTGGATCAGTCTTAAAATTATTTTTTCTTTCAAAACATTTTTGAAAGTTAAACAAGATGTTTTGGATTATCATAAGGGAGAAACCCGTTCCGTTTTTGCGGCGTGGTCTTATGAGATATCCTTTATCAGAATCAGTTTGTTTAAAAATCGTTTACTCATACCAGTCTCATGACTAACCCAGAGTTTATTTTCCTATGTTTTCCCTAAACTTTTGGGTTCCCAAATTTGTACGGGCAGTCAAGTAGTTCAGGATTTTACAGATTTATTTGGAGGAGCTTGGAGCAGGAGGCTTCACCATTTAGATATTTAGAGTTTATTTCTGTTGTATTGTATATGTGATGTACTCTGATGATGTATGTAAGTTCAAATCTTATTTGTATTTCAAAAGTGATTATATATATATATATTATATTTTGTCCCGCTGCGATTGAGAGATTATGTGGTGTTATTCAGTTCGATCTTCTACCTATCTTCCTCTATTCTAATTTTCTTTCTTTCTATTTCTCATCCGCTAACTTCTTTCTATTAATGATTCATATTTTCGTGCAATTTGGATTGGATGTGAGTTGTATTTAGTCGATTCAAATACCATGGATTTGCGGGTCGTTACACTTGGTATTAGAGCTAAATGATGAGTAATAACCTTGGCTCTATGGCGTAACTCGATGGAGATAGGGTTAGTAATACCCTAGATTGGGTTTGAGTGAATATATATGAGCGCGTATTTGTTAATTGATATAAAAAATGTTTTTATATTGTGTTGATTGGTTTGTAGAGTGGTTTAAAAATTCTGGTCAATACAGGGTGCATACTGGATCGAAAAGTATTTATAAACTCTTGAGCAAAGTAGTTCGACAAAATATTGTTTTAAAAGCTAGGTGAATGAAATAATTTTGCCCAAAATTATATTTTGGTTATAAAAGATTAAATTTTCTGAAAATTAATATGTATAAAGACGTGTCGATTGTTAATCTAACTTGAAATAACTATATACAACCAAATTAAATTTGTATAATGAAGAGATATACAAATAAGACGAACTGGAAATTTGTTGAGTAAAACAAAATGTTTTGGGGAAATTCAAAGGTCTAATTTGAATGAAATCATGATATATGATTTCAAATTGGTTTAGGATTAAAATTGAAAATCTAGATTTCAGTATTTGAAAATTTAACTGGAATTAAGAAATTGGAGCCTAATTGAAGATTAGTGGAGTTAAACGATTTTCTGAATATTGATCTGTGTTGATTACGGTCTTCGGGGTCGATACTTAGAAGTATATTTTCTTACAGATTTCCGGTCAGGATCAGATGAATGTTGAAGAGAAGAAGTATATAAACTAGAAATGGAAGTGTTTTCCAAATGTAGATAACTGGTAATTCTAGTTATAAAGATAGCTGTGATTGATAGCTATATACTGAATGACTTGATTTCTGTGAATTGTTTGACAATCAACCCATATATTTTGGACGCATTATTTTTCGAAATCGTTAGGAGATGACCCATATAATTGTTTTGAATATAAGACTATAACTATAGATATAACTATACTCCCCTTGTTACTTTTCAATTTCGAGGACGAAATTCTTTTAAGGGGGTAGATTGTAATGTCCTAGGTTTTTGGATAATTTTGTTGAACTATAATTACAGACTATATTGTAGTTAAATAATATTATATTTGAATATTATTGAAAATATAGATAATCGTTTGTTTAATAATCCTATGTGTAAGTTTTAAACTTGTTTACATAAAAACAAGCGAATGATGTTTTAACATCTTTGTTTACCTTAAAAGCTTGTCATAAAATTTGTGTTTAAAATCATATGTTATTTTAACATTTTTATTTGCATCTAAGTATTTGTGAGAATTCAAAATAATCTTTTTGTAAATCATAAGTTAGTGTATATTGTAATGTTCTTTAGCTTATGTATATATGTTATTACATTCCTTTGCAAATATGTATGTAAAATCTTCTATACAATAATCTATTTGTTTAGTTTTAACTTATAACTAAATAGAAACACTTGAGAAAATTACAATTGCTTAACCTGTAAGCATATTAGTTGACATGACTATACATTGAAAAGCGGTACCGTTTAATTGATTAAAATGAAATAAGATCATAACATAAAAGAGAATACTATGTGCAAGATTTGATACTTTAAAATCTATTTAATACACAAACGTGCAATGTAGACATTTTGATTGTACATAATATCCCATTTAAATCATTGATATACATAGGCAATCATGTTTTCATTTACTTAGGAACAAAGTATTGGCTATTTAAATATCTTATCACATATACACCAATTCAATAACTGGATGTACATATAGCTGGTGGATTTGGTATAACAATGTCTGAACACTCCTCTTTTCAATCATAGAGCCAGTCTAAATCACCCCTACCCAAAACCTAGTGCAAAAACATTTGAGCCTGAGCTTACCTGTGGCACATGCTGCTAGTGAACTTTCACTTCTTCACAATGTGACTTCTTCTCCTACTACTTGTTCATTCCAGTAAGCTTGATTTTTGAACAAACCAGCAGCTCCATACAAGTCAGCTAAGTCTATGTCTTCTCCTAGCTTGTCTCCGTCCAACCTAGATTTCCCTCCTCAAGTGAAAGCTGTCAACTCTACCACTCCTGAAAAGCAAAAAACATCTATTTTCAATCAAAAAGATATAGGCTGCAGGCATTGTATTTAAGGCAAAGAATGAACTAGCCACCCTACATTTTCATTTTGCTCATGGCCATATATATCAGGAAAGGTTTTAATGTGAAAAGTCCCTTCAGAACATCTCTTTTAATCAACTATACACCCAACTATAAAACCATGACTATACATACATATGTACTTCAAGTAGGACTACAATATTTGTAAATTATAGCGTATAGGACCAGCTAATACTAAAGCTCATTCCTTTCTAATCAAACATATCTTGC
This sequence comes from Allium sativum, assembly GCA_030737875.1. NCBI lineage: Eukaryota > Viridiplantae > Streptophyta > Magnoliopsida > Asparagales > Amaryllidaceae > Allium > Allium sativum. The sequence continues at coordinate 787,514,120 of CM060912.1, read as the reverse complement.
ATTGCATTGTTTTTTTAATTCAATCATAGGACCAGTTATGTCTAAATAGCAATATAACTTCAATCCTTTCAATCAAGGAGGCTGCAGCTAGGACATTTACTCTACAGCTATATGTTTCTCAATCAAATGTCACCAATATTTTATGATTTAAAACACATAAATAGATGACTAGATGAACAAATTGCTTCAAGTATTCGAACCAAAAATGAAACCAAGAACTAGAAATGGAAAGGGAAAACTAAAACAGAGAAGCTTTTTATATGTGTAAACACTATTTCCTTTCTACTATTATTTATACATTTAAATTTTGGTGAATTAAATGTTTTCTTATATGAATCTGAAGGTGTGTTATAAAAATCCTAAGGTTGGTCATAATCATTGCTAAAAATTTGGTTTATGTCTGAAATGATTAATCAAACTGGAAATGCTAAGTCAATATTCATATCAAACTTAGAATGAGTAGAAACTGGAATGCTAAAAACGGTGTAAAATAGTGAGTAAACACTTAAAACTCCTTACTGTTTATATTAAGTTCTACTAGATTTAAACTTCATATATAATGAAATGTATCCGTCTATTAGACTTGAATATCAAAGTATCTAATTATGATTTGAGAATTTAACATTTTTGAGAAAAACTGGAAAAGCAGTAGCAAACTTTGGTGATCAATAAACTTCTTGTTTCCCGATTTAAATCTATCCCCAATTACACGTTATGATGCAATATGATTTTAAACATATTGTATTGGGTTGAATTTATGTTTGTAGTTAAACGTGAAATGTATGTAAGGAACTTCGATTGAAATTTTGAAACAGAGAACAAAAAAAAAAGAACTGTAAACCAAATTCTATTTTCATAATTAAAACAGGAATGCATCAAGTAAAATCCTGGAACCAAACTAAGTACATGTTATGTAAGCAAACCTTTCTTCACTGATTTTTATATGTTAGGCAAATCAATATGTATACATACATACATACATACATATATATATATATATGAACTCATTCATTCAACCCTTCTTGACGAAAACTGAAATGATCAAACTTAACAAATGAAAACAATGGCCAAAAATAATGACTCTAACTTATATGAGTTAAAACCTTTGGTCTCCAAAATCTAGTACTGTTTGACGGTGAGAAACTTTTTAAATGTCCTTGGATATATGCCTTGGAAACGATTCGATCTACACTTCTGATCAGATCTGGAATGAAGAAACTAGGGGAACCAGAATAGATGCCTATAAACAAACATATAGACTCTGTTTATTTTTATTCAGTGTTTTAGAAATGTTATTCAACACCAGACATAGGAAGATGATGGAATGAAAGAATTGTTATTTTTAAACTAATTCCCAGATTTTTTACAAACGTAAACACTGTGGTATGTTATATTATAGATTTTTTGAAGAATGATTTAATTCTTGCAATCTGGTCAATGATATCTAAAACTGTTATAATAGTAGATGCGTGAGGAGTATATGAGGGCACGAGCAGAGTTCCGCGAATTCTGGTGGTCGGAGAAGTTGGAACGAGGTTGATTTAGGTTATGGGTAAATAGTTTGGGTACGGGGCTTTAGATGACTCATGTGGGATACTCAGGCGGTCGAGTTCGATGGGCTTCGTGTAGGAAAGACGCGAGAGGTCGGTGAGTCGATGGGTGGCAGCGGCAGACCTTCAGGTGGTCGGAGTCGAGCATGGGCACAGTAGATCTGGGTCGATCTGGAATGAATGTTTTAGTTAAATGGAGTGGAACAACATTTTTGTGGAGGAGGGATATTGAAGCTGATCGACTGGACGCCAGCAAACTTTGGGTGGTAGCATGGGTTGTGGGTAATGGTTCAGTGGATAGAGAGTTGTCAGATTATCGGTGCATGTGCACTAGTGCACGGTCGTGCACTTGCATGTTTGAAGAAAGGAAAGAAGTAATATGAAGAAATGAAAATGATGGGAAAAATAAAATAAAGGCGCAGATGCTTTTGGGTTAATTTGTGATGAGTCTGGACCTGGCCTTGGCCCGTTAAAAAAATGGTTCAATTTAAATCTTAGCTAAATAACATATATATTGGTAACTAGATATGATGCGGGCTGTAGTAACTGGGCTCGGTCCATCAATAAAAAAAGTTTTTAAATGGTAAAGTAAGTTTAACTTTGAATTTAAGTTTAATTGTAATAAACTAAAAATAAAAAGGGGTGTATAAAATTCTAATTATATATTTGTAGTAAAGGAATAGGCTGATTTATTGGGTTCGACCCACTTTAAATAAATAAAGGGATAATTGATTAAATTATAATGAAAAAAATATATATATGCACAGGTATATGTATATGAGCAAAATCGAAAACATATATATATTCGAGTAGTTTGGCTCGTATCTGAGTAGTTGGGTCGGACGGTAATGTGAGTTGATAACTCGACATAAGTTATAAAATTTTAAATATTTCGACTCGAACATAAATGGCTTTAGTTCTAAGTTACAAGTCAAACGTAAATCTAGTAGGTAACTAAATTAACGTGTATACCATTAGTCTGTATTAATCGGTATAAATCTGTAATTCTGAATGGATTATTCGATTAATTAATTAACTTAATTACGTCAATCATAACTATATATTTTTATTCACATTTGTTAGTGGAAATAAACACTGTTCCACTATAGATTTGATAGATTGAATTGTTTGAACACCCGGTTAGCATAGATAAACACCATTATGCTATTATATCAGTTTGATATATTTTATCGGTTAACATTTGTTGTTGAGTTATTATATGTTGAACTGTATTTACATGATTTTTGTGCAAAATTGGTTATATACCGTTGGAACTGCTAAGCCATTTTCTATAAAATAATTCAGAAATACTCGAGTTTGATAATTGGATTTAAATTGTTTTTTTAAAGAAACAATTTAATGGGTTATTTTAAATTAATTGTGTGATTAATTTTAAAAGGAAAGGTTAATATAAATCAGTCAATCAAGTGGTTTAGGGATAATTTAAATCAACAGTTTAAATAGGAACTGATTATTTAATTAATTGTTTTCAATTAATTTAATAGATGGGATTTAAGATAAATGGTTGTTAAAGACTTGATAATGTTCTAAAGTACATAGGATAATGGAGCAGTAAATAGAGAAGTTAAAATTGGATAAGTTATCCAAGATAATGTTATGAACTTAATTAATCTTTAAATTAAGTTAGGTTTAAAGATAATTTAATTATTAGAGAAATAGGAAATCAAGTTGACTATTTGAATAAAAATTTCTGGTTAAATATTTAAGTTAACCGAATTAACTTGACAAATGCTTCAAAACAACAATGTTGTTTGAAAAGGGTTTAAGGGTTGGAAATCAATTGGATTTACAAATTCCGGTTTGTCGAATATTTTGGATATCGAACTTCTACAAATCTTGACAATAAGAATGGTTTCGACTCAAGGTATGAGAGGTACCCCAACATGATCGATTTTGCTATTACCTGATAGATCGTATTAATTGTGTTCAAAATAAGTGTGAGAGTTAAATATCAGTTATGAAACGGATGTTCAAAAGTGAGATTATCACGAAGGATTGAAAATAAGAGTTTTGTTAATAATTATGTATTCAAATAAATTTACACACAAAGTTAACATTTGAATTTAAATAATCAAAGTTTTATTTAAATTAAGCTTAGCAGATCCAACCGAGATAAATCCATTTATTTTACTTTATATTTGATAGTTAAATCACTAACTATCAAATCTGGACCTTCCCGATATCGTTTTCAAAGAGACCGAAATCTAAATTCCACTTCGATTCGATATATACGTTGCGAGCCAGAGATTTTTGAAGACCATTGAAGAAGGTGTTATGAAAGGGCTACTCTGTCAAACCTTGGTAGAAATTTCCTAAGATGGATTTACAGGATAGTGCCTTCGGTTTGTCCAATCCCAATATAACTTGTATAGATGAATGTCTGACAGAGTATGCCTAACCAATCACGTACGTTGACCTCTTCAAACATATTTATGTTGGTGGCAGAGGAATTCGTTTCTCTTGCTTTATATCCATAATATATTTTTGGGGAAGTCAATTAGTGGTTGGCAGTTTTGACGATGTGACATTCAAAGTAAATAAAAAATGATTTGTCAAAGGTCTGAGAGGTAATTAAAATACCGCAACTTGATCGATTTCGCTATTATTAGATAGATCGTATTAATTGTGTTCAAAATAAGTGTGAGAGTTAAATATCAGTTATGAAACAGATGTTCAAAAGTGAGATTATCACGTAGAATTGAAAATAAGAGTTTTGTTAATAATTATGTATTCAAATAAATTTACACACAAAGTTAACATTTGAATTTAAATAGTTAAAGTTTTATTTAAATTAATCTTAGCAAATCCAAAAGAGATAAATCCATTTATTTTACTTTATATTTGATAGTTAAATCACCGACTGTCAAATCTGGACCTTTCCGCTATCGTTTTCGAACAGACCGAAATCTAAATTCTACTTCGATTCGACATATACTATAACATCCCATATTTTCTGTATATTTTAAATTTCGATTTAAAATAAATAAATTAATATAATATTTGATAAAATCAATTTTTGTTGATAATAATAATGCTGATTGTTGAATTGAGTATAAATATATTTTAAGATTGAGTTATAGTTAAAAATGTTGTAATGTGAAGTTTAATGTTTTATAACAAATTTAATTTGAGTGGGTTAATTTAAAAGTGGGATTCAAATTTAAATTGGAAATGGTGGAATTCTAAGTCATTAAATTATAACTGAAATTCAAATTAAAATTTCAATTAATCAAATTAAGATTTTTAAATGTGTGAAATTAATTTATAGAATTTATTTAAGTTATAATTTGATTAAATTTGAATTAAAACTGTTAATCGAATAATTGAATATTTAATTTATTTAATTAACTGTGAAATTTAACTATTTTGGCGACTGTCTCAGAATTCGACGAAACTGGCGCCATTGGATTCAGAACGATGAATTATGGTAGAATTCCAGTTTGCATTACAATCTGACTTGTAATTTGATCGTACGAGAGAAAATGTGAGAGAAGTCAGTATAATACGATAATTTCATGTTTCTAATGTTTGGGCCTTATATATGTGTACAAATAAATTCCCTATCCACCTATCAAGCCCATAAGTTATTCTCCTCATTCCTGTACGTTCATTTCTTGTCTACTTCATCTCTCTAATGGCTGAAGTCAGTTTTCAAACCCTAGAGACAAACAAAATCCAAGCTTTAAATTCAAATCTCCTCAAACTATATCATATTATATATCAAACTTAAGCTCTCAACGAAAAGGAGCTACGGGTACCCTCAGTTCTGACATGCAGTGGCCGGAGTTGCCTGAAACTGACGGTCAAAACTCCTAAATTGCGAAACCCTAAAGCTAATTTGGGGATTTGTGATTTCGGAGTTAATTGAAGAATATGAAACATGGGTTTTGTCGGGAATGGCCATAAGAATGCAATGGAGGTGGCGGCATCGTCTGAAATTAGGTAAATTGATCGGAATCGGTGATTTAGGGTTTTAGACTCGTTCCATTCGTTGGCTCGTCGGTCGCGCTATGGTGCACCGGAGGTCACATCAGGGGTACAGGAACGCGCGGTTTTCAAGTAGCTACGAGGTGGTGGTGGTCTCAAAGTCTCCGGTGGCCGGAGGCGGTCACAATTGATGGTCAAAGTTGGGTGCGGGTTGGGTTTATTTGGGCGGCATTTACTGTAGCGGTAATAAGGAGGAGCGGGAAGAAAGCAATCTTTGAGTGCTGACGTGTCATCCTTTTAGTGGGTGAGGAATTTTGTTAATTAATTTTTTATATATTTCAAATTCAAATAGAAAAACGCTGTTATTTACTCGGATTTGGACGCGGGTGGGTGCGTTGGGATCGTGATGGAATTGCGGTCGATCTAAGACTGGTTTGGTTGCGTTTGGAGACTGTCAAATTTTGGGCTTATTTTGGACGTCCGATCCACTAAGGACGGAAAGGTGAGTGATTTTCTCACTTACAAAATACTGAATTATTCCCATATTTGTTAAATTAAAATATGAAATAAGTTTGGTTGCATGGTTGTGTTTGATTTGTGATTGGCTGCTTAAAAATAACATGCAAGTATATTAATCTGAAAATTTAGGTCGATAATTAGTTATTTAATTTAATTAAATTACTAGTTGGGATTCTGATCCTTGCAAATCCGTAAAGCAGGTTAATACTGATTAATGGGATGAATGGTTGTGATGGATGCTTTGGGTGATTTTCTGAATAAGTATTGCTTGAAATGTTATTTATTTCGATATATGGCTGTTATGTGCTCATCATTGACGATGAATCCCAATTTTTCACCCTAGATGTTACGGGCATCGAATAAACCCAGGATTTATCGATTTTAAATAAATTAAGAACACCGAGTGAAATGATAAATCTCTGTGACCCTGATTTGGATTGAAATGATAGATCCATTCCTGAAATATCGAGAAATTAAATTTAAAAATCACTTGGCCATAGGATAGAAAATTATATAGGGACATCGAGTGGTTAAATGATTTTTAAATATTCGAAATTCTATTTGATGAAATTCTATATAAAGGAAATTATGTCAATTTTCGATGAATTTTATTCTTCCTTTAAAGAACTGGATCTTGAATGTATTTGAAATGGTTAAGAAAATTTCTCCCAAAACCAATTGGAAGTTTTGAATTTGAATTTTTATGGTTGGGATTATTCCAATAATTGGGTAGACTCGGATTTAATAAATTCTTATTGAATTTAATTTTTGAATAAAGATAATCGAGGATACTCGGAGTTATTTTAAACTTAATGTGAATTTGGTTTTGAATCCTTTAAACTGGAAGATGGAATTGAATTAGTGTTTGAAACAAGATATGGAGTTATGTAAACTCCATCGAGACTGGAGTTAGATTCAAGTATTTGAAGTTCGGAAGAAAGGAACGATTGCTATTTAAAGAATTTTATTATATATATGTATACACTTCTTGATTTCCAAATTTACTATTCCTTCTTAAAAAAATTATTTATTTATAACTTTTCCTATAAAACTATTTCGTTATAACTAAAATTTTCCTTATATTTTATTATTTAACTAATCTGTAAAACTTTTAGATTATATATATATACACATAGTGTTTGAAATTTCCTTATTTTATTCTAGCTAATATATTCTATATATATATATATTATATAAAGATTTTGATTTATAAGCATCTATTTTCAAGTTATATTAAATGATCGTAAATTTCTTCTGAATGGAAAGTGTTTGGAACTAACTGCTATTCAAATGGAGTTGAGATAAATTTTATTCTATTTGAATATGAATTGATTTCTAAACCGATTTTTGATATGGAAATGTAAATTATATTCTATTTGAATATAAATGTACCTCCTAAGGGATTGAAGAAGTGAAAGTATATATTCTATTTGAATATGAATGGATTTCGAACATAAATCGATTTGAAATAATTTGAAATCTTTGAGATAAAATATATTCTATTTGAATATAAATCGATTTTGAAATATTATATGATTATAATATAAGGATATGGAAATTTATTCTAATTTAGAATATAATCGGTTTGGTATGATATGAAATTATATTCTATTTGAATATAAATTTGGTTCAAAATAGAATATGATATTTTGATATAAAGCGAACCTTTGTGAAATATAAAAGAACCAACTGATGTGAAAAGATGTAAGAGTTGGTTGTTAAAGAGACCGGAGTCGACTTAAGGCATACTCTCTGTCAGTGTCGATACCACTTTGACAACTGTGAACGTTATGACGTATCCAGAATGAGTATAATGACTTGGAGCCGATTATTGAATCGAAGAAGATGAACGATGATGAAATAGCCCTGACCTTCGGGTCAGAATTGAAATGACTAAAACAGGAGCTATACCGTGACTAACTGAGGTAGCACCTTTGATCGGACACACTTCTTCGATACTATTTCTATGACTATGATGATGATGATTTGGGCCCATTTATGATTTTGGAAGTGTGATCCGAGGTGGGCGGTAGTGGCTGATATGCGTTACCACCGGTCCGGGAGTGCAATTGGTAGAATCCTACCCTGGGCATTGCCTCGAGTGCCTTGTCATATTTATCCATATCGAGCCCCATATGATTTTGATTTAGCATTTCCTTCTGTGGAGTGCCCTCTGATAACACCAGTATGATGAATTTACGGTACTGTATAGACTGTTAACGCCTGTAAATGGCGTAAGGGTAATATGGCAATCCCGCTTACGCTATTTTTATGATATTTACTTTACTAGATAGACACTATCATAATAGCGTATTATACTATCTATGTATTAGTTTAACGGATCCTCGAGAGATGGAAAAAAAATCCCGTAACATCTCTGGAGTTACTGCACCCATGACACTGATGTTATTTCGTATTTAAATTTGACTAATATGAGAATGATTTAGTGCTGATCCGAGTGTTTGTTGTGTTTTCTTTTTATGCAATACGCTCGGGTCAGCAGAAGTTTCCAGTTAGCGAAGATTACTTTGCCTTGGAGATCGAAGACGAAGATTTGGTATCCATCTATTATACATATGTATTTCCGCTACACTTTGCTTCCGCTGTCATCTATGTATACCTGTATATGTATAACTCTGATCATTGTTGTATGTTATAGTCATATGTATCTTTCAACTGCTTTAAACTGTTATTTAATTATTATATGTTGTCCTTCCGCTGTGAGAACTCTGCCTTATCTTTCACTTCTTCCTTCTTTTCTTCTTTTCCCAATAACGACCTGAATTCGAGATTTGTTTAGGTCGACATGTGTGGTTTATTTTCGATTTTAAATGGTCAAAAATGTGGGTCGTTACATTTGGTATCAGAGCTATGGTTAGCGATAACCTTGGCTCTTTTGGGAATTAACTCGTTAGAGATAGGGTTAGTAGTGCCCTTGTAACACCCCGTAATTCTGTAACATTAAGCTTCACAAATTAAAGTGTAATTAATTCTAAATGAAAGAATTAAGGGAAACGGGTTACGCCATTGCGTTCGTCTCGGAATTCTGCTTGAGATAGAGTCCGAGTTTGCATGAATCGGACTACGTATGAAGGAGTTATAACCTTCGGAAGTTTCAGAATAAAATTTAAAATTCAAACAGCTCGGTTTCAAGTTCAAAATTCGAAAAATAAGCTCAAACTGGGCTGGGCGGGAAAATTCCCGCCCAGGGACCAGGTTGACCATAGGGTCGACCATGGTGTCGACCTGGTCACCCCCAGGTCGACCTGGGTGTCGACCTACCAGTCGACCTACCTGATCGACTTGGCTGGCTGGGTCTGGCTCTGGCTCGAATTTCTGTGGCTCGGTGTGTCACTGGGGCTGACATGTCACCTCTTGATTGTCCCTTTGGACTTTGTATGGTCTAGATTCCTCCTATCTTCATCTGACGGCTCAAAACAATCTAAAAAACTATATATACACCCTAAGTCTCAACTAAAATTCACACAAAAAATAAGATTGGAGTCGTCATGCTGCCAGGAAGGAATTGAGCGTAGCCGTCAAGAGAGAGGAACTTAGATACGAATCAAATTAAGAAGAGACTAAAGCTTAATCAAATTATTCAACGCAACGTTAATCTACCCAAAGGAAAGCATCTCAATTTCAGAACTCAGAATCCAGAATTCAAGATTCTGCATTTGTTGTAAGTATAGTGGCTCTTTAGATGCGAATGCGATTAAGACATGATTTGTTGTAAATCGTAATATGGAATTATATCAGTATTAATGATGTTGTTTTATATTTGTTATTTGTGATAATTTGAATGATTGTGGTGATTGAATCTTTTATGTATTGTGAATCAAACAATCAACACCTTATGCGAATTGTATGTATACAGTTAGATCTAAATATATGCTTATGCAAGTAACAGGTTGCAAGTGTGACGGCCTGGAATTTCGCTCGATCTGAATCAGTCGTTAAACCGATCTAAACCGTTCGAAACCCCTGAACGTTGAGAACAGGACAAATCAGAACACAAACAGAAGAACATTTCATTGTATATTACAACAATGCATCAGATTACAAGAATATACAGAGTATAAATGAATAAATATTACACAGAAATATCAGAGATTTAAATTACATTTAAATACATAGCAGCGGAAAAATAATATAAAGCACAACTGAAGGTGATATACGGATACAGAGCTTTCCGGATATCATTCCAGCTGTAAACCAGGATCCTGTGAATATAAATCTGCAAAACCAAAACTACTAGCTGCCCGTGCGGAAAATAAGGGCACCCAGAGTTTAGGTTCAAACAATAAACTCCAGGTCAGTCATGTGACTGGTGTGAGAACTAAAACAGTTATTTAAAACTTTACTTTTAAAAGAGAGTAATTCAAGGGACCACGCCGTATAACACGGAACGGGTTTCCTCCCAAGAATACCAGTGCATAGAATAAACAACGCAATGCTTTTTCGAAAAATGAAGCTATTATAAGACCCAGGTCCTATCATACAATGCAACGCAAGCCGGGGGATAGGGTTTTCCCTTATAATAGCCAAACATGCTTGGTACGTTAAAACAAATCATTTGATACTATAATAAGTGTATAGTGTCAAAACAGTTTCAATCATAAATATAAATCATAGACGGCATGGGTACCATATATCATGTCGCCATACTAGTTCTACAATTAAAGCCGCGATACACGTATTGGAAATTGGATTTCCGTCATGAGTCGAGGCAAGGGGCAAGCTCCTCTCCGCGTTCGAGACACTCTAGCAAATGTCCCCGGGATTACGCACACTGGGTAACCCCTGGATCTTCAGGGCCGGTCCTCACTTACGTTAGAGGATTAATTATGCCTGAACACACGTTTCCCGGTCCTTACAGACCTATAATCGAGGCGCCTCATCCAACAACCACAAAGGTGAAAAGTATATATATGTCAGGGCTGGTAAGTCACTGACACCACCAAAGCTAGAAAGAAACGTGCGCTCTCCCTGCAGTCCGTATCCCGTTTTTAACTCATACCGAGGTGTGAGGCTCGCGAATACACGTTATACACAAAGCTGCCACGTAGGCGGGCTTTGATCATCAACCACAAGACTTTGCTTTTCAACAGAAGCCTTGATCCATGCAACTCAGCATGCCACACAGGCAATTCATGCCATGCGACTGATATCTATCGATATACAACCTCTAAGCTCGTACGTCTCAGAGAAGGGCGTTAAGCAAGAGAATAAATTCTCCGCCGCCAAGCAGATGTATATTTAATAGAAATCAATCAACACAGAATGAAATCCAATGTCAGACACACAATCCATTTACAAGTCCGTTCTGGGTCTGAACGAAACCGGAGGCACTTTCCTCGCATATCCATCCATCTCCAAGTACGTCTGGACGACCACCAACTATTTCCATCCTCTTGGGTGTACTGCCCAATCAGGATCGTCAGTAATTACCCAAACGATGTGAAGACTTCCGGTCTTCGACCACCGTCTTCATCTTCGACTTATCGTCGAATCGGTTATTCAGAATGGGTGTAAACCCGGACTTTCCGAACAACCCGCGTATATTGAAAACAAATGTTACACAAACACAACATACGCCTCATTCCAATTCATTAGTCACTAACCGCAAATTAGCAAGAGAACAATTTCCCAAACATTAACCCCGAAGGCCGAAACCAACATCAGATCAATACCCAGGAAACCATTCTTCTTAGCCAACCTACAACTAGTTTCTAAATTTCACATTCTTAGGGAAATGTTCCCATTAATTTTATCCAAGATAAATTCTTTAAAATTTATCCTGTAATCTTCCTTTGGATGTCATTTAAAACCAAATTATGGTTTTCCAACTAGTCGAGATTAGCGAACCACAACGAAGTAATTATTTATTTTATTTCCCAATCCCAACCTATTCATCCCATGAAGCAAAACTGGTAATACTCCATATCTAACACCGTGGTGTTATCGGTAAAATTAATTACCATTTCCCGTTCAAATCTAATTAAAGATTTAACTATCGCTTTGGAGCAAAACTGGCAGTACCCCATTCTCGCTCATTTCTAAATTTGGTAATTTAGATTATCAATTCGAATTTCAATCTAATTGCAGATTCAATAAAACTCCTTTTACTGGGTTAAAGAACTAGGTGTTATTTAAAACACAGTTCACGACAAACCCAAATCACATTCTATTCGTTATCGGGTTAAAGAACTAGTGTTATTTAAAACACTGTTCACGATAAACCCATTTCAAATTTAATCAAATATATTAGAAATTCGATGATTTAAAACCCCTTTTTAAATCTAATTCATTTATTTAAAAATGATTGGGTTTTAAATTAGTTCAAAACTAGTTCATTTCGATAAAAATCTATTTTTATCTTTTCAAATATGGAGTTTTTCACCCCAATTTTTCCCAAATCATTTCTTATGATTTTACACAAATTATTGATATTTTTAATAATTTTATCGAGGCCCGTACAGTCGATTTCCAACAATGGCCATCGAACTGCACTTACAGCGACCTTTTTCGAATTTGATTTGGACGTATCTCCAAATCCAACCGTTAGATTTTGAATTTCTAATATTCGTTAGAAAGCTCTTTTCGATACGAACCCAACGGTTCCGGTTTTAGGAGAATCCGACGGTCGGATCTCCCGTAATGTCCGTTTGAAATAAATGGTCGAAATTCACGAACTGCCGCGGCGCGGCGCGTTCTATTCAGGCCATTATATTATATATATAATATATATAATATATATATTTCGTCGATTACTATTTAAAACGAATTATATATTTAGTTTTGAATTCGTTTCAAAAGCAAAGTCAACTTCTATTTCAATTCAAATCAAAATTGAATTCTTCTTTATAAATTCGTTTTAAAACTCATTTCTATTCAATTCAAATTTCAATTTAATTTGAATTCATTTCACTTCATTTTAAATTCAATTCGAATTCGTTTCTCAATTCAATTCAATTCAATTCAAATTGGTTTTCTATTCGATTCAAATTCATTTTCTATTCAAATTAAATTCTTTTCGTTTTCTATTTGAATCAAGTTCATTATATATTCAATTTGAAATCAAATTGGCTTTCTATTCAATTCATTTCGAAATCGTTTTATATTCAATTCATTTCGAAATCGTTATATATTCAATTCATTTCGAAATCGTTATATATTCAATTCATTTCGAAATCGTTATATATTTCGTTCGCGTCAAAATGGCGCATCACTATTCAACACGGCTTTATATATTCTATTTCAAATAATTCTTTTTGTCGACACACGACTAATCTCAACGAATGAGTACCGTCCATGTGTGACTATTTTTGGTTAAATTATTTCGTTCAACACATGACTAATCTCAACGAATGAGTACCGTCAACACATGAACCTTTATTTTATATTGATAAAGATGTAAATTTTATTATAAAAATAATTCGTTCAACACATGACTAATATCAACGGATGAATATAGTCAACACATGAACCTTTATTTTATATTGATAAAGATGTAAATTTTATTATAAAAATAATTCGTTCAACACATGACTAATATCAACGGATGAATATAGTCAACACATGAACCTTTATTTTATATTGATAAAGATGTAAATTTTATTATAAAAATAATTCGTTCAACACATGACTAATATCAACGGATGAATATAGTCAACACATGAACCTTTATTTTATATTGTTTATTTTTCAAATTGGAATGAGGCCCAATCAATCACCATATAACGTTAATTATATGGATTTTCATACAACACATGTATTTAATAGCATTGAAAATAATCAACCATCAACCAAAGTGCACTACACTGTATAAGCATCAAATATAGATATCTAACGCTTATAACAGCCTGTCAATCAATCGATCGACATATTTATCAGTCAGGATGAGTGAACTTTTAAATTTCATCCCAACACCCGTGTAGGGTTTCAAACAATCAAACATAGATTTTATTCGTGCAGTTGGGCGATGTGTAAAATTTATCGACCCAATCAATGTCATTCAAATAGGTGTACATAAACAAACCATCTGGCTTGTAAATGAATATTTTATTTTATTCGCATTCACGTTAAAAATTATATTTTTAACGATAAAACAATTTATCTTAACATATGAATATCTATTCAGTTCATTTATTCAATAAATGATTATTTTTATTTTTCTAACATATTTTAGAAAATTTCGGCGGCATAACGGCACGATACTAGAAACGGGACAAGGCCTAGCCTAATCCCCGGTCTAGTGAAGGCCCACGCCATTCACACATCAATCAAATTCACTTTCGTTATGCAAACCACAAAATTTGGAGTAAGGGTCTAACCTAGCCTTACTCCTTCGCCTTATAACGGCGCACGTCTAATCCTAACCAATTTATCGATTCGATTTTTCACACCACAAACCACATTCAAACCAATATCTCAATCAATCACCAAACATCCAAACAAACAAGTCCATGGTATGTGGACGGGTGTCGGGTGCTACTAAACACCGTCTGCATCCTAGTATATATATATATATAAATATAACTAGAAATAAAATTGAAAGGTGAGAAATTCTCACAGATAGCTATCCTAGCTCCACGGCTCTTCATTTATAGAAATCTTCTTCGTTATCCCGTCTTCGTCATCTTCGCTGCCCGTATTCACTATATATATAAAAATCGAATTTTTACCTTGCTATTCAATATTTAAAAATCATATTTTTATTTCGAAGGTCCATATATAAAAATCAAATTTTTAGTTCAGAGTTCAATATATAAAAATCGAATTTTTACTTTAAAGTTCAATATATAAAAATCGAATTTTTACTTTAAAGTTCAATATATAAAAATCGAATTTTTACTTTAAAGTTCAATATATAAAAATCGAATTTTTACTTTAAAGTTCAATATATAAAAATCGAATTTTTACTTTAAAGTTCAATATATAAAAATCATATTTTTAATATTTCTATATAAAGATCTCGCCTTTATAAAAAATAAAGTTTTCACCTTTAAAAATCACCACTTTATCTCAACGTATATAAAATAAAAATCAGATTTTTATTTCGTTACATACACAAAGATGATATCTTTATATTCTCTATCCTATAAAGATTATATTTTTAATACTTTAAAAATATAAAAATCATATTTTGACATCATCTATATAGTAAAGACTATATTTTTAATACTTTGAAAATATAAAAATCATATTTTTCTTTAACTAAAAATCAAATCTTTTTTTCTAATCAGTATTAATCCTTTAAAAAAAAAAAAAACAGTTTTTATTTTCTTTTAAAAATTCAGTTTTAACAAAATATAAAAATCAGTATTTAAACTTATTAATAAAAACAGAAATAACATATTAATAAAATCAGTTTTAAATTACTCAAAAATAAAAACAGTTTTAAATTTTAAAAATAAAAACAGTTTTATAAGCAAATAAAATTCAGTTTTAAAAATAAATAAAAATCAGTTTTTAAATTCTTTTGAAATCAGTTTTATACTTTTAACAAAATCAGATTTTTAAAACAATAAAATATGTGTATAAAAACTGAATTAACCAAACCTAATATATAAAAACTCACTTTGGCTTTCGAACGTGGGAGAGGATCGTCGCTGGTGGTAGCAGAGGGCGGCAGGCTGAAGGGGTTAGCGGAAATCGAGGAACGGGGTGCTCGCGTCGAGAGTGGGGTGCTCGCAGGCTGTGCTATGGAGGGGAACGGCCTCACCAGCGTTGGCCTAGGCGTGGGCGGCGGCGCCTGGTGCCATGGAGGATGGAGCGGCGGTTAGGTCTTCGAGAGAGGCCGCCATTTTGATCGACGAATTCAGTCTGAGGAAACGAGAGAAAAAGGATTTGGGGCTAAGTGTAAAAAGGGGTGATATATATATTATTTTACTATTATTATTTTTCTTTAAAACCCTTAAACGTTGACTTTTAATTCTGACTCAAAACGAGACCCAACGACTGTCGCCCATAGCTAATTACCCCTATTCCGAGCATAATGGGATATGTATCGCAAGCTGATTCAATCGTTTCGATCAGTTTCCGCTGAATTTACATTTAAATCACTATATTGAAATTTTAAACGTACATTTCAAATCACCGGGGTCACATACTACTCTAAAAATTCTTGAAAAATATTTTCTAGTCTCGTATTGACGATACGGTCCTAACAAAACTAGTTTCGTCGAATTCTGAGACCGTTTGAAAAATGGCCAATTTCCAGTCGATTAAAATCAACTGAAATGGTCAAAACACGTTTTCCTTTACCACGCTCACATATTGATTCGAAAAATTATGAAATTTGGAATCTAGCAATAACTTTACACTGCGGATCCAACAAAAGTGGTTTCGTCGAAATCCGAGGTCGTTTGCAAAATGTCCATTTTTAAGGGCCTGAATTCCATAGCGACTATTCAGAATTTTCAACTGGACATATCTTTTGATTCCCGATATGAAATCTTGATTTGTCGAATTCGTTGGAAAGATATTACCAATTAGATTCTATTATTTTTGGTTTCACTAAAATCCGGATTGTTTTGCACCCGGTACATTCAATTGAAGTTTGAAATCGAATTATCGAACTACCGCGCCATTTTCAATTCTATTTATAATTATATATAAATATTTATATTCTAACGACGACGTATATAATATATACGTCGAATTATATTCAAAATAAATTTTCTCGTCGATATTATTTAAAATACTCTATTTTAAATATTCAAAATTCGCCAAAATTGCCAAAATAAAAATTTTAAACTGACCCAGATTTTCCGGGTTATTACAATCTCCCCCACTTAAAACTTTTCGTCCCCGAAAAGGAACAAAGTCGGAAGTGGTTTGATTATTCAATTCTATGTTCGATCTGGCTTCCATTCTCCAACTCTTTAGTTTCTGAGAATTTTCAAAACTTCAAAAATTTGGCTAACACCCTAAATTTTCGAAAAATTTCGCCATAACCTCCCCTGCACCGGGAGCATCGGGGAATTTCAAATAGCTTCCCCGGTCTTTCAGATCTCAAAAAGAAAAAGAAAAAGCCAAGCGGCTAGCCAATAGGCTCATAAAATCATCATCACCCAAACAAAACAGGAAATTATGTAGTAAACATGTACCTATTTGTCGGGCAAACAAATTTTATTCTCTGGCTCTAGCCTCCTTGCTATGACCTGTTCAATGTAAGTATATGCACATGCAAGCAAATGCGACCAATTTCAATACAATTCAATATTTGATACAATTAGGCATAAATGGTTAAAATTAGCAAACAATTAAACAAGCAACTCAAACATCAATCAATTAGTGAATTAGAGTTTCAAATTCATAATTTTTGATATATATACAGAAAATCTTGTTTTTGATGCCAATTCCCAACAATGTGTTCTAACTATATTAGTTTTGGTTCTCACACCAGTCTAATGGAAATATATAGATATCACACCTTCGTTACTCGAACATGAATACTAATGACAACTAGTCAATCATCAGAATCATCTTCGGGCCACTAGAGTATGATTCTATATCTATCCAGTATATTAACACTTCGAATATACGTTCATGACGCGTATACGCGAAATCTATATATACTCGATTGTCCATATTCAAAATAAATAAATAATCAAATACGTTCAAAATGGTTTAAATTTCAAAACAAAATTGTTTTCATTTGAAAAATATACTCTTCACCCTCGTTCTAGGATACTACTGATCCTATCTCTAACGAGTCATTCTAATTGGATGTTACTAATCCAATATCTGATGAATTCTTTCGTATGGTTCTAATGTGTCTTGTTCTCGAGCTCTGTAAACCAAAGCTCTGATACCAAATGTGACGGCCTGGAATTTCGCTCGATCTGAATCAGTCGTTAAACCGATCTAAACCGTTCGAAACCCCTGAACGTTGAGAACAGGACAAATCAGAACACAAACAGAAGAACATTTCATTGTATATTACAACAATGCATCAGATTACAAGAATATACAGAGTATAAATGAATAAATATTACACAGAAATATCAGAGATTTAAATTACATTTAAATACATAGCAGCGGAAAAATAATATAAAGCACAACTGAAGGTGATATACGGATACAGAGCTTTCCGGATATCATTCCAGCTGTAAACCAGGATCCTGTGAATATAAATCTGCAAAACCAAAACTACTAGCTGCCCGTGCGGAAAATAAGGGCACCCAGAGTTTAGGTTCAAACAATAAACTCCAGGTCAGTCATGTGACTGGTGTGAGAACTAAAACAGTTATTTAAAACTTTACTTTTAAAAGAGAGTAATTCAAGGGACCACGCCGTATAACACGGAACGGGTTTCCTCCCAAGAATACCAGTGCATAGAATAAACAACGCAATGCTTTTTCGAAAAATGAAGCTATTATAAGACCCAGGTCCTATCATACAATGCAACGCAAGCCGGGGGATAGGGTTTTCCCTTATAATAGCCAAACATGCTTGGTACGTTAAAACAAATCATTTGATACTATAATAAGTGTATAGTGTCAAAACAGTTTCAATCATAAATATAAATCATAGACGGCATGGGTACCATATATCATGTCGCCATACTAGTTCTACAATTAAAGCCGCGATACACGTATTGGAAATTGGATTTCCGTCATGAGTCGAGGCAAGGGGCAAGCTCCTCTCCGCGTTCGAGACACTCTAGCAAATGTCCCCGGGATTACGCACACTGGGTAACCCCTGGATCTTCAGGGCCGGTCCTCACTTACGTTAGAGGATTAATTATGCCTGAACACACGTTTCCCGGTCCTTACAGACCTATAATCGAGGCGCCTCATCCAACAACCACAAAGGTGAAAAGTATATATATGTCAGGGCTGGTAAGTCACTGACACCACCAAAGCTAGAAAGAAACGTGCGCTCTCCCTGCAGTCCGTATCCCGTTTTTAACTCATACCGAGGTGTGAGGCTCGCGAATACACGTTATACACAAAGCTGCCACGTAGGCGGGCTTTGATCATCAACCACAAGACTTTGCTTTTCAACAGAAGCCTTGATCCATGCAACTCAGCATGCCACACAGGCAATTCATGCCATGCGACTGATATCTATCGATATACAACCTCTAAGCTCGTACGTCTCAGAGAAGGGCGTTAAGCAAGAGAATAAATTCTCCGCCGCCAAGCAGATGTATATTTAATAGAAATCAATCAACACAGAATGAAATCCAATGTCAGACACACAATCCATTTACAAGTCCGTTCTGGGTCTGAACGAAACCGGAGGCACTTTCCTCGCATATCCATCCATCTCCAAGTACGTCTGGACGACCACCAACTATTTCCATCCTCTTGGGTGTACTGCCCAATCAGGATCGTCAGTAATTACCCAAACGATGTGAAGACTTCCGGTCTTCGACCACCGTCTTCATCTTCGACTTATCGTCGAATCGGTTATTCAGAATGGGTGTAAACCCGGACTTTCCGAACAACCCGCGTATATTGAAAACAAATGTTACACAAACACAACATACGCCTCATTCCAATTCATTAGTCACTAACCGCAAATTAGCAAGAGAACAATTTCCCAAACATTAACCCCGAAGGCCGAAACCAACATCAGATCAATACCCAGGAAACCATTCTTCTTAGCCAACCTACAACTAGTTTCTAAATTTCACATTCTTAGGGAAATGTTCCCATTAATTTTATCCAAGATAAATTCTTTAAAATTTATCCTGTAATCTTCCTTTGGATGTCATTTAAAACCAAATTATGGTTTTCCAACTAGTCGAGATTAGCGAACCACAACGAAGTAATTATTTATTTTATTTCCCAATCCCAACCTATTCATCCCATGAAGCAAAACTGGTAATACTCCATATCTAACACCGTGGTGTTATCGGTAAAATTAATTACCATTTCCCGTTCAAATCTAATTAAAGATTTAACTATCGCTTTGGAGCAAAACTGGCAGTACCCCATTCTCGCTCATTTCTAAATTTGGTAATTTAGATTATCAATTCGAATTTCAATCTAATTGCAGATTCAATAAAACTCCTTTTACTGGGTTAAAGAACTAGGTGTTATTTAAAACACAGTTCACGACAAACCCAAATCACATTCTATTCGTTATCGGGTTAAAGAACTAGTGTTATTTAAAACACTGTTCACGATAAACCCATTTCAAATTTAATCAAATATATTAGAAATTCGATGATTTAAAACCCCTTTTTAAATCTAATTCATTTATTTAAAAATGATTGGGTTTTAAATTAGTTCAAAACTAGTTCATTTCGATAAAAATCTATTTTTATCTTTTCAAATATGGAGTTTTTCACCCCAATTTTTCCCAAATCATTTCTTATGATTTTACACAAATTATTGATATTTTTAATAATTTTATCGAGGCCCGTACAGTCGATTTCCAACAATGGCCATCGAACTGCACTTACAGCGACCTTTTTCGAATTTGATTTGGACGTATCTCCAAATCCAACCGTTAGATTTTGAATTTCTAATATTCGTTAGAAAGCTCTTTTCGATACGAACCCAACGGTTCCGGTTTTAGGAGAATCCGACGGTCGGATCTCCCGTAATGTCCGTTTGAAATAAATGGTCGAAATTCACGAACTGCCGCGGCGCGGCGCGTTCTATTCAGGCCATTATATTATATATATAATATATATAATATATATATTTCGTCGATTACTATTTAAAACGAATTATATATTTAGTTTTGAATTCGTTTCAAAAGCAAAGTCAACTTCTATTTCAATTCAAATCAAAATTGAATTCTTCTTTATAAATTCGTTTTAAAACTCATTTCTATTCAATTCAAATTTCAATTTAATTTGAATTCATTTCACTTCATTTTAAATTCAATTCGAATTCGTTTCTCAATTCAATTCAATTCAATTCAAATTGGTTTTCTATTCGATTCAAATTCATTTTCTATTCAAATTAAATTCTTTTCGTTTTCTATTTGAATCAAGTTCATTATATATTCAATTTGAAATCAAATTGGCTTTCTATTCAATTCATTTCGAAATCGTTTTATATTCAATTCATTTCGAAATCGTTATATATTCAATTCATTTCGAAATCGTTATATATTCAATTCATTTCGAAATCGTTATATATTTCGTTCGCGTCAAAATGGCGCATCACTATTCAACACGGCTTTATATATTCTATTTCAAATAATTCTTTTTGTCGACACACGACTAATCTCAACGAATGAGTACCGTCCATGTGTGACTATTTTTGGTTAAATTATTTCGTTCAACACATGACTAATCTCAACGAATGAGTACCGTCAACACATGAACCTTTATTTTATATTGATAAAGATGTAAATTTTATTATAAAAATAATTCGTTCAACACATGACTAATATCAACGGATGAATATAGTCAACACATGAACCTTTATTTTATATTGATAAAGATGTAAATTTTATTATAAAAATAATTCGTTCAACACATGACTAATATCAACGGATGAATATAGTCAACACATGAACCTTTATTTTATATTGATAAAGATGTAAATTTTATTATAAAAATAATTCGTTCAACACATGACTAATATCAACGGATGAATATAGTCAACACATGAACCTTTATTTTATATTGTTTATTTTTCAAATTGGAATGAGGCCCAATCAATCACCATATAACGTTAATTATATGGATTTTCATACAACACATGTATTTAATAGCATTGAAAATAATCAACCATCAACCAAAGTGCACTACACTGTATAAGCATCAAATATAGATATCTAACGCTTATAACAGCCTGTCAATCAATCGATCGACATATTTATCAGTCAGGATGAGTGAACTTTTAAATTTCATCCCAACACCCGTGTAGGGTTTCAAACAATCAAACATAGATTTTATTCGTGCAGTTGGGCGATGTGTAAAATTTATCGACCCAATCAATGTCATTCAAATAGGTGTACATAAACAAACCATCTGGCTTGTAAATGAATATTTTATTTTATTCGCATTCACGTTAAAAATTATATTTTTAACGATAAAACAATTTATCTTAACATATGAATATCTATTCAGTTCATTTATTCAATAAATGATTATTTTTATTTTTCTAACATATTTTAGAAAATTTCGGCGGCATAACGGCACGATACTAGAAACGGGACAAGGCCTAGCCTAATCCCCGGTCTAGTGAAGGCCCACGCCATTCACACATCAATCAAATTCACTTTCGTTATGCAAACCACAAAATTTGGAGTAAGGGTCTAACCTAGCCTTACTCCTTCGCCTTATAACGGCGCACGTCTAATCCTAACCAATTTATCGATTCGATTTTTCACACCACAAACCACATTCAAACCAATATCTCAATCAATCACCAAACATCCAAACAAACAAGTCCATGGTATGTGGACGGGTGTCGGGTGCTACTAAACACCGTCTGCATCCTAGTATATATATATATATAAATATAACTAGAAATAAAATTGAAAGGTGAGAAATTCTCACAGATAGCTATCCTAGCTCCACGGCTCTTCATTTATAGAAATCTTCTTCGTTATCCCGTCTTCGTCATCTTCGCTGCCCGTATTCACTATATATATAAAAATCGAATTTTTACCTTGCTATTCAATATTTAAAAATCATATTTTTATTTCGAAGGTCCATATATAAAAATCAAATTTTTAGTTCAGAGTTCAATATATAAAAATCGAATTTTTACTTTAAAGTTCAATATATAAAAATCGAATTTTTACTTTAAAGTTCAATATATAAAAATCGAATTTTTACTTTAAAGTTCAATATATAAAAATCGAATTTTTACTTTAAAGTTCAATATATAAAAATCGAATTTTTACTTTAAAGTTCAATATATAAAAATCATATTTTTAATATTTCTATATAAAGATCTCGCCTTTATAAAAAATAAAGTTTTCACCTTTAAAAATCACCACTTTATCTCAACGTATATAAAATAAAAATCAGATTTTTATTTCGTTACATACACAAAGATGATATCTTTATATTCTCTATCCTATAAAGATTATATTTTTAATACTTTAAAAATATAAAAATCATATTTTGACATCATCTATATAGTAAAGACTATATTTTTAATACTTTGAAAATATAAAAATCATATTTTTCTTTAACTAAAAATCAAATCTTTTTTTCTAATCAGTATTAATCCTTTAAAAAAAAAAAAACAGTTTTTATTTTCTTTTAAAAATTCAGTTTTAACAAAATATAAAAATCAGTATTTAAACTTATTAATAAAAACAGAAATAACATATTAATAAAATCAGTTTTAAATTACTCAAAAATAAAAACAGTTTTAAATTTTAAAAATAAAAACAGTTTTATAAGCAAATAAAATTCAGTTTTAAAAATAAATAAAAATCAGTTTTTAAATTCTTTTGAAATCAGTTTTATACTTTTAACAAAATCAGATTTTTAAAACAATAAAATATGTGTATAAAAACTGAATTAACCAAACCTAATATATAAAAACTCACTTTGGCTTTCGAACGTGGGAGAGGATCGTCGCTGGTGGTAGCAGAGGGCGGCAGGCTGAAGGGGTTAGCGGAAATCGAGGAACGGGGTGCTCGCGTCGAGAGTGGGGTGCTCGCAGGCTGTGCTATGGAGGGGAACGGCCTCACCAGCGTTGGCCTAGGCGTGGGCGGCGGCGCCTGGTGCCATGGAGGATGGAGCGGCGGTTAGGTCTTCGAGAGAGGCCGCCATTTTGATCGACGAATTCAGTCTGAGGAAACGAGAGAAAAAGGATTTGGGGCTAAGTGTAAAAAGGGGTGATATATATATTATTTTACTATTATTATTTTTCTTTAAAACCCTTAAACGTTGACTTTTAATTCTGACTCAAAACGAGACCCAACGACTGTCGCCCATAGCTAATTACCCCTATTCCGAGCATAATGGGATATGTATCGCAAGCTGATTCAATCGTTTCGATCAGTTTCCGCTGAATTTACATTTAAATCACTATATTGAAATTTTAAACGTACATTTCAAATCACCGGGGTCACATACTACTCTAAAAATTCTTGAAAAATATTTTCTAGTCTCGTATTGACGATACGGTCCTAACAAAACTAGTTTCGTCGAATTCTGAGACCGTTTGAAAAATGGCCAATTTCCAGTCGATTAAAATCAACTGAAATGGTCAAAACACGTTTTCCTTTACCACGCTCACATATTGATTCGAAAAATTATGAAATTTGGAATCTAGCAATAACTTTACACTGCGGATCCAACAAAAGTGGTTTCGTCGAAATCCGAGGTCGTTTGCAAAATGTCCATTTTTAAGGGCCTGAATTCCATAGCGACTATTCAGAATTTTCAACTGGACATATCTTTTGATTCCCGATATGAAATCTTGATTTGTCGAATTCGTTGGAAAGATATTACCAATTAGATTCTATTATTTTTGGTTTCACTAAAATCCGGATTGTTTTGCACCCGGTACATTCAATTGAAGTTTGAAATCGAATTATCGAACTACCGCGCCATTTTCAATTCTATTTATAATTATATATAAATATTTATATTCTAACGACGACGTATATAATATATACGTCGAATTATATTCAAAATAAATTTTCTCGTCGATATTATTTAAAATACTCTATTTTAAATATTCAAAATTCGCCAAAATTGCCAAAATAAAAATTTTAAACTGACCCAGATTTTCCGGGTTATTACAGCAAGTTAGATTTACACAAATATTTATATCATTCATGTAGGCTCTATGTATATATGTTTAAAACCAATTGTGCCTACATGACTAGAATAGATCTATATTCACATGTTTTTATGCAAGTGAGAACTTATAATCGGATCCATGTCAAGATCCGTTTAGGATTCATATGAAAGTTTATTGTTAGATCTATGTTTATACATATGTGTTGCAAGTTCACACCCTTAAGTGGTTGTCAAAGTTATACATATAGTTTTGTCTTACGCCAGTTTTATGTTTGAGGTTATGCCTAGACCTATGAATTAACATGTTATACCATGTTGTAGTGGATTCATATGACACCTATTAGGTTATACTATGTTATACCTTTATGTTAGGCTAAAACAATATGATTCATGTGACACCTATTTAACTAGGCCCAATATTTATATGCAAGTTTGTGGCATGTTATGCAATGTTATGATATTCATGTCGATTATTTTGCAAGTTCACACCTATGATATTCAGGTTGATTATTTTGCAAGTTCACACCTATGATGTTCATACTGACTATGTCGAGAATGCCAAGTTTACACCTATGACATGTTTATGTTAATGAATTATTTTTATGCCAATTTTGTGTATGCTAAATTAGGCTTAAGTTTTTAGCCTAATATTATATGTCAAAATCATGCGGATGGAGAATTAGGCTAAGATTGTTAGCCTAATATTGAGACGGGGTAACGTTGGGTAAAATTGGTAATTATAGGAAACTTGACGTAAATTGGTTAAAAATCACATAGGTGATTTATGGCATGAAACGGTATAAATTATATACCTAAATTAATGAACTTGATTAGAAATAAATTTGGGTAATGACATGAATTCTGGATAATTTACATAAATAAAATGTAAATTTAGACAATACGAATATGCTTAACCCGAGGTTGGATTGAGTTGTGATGTAAACCTGCCCGGACCTGCCCGGCTGTCCAGTAATCACAAAAATACCTATCCAATGTGAGAGGTTAAGGCATTGAGCCCAATAAAGACCCAAGGTTAGACTGAGTTGTGGCGTAAGACTTCCCGGAACCGACCGGCATACAGGCAGCCACAACAATACCTATCTAATGTGAGTGGTTGGTGCTTTAATAAGACAATTAAAGCTAAGCTAGGATTGGTAGGGTTAAGTTAACTAAAACACTTAACCAACTTAACATGTTAACAAGACAAGACTTTTAGGGGTTAAGTAACAAAGAAAACACTTAGCCAAATTTACATATTAACTAGACTAGAAGGTGAGGTTAAGTAAAGTTAATACACTTAACCAATTTAACATATTAACTAGACTTGAGGGTGAGGTTAAGTAAATTTAGAATACTTAACCATTATAACATGTTAGCTAGATAAGTGGGTAAGGTTAAGTAAATACACTTAGCCAATTTAATATGTTAGCTGGACTAGAGGGTAGGGTTAAGTAAACTTAGAACACTTAACCATCATAGTGTGATAAATTGAACAGGGTTAAGTTGAAACATGAAGGGACAATACTTACCCATTAGAACATGTTAATTAAACAGATGTTAGGGTTAAGTTAACTAAGGGAACACTTAACCGTTATAACATGTTAGTTAAAACAGATGGGCAAGGTTAGGTTAAAAGGGACACTTAACCAATACAAGATGAATGAGTAGGGTTAAGTAATAAGTAATACTTAACCAATATAACTTGGTTTGTGATAGGGTTAAGTCAACATGAACTACTGATAACACTTAGCCAGTTTAATATGACAAAGGAATGGGTTAAGCTAACTTGAATTGACTAATGACACTTAACCAATCCAACTTGACGAGAAAGAGGGCTAAGTAGTAAACCTTAGTTAAGAAAACAACGATTCAGGAAACTAAGTGGTAAACCTTAGTTAGGAAAACTAAGTAGTAATTCTTAGTATAACACGAGGAGGAGCGAACGTCCATCTGATCTTAAAGAAGGCTCCAACGAATTGGGTTACGAAGCCCAAGGCTTCGAGGGGACGTGAGGGTACTCTTGGTATCCCTCTGTGAGGCTGCAGATGATCCTCCTGGGCTCACGGAGGTTAAGGTCTGCATTAGGAGAACCAAGGGTGTGCCTTGGTTGCAATATAAGGCAACCTAAAGACTAGGATGGACCAGCGTGATTCGGCGAGACCAGTAGCCCTGTGATAGCAACTCGTCGTCTACCTACCATCTTGAGTCAGTCGAGATACGCATGCGGAAAGGCAGAGAACTCCCAACAGACCATATACTTGCTATCTAGTTATGGGTGAGGCTGGCCAATAGGAAAGTGAGGCATATGTGGCAGGAGTATAGTTCTCGTGCTTGATTTTCTTGGATTGTCTTTCATTAGTTGAGGGAGGGGTCACGTGGGACCATATCCACTGATAGAAAAATAGACCTTAGCATCTGCATCGGCAGATAACTTAAAGCTCCCGACCGAGTTCCATATTTTCTTGATTAAGCCCTGTCACGGGACTCGGGCCGCACATACAGTGGACAGGTGCATCTAGACAAACGATTCGCGACACATACGTGAGGAAAGTCTAGTAACATATACCACTCTAGGTAGTGCGTCCTAGACTAGGGGCATCGTTCGACAGGTAGCATAATCCCTAGTTGGATCTAGGTGGCATAAATCTTGAATCCGAGAAGCATTAGATAAGTCGCATAAACCCTAGTTGAATCTAGGAAGCGCTCGATAAGAAAACCCAAGATTAGATCTAGGTAATAAATAATAGATGTACACCTAAAGGCAACCGCAATTACAGGGATTGGGATCACGTTGTCATCTTTATACAGATTACTAGTTGGGATACTAGTTAGGTGGTGCAGAGATATAGAATGGGGTGTGATAGTATATTCGGTTTAAACTGTCTTGCTTTGGTTTATATTAGTCTGTTATTCTGGTACTGTCCCATTTTCCAGTTTACTCCTGTCATGAACTTTATCCTGTTCACATGCTAAAAGTCACTAGACTTACTCAGGCTTTATGTCTGACTCTATTTTTGTTTCGTCTTCTTTTCTTCCCCCCCCCCCCCCAAGATAGTCAGGGAGGGAATAGCTCTGCTTAGTATGGACTGTTACTCTTTCCAAGCTTGAAGACTCTTGGATATATCACTTCATACTCTCTTTTCCGTTGCTATGGCTGGCTTATGCTACATTGGGGAATATAAATGTTATTTTATGCTTCTTTATTTTGTAAGACAGATGATACTCTGGTATTGGAAAGCAATTATTGTACAAACTATTTTATCAATAAAGTAAAGATTTATTTTCCGTTGTTTAAATTTTTTTTCTGTCTTGCAATTTATCTGCATCTTTTACCTTAAATGCTCCACAGAACTTAGTGCATTCCCTTTGTGAGTGACACTAACAGATGTGGGGTGTTACAGCCCTAGAGTGAGTTTAAGTGATATGAGAGAGCGTACTTGTATTTTGATATAAATTGGTTTTATATTGTATTGATTTTTTTTCTATTGAATATTTATGGATTTCGGTCGATATATGGGATGCCATAGAATCAATAGGAATTTATAAATAATCGAACAAAATGATCAACATAATAAGGTTTTCGATTATATTTAAAATATATCAAAAATATATTATTGGCTTTGAGTGCATATCCATTCGTTATTAGTAGGTGATAATATTAAGTTATTACCTATTGTGATTGATTTAATAATAAATCTAATGAAAAATTTAAATGGTTTAAAGAATTTGAAAATGAAATCTAACAAATACAATTGGGTGCGAAATATACTTTGCAAATTAAATAGAGGTGAACTGAGAACTCGATTCTGGGGTGTTTGAAAATAGATTTGCCAAATTTTTTAAATAATATCGTAGTATAAGTAATGGTTTTAGATAATGGTTTACTAAGGGTTTTAAAGGAATTGGTGTGTAATCCCTTCTCGGACATTAGAATTTACTTCGGTAATGAGTGCACGCATTATCGATGTTTATTATGAAGTGTCTAAGTGGGGGAGACCACTCCGTACTTTCATAACTTGTTTGAAAAGAATTTTGGATCTAATTTCCAAGGATATGTAAAATGGATTTTTGATTTAACCAGGATTGAAATTTCTTTGTTTTTGTTAATTAAAATTTGGATTTCAAATTATGGTATGTTTCTATGGATTTTATAAACACATATGTATTTTTAAACTTGGTTATAAAACCCGGAACCAAGCACTTTGAGTTTGTCTTAACTAATGATAATGATCTAGGATTTAGTTGCCTGATTCATAGGAGTTTAAACTTTGAAACCAAGGAATGGACTTAAGTATTAAGAGAAAGGGATATAGTCATTTAAGACTCTTAAGTAGGGCGATAGTAAAGATCAAAAGGTTCTAGTCTGGTCTATAAGAGTCCCGGAGAAAATCAACAATATTAGGTATGAAACAAAACTTAATTGTAGTCGACTAAAATTAACTAAAATAAATTGGAAGATTAAGTCATGAAAAAAAGGATAACCCACGACTTGGCTAATTAGCAAGTTTAAGTAAATTAGTCGAGAAGGAGTGGATAGGAATGTATGTGGTTAATAAAGAATGAATGATCGATAAATTAAACGACGAAATCAAATGAAGAATTTATAGGTGTGAGAAATGAAAATTTAGCTTGAGTTTTGCTAAATGAATTGAATTTGAAAAAAACAAAATCTAAACTTGAAACTTTAAGTTTTGAGATAAGGGAATGAAGATGTGCCCAAGGGAAAATATATATAAAAAAGGAAACCTTGGGAAATGAAAGGTAGAAGGTAACGGGAAAGGTAGAAATAGAATGAGTTATAAACAACAATATATTGGCAATAGTTTTGGGTTGGAATAATTAATAAGTGGATTTAAACTAGTTCGAGAAAAGTTGAAAAGAAATTCAGGTTAGTAAGTAAATGTTAGTGCCGATAAGAAAAATCTAAGGGGGGTAAACCTCATTTGTACAATGTATCGAATTTAAATCTGAATATAAAATTAAATCTGAATATAAAACAATGAAATGAATGGAATGTAAATATTTGGTCGAAGGAAATAAAAGTTTAAGTTGAGTAAAGGATTGAATTAAATAAATTTAGTTTAGAAAATCATATAATAAAGACCATAACTTATCTCCCATTATGGATTCAAGGTTAACTAAAATCGGAACGAGGAAATGAAAATAAACTTGAAATTTAAAATATGAAATAAGGTATTGAAAAAGTAAAACCAAGGAAAAGGGTGTATGAATAATAATGGAATGTAATTATAAATGGAACTATGCTTGGTGTAACATGGATGAAGTAAATCGGTATAAGGAATGACAGTTGATGAATCGACCAAGGTTATGAATTAAAGATTTAATACAATCAAGATAGTTGAAAGGGTTAGAATGACTTCAAGTTTTAATTAAAACTAATGCTTGGAATGGGAAAATGAGATATGAAGTGAAGCTAGACCTAGTCGAGGCAAATGAATTGAACCAATAAGAATAAGTTGAGGTCGATTGAAGATCAACTGAAAATTTAGTGCTTGGCAAAGGAATGAGTTATGAAATTTGGCAAAGTGATTCAGGGTAATGAATTAAAGATGCGATGTAATCAAGCGTGTTGAAAGGAAATCAAAATGAATTCAAGTTTATTTGGGATGTAACACCTGAAATGGAACGAGAAGAATGAATAGAAGGTATATTGAGATGGGTGATAATGGAATATAAATGAATGGAATGGAGTTTACTCAATATAATGAAATGAATATGAATACGTTTAAGCAATAATAGAGCAAATCATATTATGAATATAATTGAGCGATAAACCATCTTTGATGGTAAAGCCTTGCTTAAATCTTGAAATCCGAAATTTGGAACTACAAATGAATAAATCGATGTTTATGCGGAATCGAAAATAGTAGATAAGCTGAAGTAAAATGGCCATAACTTTTGAATGGCTAATCGGAATTCGACAACTCAGGACTTTTTAGAAACCTTGGAAATGGAACTAAAATTTTTGTTAATGGATCCCTGTCTAATTTTCATGTTTATTAGGTTGAAACCCAAGCGTTAGTTGTAGTTCAGCGCGCAGAAAATAAAAATCTGAAGCGGATACCTATATTGTTTTGACCATAACTTTCTAACGGAGCGTCGGATTTTGATATGCGAGTACAATTTGGAAAGCACGTGATCTGAACTAAAACTTTCCCTTATTATGCTATGTAAAATTCTGAGATTTAAAAGGGTAAAAACTGGGTTGAACAACTCAGACCTGCAATTTTATGTGTATGAGCTGAAGTATTCGACTTCACTAAAATAGACATAACTTTTGAACGAATTATCCGAATTTGACGAATCCAGACAATTCGGAAAGCCTGAAAGAAATGCTACAATTTTTTCCTAGTGTGCTATGGTCAAATTCCATCATCTAGGGGGTGATAACCCTCAATTTGTTCGCTGGTCTGTCGTTAACATTTTGGTTTTATAGTTGGAATGTTCAATATATGTTGTGTAAGTGGTATACCTTTGCTCTGTATTGTATATATATTTAATACTCATGCATATGTGAGTATGTGGAAGGTGTTGGGAAGTCGCGCTATGCTTCGGAGCTCGCTTGCACTAAATGCTAAATGATAAGCTAAATAAATTCGCAAATAAACGCTAAAGAAGATACGTATTTGCATTATATGGTTGTGTGGTTATATATATGGTGTTTCCCCATTTTTTGGGATGCCTCATCGAATGATGAGATGTATATTTGAATTTTATATATGTTGTGATTTTCCGGACTTCTCCGTACAAAGGAGATGCTACCGAAATTTTCCACGATTTTGGGAGTTAGAAAATTCTATGTTATTTTACTATAACTTATTTTATGAATACTATTTATAAGTATGGATTTGAAAGTATGATTTGGTTAATACCTTATCTCGTTCTCTTTTCGAGGACGAAAAGATTTTAAGTGGGGGAGAATGTAACATCCCATATTTTCTGTATATTTTAAATTTCGATTTAAAATAAATAAATTGACATAATATTTGATAAAATCAATTTTTGTTGATAATAATAATGCTTATTGTTGAATTGAGTATAAATATATTTTAAGATTGAGTTATAGTTAAAAATGTTGTAATGTGAAGTTTAATGTATTATAACAAATTTAATTTGAGTGGGTTAATTTAAAAGTGGGATTCAAATTTAATTTGGAAATGGTGGAATTCTAAGTCGTTAAATTATAACTGAAATTCAAATCAAAATTTCAATTAATCAAATTAAGATTTTTAAATGTGTGAAATTAATTTATAGAATTTATTTAAGTTATAATTTGATTAAATTTGAATTTAATCAATATTAATTTGAATTAAAACTGGTAATCAAATAATTGAATATTTTATTTATTTAATTAACTGTGGAATTTAACTATTTTGGCGACTGTCTCGGAATTCGACGAAACTGGCGCCATTGGATTCAGAACGATGAATTATGGTAGGATTCCCGTTTGCATTACAATCCGACTTGTAATTTGATCGTACGAGAGAAAATGTGAGAGAAGTCAGTATAATACGATAATTTGTTATTTCTAATGTATGGGCCTTATATATGTGTACAAATAAATTCCCTATCCACCTAACCAGACCATAAGTTATTCTCCTCATTCCTATACGTTCATTTCTTGTCTACTTCATCTCTCTAATGGCTGAAGTCAGTTTTCAAACCCTAGAGCAAAACAAAATCCAAGCTTGAAATTCAAATCTCCTCAAACTATATCATATTATATATCAAACTGAATCTCTCAACGAAAGGAAGCTACGGGTACCCTCAGTTCTGACATGCAGTGGCCGTAGTTGCCTAAAACTGACGGTCAAAACTCCTAAATTGCGAAACCCTAAAGCTAATTTGGGGATTTGTGATTTCGGAGTTAATTGAAGAATCTGAAACATGGGTTTTGTCGGGAACGGCCATACGAATGCAATGGAGGTGGCGCCATCGTCTGAAATTAGGCGAGTTTATCGGAATCGGTGATATAGGGTTTTAGACCCGTTCCGTTCGTTGGCTCGTCGGTCACGCCAGGGTGCTCCGGAGGTCACATCAAGGGTACAGGAACGCGCGATTTTCAAGTAGCTACGAGGTGGTGGTAGTCTCGAAGTCTCCGGTGGCCGGAGGCGGTCATAATTGATGGTCAAAGTTGGGTGCGGGTTGGGTTTATTTAGGCGGCGTTTACTGTAGCGGTAATAAGGAGGAGCGGGAAGAAAGTAATCTCTGAGTGCTGACGTGTCATCCTTTTAGTGGGTGAGGAATTTTGTTAATTAATTTTTTATATATTTCAAATCCAAATAGAAAAACGCTGATAACTTTTACGTATTTACTCGGATTTGGACGCGGTTGGGTGCGTTGGGATCATGATGGAATTGCGGTCGATCTAAGACTGGTTTGGTTGCGTTTGGAGACTGTCAAATTTTGGGCTTTTTTTGGACGTCCGATCCACTAAGGACGGAAAGGTGAGTGATTTTCTCACTTACAAAATACTGAATTATTCCCATATTTGTTAAATTAAAATATGAAATAAGTTTGGTTGCATGGTTGTGTTTGATTTGTGATTGGCTGATTAAAAACAACATGCAAGTATATTAATCTGAAAATTTAGGTCGATAATTTGTTATTTAATTTAATTAAATTACTAGTTGGGATTTCTGATCCTTGCAAATCCGTAAAGCAGATTAATACTGATTAATGGGATGAATGGTTGTGATGGACGTTTTAGGTGATTTTCTGAATGAGTATTGCTTGAAATATTATTTATTTCAGTATATGGCCGTTGTGTGCTCATCATTGACGATGAACACCAATTTTTCACCCTAGATGTTACGGGCATCGAATAAACCCGGGATTTATCGATTATAAATAAATTAAGAACACATAGTGAAATGATAAATCTCGGTGACCCTGATTTGGATTGAAATGATAGACCCATTCCTGAAATATCGAGAAATTAAATTTAAAAATCACTTGGCCATAGGATAGAAAATTATATATGGACATTGGGTGGTTAAATGATTTTTAAATATTCGAAATTCTACTTGATGGAATTCTATATAAAGGTAATTGTGTCAATTTTCGATGAATTTTATTCTTCCTTTAAAGAACTGGATCTTGAATGTATTTGAAATGGTTAAGAAAATTTCTCCCAAAACCAATTGGAAGTTTTGAATTTGAATTTTTATGGTTGGGATTATTCCAATAATTGGGTAGACTCGGATTTAATAAATTCTTATTGAATTTAATTTTTGAATAAAGATAATCGAGGATACTCGGAGTTATTTTAAACTTAATATGAATTTGGTTTTGAATCCTTTAAACCGGAAGATGGGATTGAATTGGTGTTTGAAACAAGATGTGGAGTTATGTAAACTCCATCGAGACTGGAGTTAGATTCAAGTATTGAAGTTCGGAAGAAAGGAACGATTGTTGTTTAAAGAATTTTATTATATATATGTATACACTTCTTGATTTCCAAATTTACTATTCCTTCTTAAAAAAATTATTTATTTAAAACTTTTCCTGTAAAACTATTTCGTTATAACTAAAATTTTCCTTATATTTTATTACTTAACTAATCTGTAAAAAAAATAGATTATATATATACATAGTGTTTGAAATTTCCTTATTTTATTCTAGCTAATATATTCTCTATATATATTTTATATAAAGATTTTGATTTATAAGCACCTATTTTCAAGTTATATTAAATGATCGTAAATTTCTTCCGAATGGAAAGTTCTTGGATCTAACTGTTGTTCAAATGGAGTTGAGATAAAATTTATTCTATTTGACTATGAATCGATTTCTAAACCGATTTTTGATATGGAAATGTAAATTATATTCTATTTGAATATAAATGGACCTCCTAAGGGATTGAAATTAGTTGAAGTGAAAGTATATATTCTATTTGAATATGAATGGATTTCGAACATAAATCGATTTGAAATAATTTGAAATCTTTGAGATAAAATATATTCTATTTGAATATAAATCGATTTTGAAATATTATATGATTATAATATAAGGTTATGGAAATTTATTCTAATTTAGAATATAATCGGTTTGGTATGATATGAAATTATATTCGAATATAATTTGGTTCGAAATAGAATATGATATTTTGATATAAAGCAGACCATTGTGAAATATAAAAGAACCAACCGATGTGAAAAGATGTAAGAGTTGGTTGTTAAAGAGATCGTAGTCGACATAAGGCGTACTCTCTGTCAGTGTCGATACCACTTTGACAACTGTGAACGTTATGACGTATCCAGAATGAGTATAATGACTTGGAGCCGATTTTTGAATCGCAGAAGATGAACGATTACGAAATAGCCCTGAACTTCGGGTCAGAATTGAAATGACTAAAACAGGAGCTATACCGTGACTAACTGAGGTAGCACCTTTGACCGGACACACTTCTTCGATACTATTTCTATGACTATGATGATGATGATGATTTGGGCCCATTTATGATTTTGGGAGTGTGATCTGAGGTGGGCAGTAGAGGCTGTTATGTGTTACCACCGGTCCGGGAGTGCAATTGGTAGAATCCTACCCTGGGCATTGCCTCGAGTGCCTTGTCATATTTATCCATATCGAGCCCCATACGATTTTGATTTAGCATTGCCTTCTATGGAGTGCCCTCTGATAACACCAATACTGTGAATTTACGGTACTGTATAGACTGTTGACGCCTGTAAACGGTGTAAGGGTAATATGGTAATCCCGCTTACGCTATTTTTATGATATTTACTATACTAGATAGACACTATCATAATAGCATATTATACTATGTATGTATTAGTTTAACGGATCCTCGAGAGATGGGAAAAAATCCCGTAACATCTCTGGAGTTATTGCACCCATGACACTGATGTTATTTCGTATTTAAATTTGACTATATGAGAATGATTTAGTACTGATCCGAGTGTTTGTTGTGTTTTCTTTTTATGCAATACGCTCGAGTTAGCAGAAGTTTGCAGTTAGCGAAGATTACTTTGCCTTGGAGATCGAAGACGAAGGTTTGGTATCCATCTATTATACATATGTATTTCCGCTACGCTTTGTTTCCGCTATCATCTATGTATACCTGTATATGTATAACTCTGATCATTGTTGTATGTTATAGTCATATGTATCTTTCAACTGCTTTAAACTGTTATTTAATTATTATATGTTGTCCTTCCGCTATGAGAACTCTGCCTTATCTTTCACTTCTTCCTTCTTTTCCCAATAACTACCTGAATTCGAGATTTGTTTAGGTCGACATGTGTGGTTTATTGTCGATTTTAAACGGTCAAAAATATGGGTCGTTACATATACATTGCGAGCCAGAGATTTTTGAAGACCATTAAAGACGGTGTTATGCAAGGGCTATTATGTCAAACCTAGGTAGAAATTGCCTAAGATGAATTTACAGTATAGTGCCTTCTGTTCGTCCAATCCCAGGACAACTTGTATAGACGAATGTCTGACAGAGTATGCCTAACTGATCACGTACGTTGACCTCTTCAAACGTATTTATGTTGGTGGCAGAGGAATTCATTTATCTTTCTTTATATCCATAATATATTTTTGGGGAAGACAATTAGTGGTTGGCGGTTTTGACGCTGTGACATTCAAAGTAAATAAAGAAATGATTTGCCAAATGTAAGTTCAGCCTCAAGCCCCACAACCGGCAAATGACAAAAATCGGGCAGGCAGCATGACTATGTGGGTCGCTCCCATTAGGGTGTATTGTCACCATCTAGAGAATATTCTTTTTATTACTTCTTTCGCTTCTGTATCTCCCAGGAATGGTTATGTTACTAGCAACCGTAAGGTGACAATATATTCGATACACTCAAGAGAAATGAGTGGTCGGTCATGTGTGGGCGGAGTTGCAAGATGTTCTTATTGAACTCCAGTGTATTCCTCTCTAGAAATACACTATCGGAAGGTGGTTCCATACCTTGTCATAGTTGGAAATCTATTATCCAGTAAGTGCCCGCGGTTTTAATTGTATACTATATATGTGGAGCGTGAGATGCAAGCGCTCTGCTAAATTGATATTTATTTGTATTTAGACATTATTATAATATTAGAAGAATATTGATTTTAAAATGTTTTGGGTTATCGTAAGGTAAAAACCATCCATGTTTATGTGTGGGTCGGTCTTAAAATTGTCTTTTCTTTCAAAACATTTTTGAAAGTTAAACAAGATGTTTTGGATTATCATAAGGGGGGAACCCGTTTCATTTTTACGGCGTGGTCTTATGAGGTATCCTTTATTAGAATCAGTTTGTTTAAAAATCATTTACTCATACTAGTCCCATGACTGGCCCAGAGTTTATTTTCCTATGTTTTCCCTAAATCTTGGGTGCCCAAATTTGTATGGGCAGTCAAGTAGTTCAGGATTTTACAGATTTATTTGGAGGAGCTTGGAGTAGGTGGCTTCACCGTTTAGATATTTAGAGTTTATTTCCTCTTTATTGTATATGTGATGTACTCTGATGATGTATGTAAGCTCAAATCCATTTTGTATTTCAAAAGTGATTATGTATATTATATTTTGTCCCGCTGCAATTGAGAGATTCTGTGGTGTTATTCAGTTCGATCTTCTACATATCTTCTTCTATTCTAATTTTCTTTCTTTCTATTTCTCATCCCCTAACTTCTTTCTATTAATGGTTCATATTATCGTTCAATTTGGATTGGATGTGAGTTGTATTCAGTCGATTCAAATAGTATGGATTTGCGAGTCGTTACAAGTAGGCTCCTTTTAACTTTTGTTACGGATTCTTTCTGTCAAACCTCGTCATTGGCTGGTTTTGTGACTTCCTGCCCTGTGGTATGAACAATAGCCTTTCTCTCTGTTTGGCTTTGTGGGATCATTTGCTGAGAGATTGGAACTGAGCTCTTATAACTATAGATCATGTTCTAAGTTTTTCTTTGTATTGAGGATCATTTCCATACGGATAAACTCGTCAGCTCTAGCATGAAAGTCATCTAAGCTTCCACATTCGTTTGAAATAAGATCCTCCCAAAAGGGTGTAAATATGAGCAGTCCTGAATGCAAAGCTATAAGCTTTTCTCTATCTGTTGCTCCTTTTACCTTGAGCGACTCAGTATGAATTCTTTTCAGATAACCATCGAGTGACTCTTCGGGTCTCTATTCAATGGCGGCTAGATCGTAAATACTAATTGTTGGATCCTTCCATACACGGGATTCTATTGTAAATGCAGTAGACAGTTGTTTCTAAGTAGTGATGACTGAGTCGTGGTAATGTTTGCACCATTTGATGGCCTCTCCACAAAGCGTTGTTAGGAAGATCTTGTAACGGAGTGCTTCAGGCATGTTATATAAATTCATGAAGTTCTCGAAGACACAAAGGTGGTTTTCTGGGTTTGCCGTTCCATCATACGCAAGTTTGTGCTCTTTTATACCATATAGAACTTTCACCATCATTATCTCTTTAGAGAAGGGGATTCCTTGCAACTTTCTACCTTTTATCCATGTTAGGCTTTCATTTTCTTTTAAACAACCGCCTCCTTTGATGCTTGGTTACTTCTCCATGAGATTGGGCCGTTATGTAGATTTGATGAAGACTCAATTTGATTATAAAGTTCCTGAGGTGATATAATCATTGATTCCACTTCATAAGGTTCTGCTTTATAGGATCTTCGGACCAAGTCTGCTTCAATAAATATCCTAGTGGTATCAATTTGCGTAGCCAAGTGTAATATTTCCAACTCATCTTTTGTTAAAGCTGAAGGCCCTTCAGTTTCTAGTTTGGCTATTTTGATGTTGTTTTCTGGAATGAATGACATGTTGGTTCCTTCTTTTCCACCTTTGCCCAATTGAATCATCCTTTAATTGATTTTCAGAGTACCTTAGTATTCAGAAGCTCCTTTTCGAGATTCCTTCTATAATCTTGCTTCTTCAAAGCTTCGTCCAAACCGGGACGGAACAACATAATTAGAAATGTGGCAATACTATCCAAAAGGTTAAAGGTAGACAAAGGGAACGGAGGTTCAGCCCTCCTTCTAGCGCTAAAAATGTTAACGATATTTTTCTTCGACACCGAAGATAGGTCTAAGGAGAAGGACCTAAGGGTAAAATAGGGATATTCGACTTCTCCCAGCTTGATCTAGTTCGCCGCTTCCTTGGGAGAGGGGCTTCTTCGTGAGGAGGAGCTCCAAGTTGCTTAGAAGCTAACGGCTTGTACAAGGACATTTTGGCGATCCTGTAATGACCCGGACTTTTTACTCATCGCTAACACAGATATTAAATTATCGTAAGTACGTGTTTCTTAAAACGAGTTAAAATTCATACTTTTAAAAAAAAATTAAAACATGTTAATACATGTATGATAGCATTTGCATAAGCATGCAGCACAGCACTTACAAAAATCCATTTTTTTTGCATATTCATGTATGATAGCAGGTATTTAATAACGTTTGTTTAAATTTCTTTTAACACATGAACATAGCATTGTAAAATGCCATTTTTTTTACATATGTTTTGTTTTTAAAAGGATTTTAAAACCTTATATTTTTTAAGTAAATTTCTTGTTTTTACAATGAAGCATTTTGACCAAAGCATGTTTGTTGGCAAAAGCAAGTTATATATATATATATATATATATATATATATATCTTTGTTTCACTTATGCATCAAGATTAAAGATACCATCATCTCTTTGCAAACTTGACTTCATGAACATGATTCATGAATAAACATACACCTACACAAGATGCACCTTCACTAGGAAAACACTAGAATAAGGATATAAAAGCATGAACATTTCACATGGCAAAATCATTCTTGTTTATACATTTTCAGTTGAGATCTTTCTCTCTTCTTTTCTTAAGATTTTCTGGGAATTTTCTTTCTTTTTAATTTTCCAAAATTTTGTTCATTTTGTCACAAAACATGTGCTAAAAGATTACCAAATCTTATACAAATATACACTAGATTTTCCTACCCTAGATGAGCACTAAAGAAATGATTTTAGGGGGATTTTTTCCATGCTTAAACTCACATGGCCGTGAGCATAGGAGTGCAGGAATTTGCAGATTTTGACACTCCTTGGAAGGCAAGTTTGTATTTTAAAATAAATTCTTGTAAAATCAGAAATGACATGTGAGAAATATGGTTTGAAAGCTCTATATTTTCCGAACATTTATGGTACGTAGATGATTAAAATATTTTGTAAAAACCTAGGTAAAAGATTTAAGAAAGCATAGTGGTACAAAGAACATTTAATGAGAAACTTCTTTGAAGGCGAATAAGAAGGATGTAGTACAAAGTAGAGGGTATTTCAGGTGGTATCTAGGCTGAGTATGCCATGTGAATCGATGAGAGTATGCAAGGATTTGAGAGAGAAAAGCATTTTTATTTTGTCAATCATTTGTCAAGCAAAAAGGCTGTTTTGCTGTCTTCACATCATGCATTAATTGCACCAGTATTTTATCATTTTCTCACCACTATATAAGGACCTACCCATGCACACATTTCACTCACACAATCACACAGCAAATTCAAGGGTTTTCAGCAAGAGAAAGCTAAGGTTTCAAGCATCTAAAGTGAGTGAAACTGTTCTAATTTTTCTGTTTAAATACCTGCAGTTTTGCTGTCTTTAACCATGATTTAATTTGGCTTCTTTTGTATTTATGGTTCAAGTGACATATCTTGTATGTTTGCTTGTTTAACATGAAGTAGGAATTACTTGATTTGTTAATGAAACCTTAAGCATCATATATTTGAAAGATACATTTTCTATTTAAATTTCTGACCTGTTAAGTTTGTGTAAAACTTGACAAATATAGATAGATCAATAGACCAAGGTCAAGGGATTAGTAAGGAGATGTCATGTTATGTTTTAAACCTTTATGTAGTCATTCTAAGGTTCAAAAATGAAGTAAATTTGGCAAGAACCTTACAGTCATTTTAAAAACTAGACTACATGATGCCCTCTGTTCCTAAATTTGAAAGTGGAAATTCAAATGAGCTAAAAATGAATTTTGATTACATAATCATAACAAGGCAACCAAATGATGAATTTTAAAACTAAAACCAAGATTTTTATAAGTGTAAATCAAGAGAGAAGGGAAGATGGTTAGAAAACCTCTTTTTGTGAATCCCCGATGATCCACGGGTTCAAGGACGATGGCACTTGGCCTAGAGGGGCATTGAAGGATGAAGATCATAGGAAAAATGTGAATTTAATTTTTAAATCAATGAATTTTGTAAATTAAATGAAAATAGGGTTTAGAACTAGCGTTGGGTTCACTGTTTTCATGGCTGAACTGCTTAACGTAGGAGGGGTTGGGAAGGTGCGTCTGGGTGGTGTGGTGACGTGGCTAAGTGGTGGTGGTGGCGTAGCATCGAGGGAAGGAGTGGTATGGTTTTTCTTTGATGGTGTGTTTTTTTTGTAAAAAGGGGTGGCACGGCTATTTCACTATTCAATCCAGGGGGTTCATCGGAGGGTGGTGGCATGTTCAGGGGTCGGAAGTTGACTAGTGGAGAGGGTCGTTGGTGGCTGGAAGTGGCCCACGTGGCTATGCACGTGCACAACCATGGCATGGAGAAGATGAAGAAGAAGGGGAGGACACTTGAAACACCCCACCTCCGTTAGGGTCACTCTCAAAGGGAATGGCCTAATTTTGGTGGAGGTTTATAAGTACAAGTCACAGATATACAAGACAGATATAAGAA
This sequence comes from Allium sativum, assembly GCA_030737875.1. Lineage (NCBI taxonomy): Eukaryota > Viridiplantae > Streptophyta > Magnoliopsida > Asparagales > Amaryllidaceae > Allium > Allium sativum. The sequence continues at coordinate 787,472,698 of CM060912.1, read as the reverse complement.
CACATATTTGTAAACAGCGGAAGAACAACAAATTTTATTTCATAAAGTCAAATACGTGTTACAACAACATCCTTTCCAAAAACATAACATAACACTTTCATAATCTGTCTTGAGTACATTATTTAAAGAAGCATAAATAAAACATAGATAAACTGCAAAAGCCCCATAGTGGATTGTCCAAAGCCATAGTTCAAAACAGGAAAGTCCAAGCAATACATTTCTCTTCTTCAAGCTGGATGTTGAGGTTGGTCAAGCTGCTGTGTTCCCTCCCTGAGGACCTGGGGGGGGGGGGGAAACGGAAGAAAGAAGACGAAAGAAAAGTAGAGTCAGACATAAAGCCTGAGTAAGTCTAGTACTATTTTGTCTATGAATAAAGAACTGGGTGTGATAAGTATAAACAAGAAGTGGGCATGCACTATAAACTTGGTTAAGTTGTCTAGGGTCGAATATACTATCGTACCCCATGTTGATCTCTGAACCTATATAAACTAGTTTCCAACTGGCACCCCAAAATCAGGGTGATGTGATCCATTCTATGATGATCGGCTCCTACTCGCATAGTTACATGTGTCTTACGGCCCCCGATGTTGTAGTTACCTATGCTGGTCCCACCATGGGGTGTATCAAGTCCCATAGTGGCAACCCGACACAACCTTAGAGTGCACAGGTATGCTACTGGTGTCCAGTGCCTTATTTTTCTGCGCCGGAGTGTGTGCACGCCCGAACTCCGTTAGAACCTACACTGCTACACCACCGCCGTCGCTTTGACCTCTTACAATCATCCCAGTAATCGTGCCCCACCCTGCCTAGTTTCAGGGTATCCTGATACACCTTTTAGGGTTACTGCTGAAAAGGGTCCCCCGTTACTAGGTTTTCTATCTCTAGCCAACATGCTAAGTTGGTTAAGTGTTTCCTAACCTAACCCCCACCAGTCCGTTTTGTTTAGCATGTTCCATTTTGATTAAGTCTTTAGTTCACTTAATCCTATCAATCCTGACTCAGCCTTAATTGTCTTATTAAGGCCCTGACCTCTCACATTAGACGGGTATTGTTGTGGCTGCCTGTTGCCGGTTGGTTCCGGGCAGTCTTACGCCACAACTCAGTCTAACCTCGGGTCCTTATTGGGCTCCATGTTTAACCTCCCACATTGGATAGGTATTGTTGTGACTACTGGACAGCTGGGCAGTTCCGGGCAGGTTTACATCACAACTCAATCCAACCTCGGGTTAAACACATCGTATTTTCTACATTTACATATTTTGTCATTCTTCTTTATTTCTTATATGTAAATATTTGCGGCCCATTATTAAGTTAATGGTGTAAAGGTTACACCAATCATGGGCCCAACCCATACTTGAATTTGGGCCCTTCTATTTTATATTTTCATTCATTAATTAATTTTAACCCAACGTTATTTTCCCCCATTTTACACGTCCGTTTATATATTTTGGGCTTAGCCTTTTAAAGCCCAAATTAGCCATGCGAAAAGGGGAGGCTTAAAGCGTAATTACATACACAAAAAGGGGAAGGTGAGCGTATGAACTTGCAAAATGACGTTGGAAATACAAACTAGAAACGGGTGTACTTGCATAGTGATAACATATACTTTGGTCATAAAGCATAGGTGACATGAATCAAAGCATGTGAACTTGTAGTTGAGATAAGAGTCTAAATTGGGTATCATTATTGACACATAGTCATAACTACAACATGAACCTATACTTTTATTTATGCATAATGTCAAACATAAGCATGGCATAAATATTTCTAACATAAACATGGCATAATGTCAAACATAAGCATGGTATAAATATCTCTAACATGAAATCATGATTCTTACTTTAGTCATGTAAACTTGCAAAAAGGGATTTTGAATCAAATCCTAACTATGTACCACATATGTCATCATATAATTCTTGTAAACAAGATAGACTTAAATCACGGATTTCAATTATGCCAAATATCATTCATAGCCTAGCCATATTCATAAGTTTGCAAATAGGTTTTCTAGTACAAAAGCATGGCTTAATACATGATGCCAAATTCTCAACATAATTTCATATGGATTATAATAACCAAACTTGTTTTAATTACTTACAAATTGATTTATGCACAAAAATATACATCATGATGGCATAGTAGCAAAACCCCAAACTTGCATGAATTTAAATCAACTATATACATGTAGCTTCAACATGGATTACATAATTTGTGAAATATTCCAAACGTATACTTGCATAGAACTACCGCATGTAGTTCTTTATAACATGAATAACATAATTCAAGAATGTCCAAACGTATATAATATTTCAAATTGATAAGAATGCACAAATATGAATTACTTTATTGCCACAATTCAAGCATACAAACCAACACAATTGTTTATTCATACCAAAGTAATACTCTACTTACAATGGTGTGATGAATTCTCTAGCTTAGGGATTGAAGACGCAAATTCCTTTGTTGAATTGATTTGTTTAGGTTGCTTTAAGCTTTAGAATCTTCCTCCTAATCTTCTCTCCAATTTGGTGGCTACTCCTAGTCGTTCCTCAGCAACATGGCGGCTATGTTCTTATTTTTGAATGAATAGATTAGGGTTTAGTCTAGGGTTGTTTATATAGAGGTTAGGAACTGATTAGGACCATTGATGTTGCTTGGATTGATCGTAGCCATTCATTCGATAGAGAGACCAATTAAAACTTGCCACCTAGCCCTAGTGACAAAGCAGACCACAGAAAATCGACCACATGGAGAATAGGCCAGCCGGGTTAGACTGGGCTCGACCTGGGTCTGGACCAGGTCGACACCCCTGTCGACAGCCCTGTCGACAGGCCTGTCGACCTGGTTAGACCAGGTCGACAGCCCAGTCGACTTGGTGGGTCAGGTGGGTGTTTTTTTCCGCCCTGGCCCATTGGGCCCCATTTTCGAATTTAAACCTGATTTATTCTGTTTGAATTTAAACTTGATTCTCAAACTTCCGAAGGCCATATCTTCTTCATACGGACTCCGTTTTTCGAAAACTCGGACTCTATTTCGCGTATTTTTCCGAGACGAACGCAATGGCGTATCCCGTTTCCCTTAGTTCTTTGATTTCAGATTAATTATACTTTAATTTGTTAATTTCACAGTTATAGAATTTGCGGGGTGTTACATTCTCCCCCACTTAAAAGGATTTCGTCCCCGAAATCTTCAAGTTAGGAGGAATGTATATCCTAACATCCAATCATCCATCTACTCATCCATTAAACACGAGCATCCATTGTCCTTAAAAGACTTCTAATGCTTCATGATCATATGCGAAGTGTGTGTGTACATGTACTTATCTAATGCAAAATCAGGCGGTCTACTGATTCAGTTGACCTCCTTAATGCGAATTATGTAAGTGCCATGAATCCATTATGTATGCAAATTTTCCTATTCTTGATTCTACATGAGTGCACAATCATTCAATACAGATGCAACATCCATATGACAACACATTAAAGTTCAACCATATACGAATGCAAACATATATGCATATGCAATATGAAGTGACTGAGCCGATCTAAAACCTAGATTGTGTGTGTATATGCAACCACGAGCAACCACTAGCAATCACTTGCAACCACTTGCAACCATCATCCATAACATGTTTCAACTACATGTTTCCATCCAAAGGGTTTCTACCTAAAAGATACGGTCGAGGAAATATACCTAAAAAGATAGATAAAAGCGCAACTTAAGGAAAAAGAAAGATCAAGGATGTACCCTCGAACAGAAAAGGGTAGGCAGTACGTATTCTAGCTTCAGTTTCCCAAGTCGCGTCTCCCTCGGCGTCGCTCCACTGAACTTTGACGAGCTTGACTTCGCGGTTGCGTAGCTTCTTCACTTCCGTTCCTAATATGCGGGTTGGAACTTTTCTTATGGTTGCTTCGCGTTCCACTTCGGCCTCTTCGAGGATATTTGGCTCTACCACTTCAGCAGACTCATGTAGACATTTTCGGAGATGTGAAACGTGAAAAACGTTGTGGACTCCAGCCAACTTCTCGGGTAGCTCTAATCTACAGGACATTTTTCCCAATTGTTCCTATCTAAAGGTATAGTCGAATGATAGAAGCAGGTAAAAACTTTGTGCCCATTAGGCAATGTCAAAACTGAAAACCTATGCCACATATATATTGATTAGGAGAAGAACTCTCTAAGCATCAGCCCCGAAGACCGAAATCAACATCAGACTGACACCCAAAGAGTTACTCAACCCAACCACCATATATTATTCTAGGAAACTAAGCATGATGGACTCCTTTTAGGTCACAAGGGAGTCCCTTCCTAAGACCAATCTGTATCCTATAAAACCCAAAAACTTTAGTCAAACCAATGAACACCCTCGAGCCCCAACATGTGTTACTAACAGGTGAGTCATACTCCCTATGGGGTTTGCAACGGAAATTGGATTGAGAATGGGACCGAGAGGATATACAGAAAAGATACCATGCAAGTAAGCTCTACAGGAAGAGAGGGATCAAGGATATACTCTTAAGAAGAGATATTATGTACGAATCTAGTCTTCAATCTTCTAAGTTGCATTTCTTGAGCTTAACTCCATTATGCTTTGTCCGTTTTTAACTTCACAATTTCGTAGCTTCTTAATTCTTGTTTCCAAAATATGAGTTGGAACCTATTTCTCGTTCCTCTTTCACTTATTCTCCTTCTAGTATACTTGGCTCACGCCTAACTGCGTACTCATGGTTCCATGCAAGCTTTCCAAAATTCACTAGTGAATCTTGGATCTTGTTCACTTACTAGAAGGTATCCCACATAGATGAATTATCTCTTGAAAATAAACAATTGTCAACTTCGTGAGCGGAGCTGAGATTTTCGCAAAATCCCTTATAAACTTTCGATAGAAACCTACTAGTCCTAGAAAGCTTCGGACCTCAGTTGCATTCCTTGGTGTCTTCCAATCCTGTACCGCCACTACCTTAGCGGGGTCCACCGCTAACCCTTGTTTGGATACTATGTGCCCAAGGAACCTCACCTCTTCTCTCCAAAAGTGGCATTTGGAGAACTTGGCTTTTAGTTGATGGACTCGCAAAGTTTCCATAATTGCCCTTAAGTGTTGAGCATGTTCCTCTTCACTCTTTGAGAAGATAAGGATATCATCTACGAAGACCACTACAAATTTGTTGAGGAAATCCCTAAATACCCTACTCATCAGGTCCACGAAGTAAGCAGGTGCATTTGTCAAGCCGAAAGGCATGACAAGCCATTCAAAGAAGCCGTCTGGGGTTCTGAACGCCGTTTTATCGATGCTATCTTCAGCCACCCTTAGCTGATGAAAACCGGTTGCTAAATCGAGTTGGGAGAAAACAGACGCTCCTACAAGCTGGTCAAACAAATCGTCAATTCTAGGGAGAGGGTGCCTATTCTTTTTCGTTAGCTTGTTGAGCTCCCTATAGTCAACACATAGACGGAGTGAACCATCCGCCTTTGTAGCGAACACCACTGGAGCGCCCCATTCTGAAATGCTCCTCCTAATGAACCCCTTTTCTAGAAGCTCTTTAATCTGTTTACTGAGCTCTTTCCTTTCTCGTGGAGCCATATGTCTAACGGGCAACGCAACGGGCTTTGCATTATCTACAAGATATATGCGGAAGTCTATTTCCCGCTTTGGAGGCAAGCCCTTCACCTCTTCGAAGACATCCGGATATTCCCGGACCACTCTAACTGATTGCAAATTTTCAACGGAGGCATCTAGCGATTCAAGATAACTAAGCATAACCGCATACGAGGGATTACAAGAAATTTCCAAAGTATTACCGAGCTGGGTTAGGAGCCTAACAACCCTTTTCTCACAATCAAGGATGGCCCCATTACTGGATAGCCAATCCATACCCAAAATCAAACCATACCCTGAAAAGCCCAAAACAAAGGCACTACATTGAAATTCTACGCTTAGAATAGAAATTTTCAATTCCAAACAGATCATAGACAAATGAGCTGGGCCTCCAATTGGGTTTGAAACAATTAAGGGGTCCTCTACCATACTAGTTCTTAGGTGCAGAGATTCTACTAAAGCAGACGAGATAAAGGAGTGTGATGCGCCAGAATCAAATAAAGTGCGAACGGGGTGATCATAAAGATAAACTACACTTTCTACAGAAGTATTTATACCTCGCTATTGCAGAGGTGGCGCTTCTAGCACATGAACCTGTGCCCCTGGGGTGGATCCAGCACTCTGCCCCTGTCTTCGTTTCTTTGGGCAGTCCTTAGCCCTGTGGCCCGTCTCACCGCAAGAAAAGCACCCACCATTCTCCTTGGCCTTCTTTTTCCGGCAGTCCTTTACTAAGTGCCCCACTTTGCCACAGAAATTACACTTCCTCTTCTCTTTGTTGCCTTCCCCGCCTTTCTTAAAGTCAGTCTTCTTAGGCTGCAAACCCTCTTTCTTCTTGCCCTTTTCCTCTTCATTCAGCAATGCCATTTGCACCAATCTTTCATACGTGGCTCCCATGGGTATATGGGTCATGGCCAAACTGTGTAATGGCTCATTTAACCCTTTGACGAAACGGAGAGCCTTCTTGTGCGGGGTGTTGACTAGGTCAAGCCCAAACCTAGCCAGCTCATCGAACTGATTCACATACTCTCTGACCGTCTTGTCCCCTTGCTTAAGAAATAAGAATTTTTCCAACTGCAAACTTCTTTCCGCATCTGAGAGAAATTTAGTCTCAAACCTTGCCCTAAAGTCCTCCCATGTCTCCACTGGTCTTTCAGCATTAGTGACTTCCCACCAGTAGGAAGCCTCGCCCTTCAATAGCCACACTGCCAACTGTACTTTTTGTCTATCTTCTACCTCAAAGATGATGAATAGGTCCTCAGTTTCTTTCAGCCAATTTCTAGCTGCTACGAAGGACTCAGTTCCATGGAAATCCCTTCCTCCCATAGCTTTAAAATCTTTACATATCTTAGCAAACGTGTTTCCCCGAGGAGGAGGTGGAGGAAAAGGTGCCGCTGCGGCTGGATGATTTCCTTCAGCTGGGGGAGGAGGAATGGTAGGACCTGGCTGAGTGGCCCTTGCTTCTAAGAACCGTCTAAACCAACCAGGTATTGGCACCCCTTCCGGCAAGTTAAGTTCTTGGGACATGCTGAAACAAAAAGGATAGATTCAAAACGAAGGATAAGAGATAGTTCCTATGGCTTTGGGGGTGGACTTTGCCTTTTTAAAATAAAATAATATTTTTCTTTTAAAAATGCTTCTTTAAATTTCCTTTTTGAAAATAATTTTTTTCCAAAACTTTTTATCTTATCTGGTAAACCTATGCTCTGATACCAAGTGAAACACCCCACCTCCGTTAGGGTCACTCTCAAAGGGAATGCCCTAATTTTGGTGGAGGTTTATAAGTACAAGTCACAGATATACAAGACAGATATAAGAACACATATTTGTAAACAGCGGAAGAACAACAAATTTTATTTCATAAAGTCAAATACGTGTTACAACAACATCCTTTCCAAAAACATAACATAACACTTTCATAATCTGTCTTGAGTACATTATTTAAAGAAGCATAAATAAAACATAGATAAACTGCAAAAGCCCCATAGTGGATTGTCCAAAGCCATAGTTCAAAACAGGAAAGTCCAAGCAATACATTTCTCTTCTTCAAGCTGGATGTTGAGGTTGGTCAAGCTTCTGTGTTCCCTCCCTGAGGACCTTGGGGGGGGGGGGAACGGAAGAAAGAAGACGAAAGAAAAGTAGAGTCAGACATAAAGCCTGAGTAAGTCTAGTACTATTTTGTCTATGAATAAAGAACTGGGTGTGATAAGTATAAACAAGAAGTGGGCATGCACTATAAACTTGGTTAAGTTGTCTAGGGTCGAATATACTATCGTACCCCATGTTGATCTCTGAACCTATATAAACTAGTTTCCAACTGGCACCCCAAAATCAGGGTGATGTGATCCATTCTATGTTGATCGGCTCCTACTCGCATAGTTACATGTGTCTTACGGCCCCCGATGTTGTAGTTACCTATGCTGGTCCCACCATGGGGTGTATCAAGTCCTATAGTGGCAACCCGACACAACCTTAGAGTGCACAGGTATGCTACTGGTGTCCAGTGCCTTATTTTTCTGCGCCGGAGTGTGTGCACGCCCGCACTCCGTTAGAACCTACACTGCTACACCACTGCCGTCGCTTTGACCTCTTACAATCAGCCTAGTAATCGTGCCCCACCCTGCCTAGTTTCAGGGTATCCTGATACACCTTTTAGGGTTACTGCTGAAAAGGGTCCCCCGTTACTAGGTTTTCTATCTCTAGCCAACATGCTAAGTTGGTTAAGTGTTTCCTAACCTAACCCCCACCAGTCCGTTTTGTTTAGCATGTTCCATTTTGATTAAGTCTTTAGTTCACTTAATCCTATCAATCCTGACTCAGCCTTAATTGTCTTATTAAGGCCCTGACCTCTCACATTAGACGGGTATTGTTGTGGCTGCCTGTTGCCGGTTGGTTCCGGGCAGTCTTACGCCACAACTCAGTCTAACCTCGGGTCCTTATTGGGCTCCATGTTTAACCTCCCACATTGGATAGGTATTGTTGTGACTACTGGACAGCCGGGCAGTTCCGGGCAGGTTTACATCACAACTCAATCCAACCTCGGGTTAAACACATCGTATTTTCTACATTTACATATTTTGTCATTCTTCTTTATTTCTTATATGTAAATATTTGCGGCCCATTATTAAGTTAATGGTGTAAAGGTTACACCAATCATGGGCCCAACCCATACTTGAATTTGGGCCCTTCTATTTTATATTTTCATTCATTAATTAATTTTAACCCAACGTTATTTTCCCCCGTTTTACACGTCCGTTTATATATTTTGGGCTTAGCCTTTTAAAGCCCAAATTAGCCATGCGAAAAGGGGAGGCTTAAAGCGTAATTACATACACAAAAAGGGAAGGTGAGCGTATGAACTTGCAAAATGACGTTGGAAATACAAACTAGAAACGGGTGTACTTGCATAGTGATAACATATACTTTGGTCATAAAGCATAGGTGATATGAATCAAAGCATGTGAACTTGTAGTTGAGATAAGAGTCTAAATTAGGTATCATTATTGACACATAGTCATAACTACAACATGAACCTATACTTTTATTTATGCATAATGTCAAACATAAGCATGGCATAAATATTTCTAACATAAACATGGCATAATGTCAAACATAAGCATGGCATAAATATCTCTAACATGAAATCATGATTCTTACTTTAGTCATGTAAACTTGCAAAAAGGGATTTTGAATCTAATCCTAACTATGTACCACATATGTCATCATATAATTCTTGTAAACAAGATAGACTTAAATCATGGATTTCAATTATGCCAAATATCATTCATAGCCTAGCCATATTCATAAGTTTGCAAATAGGTTTTCTAGTACAAAAGCATGGCTTAATACATGATGCCAAATTCTCAACATAATTTCATATGGATTATAATAACCAAACTTGTTTTAATTACTTACAAATTGATTTATGCACAAAAATATACATCATGATGGCATAGTAGCAAAACCCCAAACTTGCATGAATTTAAATCAACTATATACATGTAGCTTCAACATGGATTACATAATTTGTGAAATATTCCAAACGTATACTTGCATAGAACTACCGCATGTAGTTCTTTATAACATGAATAACATAATTCAAGAATGTCCAAACGTATATAATATTTCAAATTGATAAGAACGCACAAATATGAATTACTTTATTGCCACAATTCAAGCATACAAACCAACATAATTGTTTATTCATACCAAAGTAATACTCTACTTACAATGGTGTGATGAATTCTCTAGCTTAGGGATTGAAGACGCAAATTCCTTTGTTGAATTGATTTGTTTAGGTTGCTTTAAGCTTTAGAATCTTCCTCCTAATCTTCTCTCCAATTTGGTGGCTACTCCTAGTCGTTCCTCAGCAACATGGCGGCTATGTTCTTATTTTTGAATGAATAGATTAGGGTTTAGTCTAGGGTTGTTTATATAGAGGTTAGGAACTGATTAGGACCATTGATGTTGCTTGGATTGATCGTAGCCATTCATTCGATAGAGAGACCAATTAAAACTTGTCACCTAGCCCTAGTGACAAAGCAGACCATAGAAAATCGACCACATAGAGAATAGGCCAGCCGGGTTAGACTGGGCTCGACCTGGGTCTGGACCAGGTCGACACCCCTGTCGACAGCCCTGTCGACAGGCCTGTCGACCTGGTTAGACCAGGTCGACAGCCCAGTCGACTTGGTGGGTCAGGCGGGTGTTTTTTTCCGCCCTGGCCCATTGGGCCCCATTTTCGAATTTAAACCTGATTTATTCTGTTTGAATTTAAACTTGATTCTCAAACTTCCGAAGGCCATATCTTCTTCATACGGACTCCGTTTTTCGAAAACTCGGACTCTATTTCGCGTATTTTTCCGAGACGAACGCAATGGCATATCCCGTTTCCCTTAGTTCTTTGATTTCAGATTAACTATACTTTAATTTGTTAATTTCACAGTTATAGAATTTGCGGGGTGTTACAACACTTGGTACTGACAAGTTCGTGTGAATTTGTGGTGATTGGGGCTGAAACTTCGTGGTCTGGACGTTTGGTACTTTGGCACCTGGAAGTCTGTCAAAATCTAAATGTGGTACTGCCAACTGAAGTGGTATTTCACGGATCACGGGGGCCAAGGGTGATCGGGAGGGGTAATGCCGAGCTCTGGGACCTTGGTACTTTGGCAAGTGATCGGTCACATGGTACTGGGCCAAAATCATGGTAACCGGGCACGTTTTCATGAGTGCACACCGGCGACCGAGAGCTGGTACTTTGTAAACATGGTACTTTGTTGTTTTAAGCTATAAAAAAACAAAGGTTTTTAAATATATTTTAAATTTAAATTATTTTTTAAAATAATTTTGGATTAAATAAAATAAGAAATTAAATATTTAAATAAAAATATAATTTTTATTTAATTAAAGGAAAAAGTGAATCAGGATTTTGTTTTCGTCAGAAGTTGAAACCCAATACTGAAACTGTAACTTTATTAAATTATAAATTCAGTTTATAATTTAAATTAAAATTTATTTGTTAATAAAAATATTCTTATTTTAGCATACAAGTGATAAGAAGACGTATGTGACAGATACGCTGAATTTGACCGTTTAAAATGTAATTTCAAAATACAAGAAACCGGTCATGTATAGTTCGGTATTTGATGAAATAAGAACTGTAATTTATATTTAATCATGTAATTTAAAAAGAGAAATATTCGTTAATCATTTCAAAGAGACCAAAATTAAGATTTCACTTTGAATTGATTATACGTTGTAGCTTTTAACTTTGAAGACGGCGTTATACAAGGACTATTTTTGAATAGTACCTTCGGTTTGTTCAAACCCAGAACAACTTGTATGGACGAATGTCTGACAAAGTAATTCTAACTGATCACGTACGTTGATCTTTTCAAACGTATTTATATGGTGGCAGAGGAATTCGTTTCTCTCGCCGTATACCTATAATATATTTTTGAGGCAGTCAATTAGTGATCGGAAAGTTTTGACGATGTGGCATTCAAAGAAAATAAACCAGTAGTGACAACGTAAAGTTCTAGCCTCAAGCCTCACACCCAGGAAATGACAAAAATCGGGCAGGCAGCATGGCTATGTGGGTCGCTCCCATTAGGGTGTAGCATCACCTATCTAGAGAAATTCCTTTTGTTTCTTAATCTATCGATTCTGCCCATTCGGGAATGGTTGTCGTACACAACCATTGGTGATATACAATCGATACACTCAAGAGAAATGAGTGGTCGGTCATGTGAGGGCCGGGTTGTAAGACGTTCTTGTTGAATCCAGGTGTATTTGCCTCTAGAGATACATCATCGGAAGGTGGTCCCATACCTTGTCATAGTTGGAAATCCAATTTCCATAAGTTCCAATGGTTTTTATTTGTATACTATATAGGAGAATGTGAGATGCAAGCATTCTTCTAGTTTTTTAATTTATTTGTGGAAACCAAATAGACACTATGATAATATCTGGTTTAAAGTATACAAGGTGTTTGATCTCATAAGGTAAAAACTCGTTCCGTATTCACGGCGTGGTCTTATGAGATGTTTTCTTTAAACTGTTTTAAACTGTTTACTCATACCAGTTCCCTGACTGACCCGGAGTTTATTTTCTGTGTTTTCCTTAAACTCTTGGGTATTCATAACACTTGTTATGAATAGACAAGTGAATCAGGATTTGATGAAACTTGTGAAGCTGGATGAAGATTACCTGTGTGCTGGTCTACCTACCCTATCTACTGTATAATTATAAGTCTGCAAGTTAGACGTGAATGATATGCATAATTAATGATGTACCATGAATGGGTTGTATCACTAGACCTACGATGTTCTGATGTAATATGTGTTGATGTGTAATATTATAAAGTATTATCTTTTGTGAAAATTCCGATGTGAGATTCTGATGTTTCTATGATTTTACCTTATATCTATTCTTATTCTTATTAATGACACGACTTCGGATGTGTTCGAAAGTTGGGTCGTTACAGATCCAATATCATAGCAGAACATATCCAGAAATGCATTCAAGAACAAATATAGTATGCAGAAAGAATAAGAACACACAATGTATAGTGGTTCGGTTCGACTTGAACCTACGTCCACTTTAAGGGCTTTGATGATTTTATTCATAGAGGAGGTTACATAAGAAATCCCCATTAGGGTTTGCTCTCTCCGAAGTGAGAGGAAGTATGTGGAATCAAGAAAAGCCCTCCACCCCCCCCCCCCCCCAAATGAGACCCCTGGGGTCTTACTTATAGGCATATTGGCCCCCCTTCTGTTGTGGGCTCACTAGACCTATGATGTTCTGATGTAATATGTACTGCTGTGTAATATTATAAAGTATTATCTTTTGTGAAAATTCCGTATTGAGATTCTAATGTTTCTGTGATTTTACCTTCTATCTATTCTTATTCTTATTAATGACACGACTTCCGATGTGTTCGAAAGTTGGGTCGTTACAGTTGGTATCAGAGCTTAGGTTACTGATTACCTAGGCTTTGGGTGAGTGTGAGAGAGTGTATTTTTGAAAATTTAAAATAAATCAACTTGGATGATATACCTAAGTTAGCTATATTCGATCAAGTCTATTATCGACCTTTCGTATTCAGGTAATCAAGTATGAGTACCCGTGCACGTAGAGGTCGAGCTAGAGGGTCTTCCACTATTACTGGTCGTACTACTGGATCCCAAGATCAAGGAGAAACAGTGGAAGAAATTATGCCAGTCCAGCAGGAAAAAAGCTTTGCAACGATCTGTAAGGAGTATACCACTCTGGGAGGGAAGGTATTTAAAGGGACTGATTCTTTAAGCGAAGTTCAAGCATGGTTGAGGTCCTGTGAAAGGATTTTCAAAGGATTGAAGTTGAGTGATGAGCAGAAATGTCTCTTAGCTTCGTGGCAACTCCAAGAAGCTGCTGCAATCTGGTGGGACGCTCAAACTGCAAATGTTCCTGAAGAAGATTTTACTTGGGACAAATTCAAAGAAGCATTTGAAGCGCAATTTCTGCCTGCAGCTGGCAAAACGAGGATGTATCGGGATTTCATCGATCTCAAACAAGGGAACATGAAAATATCCGAATATGAGAACAAATTCAATGCACTTTCTTGTTTCGGGCCAGAACTGATCAACACCCCCACTCAAGAAGAATGAAATGTTTATAGCAGGATTAACGGATAGCCTGCAAGTTCAAATGATTGGACTTCTCAAGATTCCATTTATTGATCTAGTTGATATGGCAGTTCTGTGATGACAAGGAATCTCGCTCGGTCCGAACCAGTCGCTAAACCGACCCAGACCGTTCGAAATGCCCTATCGTTTGAGAACAAGCCACAACAGAACGCATATAAAAGAACATTTCATTGTATATTACAACAATGCATCAGATTACAAGAATATACAGAGTATAGATGAATATTGCACAGAAATATCAGAGATTTAAATTACATTTAAATACATCGCAGCGGAAAGTAATACAATACACAACTAGAAGGAGATATACGGATACAAAGCTTTCCGGATATCGTTCCAGCTGTAAACCAGGATCCTGTGAATATAAATCTGCAAAACCAAAACTACTAGCTGCCCGTGTCGAAAATAAGGGCACCCAGAGTTTAGGTTAAAACAATAAACTCCAGGTCAGTCATGTGACTGGTGTGAGAACTAAAACAGTTATTAATCTTTATTTTTAAAGTTAGGTAAATCAAGGGACCACGCCGCATAACACGGAACGGGTTTCCTCCCAAGAACACCAGTGCATATAAGCAAACAACGCAATGCTTTTCTAAAAATGAAGCTGTTATAAGACCCAGGTCCCATCACACAATGCATCGCAGCCGAGGATAGGGTTTTCCCTTATAACAGCCAAACATGCCTAGTACGTTTGAAACAAATCATTTGATACTACTATAAGTGCATAGTGTATAAAACAACTTCAAATCATAAGTACCAATCATAGGCGGCATGGGTACCATATATCATGTCGCCATACTAGTTTTACAATTCAAACCGCAAATGTCACGTATTTGGAAATTGGATTTCCGTCTATGAACCGAGGCAAAAGATAGTCCTCAACCGATTCGAGACAATCTAGCCCATGTCTAAGGCAAGCGCGCAGGCAAGCCTTGGATCGTCAGGGCCGGTCCACCGATGTGGATTATTATGCCTGAACAATACGTCTCTCCGCCCTTTGGGGCGTAAATGAGCCAACGAATGACTCCATCGGACCCGGATCGTCCGATCAAACCGAGGCGCCTCGCAACAGCAACAACCACATAAGTCAAACTCGTCAGGGCGTGTAAAACCATTGACGCCACTTCTAACTAGAAAGAAACGCATGCCCTCCCTGAGGTCCATCTCCCGTTTTTGGTTCATACCGGGTGTGAAACTCGCGAAGTAAACGTTACACAAAGCTACGCCACAAAGGCCGTGCTTTGATCATCACCACAAGACTTTGCTTTTCAACAGAAGCCCCGATCAATTGCCACTTAGGCATGCCACAAAGTCCGTTCTGGGGCTGAACGAAACCGGAGGCACCTAGTACCCCGCATATCCATTGATCTCCAAGTACGTCTGGACGATCACTAACTGTTTCCATCTTCTTGGGTGTACAGCCCAATCAAGATCATCAGTAATTACCCAAACGACGCGAAGACTTCTGGTCTTCGACCACCGTCTTCATCTTCGACTTATCGTCGTATCAGTTATTCAGAATGGGATAAACTCGGTCTTTCCGAATAACTCGCGTATATTTTAAATAAGTGTTACACAAATACAACATACGCCTCATTCCAATTCATCAGTCACTAACCGTAAATTAATCAAGAGAATAATTCCCCAAATATTAACCCCGAAGGCCGAAACCAACATCAGATCAATATCTAGAAAACCCTTCTGCTTGGCTAACCGACAGTTAGTTTCTAAATTTCACATTCATAGGGAAAGGTTCCCATTAATTTTATCCAAGATAAATTTCTTGAATTTATTCTTTAATCTATTTTTGAATATCAATTCAAAACTAGTCGGGATTAGCGAACCTTACCGAAGTAATCATTTGTTTTAATTTCCCAATCCCAACCTATTCATCCCATGAAGTAAAACTGGTAGTACTTCATATCTAACACCACGGTGTTATCGGTAAATTCAATTACCCTTTCACGTTCAAATCTAATTAAAGATTTAACTATCGCCTGGAGCAAAACTGGTGATACTCCATTCTCGATCATTTCAATCTAATTAAAGATTCATTAAAACTCCACTTAGTTTTAATCGTTAACTGGGTTAAAGAATCCGTGTCATTTAAAAACACAGTTCACGATAAACCCAAAATCACATTCATTAATTATCGGGTTAAAGAACGAGTGTTATTTAAAACACTGTTCACGATAAACCCAAAAATCAATATCAATTCAATTCCAATTAAATATCATTTAATTGGTACACTTCATTAAATCTAAATAAAAAGATTTAATCTTTTCTCAACTGGGTTCAAGAACAGTGTTAATGAAGACACCATTCACGACAAACCCAAATCACATTTGATATTAAATACAAGGCTCTGAATAGAAAATATCCCGGCTTATATTCAATATCAAATTCTACGATTAACAAATGTCGTATTGGAAATAACGATATAAATATATATATATCTTTCAAATTTCCATAACAACATCTGTATAATCCCGAATTCCAACATCGAAATATTCCGAAGACAATTTCGATTCAAATCCACTCCAATGCAATCATTGGAAATTCTGGTTATTTTTAAAACCCTTTTCAAATTCAATTTATTTATTTAAAAATAAATAGAATTACAATTCTAGTTCAAAACTAGTTTACTTCGATAAAAATCTATTTTTATCTTTTCAAATATGGAGTTTTTCATCCCAATTCTTTCTAAATCATTTCTTATGATTTTACACAAATTATTACTATTTTTAATAATTTTATCAAGGCCCGTACAGTCGATTTCCATCAATGGCCATCGAACTGCACTTACAACGACCCTTTTCGAATTTGATTTGGACGTATCTCCAAATCCAACCGCTAGATTTCAATTTTCTAATATTCGTTAGAAAGCACTTTTCGATACGAACCCAACGGTTCCGGTTTTAGGAAAATCCGACGGTCGGATCTCCCGTAATGTCCGTTTGAAATAAATGGTCGAAATTCACGAACTGCCGCGGCGCGGCGCGTTCTATTCAGGCCATTATATATATAATATATATATATATTATATATATTTCATCGATTTCTATTTAAAACGAATTATATAAATAGTTTTAAAATTCATTTCAAAAGCAACTTCAACTTCCATTTCAATCCAAAGCAAAATTGAATTCTTCTTTATAAATTTGTTTTAAAATTCATTTCTATTCAATTCAAATTTCAATTCAATTTGAATTCATTTCAATTTGCTTTCAATTAAATTTGAATTCGTTTTCAATTCATTTCGAAATCGTTTTCAATTCAATTTATTTCGAAATCATTTTCAATTCAATTTATTTCGAAATCGGTTTCAATTCAATTTATTTCGAAATCGTTTTCAATTCAATTTATTTCGAAATCGTTTTCAATTCAATTCATTTCGAAATCGTTTTCAATTCAATTCATTTCGAAATCGTTTTCAATTCAATTCATTTCGAAATCGTTTTCGATTCAATTCATTTCGAAATCGTTTTCAATTCAATTCATTTCGAAATCGTTTTCGATTCAATTCATTTCGAAATCGTTTAAAATCGAAATAAATGTCGTTCACGTCAAAATGGCGTCAAACTAATCAACACGGCTTCATAAATTTCTATTTTCAAATATTCTATTTCAAATATTTCTTTTTCAAAATAGTTGTTATTATCAAAATATTTCGTTCAACACATGACCAATCTCAATGGATGAGTACTGTCAACACATGAACTTTTATTTTATATCGATAAAGATGTAAATTTTATTACTAAAATATTTCGTTCAACACATGACCAATCTCAATGGATGAGTACTGTCAACACATGAACTTTTATTTTATAATATTCTTTATTTTTCAAATTGGAATGAGGCCCAATCAATTACCATATAAAGTTAATTATATGGATTTTCATACATTACACACATATAATAGCATTGAAAAATAATCAACCATCAACCAAAGTGCACTACACTGTATAAGCATCAAATATAGATATCTAACGCTTATAACAGTCTGTCAATCGATCGATCGACATATTTAATCAATCAGGATGAGTGAACTTCATATTTCATCCCAACACCCGTGTGGGGTTTCAAACAATCAAACAAATATTTTATTCGTGCAGTTGGGCGATGTGTAAAATTTATCGACCCAATCAATGTCCTTCAAATAGGTGTACATAAACAAACCGTCTGGTTTGTAAATGAATATTTTATTTTATTCACTATATTCATATTCACGTTAAAAATTATATTTTTAACGATAAAACATTTTATTTTAACATATGAATTTCTATTCAGTTCATTCTTCAAATAAAACGGTATTTTTATTTTTCTAACTTATTTTAGAAAATTTCGGCGGCATAACGGCACGATACTAGAAACGGGACGAGGCCTAGCCTTATCCCCGGTCTAGTGAAGGCCCATGCCATTCACACATCAATCAAATCCATTCATTTCACCAAACCATTCAATTTCAATCAAATAATCTAACTAATCTATGCAACCAAACAAACAAGTCCATGGTCTGTGGACGATTGTGTCGGGTGCTACTAAGCACCGTCTGCATCCTAGTATATATATATAACTAGAAAATTTAAATTGAAAGGTGAGAAGTTCTCACCGATAGCTATCCAATACCACAACTCTTCATTATGAGAAATCTTCGTCGTTCTCGCCTTTTTGTCACCTTTGTTGTCCGCTTTCACTACCTATGTAAAAATCGAATTTTTACTTCGCTATTCCATATATAAAAATCATATTTTTATTCCGCAGTTCAACATATAAAAATCATATTTTTATTCCGAAGTTCAATATATAAAAATCATATTTTTATTCCGAAGTGCAACATATAAAAATCCTATTTTTATTTCGAAGTTCAACATATAAAAATCCTATTTTTTTATTTCGAAGTTCAACATATAAAAATCCTATTTTTCCTTTCGAAGTTCAACATATAAAAATCCTATTTTTCCTTAACCATTCTAATGATCAAAATCGTATTTTTACTCTGCTATATATATGTTAAAAATTCTAGTTTTACATCGATAAAAATCGTATCTTTTCATGTATTTAAAAATAATTAATAAAACATGACTTTTCAAATTAAAAATAAAAACTTTCATGAATAAAAACTGAATTAAAACAATGTTATTTACAAAATAGAAAGGAAAGGAAGAACTCACGGTATATTTTGGCGGAGGGAGTGGGCTGCGTTGAACCAGAGGGGGCTCGGTTTTCCACGAAGAAGGAGGAGGGGAGTGTCGAAGTTCGTTGGAGGTTTGCAGTTGGTGAGGGCGGCTCCTGCAGGTGCGGTTGTGGCACAGGGTTCGGGTGCGGGTTGGGTTCGTAGCCAGGTCGAGATGCAGGAGGGAGAAGAGGAGCGGTGAGAAGGAGAAAGAGAGATAGAGGGGAGGAAGGAGAAGCAGGTCGGAGGTTTGGGGGAACCCGGCGGTGGGCGGCGCCGCCAAGGGGGGGGCTGACGAGGTCAACGCGGGTTTGATTTGGGTTTTTTTTTCTTTTTAATTTCAGAACGTGGAGAGAGAGAAGTGAGGGAGAGGGGTGCTTATTAATATATATAATATTTATTATTTAATCCATTTAGATTTTAAAAGGGTGCATTTCACATTCGAACCCTAAATGAGGCCCACCGACTGTCGACCATAGCTAATTACCTCCATCCCGAACACAATAGGATATGTCACGTAGGCCAATTCGGTCGTTACGATTAGTTTCCGTTGAATTTAAAATATAACTCTATATATTGAATTTGAACGCACATTTCAATTTACCGGGATCACATAACAACTCTATAAATTCCATAAAAATATTTTCTAGCTTCGTATGGACGATACGGTCCTAACAAAACTAGTTTCATCGAATTCTGAGACAGTTGGAAAATTGGCCAATTTCCAGTCGATTAAAATCAACTGAAACTGGTCAAACGCGTTTTCCTTTGCCACACTCACATATTGATTCAGAAAATTATGAAATTTGGAATCTAGCAATAACTTTACATCACGGACCCAACAAAACTAGTTTCGTCGAAATCCGAGGTCATTTGCAAAATGTCCATTTTTAAGGGCCTGAATTCCATAGCGACTATTCAGAATTTTCAACTGGACATATCTTTTGAATCCCGCTATGAAATTTCGATCTTTCAGATTCGTTGGAAAGATATTATCAAATAGATCTTATGATTTTTGGTTTCACTAAAATCCGGATTGTTTTGCACCCGGTACATTCATTTGAAGTTTGAAATCGAATTATCGAACTACCGCGCCATTTTCAATTCTATTTATAATTATATATAAATATTTATATTCTAACGACGACGCGTATAAAATATACGTTCGAATTATATTCAAAATAAATTTCTCGTCGATTTTATTCAAAATAATTCATTTTAAATATTCAAAATTCGCTATAATTGCCAAAATAAAAATTTTAAACTGGCCCAGATTTTCCGGGTTATTACAAGTTCATTATGAGGCACTGGAAGGTAAAAAGCCAGTTGCAAAAGCAGCACAGACAGGATGACCTAGTGGTGAGAATCCAAATAAAAGGAAATTCAATCCAAACTGGAACAACAACAAAGGAGTACCTAAGATGGGGGAGAAAGCCAAGGAGCGATTCAAGGACACCAAATGCCACAACTGTTTACAGAAGGGACATATTTCCAAGTTCTGCACTAAACCAGCAGCAAAGAAGCCACAACAAAACCAACAGCAACAACCTCAACAACAACAGCAGAAACAACATCAAGGTCCTGGAAATGCAATGGTGATGAAGACTTTGTGTTTCAACTGCCATCAGCCTGGGCACTTGGTTAAAGACTGTCCACTCATGAAGAAGGCACAGCAACCAATGGTATATGCTATCAAAAGTGAACCATCAACTTCCCAAGATGTGAAAGGCAAGGGAGTTCTCAAAGGTACTTTTGATTTAAATGGCATTGATGTTCGTGTTTTATTTGACACCGGCGCCTCGAATAGTTTCATTTCTTCTGGCACAGTAGGAAAATTCAGATTTATCCCAAAAATTTCCCCCAACCCAATTTGCGTATCTAATCCTATTGGCGGGAAAACTGAATTAAAAATGTATTGCGATAATGTGGCACTCTCGTACCTTTCTCATTCCTTTTTTTTCAATTTCTACGTTTTGGATTTCAAACGATTTAATTTTATACTTGGGATAGACTGGTTGAGTAAATTCCAAGCTAAGATTAAATGCGACAAAGAAATCGTAACTTTGATAACCAATATTGGGAGCAAACCTAGGATACCGTGTGGAAAACCCGGTATTCATATGTGTATTTTCTTGTATGCTTTGGAAGCATCGCAAGAGAATTTGGAGACATTAGAAGTAGTCAGAGATTTCTCCGACGTATTTGAAGAAGTTAAGAGTTTACCCCCACATCGAGAGATAAATTTCTGCATCGATCTAATTCCAGGAGCTAGACCAATCGTTCAACCAAAAAAACGAATGGCACCAAAGGAAGTCATGGAACTCGAGAAGCAAACTCAAGATTTACTGGCCAGAGGATTGATCAGGCCAAACTTTTCAAGTTGGGGTTCAGCAATAGTTTTCGTGGTTAAGTCTGATGGATCACTAAGATTATGCGTTGACTATAGAGAGTTAAACAAAGTGACCATCAAGAATAAGTATCCTTTGCCGTGAATTGATGATCTCTTTGATTAGTTGAATGGAGCTACGGTGTTTTCTCAAATGGATCTTGCTATAGGATTCCATCAGTTAAGAATCGCTGAAGATACTATTCCTTTAACTGCTTTTAGAGGCCCGGATTTCTTTTATGAATAGTTAGTTATGCCATTCGAATTAACCAACGCACCTGCGTATTTTGTGGATTTGATGAATCGTGTCTTCAGAAAGATTCTGAACAAGTTCGTCCTGGTTTTTATCAACGATTTTTTATTCTTTTCAAAGACAAAAGAAGAGCACCAATATCATCTTAAAGTGGTATTGGAGACTCTGAGGACGAATGTATTGAAGGCGAAGTTTTCTTTATGTCATTTCTGGCAATCTGAAGTTAGATTCTTGGGGCATATTGTGAATGGAGATGGTATTTCTGTGGACCCAATCAAAGTTGAAGCAGTGCAACAATGGAAGCAACCCAGAACACCAACGGAGGTCCGTAGTTTCTTGGGATTAGCAGGATATTATAGGAGGTTTATCCAAGATTATTCTGAGATTTCTTCTCATCTGACTATGCTGACAAAGAAGGGTAAGAAATTTATATGGACTCCGAAATGTGAAGAATCGTTCAGGAAGTTAAAGAAGTAATTGACAGAAGCATCAGTTCTTGTTGTTCCCGATGGGAAAAGTAAATTTGAGGTTTATACTGATGCTTGTGGAGTGGGACTCGGTGCGGTACTAAAGCAGAATGGACGTGTGGTTGCGTATGCTAGTAGACAATTATAGATTCATGAGAAGAATTACGCTACACACGATCTAGAGTTATTGGCAGTAGTTTTTGCATTAAAAATATGGAGACACTACCTGTTAGGAGGGAAGTTCGAGCTTTTCACGGATCACAAACCACTCAATTATCTATTTTCTCAAAAAGATCTCAACCTAAGACAACAGAGATGGTTGGAATTCCTTGCATCGTATGATCTAGATATTATCTATACTCCAGGGAAAGCAAATGTCGTAGCAGACGCTCTAAGCAGAAATGCGATCTTATCTCTTCTAGAAGCCACCCCAACACTTCAAGGAAAAATAATGGCAAATCAATAGAGAGATGAAAATTTGGAAAAGTTGATTCAAGGAGTTATAAGAGGCGGGGAGTCAGATTTTGAAGTGGATGGCCAAGGTATTCTCAGAATAAATGGAAGATTGTGTGTCCCTGATGTTGATGAACTAAGGCAGGAAGTTTTGGCAGAATGTCATAAATCAAAGCTGAGTATTCATCCAGGAGTACACAAGATGTATAGAGATATGAGGCGAGTATTTTGGTGGCTTGGGATGAAGAGGGACATTCTGGCTTATGTAAATCAGTGTCTATGCTGCCAGCAAATAAAGGGTGATAACCAGAAAATGGCAGGGCTACTGAAACCTTTGGAGATTCCTAACTGGAAATGGGAGATGATATCAATGGATTTCATCGATGGTTTACCAAAGACCAGAAAAGGATATGAAGGAGTATGGGTGATAATAGATCGACTGACAAAGAGCGCACATTTTATTCCGGTAAAACCAACTCGGACTACAGCTTCGTTGGCCGAGATCTTTATAAGGGAGATTGTGAGATTACATGGAGTCCCAGTGAGTATTATAAGTGATAGAGACCCCATTTTCACCAGTAAATTCTGGGAAGCACTCCAAACAACATTGGGGACCAAGCTGAATTTAAGTACTGCTTATCATACCCAAACAAATGGCCAGACAGAGAGGGTGAACAGGATATTGGAAGACCTGTTAAGGGCATGTATTCTTGACTTCGGAGGATTGTGGGAGGATCACCTACATCTAGTTGAATTTTCCTACAACAACAGCTACCAAGTAAGAATAGGCATGGCACCATATGAAGCTCTCTATGGTAGACCGTGCAGAGCACCAACTTGTTGGGTAGAGTCTGGAAATAAACTCGTTCTCGGACCAGATATGATTCGAGAAGCAACTGAGAAGGTGGAGTTAGTTAAAAGACGAATGAAGGAGGCCCAGGATCGACAGAAAAGCTATGCAGGCAAAAGGCGAAGGGATCTAAATTTTTCTGTTGGGGATTTTGTTTGTGAAGATTTCACCAATCAAGGGAACAATTAGATTTGGTAAGACAGGGAAGTTAGCTCCACGATATATGGGACCTTTTCGTGTTCTTGATAAGGTCGGATCTCTTACTTACAGGGTAGAATTACCTGAGAGAATGGCAGGGATTCACAATGTTTTTCATGTATCTCATCTCCGCAAATGTGTTCACGACCCATCTTTAATCTTGGAACCATCGGTTCAGGAGGATCTTGAAATTGAACCGAACTTGACTGTGGTTAGCTATCCAGTCTATATAGTGGATAAAGAATAAAAGACACTTCAGAATAAGGTCGTGAAGCTACTCAAGATACAGTGGAGTGAGAATCCATATGACTGTACTTGGGAAACGGAGAAGCACATCAGGGAGTTCTATCCAGATTTTGTTGTGAATTAGGTGTTAGTTATCATGTGTTTGTTTGGATGTATCTATGATGGTATTGTATGGCTTGTATGAATGTTATCTAGTGTCTGGAAATGGAATTTGGGTTTTCATCTCTATGGATTATGGATGTTATGAGGACTCAACATTCGTAGGACTTATGAACTCTTTCAGTTTACTATCACTTGTACTGAAATCTGTTCTTTGTTTCTTTTCCAGATGGCACCTATCTTTAAGAGGACAACAAGGAAGAGGCTGACCCCATTACAGAGATTGAGATTGCACACCGGCATCAGTATTCATGAGCTTGTAGGTACTCAGGATGACGAGGGGTCGAGACGATATGTAGATACGGAGGAGTCAGGCATATACCAGGGGGAGTCTTCCATTGAGGAGGACAGTAGGGACCTTCCACAGGAGTCGGGTTATGAGGGAGATGATGATCAGGTAGAGTACTATGCAGGTGAGGGAGCAGATGGTGGAGATGATCGTGATGATGATAGCAGTGCAGACGACAGTGCAGACGAGGATGATATGGATGAGGAGGATCCGGAGGAGGGGCCCGAGGAGGATCCGGAAGAGGAACCCGAGGAGGACATTCCACTTGCTCAACCACAGCCTGAGGAGGAAATTCCATATGCACAGCCACAGTATGAGCCATGGGTTCACACACCACCGGTACCAATGGATGGACATATAGCTATCTTATAGGAGCAGCTAGATCAGGAGATGGCACAGTATCTGGCTAATGGAGGGCATTTGGAGCCACTCATGGATGATTATTCTTATCTCGATATGATGCTTTACCCACCCTCTCCAGTTGAGATCATAGAGATTTCAGATGATGATATTCCTGAGGAGATTGAGGAGGCAGTTGAGGTGATCGAGATTTCAGACAGTGAGGATGTAATTAGCATTTTTGATGAAGAGGATGTGATTATCATCCCGGATAACGAGGAGATGATCATCATTTCTGATGATGATGATATCATTGAGATTAGTAGCAGCTCTGAGTAGGATAGATGGACTGGGGTGATATTGTACATATAGTAGTACTAGTAGTATGGCAGATATGTATATTATAGTAGTACTCGTATTTTGCTGTAGTCTATAACTCGATACTAGTCGAGTATAGTACTTGTATTTTGCTGTAGTCAGTTTGACGTATTATATATATTATCTTTTGCTTATCTTCTGTTTACAAATTTCGAGGACGAATTTTTTATAAGGGGGGTAGAATGTAATGACCCGGACTTTTTACACATCGCAAACACAGATATTAAATTATCGTAAGTACGTGTTTCTTAAAACAAATTAAAATTCATAATTTAAAAAAAATTCTAAAACATGTTAATACATGTATGATAGCATTTGCATAAGCATGTAGCACAGCACTTACAAAAATCCATTTTTTTGCATATTCATGTATGATAGCAGGTATTTAATAACGTTTGTTTAAATTTCTTTTAACACATGAACATAGCATTGTAAAATGCCATTTTTTTACATATGTTTTGTTTTTAAAAGGATTTTAAAACCTTATATTTTTTAAGTAAATTTCTTGTATTTACAATGAAGCATTTTGACCAAAGCATGTTCGTTGGCAAAAGCAAGTTTTTATATATATATATATTTATATGTATATGTATATGTATATATATATATATATATATATATCTTTGTTTCACTTATGCATTAAGATTAAAGATACCATCATCTCTTTGCAAACTTGACTTCATGAACATGATTCATGAATAAACATACACCTACACAAGATGCACCTTCACTAGGAAAACACTAGAATAAGGATATAAAAGCATGAACATTTCACATGGCAAAATCATTCTTGTTTATACATTTTCAGTTGAGATCTTTCTCTCTTCTTTTCTTAAGATTTTCTGAGAATTTTCTTTCTTTTTATTTTTCCAAAATTTTGTTCATTTTGTCACAAAACATGTGCTAAAAGATTACCAAACCTTATACAAATATACACTAGATTTTCCTACCCTAGATGAGCACTAAAGAAATGATTTTAGGGGGATTTTTTCCATGCTTAAACTCACATGGCCGTGAGCATAGGAGTGCAGGAATTTGCAGATTTTGACACTCCTTGGAAGGCAAGTTTGTATTTTAAAATAAATTCTTGTAAAATCAGAAATGACATGTGAGAAATATTGTTTGAAAGCTCTATATTTTCCGAACATTTATGGTAGTAGATGATTAAAATATTTTGTAAAAACCTAGGTAAAAGATTTAAGAAAGCATAGTGGTACAAAGAACATTTAATGAGATACTTCTTTGAATGCCAGTATGAAGGATATAGTACAAAGTAGAGGGTATTTCAGGTGGTATCTAGGCTGAGTATGCCATGTGAATCGATGAGAGTATGCAAGGATTTGAGAGAGAAAAGCATTTTTATTTTGTCAATCATTTGTCAAGCAAAAAGGCTATTTTGTTGTCTTCACATCATGCATTAATTGCACCAGTATTTTATCATTTTCTCACCACTATATAAGGACCTACCCATGCACACATTTCACTCACACAAACACACAGCAAATTCAAGGGTTTTCAGCAAGAGAAAGCTAAGGTTTCAAGCATCTAAAGTGAGTAAAACTGTTCTAATTTTTCTGTTTAAATACCTGCAGTTTTGCTGTCTTTAACCATGATTTAATTTGGCTTCTTTTGTATTCTGGTTTAAGTGACATATCTTGTATGTTTGCTTGTTTAACATGAAGTAGGAATTACATGATTTGTTATTGAAACCTTAAGCATCATATATTTGAAAGATACATTTTCTTTTTAAATTTCTGACATGTTAAGTTTGTGTAAAACTTGACAAATATAGATAGATCAATAGACCAAGGTCAAGGGAATAGTAAGGAGATGTCATGTTATGTTTTAAACCTTTATGTAGTCATTCTAAGTTTCACAAATGAAGTAAATTTGGCAAGAACCTTACTGTCATTTTAAAAACTAGACTACAGGATGCCCTCTGTTCCTAAATTTCAAAGTGGAAATTCAAATGAGCTAAAAACGAATTTTGATTACATAATCATAACAAGGCAACCAAATGATGAATTTTAAAACTAAAACCAAGATTTTTATAAGTGTAAATCAAGAGAGAAGGGAAGATGGTCAGAAAATCTCTTTTGGTGAATCCCCGATGATCCACGGGTTCAGGGACGATGGCACTTGGCCTAGAGGGGCATGGAAGGATGAAGATAATAGGGAAAATGTGAATTTAATTTTTAAATGAATGAATTTTGTAAATTAAATGAAAATAGGGTTTAGAACTAGTGTTGGGTTCACTGTTTTAATGGCTGAACTGCTCGACGTAGGAGGGGTTAGGAAGGTGCGGTCCAAGGGGAAATGGTGCGCCTGGGTGGTGTGGTGACGTGGCTAAGTAATTATGGTGGCGCAGCGTCAAGAGAAGGAGTGGTACGGTTTTTCTTTGATGGTGTGTTTTTTTGTAAAAAGGGGGTGGCATAGCTATTTCACTGTTCAGGCCAGGGGGTTCATCGGAGGGTGGTGGCATGTTCAGGGGTCGGAAGTTGACTAGTGGAGAGGGTCGTTGGTGGCTGGAAGTGGCCCACGTGGTTGTGCACGTGCTCAGCCATGGCACGGAGAAGATGAAGAAGAAGAAGGGGAGGACACTTGGTACTGACAGGTTCGTGTGAATTTGTGGTGATCGGGGCTGAAACGTCGTGGTCTGGACGTTTGGTACTTTGGCACCTGGAAGTTTGCCAAAATATAAATGTGGTACTACCAACTGAAGTGGTATTTCATGGATCACGGGGGCCAAGGGTGATCGGGAGGGGTAATGCCGAGGTGGTATTTCATGGAAGGTTTTTAAATATATTTTAAATTTAAATTAGTTTTTAAATTAATTTTGGATTAAATAAAATAAGAAATTAAATTTTTAAATAAAAATATAATTTTTATTTAATTAAAGGAAAAAGTGAATCAGGATTTTGTTTTCGTCAGAAGTAGAAACCAAATATTGAAACTGTAAACTTTATTAAATTATAAATTCAGTTTATAATTTAAATTAACATTTATTTGTTAATAAAAATATTCTTATTTTATCGTACAAGTGATAAGAAGACGTATGTGACACATACGCTGAATTTGACCGTTTAAACTGTAATTTCAAAATACAAAAAACCGGTTATGTACAGTTCGGTATTTGATGAAATAAGAACTGTAATTTATATTTAATCATGTAATTTAAAAAGAGAAATATTCGTTAATCATTTCAAAGAGACCGAAACTAAGATTTCACTTTGAATTGATTATACGTTGTAGCTTTTAACTTTGAAGACGGCGTTATACAAGGACTATTTTTGAATAGTACCTTCGGTTTGTTCAAACCCAGAACAACTTGTATGGACGAATGTCTGACAAAGTAATTCTAACTGATCACGTACGTTGATCTTTTCAAACGTATTTATATGGTGGCAGAGGAATTCGTTTCTCTCGCCGTATACCTATAATATATTTTTGAGGAAGTCAATTAGTAATCGGAAAGTTTTGACGATGTGGCATTCAAAGAAAATAGACCAGTAGTGACAACGTAAAGTTCTAGCCTCAAGCCTCACACCCAGGAAATGACAAAAATCGGGCAGGCAGCATGGCTATGTGGTTCGCTCCCATTAGGGTGTAGCATCACCTATCTAGAGAAATTCCTTTTGTTTCTTAATCTATCGATTCTGCCCATTCGGGAATGGTTGCCGTACACAACCATTGGTGATATACACTTGATACACTCAAAAGAAATGAGTGGTCGGTCATGTGAGAGCCGGGTTGCAAGACGTTCTTGTTGAATCCAGGTGTATTTGCCTCTAGAGATACATCATCGGAAGGTGGTCCCATACCTTGTCATAGTTGGAAATCCAATTTCCATAAGTGCCAACGGTTTTTATTTGTATACTATATAGGAGAACGTGAGATGCAAGCATTCTTCTAGTTTTTTAATTTATTTGTGGAAACCAAATAGACACTATGATAATATCTGGTTTAAAGTATACAAAGTGTTTGATCTCATAAGGTAAAAACCCGTTCCGTATTCACGGCGTGGTCTTATGAGATGTTTTCTTTAAACTGTTTTAAACTGTTTACTCATACCAATTCCCTGACAGACCCGGAGTTTATTTTCTGTGTTTCCCTTAAACTCTTGGGTATTCATAACACTTGTTATGAATAGACAAGTGAATCAGGATTTGATGAAACTTGTGAAGATGGATGAAGATTATCTGTGTGCTGGTCTACCTACCCTATCTACTGTATAATTATAAGTCTGCAAGTTAGTCGTGAATGATATGTATAATTAATGATGCACCATGAATGGGTTGTATCACTAGACCTATGATGTTCTGATGTAATATGTACTGCTGTGTAATATTATAAAGTATTATCTTTTGTGAAAATTCCGCTGTGAGATTCCGATGTTTATGTGGTTTTACCTTATATCTATTCTTATTCTTATTAATGACACGACTTCCGATGTGTTCGAAAGTTGGGTCGTTACAGATCCAATATCATAGCAGAACATATCCAGAAATGCATTCAAGAACAAATATAGTATGCAGAAAGAATAAGAACACACAGTGTATAGTGGTTCGGTTCGACTTGAACCTACGTACACTTTAAGGGCTTTGATGATTTTATTCATATAGGAGGTTACATAAGAAATCCCCATTAGGGTTTGCTCTCTCCGAAATGAGAGGAAGAATGTGGAATCAAGAAAAGCCCTCCCCTCCCCCCCCCCCCCCAATGAGACCCCTAGGGTTTTACTTATAGGCATATTGGCCCCCCTTCTGTTGTGTGAAACAAGGTCTCGGCCATTCTTGTGAACTTTGGTTTCGGCAAAAAGATTTCGGCCACCTTCCTTCTTATCAGATGTCTTCATGGATGTTAATCTTGGACTCTCGGGAGCGGTTGCGGTGCCATACCTTCCAGTAGTTTGGTCCTTGAATTTTAGATCTTGGTCTTGATGGATTTTGGTTTCAGGACCTCTGGTCTCGGTCCGCCTCTATACCTCTCGGCTTAAGCAATGGGTTATGGAGTCTTTGGTAATGGTGAAGGGTACCGGTTTTGGCGTCTGACATATGTATCCGCTTTTAGTTATAAAGGTAGACTTTCGGAACACCTTCCGGTAATGCTGAAGATGCTTCTTGATGTTGGTGTTGGTACCAAGTAGCTGTCGGTAGGCTCTTTCCTTCTTCTTCTTACGTCTTGGATTATATGCTTTCGGCACCAGTGTATGCTTCCATAATTGTTATTCTGCATCCCATTCAGTGTTGGCATTACCCTCTCGGCATCTTTCTTTTCACATTGACCTTGATCTTTCCCCTGTCATGACCTTTCAGAATCTTCAATATGTAAGGACCCGAAACTTCCCCGGTCTCCGAAAAGAAGAGGAAGAACAGATTGCTTTGAGAACACGACAAATCAGAACACAAACAGAAGAATATTTCATTGTATATTACAACAATTTCATCAGATTACAAGAATATACAGAGTATGAAT
Source organism: Allium sativum (assembly GCA_030737875.1). Lineage (NCBI taxonomy): Eukaryota > Viridiplantae > Streptophyta > Magnoliopsida > Asparagales > Amaryllidaceae > Allium > Allium sativum. Next base: position 787,442,250 of record CM060912.1, on the reverse strand, counting down.
AAATATTACACATTTACTAAATTTCATAGATTTACAAATTACAATGCAGCGGAAAAATAATACAAAACACAACTGAAAGGAATATATGGATACAGAGCTTTCCGAATATCATTCCAGCTGTAAACCAGGATCCTGTGAATATAAATTTGCAAAACCAAAACTACTAGCTGCCCGTGCGGAAAATAAGGGCACCTAGAGTTTAGGTTAAAACAATAAACTCCAGGTCAGTCATGTGACTGGTGTGAGAACTAAAACAGTTATTTAAAACTTTACTTTAAATTAGATATATTAAGGGACCACGCCGTATATCACGGAACGGGTTTCCTTCCAAGAATACCAATGCATATAACAAAACAACGCAATGCTTTTTGGAAAAAAATGAGGCTATTATAAGACCCAGGTCCCATCACACAATGCAACGCAAGCCGGAGGATAGGGTTTTCCCTTATAATAGCCAAACTGCTTGGCACATTAAAACAAATCATTTGATACTATTATAAGTGCATAGTGTATAAAACAACTTCAAATATAAATGTATCAATCTTAGACGGCATGGGTACCGTATATCATGTCGCTAATACTAGGCTTACAATCAAAACCGCAAATTTCACGCATTGGAAGTTGGATTTCCATCTGTGAACCAAGGCAAGGGATTGTCCTTACCGCTTCGAGACTCTCTAGTCCGAGCCTCAGGACCCAGACTCAGGTGGGCCCTTGGATCGTCAGGGCCGGTCCACACGGAGTGGATTAAAATGCCTGAACAATGCGTTTCCCCGCCTATGGGGCGTAAACTGGTCATATCCCGACCAAACTATCGGCCCTGGAACGACCGATATAACCGAGGCGCCTCGCAATCCATCATCCACATAAGTAAAATGTCAGGTCTAGTAAAACGCTGACACCACTCCTAGCTAGAAGGAAACGCATGTCCTCCCTGGAGTCCTCTCCCGTTTCTGGTTCACACCGGGGTGTGAGGCTCGCGAATTAATGCTACACAAAGCTATGCTATATTAAAGTCGTGCTTTGATCATCAACCACAAGACTCTGCTTTTCAACAAAAGTCTTGATCATTTGCATCTCAGCATGCCACACAGGAAATTCACGCTATGCAACCGATGTCTATCAGTCACACAGAATGAAATTCGATGTCAGACACACATCTATTTACAAGTTCGTTCTGGGTCTGAACGAAACCGGAGGCACCTTATTCCTTGTCCCGTATGTCCAATACAAGAGAGAGGCCCTCGCATATCCAGTGGATCTCCAAGTACGTCTGGACGATCACCACTTATTACCTTGTCTTGGATGTACCGCCCAATCAAGACATCAGTAATCATCCAAACGATATGAAGACCTCCGGTCTTCAACCACCGTCTTCATCCTCGACATATCGTCGAATCAGTTATTCAGAATGGGATAAACCCGGTCTTTCTGAATAACTCGCATATATAATAAACAATTGCTATAAAAACACAACATACGCATCATTCCAATCCAGAATATTCCTTTATTCAAATATTTTTATACTTTGGGAAAGGTTCCCATTAAATTTATCAAAGATAAATTCTTTAAATTTAGTCTTTAATCTTCCTTTGGATATCATTTCAATCAAATTAAAGATGCATTAAAATTCCACTTGGTTTTAATCTTTCAAAAATCAATATTAACGATTGTTTAACTTGGAAAATCATATCCTGTCTTTAACTGGGTTAAAGAACCAATGTCATTTAAAACACGGTTCACCATAAACCCAAAATCACATTCCATTCCATCAGCCTTTAACCGTAAATTAGCAAGTGAACAAATTCCCTAAGTATTAACCCCGAAGGTCGAAACCAACATCAGATCAATACCCAGGAAACCATTCAACTTAACTAATCTCCAGTTAGTTTCTGATTTTCTTAACTCCATTGGGTATAAGAATAGTATAATTAAAGATACCATTCACGACAACCCAAATTTTATTCCTGTCTTTAACTGGGTTAAAGAACCAATGTCCTTTAAAACACGGTTCACGATAAACCCAAAATCACGTTCCATTCCATCAGCCTTTAACCGCAAATTAGCAAGTGAACAATTCCCTAAGTATTAACCCCGAAGGCCGAAACCAACATCAGATCAATACCCAGGAAACCATTCAACTTAACTAATCTCCAGTTAGTTTCTGGTTTTCTTGACTCCATTAGGTCTAAGAACAGTATTATTAAAGATACCATTCATGACAACCCGAAATCTTATTCCATTGTTAATCGGGTTAACGAACAAGTGTTATTTAAAACACCGTTCACGATAGACCCAAAGACCAATTTCAATTCCATTCCAATTAAATATCAATTAATTGGTATACTTCATTAAATCTAAATAAAAAGATTTAATCTTTTCTCAACTGGGTTCAAGAACAGTGTTAATGAAGACACTATTCACGACAAACCCAAAATCACATTTAATATTGAATACAAGGCTCTGAATAGAAAATATATCGGCTTATATTCAATATCGAATTCTGGAATCAACAAATACCGTATTGGAATAACGATACATATATCTTCCAAATTCCTCCACATTATCCATATAATCACGGAATCCAATATCGAAATATTCCGAAGATAATTTCGATTCAAATCCATTCCATTTCATATATTGGAAATTCCGGTTATTTTTAAAACCATTTCAAACCCAATTTATTTATTTAAAAATATTGGATTTTTAATTCTAGTTCATTTCGATAAAAATATATTTTTATCTTTTCAAATATGGAATTTTTCATCCCAACTCTTTCTAAATCATTTATTATGACTTTACATAAGTTATTAATATTTTTAATAATTTTATCAAGGCCCGTACAGTCAATTTCCATAAACGGCCATCGAACTGCACTTACAGTGACCTTTTCCAAATTTGATTTAAACATAATTCCAAATCCAACCATTAGATTTCAAATCTCTGATATTCTTAGAAAGCTCTTTTCGATACGAACCCAACGGTTTCAGTTTTAGGAGAATCCAACAGTCGGATCTCCCGTAATGTCCCTTCGAAGTCAATGGTCGAAATTCGCGAACTGCTGCGGCACGACGCGTTCTATTCAGGCCATTATATTATATATATATATATATATATATATATATAATATATAATATATTTTTCGTAAATTTCCTTTTAAAACGTATTTTATAAATCGTTTTAAATTCGTTTTCAAAACGATTTCAACTTCATATTCAATTTCAAATCAAAATTGAATATTCCATATCATCGATATATAAATGATAATATTTTCAAAACATTAGATTTCGAAATTATTTCCTTTTCGATATTAATTATAACAATGAATAAAATCGACATAAATATCATTCACGTCAAAATGGCGCATATCAAATTAGCACGGCTTTCTATATTTAAATATATTCCTGTCCATCCCAAATCGGACATCAAAATCAGATTTTTGATCTTTTACTGAATATTATTTTAAAATATTCGTTATTTTAAAATAATCGTTATTTCAAAATATTAATTCCTTCTAAACTGGAATCAGACACGGTCAATTACCATATAATGTCATTATATGGATTTCACACAACAAATGTGTATAATAACAATAAAACACCGTCAACCATCATCCAGAGTGCATTCTATACTACATAAGCATCAAATATAAATATTTAACGCTTACAACAGCCTGTCAATCAATCGATCGACATACAGCTAATTATTGGGACTAGTGTATGCCATATATCATCCCAATACCCATGTGGGGTTTAAATCAACAAATAATGAATTTTATTTGTGCAGTTGGGCGATGTGTAAAATTTATCATCCCAATCAATATCAGTCAAATCAGTGCACATAAACAAATCATCCGATTTGTTTATGAATATTTATTTTATCCATATACACGTTAAAAATTATATTTTTAACAATAAAATATTTTATTCCATTCCACAACACACAATTAATCAAACAAACAAGTCATCCATGGTCTGTAGATGACGGGTGTCGGGTGCTGCTAAGCACCGTCTACATCCTAGTATATATTTTTAACTAGAAAATAAATTTGAAGTGAGAAGTTCTCACCTTTGGGTTCCACTCCTCCTTTCTCTATTTCTGAACGGTTTGGATTTGTTCGAAATTGCAACGCATCCTTTTCATGTTGTTCTTACATAAAAATCATATTTTTATCGCTTCATTCCAATAAATAAAAATCATATTTTTATTTCTACTTCATATATATATAAATCGAATTTTTTTATCGCTACTTTCAAAATGAAAATCTAATTTGTCTACAATGAAAAATCTAAATTTTCTTCTATTAAAAATCAAATGTTTTTAAAGAACAAAATCAAATATTTTTATGTCATTCAAACAAATGAAAATCGTATTCTTACTTTGCTACATATATGATGAAAATCAAATTTTTATCTCTACTTCATATGAATAAAAATCACATTTTTATCTCTACTTCATATGAATAAAAATCACATTTTTATATGGTTGCCATGCATATAAAAAATCATATCTTTACACAAACAAAAAAATCTCATCTTTCTTCATGATAAAAATATAGTCTTTTCAGTTTTTATTCATTCATAAAATCAGATCTATACTTGGTTATTCATATAAAATCAGATCTATACTTTGTATATAAAAAATAAATAAACAAATTAAATAATAAAAAACTTACTTTGTTTTCAACGAGAGAGGGGGGTGTTTGATGATGGCGTAGGGGGTCTGGGGGGTTGAGGAGGCGCGGCGACAGTCAAGGGGGTCAGGCGATGGCGGCTCAGGGCTGTGGCGGCGGTGTTTGGTGCTGTGTGGTTTCCATCGAAGGAGGATAGAGAGGTAAGAGCAAAGGGGGACGGAGGAGAGTGGAAAGGCGGCGTGGGGTGGCCGGCCTCCGGCGTCAGGCGATGGGGGAGGCGCGATGGGATGATGCGGTTTTCTCTCAATCTAGGAAACGATTTTTAGGGATTGGGGATAATGAGAACAGTGAGGGTTTAAGTGTAAACATATATATATTTTTATAATTATTTTATTCTATTTTTATTCCAAAAGGTTGACTTTCTATTTGAACACCAAACGAGACCCAATGACTGTCGCCCTTAGCTAATTACCCCTATTCTGAATATAATGGGATATGCATTGTAAGCCAGTTTGATCGTTTCGATCAGTTTTCATCAAAATTAAAATATAAATCTATATATTCAATTTTAAACGTATATTTCAATTTACCGGGGCTACATACGGACTCTAAAAATTTCAGAAAAATTATTTCTAGCTTCGTATTGACGATATGGTCCTAACAAAACTAATTTCATCAAATTTGGAGACTGTTTGAAAAATGGCCATTTTCTGGTCGATCCAAATTGACTGAAACTGTCAAAACACGTTTTCTTTTGCCATGCTCACATATTGATCCCAAAAATTATGGATTTTGGAATCTAGCAATAACTTGACATCCCAGATTTAACAAAAGTTCTTTCATCGAAAACGGAGGTCGTTTGCAAAATGGCTATTTTTAAGGGCTATATATTTCCGTAGCGACTATTCTGAAATTTCAACCGGGCATAAGTATTTATTCCCGCTATGAAATTTCAATTTTTCGGATTCGTTGGAAAGATATTTTCAATTAGACTCTAATATTCTTTGTTTTGCTAAAATCCGGTTTATTTGGAATCCTGTACATTCATTTGAAATCGAATTTTCAAACTACCGCGCCATTTTCAATTCCTTTTATAATTAAAATAATTATATTCTAACGTCGATTCAAATAATTATATACATTCTAATTCTATTCAAAATAAATTTCTCGTCATTATTATTTAAAATAAATCATTTTAAATATTCAAAATTCATCAAAATTGCCAAAATAAAAAATTTAAATTGGTTCGGATTTTCCGGGTTGTTACATAATACTACTTTCTATCTCCAGCTGTCGGTATTGGATTGGTATTATTGTATTATGATTCTTCTTGGCTGCCAGTGTCTTCTTTCGGCTTTTCCCTTTTTGCCCTATGGCTTTGTTGTTGGCTCTCAGACTTTGCTTCCGGTGAATCCTCGGATTTGGTCTTTTCCCCACGAACCTGGTTTCGCTGTCCGAAACCCCATTACCCTTTCAGCTTTAAAGCTTCCCTTCTTCATATTTGATTGGTACGAAATTTGGTGTTAACAAAATTTTTTCAGTTTAGTTTAATATAGGATAGCACAAATTTCAAATAATTTAAACAATCCAAACCCCTCATCCATATTCTAAAGTTCAGTTTCATTAATTCAGATTCAACAAATTTTCTTCAAATCAATTTTAAACTATAAACAATAAATTCTAAGTTTAAATCATTTTAAAATAGTATTCAAATTGGGTTATTTAATTTTTATTCTTAATGATTCAAATTACATTCAAATTACCCTTTAATAAAGTTCATATCTATTGAATCTAAATTCCAATTTAATCAATAATAATATTTTAACTTCAACTATATTTAGATTCAAAACATTTTCTAAATCAATTGTTTTCAAATCATTTCATTAATTTTTCATAATCACACTTAATTCATAACCCATCAAATTAAATTCATGTCTTAAGATCGATTTATCTTACTTGATAAATTACATTCCAAAATGTCATCTAACAAATCAAGCTACCGTTAAATTTCTAACTTCTCTTTAAACCTTTTATGTACTTATATTTTATAAAAATCTATATTAATATAGTTTTAAAATTAAGATAACATTATAATTCAAAATCTTAATTTTTTTAAACATATATTAACTTAAATATTAAAAGACATACAACTTATATAAAAAATTAAATTTAAAACTTTATTAAGTTATATAAAAATATAGGTTTAAATATATTCTAAATTTGGATTTTTAAAATGGCTTTTATTAAATCAAATTATATTTGTAAATACCGAAAATACTTTTCAAATAGACCAAACTTCCGTATATAATTTTCTACCTAGGCCAAGTGATACGAATATATATCATTTCAATCAGTTTAATATTAAATTTACGGGTATTCATCATTTCAACTCACATCCTAATAAATTCAATTTAAATTCCTAAATCTATACGTTGATTCGCGTATGTATCATCTCAACCCCTGATGATTTTTCTAATATACAGTGAATTTGCAGTGTAAGAACAAATAATATAACATTTCAAATGAACCATCCATATCAGCATAAATAATCATAATCAATTGTGTATCATATATGTCACAAGTGTGCGTGTCACATGCGCGTAAACAAATAATCAGGTTTTCTAAAGCCATCATAACATTTCATGTCATTTCAAATGATATTAATTTACACATTGAAAATGTTAATCATGAGTATGGATTCTCACCTTGCGTGGCAAAATAGAAATAAACGACATAGGCTGAAATGGACATGAAAGTTGACTGAAAGCCGACACAGCATGATCGAATCAACAAATTGAATCATGAACTTGAATCAACCAAAGCTCAAATCACAAATCACAAATTCAAAATCAACATTATATTATTATTTTATAATATATATATTCACATGATGTAATATATATATATATATATTTCTTTCTTTTTTTGCTAATAATGCAATACTTGGGATGTGGTGAAGCTTTTTTGTATTTCCGATTATACCCAGCAACATACACAGTCTCAACCTACACGACACAAATAAACAAGGGCATACACGACATTTACCCTAGCATTTTTTGATGATTCCCAAAATGACCTTTTCTACCTTTTACGTGCTAGCAGAAAGAAGGGTTGTTTACGTCAATAGTCTTCCACGTTAGAATATGTTCCCATTTTCCCACCATCATCTTTACTCTCTCTAATCATGTTTCTCAGTCCACAACCCTTAGCTTCCCACTTTCTAACGAGAAGAGATAGTATTATCATCAAAACAAGTAATCTAATTTGATGAAATTCTATCCATATTCCCTAAATCTGCTTTATCTCTCTTTCAATTTCATCCTATTCCGTGTTAGCTTCAAGAATCAATGTTCAATTCAAATATGAAACCGATGATGCATCGCTTTATATCTTCCCATTACAGACGACGCCAAAACCCATTTCTAGGGAATCCGTTGACTCTTCAATTCTCTTCCTGTAGATTCAGCTTCAGCTTACAATTTTTTAGATCTAAAATCCAGCCTCAAATCTACCTTTGTGGTTGAAAACACGAGAAAGCTATTGAATCTACTGGGCTATAACCTGCAGGAGAAGAGGTTAAGAAGTATCCTTTTTCTTTAATTTGCTAAAGTCGCTATATTCTACTGCAATTGTTTCTTTCGCTTTATAATGGGTGAGTTTTGTTTATGGAGACAATGGGTTTCAACTCAGGTTTCTTCTTTCCATTCCAGGTTATTGTTTCAAGCAATAGCTTTGATCTAGCATGGTGCTAATGGCACCCCAATATGTTCTTCCTAATACCGCAATTAAAAAATAAAACTCATTAAATTTTGTATGCTTCCTAATACCTCATTACTTTTCAATTCTAATCTCTCACTCAATCATTATTTATCGAACTAATCACGTGTTAAGCTAATCCAAAAACTCTAATCTCTTGTAATCGTTGTCTTCTTCGCATCTCTCGCGCGAAAATTCAAATTTGTGCGATAATATTTCAATTGTTTGGAGATCTGAAAATCCTAACCTCTCACTTCCTCTTCTAATTTGCTTAATTCAAACCTTATTGACGGCTATTATATATTACTTGGCATTGCGGTGTCGAATTCGTTGATCGATCGGTTATAGATCGAAGCTTTAGCTCGTCGATTGGTTTTAGAAATGAGGACGAACAAATATCGAGCGAAATAGAAATAAGGTAAAATAGTGTGATAGCCCCTATTTTTTAAGTGTGTGGTATTAAGAAGAGTGTAATACTAATTCTTGTGGTATTTTTTAGTCGCGGTATCAGGAAGAACATAATGGGGTGCCCTTACCACACTTGGTCTATATTCGGTGGTTCATAGAATTACATTTGTTTGTATTTTACAGAATATGAAAGGGTTTGGGAATTGCTCTGTAGTGGCCAGATTTATCCGTTATGGTGGGATTAATATTAAAAAATTTGGATCAACGGAGGTAAGCATACAGATTATTTTTTTGTCAAAAGTGCAAAATTTTGTTTAGTTGATTACTAGATGTATTCGTTTTCTTAAATGCATGCTTATAAACTAAATTGAAAAACATATGGGTTGCATGACATTTAGAAATAAAATTAGTTAATCGACACATTTAGAAAATCATATACACAAATACACTGCAATATAACTTTATGTACGTGCCTTGTTGATCGGTAAAGCATCAAAGCTTGAAGCATCACGGTCTATTAATTCTCAACGAAGTATTCTTTTTTTGTTATCCCCATAACTCTATAAAATCATTGATACATTTGTCAAATTAACTGCTATCTGGCATTTACTTTTTCGATAGGATTGCGATAAATAATCACAGTTTATAAATGAATTCAAGATTAAAGGGCAAATATTAATGGAGGTATTGATTTTATTGTCCATTGTACATTATCAATGATATTGCTAATTGTTCTAATATCAATACATCATTCACCTACTGCAAAATCAGTGATTAAATATACAAATATTTGATGAATAGGTTTAACGTGAACCTGAAAAGTCACGAAAGATATATAATGATGTAACGTAGTTTTACAATACTCTTTATGAGCATCAACAAATTTTATTTTAAATTTGTTGCTTTAAATAATTAAGCAATAAATGGAGAAGAGAATATGTTTGAGGAGAAGACCTCAGAACAAGGGATCGGGTCAATCAACAAGACAAGCCCGGACTGAAAGAGAGAGAAGTCCAACTTCCAACCGCCTTCAATTAGCGAGCAGCAAGTGATTACTATTGTGCAAGATTATGATTGTTTAGCGGATAAGGTTCACCTCGCAACCTTCGCTATCTCTACTCTTCTTCGATCTTTCAAAGAAGAATTTCCGCGGAGTGTAATAAAATATACCGAGTTCCATCAATTAGAGCGCTCAATGGAATATTGTTATTCATCAATTTTACATTTGACTCAATATTTCTTCTCAATCGGCAAAAGCATAGCTTTCCATATGTATAGTGTTTGAGTTAGCTGACTTAAGACCAAGCACCTATTTGATAAGCTTTTAATGTTGATTTCTAAATTGAACTCCAATTAATGAGTTTAATATTTTAAATTTGATAAATTATGGTTGTATATATATATTTTTTAAATGATCTTAGTATTTTCGACATTGGATTTGTGATACCATGTATGTTACATTCATTTATGGACTAAATCTCATGTTCTTTTTTCTATGCATATGCTTAGTTGTAATATTCATAATCATATGATCCTCATTAGAAAATTTTGCATGCTGTTGTATGAAATCAAGTCCAGTTTGGAGAAGTTGGAAATATTTCTTTACTTTCATGCAATAACTATGGATGTTTTTTTTTTCATGTTTCAAAGTTTCATACCCAATTGAAATAAGCTACATAATTTTTCACTGCTTTGGATCAAAGACGAAAATTAATCGATAATAGGAAGGCTAGAAAAGTAGTTTTTGCCATATATTATCACTTTTTTGTTTTTAGGTTTATTTCTTTGTCTAAATGTAACGAGTATAATTGCTCCATCATTTAAGATGGGATTAATATGAGAAATATTTGTCGACATCATAAGAGCTATATTTATGTCAGATTGATGCATAAATTTTGTTGGAATATTATTATGGGAAGAGTAGTGATGTTTCAAAATCAGTTAGAAAAATCATTTGGATTGACATATGTTGAATTTTATAAATCATGATTACTCTACTGTTCATCAATTTACTTGACAGTAGTGTAAAAGTTTGACCACTGTAAATCCAGTTTAACTATATTTCGAATTGTCCACCAATTTTTGGATGCTCATTCAAAATTACATGAAAATAAATGGTTGTGATTCTCAAATTCATTATACATACCACATAGTTGGTCAGTTAATTACTAAACTTACAACTTGGCAGGATGATGTGGATTTTTCTAGTGCAAGCCTACAACATGGTGCTGAAATGGGGAAAAATGATGCAGACTGTAGGAGTTTTATTATGGATGAGAGTATCATTTGTGAAGATTGTATGACATGTATGAAGTTGAAAATTGGGGGTTGTAGATACTTTTGTGCAGTTTACTAAGGAAAAAATGGCTTTCATATGGTAGATGTTCAAATCTAACAAATTTAGATTATATATTTCAAATTTTGAGGAAGATAAAAGTAAAATGTAAACAATGTCATGTGTAAAATTAACCAGGAACAATTGAGATAACAGAAGAAAAATAGTTCTATACAACAAGTCCATATAAGTTATTTAAGAAAATGCATTACTAATACCAACTACAGCATAATTATTACTACCTTAAATTACATATGTAATTCAGTAGATGTAACACCAGTATTACCGCACAACGGTGGGAAAACCGACCGTTAAAGTATTTAACATAAAAATACAAAAATATTTATTAAAATTTATTTTAAATCAGATTTTAGTGGAAAAAAAAATATCATCAAAAGTTTTTTGCACCATAATTTGTTCGTAAAAAAAAATTACAAATGGGTATATAAACTACTAATGTTAACGCAAATCATAAACATTAAATTTATATTAAGTTGGATCAATGTAATTAAATAACTCACTTTAAAGTATCATTGTCATTTGAAAAATTAAAATTGCTAAAATAAAAAACGAAATAAAACTGAATGTTGGAGCCTAAAACGAAATAAAACAAGAAACTTGATTCGGCTAAAATTGATGTTGATTGCAATGTAAATGTGATCTTATTAATAATTACCGTACATCATCAGTGTTTTTTATTAAGCAAATGTTGATAGGGTGTTTTGCTTGCTTCACGGTACAGGAATCAACATCCCTTTTCCTCCATATTGCAATTTCATCCATCTCAGGTATTTTCTCCCAACAAAGAAGTCTGGCAGTTGCTTCAAAATTTTCCTACACAACTTCACGATCCACTCCTGTATGCTGCGGTTCCATGCATTGCCAGTTGTTCCTCCAGTTGGTTGGAGAGCCTGAAAACACCCAATATCCATACGTTCGAACAGTAATAAACTTGGAAGATCTGAACCGAACTGTAACTTTACCAAAATATGGATGCCAAAACAGACATCCTAAACAATGCTACACCGAACACTATGGAAATAGACACAAAACGGGATACAAATGCAACCTCAAATACAACTATATGCCTCAGCCAGATCAATTTAGCATTCACATCAATATTAAAAACAACACAACACTGTTGCCTATTGACAAAGAAATTCATATCTAAACAAATACATCAAGTGCAAACTCAGACATGCGGATGAAAAAAGACAATACTATGCCACATAAAATTAACATAGTCTTAGCGATTTACAAATGAATACATCAATTATGGAAACAAGTGACCCCCACATGTATATCAAACATAAGGAAAACATGATAATAGTTAATGAATCAACACCTAATGGTAACTAGCTGATAAATCAATCACACACAGAAACAATGAATACTCCCAGTCATGGGATGGAGAACTTGTCTGCTGCTATGAAGGTAAACATGACAGTTGATACAAACTCGAATTCTGAAAGTCAGGAGGCTAATCATCTCACCACCAGATCTTGCACAGTCTGCGAAACCAGAGCCGAAGAAGAGCCTTCCAAATTCAAGGCAATGTCCAATCCCAAGGTGATTGTTAACCCTGCATGGCAATCCATGGTAACACACAATATGGATAAAAAAAAGCAAAAGAAATCCGGGCCCACCACCTCCTCGGAAACAGGTGGTACTCTCCCTCCTGACAATTAATGGAGTTCCTCATTTGGAACATGAAGGGGAGGAACACCCCTACCAAACAGTTTGAAATTCACAATTTAATTCATTCAAACATATTTTCCTTCATTGGCCTAATTGAAAATAAGCTCACAACTAGAAACATTCAGAAATTTATGCTAACTATGGATAACAAATGGAATTTTATCCATAGTGCTAAATGTGATGCCAAAAGTAGAATTCTCATTTTATGTGATAAGTGCTACTGGTCCATGAATCATGATCTACATGCATACGGACAAACAATACATCACCTGAATCCTACGTAACTCGAATGGTCTTAATTTTAATCTATGCCTATAACATAGCCGAGGACAGGATGGGCTTAAGAACTACATCAACAATCAAGCATCTCAATTCAACTTGCAATAAAACTATCTTCATGTTGACTACAGCACATCAGATAAAGCACCCCACGACATAGGAGTGACCTTGGTTTTCCAAGTCGGGATAGTAGCGCTTTGTCATAAAACCAAGTGCATTCAACGCTCATTATGATCTTGCATCTACCCTTTTCAATGGAAAAGAAGAAAACTCATGTGTTCATGTTTGTACTATAGTTGAAGAGAAAAGTACCAGGATCACGTTCCAACAGAAAGGCTGAACCATCCAAAATAAATGAAATCAAGGCCATCAAGAAAAATCAAGATCATCGACTGTTTTAAATAATGTAACCCAATTCGTATGAACATAATGCATTTGCGTATGTAGGACTTTCTGACTTAGACCATGGTTTTTAAGTAATTATATTAATTGTTACTATGAGTTGAAACATAGGAACATACAACATTTGGCAAAGGATATTAACTAACATTGCAAGAGCCTACTGTTTATTCACTACAGAATAATGTAAGCGTGTATCTTTCTTCGAAAATTATGTAGGCAGCAAGAAAAATGTAGTATGCATATTTTAACAGTAATTTGCAATATTTTTAGTTTTAAAGATTACGACAACAACAAAAATTTTAGTTTATATTTCAACTAACGATTGGTCTTCGTGTAACAACCCGGAAAATCTGAACCAATTTAAAAAATTTATTTTGGCCCTTTTAATGAATTTTGGATATTTAAAATGATTTATTTTAAATAATAACGATGAGAAATTTATTTTGAATAGAATGAGAACGTATATATTTATTTGAATCGACGTTAGAATATAAATATTTATTTTTAATTATAAAAGGAATTGGAAATGGAGCGGTAGTTTGAAAATTTGATTTCAAATTTCAAATGAATGTACAGGATTCAAAATAAACAGGATTTTAGCGAAACCAAAAATATGAGAATCTACCTGGAAATATCATTCCAACGAATCCGAAAAAATTAAAATTTCATAGCAGGGATAAAAAGTTATGCCCTGTTGAAAATTCAGAATAGTCGCTATGGAAATATAGCCCTTAAAAATAGAAATTTTGCAAATGACCTCCGTTTTCGATGAAACCACTTTTGTTGAATCCAAGATGTCAAGTTATTGCTATATTCCAAAATTCTTAATTTTCTGAATCAATATGTGAGCGTGGCAAAAGAAAACGTGTTTTGTCAGTTTCAGTCAATTTGGATCGATCAGAAAATGACCATTTTTCAAACGGTCTCCAAATTTGACGAAACTAGTTTTGTTAGAACTGTATCATCAATACAAAGCTAAAAATAATTTTTCCGGAATTTTTAGAGTCAGAATGTGGCCTCGGTAAATTAAAATGTTCGTTTGAATTTAAAATATAATGATTTATATTTTAAATTTAGCGGAAACTGATCGTAACGATCGAATTGGCTTGCGGGACATATTCCATTGTGTTCGAAATGGGGGTAATTAGCTAGGGGCGATAGTTGTTGAGTTCGATTTGGGGGTTTAAGGAAAAGTCAACTTCTTGAAAGAAAAATAAAATAATCAAATAAAATATAAATATTCTCCTAACCCCTCCCTCACCCCTCATTTCCCTGATCCCCAAAATTAATCAGAAAACCCGCTCCCTCTACCCACAGCCGCCGCCTCCATCGATGACCCCTCTCTGCGCGCCACCACGCCGCCGCCCAGGCGGGCCCATACCTCTCGCGACACCCTCTCTCCCGCCTCTCCTTCTCTCCCCCCTCTAGTTCGAGCTCCATTGCCCAAATACCCCCGATCCACTGCCTCCAGCACCTCCTGGCCCCACCGCCGACAATCCGTGCCCCCTCCGCCACCTGCAATGCTTCCTCAACCCTCCAACCACCTTCCTCCGACGCCTTGGTCAGCCGAAGGCCCTCCTCCGTTCAAAGTTTGAATTTTTTTTTACAAGCAAGAAGGTGTGTTTTGATTTATATACATGTTTTACATTTTGTTTTCTGAAATTTATATATGTATTGCTATAAAAATCCGATTTTTATATGTATAGATTTGACGATTTTTATAGATGAAGACAAAAAAAATATGATTTTTTAGTCACATAAAGATAGGATTTTTAGCTTTAGAAAGAGTAGATTTTCCTAAGCATAAAGATTAGATTTTTAATTATAAAGATTAGATTTTTAACGATATAAAGATTTGATCTTTAGATGTAAAAATATAATTTTTATATTAGTAGAGTATTAAAAATATAATTTTTATATGTGTAGCAAAGTAAAAAATATGATCTTTATGTATATGAAAGCGGTCTAAAGATATGATTTTTAACGATATAAAGGTATAATATTTATATATATATATATATATATATAATAAGCATATAAAAATACGATCTTATAGAAAAGGTTTAGAATAAAAATATAATCTCTATAATATAAACATCAACATAAAAATATGATTTTTATGTGTGAAGTAAGAGTATAAAAATGTGATTCTTAATTATAAACTGCGTGATCCAGATTGCAATGGTACTGTCGGAAAACAAATCTGAATTCAAACCGTTCAGAGATAAGGACTAGAGGAGTGGATCCCAAAGGTGAGAACTCCTCACTATAATTTTTCTATACAGTTATTTATTTTATAACTGCATATATGAACTGTTCCCCCCGTCGTCCACAGACTATGGACGACTTGTGTGTTTGTTTGGTTATGTGGTTGATTAGATTATTTGGTGGAATTTGGTTGTTTGGGTGAAATGGAATTGATTAGATTGGTATGTGTATGGAGCAGGCCATTATTGGACTGGGAATAAGGCTGGACCTTGTCCCGTTTCTAGTATAGTGTCGTTATGCCGCCGAAATTTTCTAAAATATATTACAACAATAAAAATATCATTTTTATAGTGTAAATGAACCGAATAAATATTTTATCATTAAAAATATAATTTTTAACGTGTATGTGAATTAAATAAATATTCGTTTATGAATCAGGCGATTTGTTTATGTACACTGATTTGACTGATATTAATTGGGACGATAAATTTTACACATCGCCCAACCGCACAAATAAAACCTGTGTTTGATTGTTTGAAACCCCACACGGGTATTGGGATGATATATGACATACACTAGTCCCAATAATTAGTCGTATGTCGATCGATTGATTGACAGGCCGTGTAAGCGTTAAATATTTATATTTGATGCTTATGCAGTGTAGAATGCACTCTGGATGTTGGTTGATTGTTTATCATTGTTGCTATACACACGTATTGTATGAAATCCATATAATCAAATTATATGATAACTAACTGTGTCTGATTCCAGTTCAGAAAGAATGAATATTTTAAAATAACGAATATTTTAAAACAATATTCAGAAAAGAATCAAAATCTGATTTTGATATTCGATTTGGGATGGACATGAATATATTTAAATATATAAAGCCGTGTTGATTAGATTAACGCAATTTTGATGTGAACGATATTTATATCGATTTTATTCATTTTTATAATGAATATCGAAAAAGAATTGATTTCAAAATCTAATGTTTTGAAAATATTATCATTTATATATCGACGATATGGAATATTCAATATTGATTAGAAATTGAATATGAAGTTGAAATCGTTTTGAAAACGAATTTAAAACAATTTATAAAATACGTTTTAAATGGGAATCGACGAAATATATATAATATTATATATATATATAATGGCTTGAATAGAACGCGCTGCACTGCGGCAATTCGTGAATTTCGACCATTGACTTCGAATAATGGGAGATCCGACCGTCGGATTCTCCTAAAACTGGAACCGTTGGGTTCGTATCGAAAAGAGCTTTCTAACGAATATTAGAGATTTGAAATCTAACGGTTGGATTTGGAATTATGTCCAAATCAAATTTGGAAAAGGTCGTTGTAAGTGCAGTTCGATGGCCGTTTATGGAAATCGACCGTACGTGCCTTGATAAAATTATTAAAAATATCAATAATTTGTGTAAAATAATAAAAAATGATTTGGAAAGAATTGGGATGAAAAATTCCATATTTGAAAAGATAAAAATAGATTTTTATCGAAATGAACTAGTTTTAACTAGAATTATAATCCCATTATTTTTAAAATAAATTGGATTTGAAATGGTTTTAAAAATAACCGAAATTTCCAATATATGAATTAGAATGGATTTGAATCGAAATTATCTTTGGAATATTTCGATATTGGATTCCGTGATTATATGGATATTGTGGAGGAATTTGGAAGATATATATACATATATATATATATATCGTTAATCCAATACGGTATTTATTGATTCTAGAATTTGATATTGAACCCAGTTGAGAAAAGATTAAATCTTTTTATTTAGATTTAATGAAGTATACCAGTTAATTGATATTTAATTGGAATGGAATTGAAATTGGTCTTTGGGTTTATCGTGAACGGTGTTTTAGATAACACTTGTTCTTTAACTCGATTAACAATGGAATAAGATTTTGGGTTGTCGTGAATGGTATCTTTAATAATACTGTTCTTAGACCCAATGGAGTTATGAAAATCAGAAACTAACTGGAGAATAGTTAAGTTGAATGGTTTCCTGGGTATTGATCTGATGTTGGTTTCGGCCTTCGGGGTTAATACTTAGGGAATTGTTCACTTGCTAATTTATGGTTAAAGGACGATGGAATGGAATGTAATTTTGGGTTTATCATGAACCGTGTTTTAAAGGGCATTGGTTCTTTAACACAGTTAAAGACATGATATGATTTCCCAAGTTAAACAATCGTTAATATTGATTTCTGGGAGGATTAAAACCAAGTGGAGTTTTAATGCATCTTTAATTAGATTGAAATGATATCCAAAGGAAGATTAAAGAATAAATTTAAAGAATTTATCTTTGATAAAATTAATGGGAAACTTTCCCAAAGTATAAGAATATTTGAATAAAGGAATATTCTGGATTGGAATGAGGCGTATGTTGTGTTTAATAGCACTTGTTTATTATATACGCGAGTTATTCAGAAAGACCGGGTTTATCCCATTCTGAATAACTGATTCGACGATGTGTCGAGGATGAAGACGGTGGTTGAAGACCGGAGGTCTTTACATCATTTGGATGATTACTGATGTCTTGATTGGGCTGTACACCCAAGGCAAGGTAATAAGTGGTGATCGTCCAGACGTACTTGGAGATTGACAGATGTGCAAGGGCCTCTCCCCTGTATTGGACATATGGGGGAGGAATAAGGTGCCTTCGGTTTCGTTCAGGCCCAGAACGAACTTGTAAATGGATGTGTGTCTGACATTGGATTTCATTCTGTGTGATTGATATACATCGGTTGCATAGCGTGAATTACCTGCGTGGCATGCTGAGATGCAAATGATCAAGGCTTCTGTTGAAAAGCGGATTCTTATGGTTGATGAGAAAAGCACGGCTTTAATATAGCGTAGCTTTGTGTAGCGTTAATTCACGAGCCTCACACCCCGGTGTGGACCATAAACGGGAGAGGACTTCAGGGTGGACATGCGTTTCTTTCTAGCTAAGAGTGGTGTCAGCATTTTACTAGCCCTGGCATTTTACTTATGTGGATGATGGATAGCGAGGCACCTCGGTTATATCAGTCGTTCCGGGGCCGATAGTTTGGTCGGGATATGACCAGTTTACGCCCCATAGGGTGGGGAAACGCAGTATTCAGGCATTTTAATCGACATCGAGTGGACCGGCTAGACGATCCAAGGGCCCACCTGAGTTTAGGTCCTGAGACATGGTAGGCTAGATTGTCTCGAAGCGGTAAGGACGATCCCCTGCCTTGGTTCACAGATGGAAATCCAACTTCCAGTACGACATTTTGCGGTTTTAATTGAAAACCTATATATGGCGACATAGTGGTATGGGGCACTTATGTCGTCTATGATTGATACTTATGATTGAAATTATTTGGACACTATATGCTTATAGTAATAATAAAAGATGAAATTTCATGTACCAAGCATTTTTGGCTATTATAAGGTAAAAACTCTATCCTCCAGTTTGCGTTGCATTGTGTGATGGGACCTGAGTCATATAATAGCTTCATTGTTCTTTATTTAGTATTGCGTTGTTGTTTTATGCACTGGTATTCTTAGGAGGAAACCCGTTCTGTGTCATACAGCGTGGTCCCTTGGTTTACCTAACTTCAAAATAAAGATTGATAAATGTTTTAGTTCTCACACCAGTCACATGACTGACCTGGAGTTTATTGATTTAACCTAAATTCTGGGTGCCCCTATTTTCTGCATGGGAAGCTAGTAGTTTTGGTTTTGTAGATTTATAGTCACAGGATCCTAGTTTACAGCTGAAACGATATCTGGAAAGATCTGTATCTGTTTATCTCTTTCAGTTGTGTTTTGTATTATTTTCCGCTGCTATGTAATGTAATTTGAATCTCTGATATTTAGTAAATGTGTAATATTTATTCATACTCTATACATTCTCGTATTCTGATGAAATTGTTGTAATAAGCAATGAAATGTTCTTCCGTTTGTGTTCTGACTTGTCTTGTTCTCAAAGCAATCCGGGCTTTCCTTCATGGGGAAGTTCGGGGAGTTATAGTTTGGTATCATAGCTTTGGTTTACAGAGCTCGGAGAACAAGATACGTTAGAACCAAACTAAAGAATTCATCAGAGATTAGATTAGTAATATCCAATGAGAATGACTCGTTAGAGATAGGATCAGTAATATCCTAGAACGAGTGTGAAGAGTGATATTTTAAAATAAAACTGAAAACACGTTTTGTTTTGAAAATTTAAACTTTATTGTTCGTATTTGAATATTTATTTTAAATTGAATTTAGACTATAGAGTATATGGAGATTTTGAATATACGTCTGATCCACGTGTATATGAAGCCTCAAATATACTGGATAGATATAGAATTACACTCTAGTCGCCCGGGGATAATCCTGATGATAGCAGCTGCATCATTAGTATTTATGCTCGAGTTTCGAAAGTGGGATATTTATATAATTCCAATTGGCTGGTGTGAGAATCAAAACTAGATAGGGCTTATTGTTGTGACTTGGCATCAAAAACATGATTTTCTGTATATGTATCAAAATTATGAATTTCAAACGTTAATTCACTAATTGATTGATGGTTGTGTTGTATGATTATTTGTTATCTAATAAAACCATTATGTGAAAGAACGGTGCATATGACCGAATTGAACCAAATATTGAACTGTATTGAAAATTTATCACATTTGCATACATGTACATGTATATACATTGAACAGGTCATAGCAAGGAGGCTAGCGAATAGGAATAAAATTGTTTGCCTGATAAATAGGTACATGTTTATTGTATTTCTTGGGGTTTTTGATGATTTTATGGGCCGATTTGCTAGCCGCTTGGCTTTTTCTTTTTCGTTTTGAGATGAGAAGGCCTGTATGACGATTTCGGGATTTTCCCGGTGCTCTCGTACAGGGGAGGTTATGGCGAAATTTTTCGAAAATTTAGGGTGTTAGCCAAATTTTGAAAAGTTCTTAGAAACTGAAAAGTCGAAGAACTTAAGTCATAATGAAAATACTGAAAGTTGAGTTGGTTTGTAAAACAACTTTCAGCTCCGTTCCTTTTCGAGGACGAAAAGATTTTTAAGTGGGGGAGATTGTAACAACCCGAAAAATCTGAGCCAATTTAAATTTTTTATTTTGGCCCTTTAGTGAATTTTGTTTATTTAAAATGATTTATTTTAAATAATAACAACAAGAAATTTATTTTGAATAGAATGAGAACATATATATATTTGAATCGACGTTAGAATATAAATATTTATTTTTAATTATAAAAGGAATTGGAAATGGCGCGGTAGTTTGAAAATTCAATTTCAAATTTCAAATGAATGTACAGGATTCAAAATAAACGGGATTTTAGCGACACCAAAAATATTAGAATCTACCTAGATATATCATTCCAACGAATCCGAAAAAATTAAAATTTCATAGTGGGGATAAAAAGTTATGCCCTGTTGAAAATTTAGAATAGCCGCTATGGAAATATAGCCCTTAAAAATGGAAATTTTGTAAACGACCTCCGTTTTCGACGAAACCGCTTTTGTTGGATCCGGGATGTCAAATTATTGCTATATTCCAAAATTGGTAATTTTCTGAATCAATATGTGAGCGTAGAAAAAGAAAACGTGTTTTTTCAGTTTCAGTCAATTTGGATCGACCAGAAAATGACCATTTTTCAAACGGTCTCCAAATTTGATGAAACTAGTTTTGTTAGAACTGTATCGTCAATACAAAGCTAGAAATAATTTTTATGGAATTTTTAGATTCAGAATGTGGCCCCGGTAAATTAAAATGTTCGTTTGAATTTAAAATATAATGATTTATATTTTAAATTTAGCAGAAACTGATCGTAACAATCGAATTGGCTGGCGGGAAAAATCTCATTGTGTTTGAAATGGGGGTAATTAGCTAGGGACGACAGTCGTTGGGTTCGATTTGGGGGTTGAAGAAAAAGTCAAATTCTTAAAAGAAAATTAAAATAATCAAATAAAAGATAAATATTCTCCTAACCCCTCCCTCACCCCTCATTTCCCCGATCCCCAAAATTAATCAGAAAACCCGCTCCCTCTACCCACAGCCGCCGCCTCCATCGATGACCCCCCTCTGCGCGCCATGCACCGCCGCGCAGGCGGGCCCATATGTAACACCCCGTAATTTTATAACATTAAAATTCACAAATTAAAGTATACTTAATTTTTAGAAAAGAATTAAGTGAAATGGGTTGCGCAGAGAAATATATATATATATTGATATATATATATATAAATTATAAATTAAATAAATAAATATGCGAAAAAGTTCAAAATAGCGAATTGGGAGGGGAAATAATCGAACCGGCCCATTTTTGAGGTCGACCCAAGCTCCGCTGGGTCGACTAGGGGTTAATCCAGGGTGTTTGGCTGTCAACCCGTGGGCCGATTCGCTCAAAGGAAGATTTTGCATTTGATTGGTTCTCATGGTTCAGGGTTAATCTAATGGTCCTAAATAACTTCCTACACCTATAAATACATCCTAATGCTAACCCTAAACCTAATTAAAATAGAATAGTTACCGTCGCCATGGAAATCAATGGAGTCGCCGCCAACTAAGAAAGAAGAAAAGCAAATTCAATTCTAATTCTCTCAACCCTAAAGCAAAGAAAAACTCTCTCTTTTCTTCTCTAAATTGTGAGTATGATGATCTTAACAAGATTATTATCATTTTAATTAGGTTGAGTTATGAATGGATTATGAGTAGATGATGTGAATTATCATATATGTTGTTGTAAACCCCTTTTGCTATCATGTATATTGTAAATCCAATGTTATGTGATGATGATATCTTATATGTTGTAAATCATGCTATGATGATGTTATGTATGTTGAAAGTTTCTATGCTAAGTTGTGATGAATCATACATGTTAAAAAGGCCATGATGTTACCATCTATGCTAGTTAATTCATATTAATTAAATCATCATGTTTGGGTTATGTTGATCTATATGACAAGTCACATATGCAAGTTAGATTGATTAGAAAAGTTATGAACATATGCCAAGACATCTATTATGACATCTAGAATTATGCTATGACATATGTGATATCCTATGCTAGTTCACACCATCATTATGTTGCCTAAAAACCCCATATGCAAGTTTATGTATAGATTTGGGCTATGATCATATCATGTAAATTGAGACATTTAACAAGTTGACGCCTTTTGATCCTTAACATGTGTAGTTTATGCAAGTTTCACCCCTATAATGATTAGATTTATTTTAATTGTCTATATGTTGTGATAATTTATCTTTGTGCTAGGTGTTAGACTATACAAGTCTAGCCTATATTATGCGTTGAATAAGCGAACGTATAAATGTGGGGTAGGGGTAATATTAAGGATTTAATATTAAAAAGTTGGGGTGCAATTGATATGATTTTGCATGCCATAAGTGGATGGCCATAATTGAGTCAATTATGGACATCATTAAAAGTTGACTTAATTAATAATTTGAATAGGGAATTATTAAAATTGGGGTAAAAGATTTTAAGTGTTAATCAATGCTTAGGACACGAGGTTGGACTCGTTTATGATGTAAACCTGCCCGGACCCGCCCGGCAAATCCAATGGTCACAAATGTCAGCCTAATGTGAGAGGTCCTAGGCCTAAACTAAAGCATAACAGTTGTAAAGACACAAGGTTAGACTCTTTTATGATGTAAGACTGCCCGGACCCGCCCGGCAAATCCAGCTGCCATAAATGCTAGTCTAATGTGAGAGGTCTTTATGAGGTTATGGCCTGAATGAATTAAGAAATACTTAACCAGATAAACATGTAAAGTGGGACATGGGGGTTAAGTAGGTGCCTTGGGTGGCACGAGGAATCTAGGGGGTGCCCTTAGTGGCATGTGAAATACAAGTAGTAAGACTTAACCAAACACACATGTAAATGAACATGACTAAGAGGGTTAAGTGGGATATACTAGTGACAAGCTTAGGTGGGTAGCTTGTGGGGGCCCATTTCGACCAGTATCCCAAACGTATCTTTGTGGGCTCGACCCAGGTCGAGGACGGGACACGCATGCTGGGTTCGACTGTAAGAGGCCAAAACGGGGAGCGGTGGCAACGCAAGTCCAACAGGTTTCGTACGCGTGTGTGGACCCGTGTTGGTAGGTAAGACGTTGTTGCATCGTGTAGGTATAGGCCGTGCATTCTCAAGTTGTATTGAGTTGCCACTTTAGGGGAGTGATACACCCCACTATGGGGCCAGCACGGGTATCTACGAGTAGGGAGCCGATCGAAAGTGGGTAGTGGGGTACACCTAGTGGAGATAGGGGCAGACGGCACCTATGTAGTCAGCTAGGGGTACGTAAGGCTATTTATAAAGTTTCTGTGTGAAGCAAGTGGGATCAAACAATATGGTGACTGGTGCGGTGCAGTGTAGTAATGTGCGGTGCAGTGTTGTAATCATTCGTTAGTAATTAGGTGTGCCTTTACCGTTATCTTTAACGTTATCTTAAACGCTATCTTTATCTTCCTAAGAGTTCATAGACATTTACTTGTCTTCCAGCTTATGCCTTAGTCTAGTTATTTTGATAATAGTATAGT
Source organism: Allium sativum (assembly GCA_030737875.1). NCBI lineage: Eukaryota > Viridiplantae > Streptophyta > Magnoliopsida > Asparagales > Amaryllidaceae > Allium > Allium sativum. The sequence continues at coordinate 787,417,955 of CM060912.1, read as the reverse complement.
TAGAATTATCATACTCGCCAGACTTTATGTCTGACCCCCTCTATTTTTATCCTTTTCCCCCCTCCAGGTCCTCAGGTTAGGCCCAGTTCTAGTGGAGTTTGATTAAATTGCTTCATCTCTCTTGGAAAGCTTGGACCGTTGAAGAAAAGTCCAGCTTGTTATCTTTTTAATGGCTATTTATGTAATGGGATTATGTATTTTGTTTTTATGAAGATGGATATTGTACTCGGTTATGATCTATGGTTTTATGATGTAACAAACATGTTTAATTTCCGCTGCAATAAAATGAAGTTTTAGATTTCCAAGTACTATTTACTATTTGTCTTGTTGTAATTTTTCTGTTCTATATTCACTTATAACCTCCATGGAAGTTAATGCATTCCCTTCGTGAGTGACATTAATGGAAGTGGGGTGTTACACGTGGTATCAGAGATTAAGGTTACTAGAACAGATAAAAATACTTTAGAAAAATATTTATTTTTGAAAGAAGTGTTTTCAAAAACATGTTTTAATGAGAAATTTAAAGAGAAAAGTTAAAAAAACGTAATCCCCAATAGCTCATATCTTTATCTTTCGAATTCTCCATTTTGAATCTTTCCTTTTTCGTTTCAGCATGGCTGAAGATCTTAATCTACCCGACGGTGTAACGATACCAGGATGGTATAAGAGGTTATTAGAGGCTAGGGCCGCTGCAGGTCCAGCCAATGTTCCTCCACCACCAGTTGCACCCGTTCCTCCTCCTCCTCCTCGCGTAGATACTTTTGCAAAGACGTGCAAGGAATTCAAGGCTATGGGTGGAAAACCATTTCAAGGGTCAGAAACGTGTGTGGAAGCTAGAGATTGGCTTAAGGAGGTGGAAGAATTGCTAGAAATCTTTGAAGTAGAAGAAGGGAAGAGAGTTCGTTTAGCAGCTTGGTTGATGAAGCGAGAGGCCTCGTTTTGGTGGGAGGTCACTAATGGGGAGCGTCCTGTTGACTCTTGGGCGGATTTCAGACGTAGGTTCGAGGCGAAGTTTCTCTCAAGGGCGGAAGAAAATCTATATATGGAAAGGTTCTTGACATTGAAGCAAGGAAGCTCATCAGTGAAAGAATATGTCAATAAATTTAATCAGTTAGCAAGGTTTGGCTTGGACTTAGTGAACACGCCGGAGAAGAAGGCGCTGAGGTTCGTGAATGGCTTGAATGAACCATTGCAAGGGTTGTCTATGACCCACATCCCTATGGGGGCCACCTTTGAGAAGTTAGTAGAAATGGCGTTTATGCATGAGGAGAAAAGCACTAAAGCAGATAAGGCACCCGAGAAGAAGGGGGATCAGAAGAAACCACAACAGCAAAACAAGAAGGGTGGTAAAGACAATAACGACAAGGGAAAGAAGAAACGTTTTAACTGTGGGACACCAGGCCATCTCAGCAAGGATTGCCGAAAGAAAAAGAAGACAGGTTGTTTTCATTGTGGCAATGCGGGACATTTAGTGAAGGACTTCCCAAAGAAGGGGCAGAGGGCAGGAGCTACCTCGGGAGGACAGGTGCATGCTCTTATGGCACCAGGGCAGGCAAGGGGACTAGTTCAGGCTCTCGCGGTCCCACCGCTGCAAGAACGAAGTAGAACCATTTCTGTTGAAAGCTTAGTTTTTCTGTTTGATCATCCTGTCCGTACCTTATTCGATTCGGGCACATCACATTCGTTTTTCTCTACATCATTAGTTGAATCACTACACTTAAACACCAGTTTAGTAGAGGATCCCTTAGTTGTTTCGAATCCAATTGGGGGCTCAGCTTATTTGTCTATGATGTGTTTGGATTTGAAAATTTCCATACTTAGCGTTGAATTTAGATGTAATGCTTATGTGTTGGGCTTCACGGGCTATGGGCTAATTTTAGGAATGGCTTGGTTATCCAGAAATGGGGCCGTTCTTGATTGTGAAAGGAGAGTAGTTAGGCTCGTGACTCGCCTTGGCAACACTCTCGAAATCTTTTGTAATCCCATAAATTCGGTTATGCTAAGTTATCTAGAATCGCTTGACGCGTCTGAGGAAAATCTACAATCTGTTAGAGTGGTCCGAGAATATTCGAATGTCTTTGAGGAGGTGAAGGGCTTGCCTCCGAAGCGGGAGTTAGATTTTCGAATATATCTTGTGGATAATGCGAAACCAGTATCTTTGCCAGTACGCCACATGGCTCCACGTGAAAGGAGGGAACTCGGTAAGCAAGTGAAGGAGTTGCTTGAGAAGGGGTTCATAAGACGAAGTATATCGGAGTGGGGTGCTCCAGTAGTATTTGCCACGAAGGCGGATGGGTCCCTTAGACTTTGTGTGGACTATAGAGAACTTAATAAACTTACTAAGAAGAACAGACACCCACTGCCGAGGATTGACGATCTCTTCGATCAGTTAGTTGGCGCCTCAGTGTTTTCACAGTTGGACTTAGCCACTGGTTTCCATCAGTTGAGAGTGGCTGAGGATAGCATTGACAAGACTGCCTTTAGGACTCCGGACGGTTTCTATGAATGGCTAGTAATGCCCTTCGGTTTGACAAACGCCCCCGCATACTTTGTTGATTTGATGAGTAGGGTGTTTAGGGAGTACCTTAACAAATTCGTGGTAGTCTTTGTAGATGACATCTTGATCTTTTCTAAGGATGAAGAAGAGCATGCCCTACATCTTAGGGAAGTGTTGGAGACCCTACGAGCGCATAGCCTTAAGGCTAAATTTTCTAAGTGTCACTTCTGGAGGAAGGAAGTACGGTTCTTGGGGCACGTGGTTTCCAAAGAAGGGATAGCTGTAGATCCCGCGAAGGTGGTGGCCATCCAAGATTGGAAGGTTCCCAAAAATGCTACCGAAGTGAGAAGTTTCTTGGGGTTGGCTGGCTACTATAGGAAGTTTATCAAAGACTTTGCAAAGATATCAGCTCCACTGACACGCTTGACGAAGAAGAACCTAGTTTTCACATGGGACGTAGATTGTGATGATGCGTTCCAACGTTTGAAGAGAGCTTTGACTTCAGCCCCAGTCTTAGTATTGCCAGACGGGAGTAAGCCGTTTACCGTTTATACTGACGCTTGTGGGACAGGACTAGGCGTAGTCTTAATGCAAGAGGGCAGGGTAATAGCCTATGGTGGAAGGCAGTTGAGAGCGCATGAGAAGAATTTCCTCACACATGACCTAGAGTTGGCCGCTATTGTTTTCGCGCTTAAGTCTTGGCATCATTATCTTCTTGGCGAGAAATTCAAACTATTCACTAACCAGAAATCTTTAAAATACCTATTCTCTCAAAAGGACTTGAACTTAAGGTAGCAAAGGTGGATGGAGTTCTTAGCGTCCTACGACTTTGAGATAGCATATACCCCTAACAAGGGTAACGTGGTGGTCGATGCCTTAAGTAGAAAAAGATTATCCTTAAGTCCTTTGTTTGTTGAGCGGCAAAGTTTAGAATTCATTTCGATGTTTGACTTTAGACCTTCCGTTGACTTCGTACCCGGTTTGCTAGCATCCTTGGAGGTCAGACCTACGCTTTTGGGACGGATTGGCGAGGCACAGCGAGACGACCCACAGTTAGTTGAGTTAGTAGAAAAGCTCAAAGGAGGGGAGTCATCAAGCTATCTCCGTAGGTATACCCTAGATGATAAGGGTTGGTTACGTAGGGACGGTAGACTTTGTGTACCAAAAGACGATGACCTAAGGAAGACTATTCTTGATGAAGCACATCGTTTGAAGATGACCATTCATCCCGGTGGGGACAAGGTGTACAAAGACATGAAAAGAGTTTACTTTTGGGCTGGCATGAAGAAAGACGTGGCCGAGTATGTTGCTAGATGCTTGGTATGCCAACAAGTAAAAGCGGAGCAAAAGAAACCCGGTGGGTTGCTTCACCCATTGGAGGTTCCACTATGGAAATGGGAAAGCATCTCGATGGATTTTGTGGATGGATCACCGCGATCGAGGAAGGGTAATACGGGAATTTGGGTTATAGTAGATAGACTTACTAAGATCGCCCATTTTATTCCCGTGAAGAGTTAGAGGACTGCTCCATGGTTAGCTTCTGTATACGTCCGAGAGATAGTTCGTTTGCACGGTGCTCCTTCTAGCATAGTGAGCGACCGCGATCCTATTTTCACTAGCGAATTTTGGAGAAGCTTACAAGAGGCGGTAGGGACTCAGTTATGTTTGAGCACCGCATATCATCCTCAGACGGACGGCCAGACTGAGAGGGTGAATCGCATTCTAGAGGATCTGTTGAGGCTATGTATCCTAGACTTTGGGGGTACATGGGAAGAGCATCTTCCATTGGTTGAGTTCGCATATAATAATAGCTTTCAGTCCAGCATTGGTATGGCACCATTCGAAGCTCTATATGGACGACCTTATCGTTCACCTACATGTTGGTGGGAATCTACGGATAAGATCTAACTTGGGCCCGATATGATTAGGGAGACTTCGGAGAAGATCAACTTGATTCGAAGGAGGATGAAAGCAGCGCAAGATAGGTAGAAATCTTATGCGGATAAGAGGAGGACAGATCTCGAGTTTGAAGTTGGGGACATGGTCTTTGTCAAAGTGTCTCCATTACGAAACGTTATTCGCTTTGGGTCCATTGGGAAATTAGCACCAAGGTTTGTAGGGTCGTTTCCTATTAAGGAGAGGATTGGACGGATGGCGTATAGAGTGGAGTTGCCCGAGAGACTTAGTGGTGTACATGATGTATTCCATGTGTCACATTTGAGGAAGTGCTTGCACGAGAACGCGGAACTGGTAGAGCCGAGCTTGCTTAGAGAGGTGGAGATAGAGCGTGATGCGACAATTCGACGAGCTCCTACGCGCATTCTTGGGTTGGAGATCAAGAGGTTGAGGAATCGAGAGGTCAGACTAGTCAAAGTGCAATGGGGAGATGAGGAGAGCAATGCTACTTGGGAGACGGAAGAGACGATGCGTTCACGATACCCTTTTCTTTTTGAGGGTATGTACTTTAATTTCTCCTTTATCGCTTAGCTTGTACTTATCTTATCTTTAGTATATCCTCTCGCTAGTATCTTTGACCTTTAGTTAGGATAATCCTATGGTTGAAACATGTGCTTGAGACATGTTATGTATGGTGGATGCAAAGTGGATGCAAGTGTTTGCTAGTGGTTGCTCGTGGATGCATATACACACACTATTAGGCACCAGATCGGCTCAGTCACTTCATATTGCATATTGCATATATATGGATGTATTTAGTAAAATGGATGTATAATGGTTGTATTATCATATAGTTGCTGCATTTGGGTGGATGGTTGTGCACGCATATAGAATTAATATGTATCATTAGGAATCTTTTGCATACATATTGGACGCATGGCACTATCATGAATTGCACTAAGGAGGTCGACCGAATCAGTAGACCGCATAATTTTGCATTAGATATGGACATATACAGACACTGTGCATATAAACATTAAAGCATTAGAAGTCTTTTAAGGACAATGGATGTTGGTATTTGATGTTGAGTAGATGGACGATTAGATGGTAGGATATACATTCTTCTTGACTTGGAGATTTCGGGGACGAAATCCTTTAAGGAGGGGAGAATGTAACACCCCGTAATTTTATAACATTAAAATTCACAAATTAAAGTATACTTAATTTTTAGAAAAGAATTAAGTGAAATGGGTTGTGCAGAGAAATATATATATTGATATATATATATATATATAAATTAAAAATTAAATAAATAAATATGCGAAAAAGTTCAAAATAGCGAATTGGGAGGGGAAATAACCGAACCGGCCCATTTTTGAGGTCGACCCGAGCCTCGCTGGGTCGACTAGGGGTTAATCCAGGGTGTTTGGCTGTCAACCCGTGGGCCGATTCGCTCAAAGGCAGATTTTGCATTTGATTGGTTCTCATGGTTCAGTGTTAATCTAATGGTCCTAAATAACTTCCTACACCTATAAATACATCCTAATGCTAACCCTAAACCTAATTAAAATAGAATAGTTACCGTCGCCATGGAAATCAATGGAGTCGCCGCCAACTAAGAAAGAAGAAAAGCAAATTCAATTCTAATTCTCTCAACCCTACAGCAAAGCAAAACTCTCTCTTTTCTTCTCTAAATTGTGAGTATGATGATCTTAACAAGATTATTATCATTTTAATTAGGTTGAGTTATGAATGGATTATGAGTAGATGATGTGAATTATCATATATGTTGTTGTAAACCCCTTTTGCTATCATGTATATTGTAAATCCAATGTTATGTGATGATGAGATCTTATATGTTGTAAATCATGCTATGATGATGTTATGTATGTTGAAAGTTTCTATGCTAAGTTGTGATGAATCATACATGTTCAAAAGGCCATGATGTTACCATCTATGCTAGTTAGTTTATATTAATTAAATCATCATATTTGGGTTATGTTGATCTATATGACAAGTCACATATGCAAGTTAGATTGATTAGAAAAGTTATGAACATCTGCCAAGACATCTATTATGACATCTAGAATTATGCTATGCCATATGTGATATCCTATGCTAGTTCACACCATCATTATGTTGCCTAAAAACCCCATATGCAAGTTTATGTATAGATTTGGGCTATGATCATATCATGTAAATTGAGACATTTAACAAGTTGACGCCTTTTGATCCTTAACATGTGTAGTTTATGCAAGTTTCGCCCCTATTATGATTAGATTTATTTTAATTGTCTATATGTTGTGATAATTTATCTTTGTGCTAGGTGTTAGACTATACAAGTCTAGCCTATATTATGCGTTGAATAAGCGAACGTATAAACGTGGGGTAGGGGTAATATTAAGGATTTAATATTAAAAAGTTGGGGTGCAATTGATATGATTTTGCATGCCATAAGTGGATGGCCATAATTGAGTCAATTATGGACATCATTAAAAGTTGACTTAATTAATAATTTGAATAGGGAATTATTAAAACTGGGGTAAAAGATTTTAAGTGTTAATCAATGCTTAGGACACGAGGTTGGACTCGTTTGTGACGTAAACCTGCCCGGACCCGCCCGGCAAATCCAGTGGTCACAAATGTCAGCCCAATGTGAGAGGTCCTAGGCCTAAACTAAAGCATAACAGTTGTAAAGACACGATGTTAGACTCTTTTATGGTGTAAGACTGCCCGGACCCGCCCAGCAAATCCAGCTGCCATAAATGCCAGTCTAATGTGAGAGGTCTTTATGAGGTTATGGCCTGAATGAATTAAGAAATACTTAACCAGATAAACATGTAAAGTGGGACATGGGGGTTAAGTAGGTGCCTTGGGTGGCACGAGGAATCTAGGGGGTGCCCTTAGTGGCATGTGAAATACGAGTAGTAAGACTTAACCAAACACACATGTAAATGAACATGACTAAGAGGGTTAAGTGGGATATACTAGTGACAAGCTTAGGTGGGTAGCTTGTGGGGGCCCATTTCGACCAGTATCCCAAACGTATCTTTGTTGGCTCGACCCAAGTCGAGGACGGGACACGCATGCTGGGTTCGACTGTAAGAGGCCAAAACGGGGAGCGGTGGCAACGCAAGTCCAACGGGTTTCGTATGCGTGTGTGGACCCGGGCTGGTAGGTAAGACGTTGTTGCATCGTGTAGGTATAAGTCGTGCATTCTCAAGTTGTATCGGGTTGCCACTTTAGGGGAGTGATACACCCCACTGTTGGGCCAGCATGGGTATCTACGAGTAGGGAGCCGATCGATAGTGGGTAGTGGGGTACACCTAGTGGAGATAGGGACAGACGACACGTATGTAGTTAGCTAGGGGTACGTAAGGCTATTTATAAAGTTTCTGTGTGAAGCAAGTGGGATCAAACAATAGGGTGACTGGTGCGGTGCAGTGTAGTAATGTGCGGTGCAGTGTAGTAATCATTCGTTAGTAATTAGGTGTGCCTTTACCGTTATCTTTAACGTTATCTTAAACGCTATCTTTATCTTCCTAAGAGTTCATAGACATTTACTTGTCTTCCAGCTTATGCCTTAGTCTAGTTATTTTGATAATAGTATTGTTAGAATTATCATACTCGCTAGACTTTATGTCTGACCCCCTGTATTTCTATCCTTTTTCCCCCTCCATGTCCTCAGGTTGGGCCCAGTTCTAGTGGAGTTTGATTAAATTGCTTCATCTCTCTTGGAAAGCTTGGACCGTTGAAGTAAAGTCCAGCTTGTTATCTTTTTAATGGCTATTTATGTAATGGGATTATGTATTTTGTTTTTATGATGATGGATATTGTACTTGGTTATGATCTATGGTTTTATGATGTAACAAACATGTTTAATTTCCGCTGCAATAAAATGAAGTTTTAGATTTCCAAATGCTATTTACTATCTGTCTTATTGTAATTTTTCTGTTCTATATTCACTTATAACCTCCATGGAAGTTAATGCATTCCCTTCGTGAGTGACATTAATGGACGTGGGGTGTTACACCACACCTCTCGCGACACCCTCTCTCCCGCCTCTCCTTCTCTCCCCCTCTCCAGTTCAAGCTCCATTGCCCAAATACCCCCGATCCGCCGCCTCCAGCACCTCCTGGACCCACCACCGACAATCCGTGCCCCCTCCTCCACCTGCAACACCTCCTCAACCCTCCAGCCACCCTCCTCCGACGCCTTGGTCAGCTGAAGGCCCTCCTCCGTTCAAAGTTTGATTTATTTTTTACAAGCGAGAAGGTGTGTTTTGATTTATATACATGTTTTACATTTTGTTTTCTGAAATTTATATATGTATCGCTATAAAAATCCGATTTTTATATGTATAGATTTGACGATTTTTATAGATGAAGACCAAAAAAAATGATTTTTTAGTCACATAATGATAGGATTTTTAGCTTTAGAAAGATTAGATTATCCTAAGCATAAAGATTTGATTTTTAATTATTAAGGTTTGATTTTTAATGATATAAAGATTTGATCTTTAAATGTAAAAATATAATTTTATATTAGTAAAGTATTAAAAATATAATTTTTATATTAGTAGAGTATTAAAAATATAATTTTTATATATGTAGAGATATAAAAATATAATTTTTATATGTGTAGCAAAGTAAAAATATGATCTTTATGTATATGAAAGCGATGTAAAGATATGATTTTTAACGATATAAAAGTATAATTTTTATATATATAATAAGCATATAAAAATACGATCTTACAGAAAAGGTTTAGAATAAAAATATAATATTTATAATATAAACATCAACATAAAAATATGATTTTTATGCGTGAAGTAATAGTATAAAAAATGTGATTTTTAATTATAAACTGCGTGATACAGATTGTGATGGTATTGTCGGAAAACAAATTTGAATTCAAACCGTTCAGAGATAAGGACTGGAGGAGTGGATCCCAAAGTTGAGAACTCCTCACTATAATTTTCTATACAGTTATTTATTTTATAACTGCATATATGAACTGTTCCCCCCGTCGTTCACAAACCATGGACGACTTGTGTGTTTGTTTGGTTATGTGGTTGAATAGATTATTTGGTGGAATTTGGTTGTTTGGGTGAAATGGAATTGATTAGATTGGTATGTGTATGGCGCAGGCTATTATTGGACTGGGGATAAGGCTGGACCTTATCCGGTTTCTAGTATCGTGCCGTTATGCTATCGAAATTTTCTAAAATATATTAGAATAATAAAAATATCATTTTTATTGTGTAAATGAACCAAATAAATATTTTATCGTTAAAAATATAATTTTTAACGTATATGTGATTTAAATAAATATTCATTTACAATGCGATTTGTTTATGTACACTGATTTGACTGATATTGATTGGGATGATAAATTTTACACATCGCCCAACTGCACAAATAAAACATGTGTTTGATTGTTTGAAACCCCACACGGGTATTGGGATGATATATAACATACACTAGTCCCAATAATTAGTTGTATGTCGATCGATTGATTGACACGCTGTGTAAGCGTTAAATATTTATATTTGATGCTTATTCAGTGTAGAATGCACTCTGGATGTTGGTTGATTATTTATCATTATTGTTATACACATGTATTGTATGAAATCCATATAATCAAATTATATGGTAATTGACTGTGTCTGATTCCAGTTCAGAAAGAATGAATATTTTGAAATAACGATTATTTTAAAATAATGAATATTTTAAAATAATATTCAGAAAAGAATCAAAATCTGATTTAGGATGGACACAGATATATTTAAATATATAAAGCCGTGTTGATTAGATTAACGCCATTTTGACGTGAACGATATTTGTATCGATTTTATTCATTTTTATAATGAATATCGAAAAAGAATTGATTCAAAATCTAATGTTTTGAAAATATTATCATTTATATATCGATTATATGGAATATTCAATTTTGATTAGAAATTGAATATGAAGTTGAAATCGTTTTGAAAACGAATTTAAAACAATTTATAAAATACGTTTTAAATGGAAATCGATGAAATATAATATATATATATATATATATATATATATATATATTCTATATATAATGGCCTGAATAGAACGCGTCGCGCTGCGGCAGTTCACAAATTTCAACCATTGACTTCGAATGGACATTACGGGAGATTCGACCGTCGGATTCTCCTAAAACCAGAACCGTTGGGTTCGTATCGAAAAGATCTTTCTAACGAATATTAGAGATTTGAAATCTAATGGTTGGATTTGGAATTATGTCCAAATCAAATTTGGAAAAGGTCGTTGTAAGTGCAGTTCGATGGCCGTTTATGGAAATCGACTGTACGGGCCTTGATAAAATTATTAAAAATATCAACAATTTTTGTAAAATCATAACAAATGATTTGGAAAGAATTGGGATGAAAAATTCCGTATTTGAAAAGATAAAAATAGATTTTTATCGAAATGAACTAGTTTTGAACTAGAACTATAATTCCATTATTTTTAAAATAAATAAATTGGATTTGAAATGGTTTTAAAAATAACCGGAATTTCCAATGTATGAATTGGAATGGATTTGAATCGAAATTATCTTCGGAATATTTCGATATTGGATTCCGTGATTATACGGATATTGTGGAGGAATTTGGAAGTTATGTATATCGTTATTCCAATACAGTATTTGTTGATTCCAGAATTTGATATTGAATATAAACCGATATGTTTTCTATTTAGAGCCTTTTATTTAATATTAAATGTGATTTTGGGTTTGTCGTGAATGGTGTCTTCATTAACACTGTTCTTGAACCCAGTTGAGAAAAGATTAAATCTATTTATTTAGATTTAATGAAATATACCAATTAATTGATATTTAATTGGAATGGAATTGAAATTGATCTTTGGGTTTATCATGAACGGTGTTTTAAATAACACTTGTTCTTCAACTCGATTAACAATGGAATAAGATTTTGGGTTGTCGTGAATGGTATCTTTAATAATACTGTTCTTAGACCCAATGGAGTTAAGAAAATCAGAAACTAACTGGAGATTAGTTAAGTTGAATGATTTCCTAGGTATTGATCTGATGTTGGTTTCGGCCTTCAGGGTTAATACTTAGGGAATTGTTCACTTGCTAATTTACGGTTAAAGGACGATAAGATGGAATGTGATTTTGGGTTTATCGTGAACCGTGTTTTAAAGGACATTGGTTCTTTAACCCAGTTAAAGACATGATATGATTTCCCAAGTTAAACAATCATTAATATTGATTTCTGGGAGGATTAAAACCAAGTGGAGTTTTAATACATCTTTAATTAGATTGAAATGATATCCAAAGGAAGATTAAAGAATAAATTTAAAGAATTTATCTTTGATAAAATTAATGGGAAATTTTCCCAAAGTATAAGAATATTTGAATAAAGGAATATTCTGGATTGGAATGAGGCGTATGTTGTGTTTTATAGCACTTGTTTATTATATACGCGAGTTATTCATAAAGACCGGGTTTATCCCATTCTGAATAACTGATTCGACGATGTGTCGAGGATGAAGACGGTGGTTGAAGACCGGAGGTCTTCACATCGTTTGGATGATTACTGATGTCTTGATTGGGTTGTACACCCAAGGCGAGGTAATAAGTGGTGATCGTCCAGACGTACTTGGAGATCGACGGATATGCGAGGGCCTCACCCCTGTATTAGACATATGGGTGAGGAATAAGGTGCCTCCGGTTTCGTTCAGACCCAGAACGAACTTGTAAATGGATGTGTGTATAACATTGGATTTCATTATGTGTTATTGATATACATCGGTTGCATAGCGTGAATTGCCTGTGTGGCATGCTGAGATGCAAATGATCAAGGCTTCTGTTGAAAAGCAGAGTCTTGTGATTGATGACCAAAGCACGGCTTTAATATAGCGTAGCTTTGTGTAGCGTTAATTCACGAGCCTCACACCCCGATGTGGACCAGAAACGGGAGAGGACTTCAGGGAGGACATGTGTTTCTTTCTAGCTATGAGTGACGTCAGCGTTTTACTAGCCCTGGCATTTTACTTATGTGGATGATGGATAGCGAGGCGCCTCGGTTATATCGGTCGTTCTGGGGCCGATAGTTTGGTCGGGATATGACCAGTTTACCCCCATAGGGCGGAGAAACGCAGTGTTCAGACATTTTAATCCATATCGAGTGGACCGGTCCTGACGATCCAAGGGCCCACCTGAGTCTGGGTCCTGAGACATGGTAGGCTAGATTGTCTCGAAGCGGTAAGGACGATCCCTTGCCTTGGTTCACAGATAGAAATCCAACTTCCAATATGAAATTTTGCGATTTTGATTGTAAACCTATATATGGCGACATAGTGGTATGGGGCATTTATGTCGTCTATGATTGATACTTATGATTGAAATTGTTTTGACACCATACGCTTATAGTAATAATAAAAGATGAAATTTCACGTACCAAGCATTTTTGGCTATTATATGGTAAAAACTCTATCCTCCAGCTTGCGTTGCATTGTGTGATGAGACCTGAGTCTTATAATAGCTTCGTTGTTCTTTATTTAGCATTGCGCTGTTGTTTTATGCACTGGTATTCTTGGGAGGAACCCCATTCCGTGTTATACGGCGTAGTCCCTTGATTTACCTAACTTTAAAATAAAGATTGATAACTGTTTTAGTTATCACACCAGTCACATGACTGACCTGGAATTTATTGGTTTAACCTAAACTCGGGTGCCCCTATTTTCTGCACTGGCAGCTAGTAGTTTTGGTTTTGCAGATTTATATTCACAAGATCCTGGTTTGCAGCAGGAACGATATCCGGAAAGCTCTGTATCCGTTTATCTATTTTAGTTGTGTTTTGTATTATTTTCCGCTGTTATGTAATGTAATTTAAATCTCTGATATTTAGTAAATGTGTAGTATTCATTCATACTCTGTATATTCTCGTATTCTGATCAAATTGTTGTAATAAGCAATGAAATGTTCTTCTATTTGTGTTCTGATTTGTCGTGTTCTCAAAGCAATCCAGGCTTTCCTTCATGGGAAAGTTCGGGTCGTTATACTTCAGGTATACAAAAGTAGGAAGCAAAAAAAATTCATTATGTAGATTTTTTTCTCTATAATGAATTTTAAAATAATGAATAATTTAAATTAATTGTTTCCAAAATGGAATTTTGATGCGGAAAACATCCCTTTAGTCCCTTTAGGTCTAAGAACCCAGTCCACTTCCGTTATATACATTCCATCTATTAAACAATATATATTATAATGGATTAATTTCTCCTATCGTTATTCATTATTCTAATGAGTTGAATGAATTTCACTCAAATTTAGAATCACAAAGGGGCCTAAGAAAGAGGTAAACACCTATATTCTCTCACTGAAAACTTGCTTGAGTGTTGCTACTTTGCAAAATTATATGGACTTCAGGTGCATTAGCTAATAAAAGAATGACGCTTTTCTGCTAGCAAACCAATAAGTATGAGCAGATCGAATCGATTATAAATATTACATAGTATTATCATTGTTGAAACAAATCGAAAGAGAATAACTTTCCTGCATTAGAATTAAAATGAAACTGACGCAAATAGAAGTAGTGAAAACTGGGTTTTAGATTTAGCTTATGAAAAGCCAACTAGTCCATAATTCTCCAAAGATCCTTGATAAGTTTAAGCGATCACGATTATCATGCGTGGATGCGATATTATTATTTTCTTCAATTTATTTTTCTTCTCACCAATGTTTCAATAAAATGTTAAAATAAGATGAAAAAAAAGCTAGCAAAAAATATAAAATATGCACAATTTTGCAAAGAGTTTGAGCTACAGTTCAACTGCGCTGAAATACATACCTACAATTCAAATAGTAGCAACAACTATCAAGTAGAAAATGGAAGGATTATAAAGCAAAACTATATTATGGAAGCTAATTATCATTCCAAAATTAATAGAAGTTTACCTATCTGTAGAAAAGAGCTTTGAAAAGAAACAGCTGATGTAAATGCTTAGATCACTCTATTATTATCAACATCGTACATTTGTTTACAAATACAAAATACTTAGATCCATATAAAGTGGTAAAATGACAGCAATAAATAGTGATTAATGCAATAAAAGAACAAATACACAGATTCAAGTGAAAATTAAAACTGAAAACGAACAGTTATGCGCAAACAAAATGCAAATCTTTTGACGGAAAATGATAACTGAAGTGGGAAGAAATAAATGAACAAAACAAAACACAAATAGCAAAAATTAAGTTTAACAATATATTACCTAAAGAAAATTAGTCATAAAACAAACTACATTAAATGAACTACAATAACTAAACATCAATTTTTTGTTCAAGAGAATTAGTCACAAAATATATTGAATAGATAAACTTCAAACTCTTTTTGAAATAAGTTTAACTTGCCACCCCATTAATTCGCAGAAAATCCTGGAATACAAACTTGTTAATAGGATATCAGCAAAAGTTGCAATGGAACACCCCTACTTTGACACCCTTGGTATATCTCGATTCTAATGTCTTTGCTATGTATTTGGAAACTCCACTTGTCGCCTTGATTTGCATGTTGTGGTAATTTTATAAAAGTGTACTATTGTTTGTATGTTAAAATCATATATATGTTTATTTAAGAAAAAAATGTGAAACATGGCAAGTTATACTTATATTCAAATTTTCATTTTCCCCTGTTTCTATGAATGAATCTGGAAAGAGATATTCCTTTAGATATATGCATGAACTACAGTGAATGCTGGTTAATTACTCTTCAAACATAGCTGCTAATTTTAGTAGTCAAAAGAATGGTCATACATCTATTTTGTATTTTATTAAATATCTATTTAAAAATTCATAGAATGATCATATATTTTCTAAAAATATCCACCTTATTGTCAAATTGATATTTTTTAAAAATTGTCAATTCAAAAATATATATATATATATATATATATATAGGTGGATATCAGTTGTCAAATTGAAAATAATAAGGTTTACAAATCGGATGAATCAGGAAATATATCTTAGTTGATTTAATAGGGCAATATTAAATGTGTATCTTTAATTATAAGCAATTTTAGAAAATAAAATCATGTATAATGGAACTAAACATAAAGATAAACAATATCAAATCTAAAAATGGGAAACTATACCTGAAATCAATTGTATAATATCTTAGCTACGACAAAAAGGGAAAAACTACTAAGTGCAAGTAAACATTGAAAATAAAGTATAACACAATATTTTTTTCATTAATAACATGCTAATCAACAAAACAACAAAAAGAAGAATATTTTTCTTAATTACTCATCAAACATTAATCAATGATTTTACTTGTCTTCTTTGCAAGTTCACTAATAGTTTTTTTTTATTTAGAGAAGAAAAGGTTGAATATGACCATTTAGAGAAGAAAATCCTCAAGCTATATATTAAATTAATAAGTATTAAGTAATAAACCCATATTGTTAAATGAAATATGTAACGTACTTGTATAGAATGCATGCTTCCATGTATGTTATAGAATAAAGAAAATAAATGAAATACTTACCATTTTACACCGCTTTGATGTCGGCCTATAATTCAGAAGCTTCAGAACTGAAAAGGAAATATCCAAACCTGATCATAATTGACATAAATAAGTAAGAATTTAATATTGTTATAAGTTTGTGGTAGTACAAGAAATTAGTTACTTGTATTAACAGTATTGTGATGCACGGGTCATAGTTTCCTCTGCATATATTAGCAATTAATTAACTTTTACGTTGATTACTAAAAATTAATAGCCTTTATGGAAAATATAATATGGCAAATGAGTAACTATGCATGTATAAGAGCCAATGATTAGTTGGTCCCTTACTGTATAATGCAATCTTGTCTTGAATACACTATTCTGCCACATTTTAGTAATTAATTAACTTCTTTCTTCAAGATATTAGTGATCATGATGTTATCGACCTTATACCTTTCCTTCAATCCTCCCAGAATAATAGTGGTATCATCTACACTAGGTTTAGCCGCATACACCTATTGAAATGTGTGCGCGCTAATAGAAGAACTAAACCTTTAGCAGTTTCAATGAATCCTTTGGTCATTTTAGCTTATACCTGAAAATGTGATACTGGATCAAGAGAAAAAGCTGCTATCAACTACAATAAAAGTAAAAATAAATTTAGTTAAATTTAAGCATATATCATCTATAAAATCATAATGCTCCGGTTCATTTCAAGCTTAGTTTGCAGCTAAGCACGTTGTCATTTACTTAGTGCTAGCAATGTTCAGATGTATTCTACTCCTTTGTGAATACAAATGGAACTATCCCTATAAGTTGTGTTGCCTACTTAAGAAGAAGAAATTAAGAAATAAAAATTAGAAGAATAAGTTAACATAATTCGTTAGTTGAACAAACGACTAGTTTGATTCCTATGTGCAGATGTATATTGTGGAGGCTAATAACAATGAGGTTGTAACCATGATCACGAGACCGACAGGAAACATAATTCTCATCCAATAAACAATGAATTTCTTATTAAGTTAATAGTTTATACTATACACATATAATACATCTAGCTACTCAAAACTATTTGTTGTCATCATGTTTGTTGAGAATATATATATATATATATATATATATATATATATATATATATATATATATAATCTGTCGGATTGAAGACAAAAATTGCCACTACAAACATGCTTTACTTTAAACAAGTCTTCAAACCTTCAAAGCTGAATAAGCTACTTGTATATAGTTTGAAAAATAAGATCTTTTGGCCGCGTTACTTTTTCTACTGTAGACGTTGCATTTTGAATTTACATATCATACCATTGATATGTGTAAACTGGGCTGATTCCTTTGAAGCAATTTTTTATATAAGAAACCTTATGAAGCAATTTTATATATCCAAACATGGACAGTAGTGGTAAACCACACAATATGCCTTGAAATTAAGGGAAAAATATTGCAATAACCAGTATGCATGTTGTTATTACTATATTGGAGAATCACTATCATCCTACCAGCTGTTGTATAAATAAGTATTACTTATAGTTTTAAGCAAACAGAAATAATGACTTACTCATTCTTTGGTTAAAATCAAAACTAGAAAATTATAGTAGTAAAATATACCCACTGTCACGGATAAAGCCGGTAAATACCAAATCCTCTTCCGTGTACCCCAAGACGCCTTTCAAATTTGTATTAGACTCCTCTCTGTGAATTTGACTAGGTGGTCAAATGATTTTCTCTCTCCCTATTTTCATATATAAACACAATAAAAAGTGTTAATGTAGGCTAATACTGTAATTACTTGATAGCATCCGCGAACCGATCATAAGCAATAGCCTTCTCCAATTTAACAGTAAGATCAACAACAAAAGCATCCATAGTGGGTACCAAAATGAACCAAAAAGAGTAAGAATTATGGTAGAATTTGATTAAATTCCTGGAATTAAAATGAACACATTATATATATTAAACAGGCATTTAAGCTTCAACCGACAGTAAAAATGTCATCTTTTGAACAAAAAATGAAACAAACAAAGTACCAAAATTTATATTTGTTTTTGGCTCTTACAGTAGGCAAACCTCCCTAACGGTCGGTTTGATAATTAGATAGTGGATATGAATATATAAATTTACTAACATATGAAAGTTATCACGGACACACACACGTGTATGGAAGTTAGGAAGATATTCATTGTCTTAAATTTATATTTCATAATAATTGTTATAAATTTATATTAATTATAACCTAGCCCCTTGGGAAATATCCAAATGTATGAATATAACAAAGCAAAAATAAAATAAAAAATACTATTGCCTATCTTGATAAGTCAAAAAAAATTCAACAACATTTAATGGTGTTGATAAGATCTTCCTTGAATAATTGCAAACAAGTAGGTCATTTATTTTACACCCAAATTTAATACTCTTTTGTTGATTTAACACATCATATTATAAACATGGTAACATCATTTTGCGGTATATTATATATCGCAACAATTTATTTCCTACTGCAATTACTGTTATTGTATACGGTACTGAATATTGCAATAACTGTTGTTAGGTACTATATTAGATTAGGAATATCAATAATGCCCTAACATTAAAAATGAAGATAAAATATTCTAATTTGACAATTTATTAATTAATTTATTAGAGTGTTGTTGACATCAACATTGCAAAGGAATATATAAAAAATATAACATTAATTTAAATTCTTGTCACGTTTTGATAAAAATTTGATTTATGAATGTACACATATAAATAGCTATATATTATTAATACACTTGCTACTTCTACTGATTAACTTGTTACTTGCTGAGAGTTATTCAAGGCCATTATTTAACTATTGCTTCTTTAACTATTTCAGACGATTATTGTATTTTCTCATTCATTATTGTTGCTAGGAAATTGCACTTTAGTATATGTACGCAAACATAATATGAATTACCTTGGATTTGTTATGTTTTGATATATTATTTGTTTGGATATATATTACAAAATATTTTTGGTACAATAGTCCACGCACGAAGCGTGTGTATTACGGGAATATGAAAATTTGATTGGAATATTTGATTGGAATATAATATTTGATTAGAATATTCCCTAGAATATCTTTTGGGAATATTTGATTGGAATATCATCTTTTGGTAAATATCTTGTAATTAGGCATAATTGATGTAATTGGTAGTTGTTTCCTTATTTTCTAGAATATCCTTGATTCTAGGGAATATTCCTGTATGTAAACATATAAATGCTTGGTATCGTGAATGAGAAGATCAAGCCTTCATTGTTAATTCTTTCATGGTATCAGAGCATGGCCGGCGATAACGATGCTCCACCACCGCCACCATCAAACTCCACCACTCCTTCGCCTTCACATGATCAAGTTTTTACAGAAGAACAATGGAAAGCTATCATGGGATTTTTTGGTAATTCTAATATACCGGAAAATCGCTTAAGTGGTAAGTTTGATAATACTTCTTGGATAATTGATACAGGAGCAACTCATCATGTAACTGGAGAAAAATCTTGGTTGTTTGACATTAAACAATTGAATTGTCCTGTTGGTTTACCTAATGGGGACACTGTTATTGCATCTATGGAGGGATCAGTTTATTTGTCAGATATGATCACTCTGAATCATGTTCTTTATGTTCCTAACTTAAGTTGTAATTTACTTTCGATTTCGCAACTAAATGATAATTTACAATCAATTGTCACATTTAATTCTGATGTGTGTTTGATACAGGACCAAATGAAGGCTCTGATTGGAATGGGAGTTAGGCGGGATGGACTATACTACTTCAGCAAACCAGAGGTGGTGTCTGCAATTGATGCTCCATCTGATGTGGAATTGTGGCATAGGCGAATGGGACATCCTTCTGAGAAAGTAGTTAAGTTACTACCCCTTGTTAGTAGGTCTAAGAATAGTTTGAATAAAGGATGCGAAGTGTGTTTTCGGGCTAAGCATCATAGAGACAAATTTCCTTTGAGTAATAATAATAGTTCTAGAATTTTTGAAAAAGTTCATTGTGATTTGTGGGGTCTATATAGACATGAGTCCTCATGTCGTGCTCGTTATTTTTTGACTATCGTGGATGATTTTTCAAGAGCTGTATGGCTTTATTTGATGGTGGATAAAACAGAAGTTTTTCATATGTTTATGACTTTTGTGGCTATGGTTGATAGACAATTTGGTCAAAAGATTAAGATTGTGCAAAGTGATAACGGTACTGAATTTAAATGTTTGTTTGATTTTTTTCGTGCCACTGGTATAATTTTTCAATCTTCTTGTGTTGGTACACCTCAACAAAACGGGAGGGTTGAAAGGAAACATAAACCCATTTTGAGTGTGGCGAGAGCATGCGTTTTCAAGCCAATTTGCCTATTTATTTTTGGGGAGAATGTGTCCTTGCAGCAGCCCATCTCATCAACCGTACACCAACTCCTATCCTACAAAATAAAACACCTTTTGAAATCCTTTTCAATAAATTACCCAATTTTGATGCTATACGCACATTTGGATGTCTTTGCTTTGCACATAATCAGAAAACACAAGGGGACAAGTTTGCTAGTAAGAGTAGGAAATGCGTGTTTGTGGGGTATCCATTCGGGCAAAAAGGTTGGAGAGTGTATGATTTAGATGCAACAGAGTTTTTTGTTTCTAGAGATGTCAAATTTATTGAAGATGTGTTCCCTTTTGGCTCTCCCGATGATGTGAATATTGAGTCTAATGTGGATTATGTGGGTGAAATACATGAAGACTTTGCGGAATTGAGTGTATGTGATGAGGATTGTGGTGTAGAGATACATAGTCATGATCAAGGGGGGAAATCAATGAGGCATGAGCAGCCTAGCCACGGGAATTTGCAGCCCTCAATTGCCAGCGGTCCACCCCAGACCACAGCACCAGCCACACACATTGATGCTAGCAGCGAAGAACAACAGCAAGTCGAGGCTCCCGACAACACAAATCAGACCACCGAAAATATGGGCCGTGGATTTCGTACCAAATATCCATCAGTTAAGCTTCGTGATCATGTTACCCACACTGTTTTTGCTAATAGTCCATCTCTCCCGACTTCCGTTTCTGATCATCCTTCAGGTACTCCGTATCCTCTTGCACATTATATACATTGTGATAATTTTTCTGTAAATTACCGAAAGTTTGTTGCAGCTATAGTTGGTAACAATGATCCTAAATCATTTAAGGAGGCGATGAAATATGAGGGTTGGAGACAGTCAATGCAGGAAGAAATACGAGCTCTTGAAAACAATGGCACATGGACCTTGGAGCCACTTCCACCTGGAAAAAGGGCTCTTGGCAGTCAATGGGTTTACAGGACAAAATTTTTGTCCAATGGTGATATTGAAAGACTGAAATCCAGACTGGTTGTACTTGGGAATCATCAGCAAGCAGGTATTGATTACACTGAAACTTTTGCTCCAGTCTCTAAAATGACTACTGTTCGCACTTTTTTAGCAATTGCTGCATCTAAGAACTGGGAACTTCATCAAATGGATGTTCACAATGCCTTCTTGCACGGTGATCTTGATGAAGAAGTCTACATGAAATTGCCTCCCGGATTTGAGTGTTCTGATCCTAATATGGTTTGCAGACTGCGAAAGTCCTTGTATGGATTAAAACAAGCTCCCAGATGTTGGTTTGCAAAGTTAGTCATAGCCTTGAAAGAGTATGGCTTTCTTCAATCGTACTCTGATTACTCTTTATTTACATATACTAAGACAGGTATACAGATTAATGTCTTAGTCTATGTTGATGATATTGTTATTTCTGGGAATGATTCCGCTGCTTTGTGTACTTTCAAGTCTTATCTTAGTGACTGTTTTAAAATGAAGGACTTGGGTCCTTTGAAATATTTTCTGGGGATAGAGGTTACTAGAAGTTCTGCAGGGTTGTTTTTATGTCAAAGGAAATATACTCTGGATATTGTTTCTGAAGCAGGATTGTTAGGAGCAAAGCCAAGTGGATTTCCCATTGAACAAAATCATAAGCTTGGCTTAGCCAGTGGAGATTTACTTAAAGATCCGGAATCATATCGCAGGCTTATTGGTCGATTGATATATCTTGCGGTTACTCATCCGGATTTGGCATATTCTGTTCATATCTTGTCTCAGTTCATGCAGGAACCCAGAACTGAGCATTGGGAGGCGGCCTTAAGGGTCGTTCGATATTTGAAAGGGACACCGGGTCAAGGCATCCTTTTGAGTGCAAATTGTGATTTAACTCTACAGGGTTGGTGTGATTCGGATTGGGCAGCATGTCCACTCACTCGATGCTCTCTTATGGGTTGGCTCGTGTTTCTTGGTAAATCTCCTGTGTCTTGGAAGACAAAGAAACAGCATACAGTCTCCAGGTCCTCGGCTGAAGCCGAATACAGGTCTATGGCAGCCATCACTTGTGAGTTAAAATGGTTAAAAGGCTTGTTGTTGAGTTTAGGTGTGAATCATCCAAAGGTAATTAAGTTGTTTTGTGACAGTCAATCCGCTTTGCATATTGCAAAGAATCCTGTTTTTCATGAAAGAACGAAGAATATAGAAGTTGACTGTCACTTTGTTCGGGATGCAATCAATGAAGGCCTCATTTCTCCATCTCATGTCTCTACATCTTCTCAATTGGCAGACATTTTTACTAAGGCGCTTGGTAAAATGCAGTTTGATAATTTACTCTCCAAGTTGGGCATTCATGATCCTCATGCTCCAACTTGAGGGGGGGTATTACGGGAATATGATAATTTGATTGGAATATTTGATTGGAATATAATATTTGATTAGAATATTCCCTAGAATATCTTTTGGGAATATTTGATTGGAATATAATCTTTTGGTAAATATCTTGTAATTAGGCATAATTGATGTAATTGGTAGTTGTTTCCTTATTTTCTAGAATATCCTTGATTCTAGGGAATATTCCTGTACGTAAACATATAAATGCTTGGTATCGTGAAAGAGAAGATCAAGCCTTCATTGTTAATTCCTTCAGTGTGCCATTACGCTCGTGTGTGTGTGTGTGTATGAGTGTGTGTGTGTGTGTGTGTGTATATATATATAATTTTCAAAAAAAAAATATTTGTATAAAATACCCCAAACAAAAAATATATTTCCAACTAGCCACTCTCAGGATTGAACACCCAACCTAACGCTCATTGTTTTAATGCATTAGCACTTCCTCACAACATTTCTTAATTCCAAAGAAAACACAAACACAACAACTCACATCACACTCAAAATCTACATCCATCTTCCTTAGATAAAACCCCTCTACCTCATAATTTGAAAAAGTCATAAGCCGAAAACTTACTACAAATTCTTTTCCCTTCAATTTAAAAAAATGGATTTGGATAAAATTCGAAGAATATATAACCAAAACGGGGATAGATAATTTTTGGGTCAGAAATATGAACCCAAAAATGCGTTTGAAAGATTGATTATTTTGACCTAGAAAAATTAGAAATTTGAAAAAGTGTTCAAGACAAAAGTTGTATCTATTTCAATTTGAACCAATGTGGAAAAAAAATTGAATTTGGGTTCCGTATACGAAAGTTATGGCCTTGGCAAATCGGGTCAAAATTCTGTAAAAATCAGAAAATCAAAAAGAGGAATAAGCGAAAGAAATCGGCCTTAGGGTTCAGGTCTAGAGTTTTGGTTCGGGTCAGAGGTGGTCAAGCATTGTTGGGTGATGGAAGGAGGAAGGTCAGGTCATGGGTGGTGGTGGTGCGTCGGTGCGGGTGTTGTAGTAACCCGGATTTTTGAGCGGCTTTGGTTATCGACGTAAGCTCGACGTCGATAACCAAAACATCAAAAAATTCCGGTAATTAATGAAAGAAATTAGAAGGTGAGAATAGATAAGATAGAACTTATAGAATAGAAGAAGAAGAAGAACATCATCATCAGAGTAAACACGAATCTCACAGCGGAACGAATAAAATATAACATAACATATCTTTGAAATAACATCAGTATATGTATACAATAACACTTATCAGAGTACAACACTTACAACAACAGCGGAAATAATAATAGCTATAGAATCCTGAAGCCTCCTGCTCCAAGCTCTCCAAGTGTATCTGTAAAATCCCGACTACTTGACTGCCCGTACAAATTTAGGCACCCAAGAGTTTAGGGAAAACAACAAAATAAACTCCGGGTCAGTCATGGGACTGGTATGAGTAAAACAATTTAATACTTGATTAAATAAAGGATATCTCACAAGACCACGCCGCATAACGGAACGGGTTTTTCCCTTATGAGAATCCAAACAACTTTGTAAAGTAATATCATTCTGATATTATAATAATGTCTAAATACAAATAGATATCAATCTAGCAGAAACGCTTGCATCTCACGTTACTACATATATAATATACAATCAAAATCACAAGCACGTATTGGATGATTGGATTTCCAACTATGACAAGGTATGGAACCACCTTCCGATCAGTGTACTCTAGGAACGATACACTGGAGTTCAACAAGAACATCTTGCAACTCAGCCACACATGACCGACCACTCATTTCGCTTGAGTGTATCGAATGTACATCACCAACGGTTGGGATCAGCAACCGTTCCCGTATATATATGGGACAGCATTGATAGATTTAAGAAACAAATGAATATTCACTAGATAGGTGATTATACACCCTACTTTGGTGCGACCGACTTAGCCATGCTGCCTGCCCGATTTCTGTCATTTACCGGATGTGAAGCTAGAAGCTACGCTTTATCATCACAATAGATTCACTTCGAATGCCACATTGTCAGATCCATCGAAAATCACTAATTTGCGTCTACAACAATACATTACGTGTCAGCTAAGAGAAGTTTCCTTCTCCGCTTCCACTCTTGGTACGGTTGAAGAAATCAATGTACGTGACCTTTCTGGAAATACTCTGTCAGACATCCATCTTCATTTACTTAAAATGTCACATCGTCATACCCGCCAAATCACAAATTGACTTATCCAAAAATAACACGGGTACACAGCTAAGAGAAACGAATTCCTCCGCCACCAAACGTGAATACGTTTGAACAGATCAACTTACGCGATCCATTGGATATACTCTGTCAGACCTTCGTCCATACAAGTTGTCCTGGGACTGGACAAACCGAAGGCACTATTCTGTAAACAGGATAGCCCTTGCATTTTACTTCGTCTTCAATTTTCTTTGGCATATATGATTCGCGACGCTTATGCCAATACAGAGTGGTTCTTTGGATAAAAATCCAACCGGTCTCTCCATATTAACAACGTTAAAATGGTCAAAACTTCGATAGTCTGTGATTTAACCATCAAAGAAAAACAAGTGTGCAAACAACGATATTATTCCCAGATGGAAATTATATCGAACAAACATCATTTAACATTAATCTCTTTAGTTCATTTATTTACTTATCTCTTGTTTCCCTATATTCTAAATTCTTATTTTCTTTTATCAGAAAACATTTCTGATTCTCGTTTGGAAAACATTTCCAAAACTCCTTTACGATCAAACCTTACCATTTCTTAGTTAAGAAGGAAGTCACTCAAGTTGGGGTATAATTACCTCTCAGACCTTAACTGAACGACGTTATAACTTCAAAATGGTCAAAGTTTATCTTTTAAATCTTTAACACTTCTTTACGCCTTTCTCGGATTCAATTTTACTGGTCCACTTCTATATTTAAAACATTGGTTATAACGATAACGTTATAATCCCTACTTTCGAATTATCTAACTTTAATTATAACTTCTATTCTTATTAGTGAGTAATTAACCTAACACTTATTTATTTATAAATAAATAAATCTCTATTTAAACACTGGAAAGTATAAGTACTTTCCCGAATTCGATATAATCGAATTTTCCGATTAACTCTCTTCGAGAAATCTCTATTTGATTAACTCTTCTTCGAATAACCTATATTCGACTAACTCCTTCTCGAATAAACGATATTCGGTAAACTCTCTTCGAATAACTAATATTCGATAACTCTTCCTTTTCAAATATCTCATATTTGAAAATCTCACTTCGATTAAACTATAATCGATAACTCCCTTCGATGAAACTAACATCGATAACTCCCTTCGATGAAACTAACATCGATAACTCCCTTCGATGAAACTAACATCGATAACTTTAACTCGACTAACTTAACTTGACTCGACCAACTCGACTTACTTGGTTCGACCAATTCGATTCGATTGACTAGGCTCGACTAACTCTATTGGTTTAACTCTAATCGATTAGTTCTATGGTTTAACCCTAATCGATTAATTCTATTTGACTAACCCTATTCGGCTACTCGACTAACTTGGTTCGACCGACCAGGTTTGACTAACCTGACCCATTTGGTTTGACTGACCAGGTTTGGCTAACCTGACCCATTTGGTTTGACTGACCATGTTTGGCTAACCTGACCCATTTGGTTTGACTGACCATGTTTGGCTAACCTGACCCATTTGGTTTGACTGACCAGGTTTGGCTAACCTGACCCATTTGGTTTGACCACTGGGCTTGACTACTTGGTTCGACCATTTGTTCGAATACCATATTCGACTAACTCCTCTCGATTCATTAAAACCGATTAACTCATCTCGATTTGACTAAATCAATTAACTCCTATCGATTAACTAAATCGATAAACTCCTTTCGATTAACTATGTTTGATTTACTCGACTCGACTGACCAGGTTCGACTAACTTGACCAGCTTGACTCGATTGGTTCGACTCGACCAGGTCGACTCGGTTGGTTTGACTCAACCATCTTGACTCAATTGGTTCGACTCGACCATTTCGACTCGGTTGGTTTGACTCGACCATCTTGACTCGATTGGTTCGACTCGACCATTTCGACTCGGTTGGGTTCGACTAGCTTGGCTAGTTTGGTTCGACTAGCTTGGTTTGACCACTTAACTAACTTGATTCGAATATTTATATCCGACTAACTAACTTTTCTTTTATTTCTATTTATTTTAACTTCTATTTATTTCCTAAATAGATTTCCTTTTGTATAATCTATTTATTTTCCTAAATAGATTTTCCTTTATAACTCTAATTATTTAATCCCTAATTAAATATCCTTTATTCTATTTATTTAATCTAAATAAACATTCCTTTATTTTATTTATTTATTTCTAAGTAAATATCCTTTTATAAAATCCTTCGATTTTATAAATAGATTCATTTTCAATATAAATATTGAAAACCCCCTTTTCTACATTTTCAGTGTTTTCTATTGTTTTTAAACAACCAACTGTCAATGATCAATATCATCCAAACATATACAATCAACAACAGATTATATATCACAGTATATATCACAATATACAAATAACAGTAAAATAAATGTTGAGGAATCCAGTCGGATTCCTCCAACCTGTTTCCCTGCATCCACCGATGTTAAACAACGTATATAACATCACTTGCATTTCTAATGAAATACACTGATAACAAAATCACCGTTTAATAACGATATATATATATATATGTAGATATATATATATATATATATATATATATATATCCATACTGTTTTCACTCAATTATTTAACAGTCCAATCTACAGTCCAATTTAACAATACAACTTAACAGTCCAAATTAACAGTACATAACTAGCAGTCAAATACAGAAGAAAAAAAATACAATTTATATTAAAATATAAATTGAGGAGAGTTAGTGAGTTTTTACTCACTTTTGCGCGTTAACCGATAAATATCGGTTTGCGTTCATTGATTCAGTCGAACAGTTTATTTCGCCATAAATTCAAACTAGCTTCAATCCACTCCCAGTCAGTTCCAGTGCGTAGCCATCGTCCATACGATCTTGTCGGATCTTGTTTCGCTGAATTTCGATATCATATGGTCAAGTTATACAGTATCGAAGTTTACACAAATTTAATTAAATAAATACTTGGGTTTTAATTTCTTAATGGGCCTTACCTCTTTTATAAAAACCCCGGCCCATTCACTTTCGACCCAGCCCCGTTCTTTTTGCCTTCTTCCCCAACGACAGTTCGAGCTCCAGGCAAAACATCCCAGCGCCATTTCTGATTCTTCAACCCCACGCCGCACTCCCATTTCTTCATGGAATCCAAAACAAATACCACCAAAATTCTTGTCATCCGAATCTCCTTCCACCCATCACCTCTTCGTAGAGGCCGACGTCGACATCCTCATCGCGTCGCACAGGCTCCTCACGAGCTTCAGAAAAGGATCGACAACTTTTTAAATCGTTGTCGCCAAAAATTTCAGGAATGCTGCTACTCGATCTCATGAACACTGCGGTAATCCCCGTTCTTTGATTCGATGCTTGAAACTCTTGAAATCATCAGCCCTAGAACTCGCGGCTGTTAAACCCATCGACGGAAAACCTGTCGAGCTTCACAAAAGACTTGCTGCGCTGAAGAGAACCTCACGATGAATCTAAAAATCCTAGTTAGAAGATTTATGGATTTTGTTTCCATTTGTTTTTGATTTTTCTTGTTCTGGTTTTCTCGTTTGGGATAAAATGAGGAACGGCGGAAATTACTTTGACTGTGGAATGATTTTAGGTTTAGAACGTTGAGGTGTTTATATAGGAAAATTTTAAACAATTTTATATTAGAATTTTATTTTAATATATATCCTAACGCCACTTACATTTATTGTTAAAAATTCTTGTGGTCACATACAATACCCAAAAATCACGAAACTGGACATGCAGCTACAGTTCGACATTACGGCCCCAACGAAACTGGTTTCGTCGAATTCCGACTCCGTATGCTCACGCAGCGTAATTTTAACCGTCGAAATACTGACTGTTTCTCACTCTAAAAATCGGTACGACCACACAGTGACTCTAAAAATCACGAAACTTGACATCTAACAATAATTTGATGTTGCGGATCCAACAAAACTGGTTTCGTCAAAAACGGAGGTCGTATGCAAAACTGGCTATTTTTCAAGCGTTGAGCAGACCGTTTAAATATATAAATATATTTAAATATAATTAAATAAAATATTAATAAATTAATATTATCGTATATATTCGTATACGATATCATCCAGCTCCAGAATATCACATCAGATTTTATAATACGATATTTCAGAATTTCAGATTATCCCGATATTCAATTTATGTTGAAAATCGATTTATAACGTAATTAAAGCGTCGCAAATTATAAAGAAATTCCACAGCGACTTTTCTGAAATTTGATTTGGACGTAAATCAAAATCTACAAGACGGAATCCAGATTTTTCTCTTCCACTAGAAAGATATACTCCAACAGCTCCACACGTTTCTTGTTTCACAGAGATCCGATTCAAAACGAACCCTGTATACTCATTTGAAGTTCAAATCGCCAAATAGCGAACTGCCGCGTCGTTACGCGCTCGATTTTAATTAAAATATAATTATACGTTCAAACTGTCGTCGATTGAATATATTCGTTATTATATTTCGAATCGAAACTCCACCAAATCTCGTATGCTATTCAATTCACACGATATTGTGAATTTCACTATTTCCGACTATTTCGACATTATAATATATTATTATATTATAATTATTTATTAAATATTCAATATTATTTAATTCACGTTCTCGATATCGATAAATCGATATTTAATAATTAAATAAATTAATTATTCAATAGCTAAAATGCGGGTTACTACAGGTGTGGACGGTGATGATAGGTTTGTTGTGCATGAAAAAGAAAGAGAACAGAAGAGGGATAGAGAAGTTTGCTTTGATTTTTGTTATGATTTGGATTTGCACATGATTTCTATGAATTGTTTTGCAATTGATTTGATGAAACTTTTCATTGAAAATTTAAGATATTTTATCTGGACATGGAAAAAGAAAGAGAATGAGAAGTTTTTTAGGTAAAAGCAAATAATAAATGGAAAGAGATATACGTTATTTTAATTTGTATGAGAATGACAGTTACCAAATATTTAGTGTCAATTAATAAGTGTCCCCATAAATTTATTTCACATATTCAAATTCAAAGGGAGAATGTCAAGATACTGATTAATTACAGACAAGTATACATCTAACAAGCGTCGTTCATTTTTACGTGTTTTTTTTTACAATTACAAACGCAAATTCTAGACAACGAAATTGAATTTTAGTGAAACGAAAAATGCTAGACGCTCAGAATTCAGTACATATTCATAAAAAAAGATGTATCCAAATTTTGACAACTTGTACATTTTGATAAAAATTCAAATTTAACCAAATTTGATACAAAGTGACTTTTTCGGAAAATTTTATAATTTAATAGATTTGTAACATCAATATATTCACTAATTCAATTTTAATATTTAAATTTAAATTTTTATAGATTTACTTAAATTTAAATAACACAAGTTGAGTTAGTTAAACAGTTACATTCAAATTTGACAGCTGTTTATTTTCAATGTCCAATGTTACTTATGTTCATATCCAGAAGTCAATTCATTTATTTCATTCAGTTCAAAATAAACTGAAGTTTGTAAAATACTAAAAATTTAAATTCAAATCAAATTATTAATTTCAAGCCTATTAAAAATTCAGTTTGTTACAATTGATATCAATTTTTTCTTTATGTGCTTTGTTCAATTCTTTTTTCCCCTTGATTTTTGTAATGTCCCGCATTTTTATGAATATTTAAATCAGTTTAAATATTGAATTCGTAATATAAGTGGATTTATATATATATATATATATATATATTAAAACGAAGTTAAACGTATAAAAATATATATTAAATATAATCGAGCACGTAATATCGTGGCAGTTCGTAATTTAACGTTCTGAACTTCAACTGAGTGTACAAGACTCGTTATAAACCGGATTTCTTCGAAACAAGAAACGTTGGAACCTGTTGAACTGTATCTTTCTAATGGAAGTGAGAAACCAAGATTTCTTATTGCAAGATATATCCAAATCAAATTTTCGAATAGTCGCTATACAATCGTTTATCGATCGTAACAGTTTATTCGATATAACTCGATATCGGTTTCGAATTTGGACAAGATTCTTTTGAGATGTAGTAATAATTTAATTTTTAGAATTTTACTGTAATTTTTAATAAATTAAATGTGATGCCCCGCTCCGCACCAACCGACATTTAACTCCAATTGTGCGCTGTACACATGTCCAGTTAACACGGGACGGTCGTCAGAAGAAAAGAAAGAAGGGAACGAACTAATCAAGAACCTGTAGAATGTCTCACAGCGCATGGAGTAAAATATAATAATAATAACATACTTGACATAAAACAGGTGAGACAGTGCATAAGTTGATAACTAAAATCAACATCAACATCAGAGCAGCGGAAATCCAAATACAGCTTATTACAACTTTTTTTTTTTAAATTTACTGTCTCTAAACAAAGAAAGCTAAAGCAGAAGATGCACCACCAATGCCCAAGCAGTGATCTTCAACAACACAGGGAGAATACTATATATATTACGTGGAAGCCTCCTGCTCGTCTCCGGATCATCTACCCGTGCATCACCAGCTAACCTGTCTCTAGTCTGCTCGTGTGAGCACCTAGAGTAATAAGAGGAGACATAAAACTATGGGTCAGACATAAAGCCTGGTATGAGCGATAAGCATCTAAACAGAACAATAACAGGTATACTAAACCATACCAGAACCTGGACCTGCAACCAAAGAGTTAGTACCGCATACCGTACAGTACTCTGAGGTGCCATAATAAATAGTGTAAAGAATACGGGGGTGGGGTGTGTATGTCATAATGATAGCAAACAAATCAACCATAGCAACCATCCTCACATCCCTCACTCAGTGCGTAAATCATACGATGTCCACCACTGTCAATCACTAGACTCATTGAAGTAGTGACGGAGTTCGACTTGTACAACTACTGCTACTTCCAAGCTTACCACATGGAGTCATGACCAAATCTTTACAAATGACCCCACTTCATTGGTTTATAGCCATTTAGTCGTACCTAGGCCATTGCAACCCTGAATCCGTTCACGTACTTCCCATACATAGTGATCCAAAGTCATAAACATCGACTGCCCCTTTGCACACGTCCCGCAGCAAAGCCCAATCATGAAGCCCACTCATTGGTTCCCAACTGGATCCTGAGTCAAAGCCCCTCATTTGGACTTCCTTTGCATCTCGGGTTTCGATTGAATTGGAGTTGGTCTTCAGAAGAGTCATCGCGTAGTAGTAATAGCCCACGTACGGTTTGGTTCGGTGCTCCTCGTCTAGCTCGGTTCGGTTCGGTGTAACTTTCCTACTCGGTTCGGTTCGGTGGTCCTAGTCCATGCCTGGATCAGTGCTCCATCTCTTCTCGGTTCAGTTCGGAAGTGTAGTGCCTATCCTCTGCTTGGTTCGGTGGTTGCTCCCTTCTAAGTTCCCAGATCTGATCATGTCCTTCTCCATTTGCCCGATCCGATCCCACTCGCTTGCTTGCTCCGATCCGACCCGCTCCCTAGCCTACTCCGATCCGCTCTCTAGCCAACTCCGACCCGATCCTGCTCCATAGTTTCGATCCGATCCTCCATCCAACTCCAACTTTAAGCAGTGGCCTTCCTTCTTGCCAAATTTCTTTTGCGCCAGGTTCCAGTTCGGTTCGGGTTCCTTGCCCAGGACTCCCATCCGATCCGAGCCCATATCCGATCCGATCCGAAACCCTGCACAACTTTCTACAACTTTTTCCAGCAACTTGTTTACGCCATTCGACGACGTTTTCGACAAATCTAACTATACTAACCAATCACAAATCATCCCAAACAGTCATAGCAACATAGCAAACTAACCACAAACATCAAAACATTGAATTTACATATCAAAATGGATCGAATCTACCCAAAATCCCATTTTTCCCTTAAGCATGATTAAATAAAACTAATCATAGAATTAACAAAACTTAACCCAATCGAACCAAATTTCTAACAAAGGCATAAAATATTATTTAAGAATTTCTAAACATTTTTCCAGAAATTATTAGTGTATAAATTCGCTAATCTTCACTAATTACCCTTAATTACCGTAATTAGTGCAAAAACTATGCAAATCACTCACCTTGGCCACAAATGAAACACCAAATCTGAAATACTCTCTGTTTGGGTCGAATTCCTATGTATAGCAGCAGCTCCAACCTTGCTCTGTTGCTATTTGGCCTTGTTTTGATGTAGTTTAGGCTTAATCTTCACTATAAATGTGTTTTGGAGTGGTTTTAGAGGATGGAAGCCATTACTAAGGTCTCAAGAAGGTTTGTGGCGGCTCAAAACTGAAATGAAAGTGATTTCCTAACCCTAATCAGCCCTCCTATGCCTCTAAACCCGAAATTCCCCTCTGGGCCTAGCTGCTAATCACCCGGTTAAGCCCAATTAAGCTGTTTTTCACTATCTGAAACTTGTTTCAGCCATATCTCCCAAATGTTGAGTCCGTTTGGCTAATGTGACCACTCTACAGAATTGTAAATCATCATCCGGAGCCAATGGAAGTGGTTTCAGGTCAAAACTCCTTTCCAGTCAAAAGTTATAGCCAAAACAGTACCAACTAGGGGTAAAATGGTCATTTAAAAATCGGGAAAAATCATGAACATGGGAAATGACCTCAATAGTCGTCTCCCAAAGTTACATGACCATACGACTTCGTATGTGAAAGAAATAAATATTCTACGGTCCTATGATGCGTAGAATACGGGTCGTTACACTCTCCCCCCCCCCCCCCCCCCTTAAGAAATTTCGTCCCCGAAATTCCTTAACCCAAAACATACAAAAGATCCTGCATGCCTAACAACCACATACAACCATCAAACATGCAAAACAAGCAAACAGACCTATCCTAGCATGCGGAAAAACTAAATCGAAGTCAAAATCTTACCAGGCAAAGAGTTCTGGGTATATCTTCCTAATGTTCTCCTCTGTCTCCCAAGTGCAATCATTCTCGTCCTCGCTCCACCGAACCTTGACTAGCTTCACCGCCTTCCTTCGAAGTTGCTTCATGTCGTGCTCGACAATACGGGCCGGCTTGCGGTTCCCAACCGCCTCGGGTTCTACTTCGAAGTCCTCTAACTGATCAGGTGAAAAAGTCATATCTGGGTCGTGAACGAACTTCCTTAGTAGGGAAACATGAAATACATTGTGAACTCCCGCCATCTTTTCTGGTAAGCCAACTCTATATGCCAAATTCCCGACTAGTTCAAGAACAGGGAATGGGCCAACAAATCTTGGTGCCAATTTGCCTCTCCTGCCAAATCGTATCACGCTCTTCAACGGAGAAATCTTGACAAACACCAAGTCACCAACGGAGAATTTTAAGTCTCTTCTCCTCTTATCAGCATAACTCTTCTGCCTATCTTGGGCAGCTTTCATTCGTTGTTGAATGATCTTAATCTTATCTGAAGTCTCCCTCACCACATCTGGTCCAAGCATAAATTTCTCGCCAGTCTCTATCCAACATGATGGTGAGTTGCATGGTCTTCCGTACAAAGCTTCAAACGGAGCCATACCGATACTGGATTGGTAGCTATTATTATATGCAAACTCTACTAAATGCAAATGGTCATCCCATGATCCACCAAAATCCAATATACGTGCTCTCAAGAGATCTTCTAAAATACGATTCACCCTCTCCGTCTGGCCGTCGGTCTGAGGATGATATGCAGTACTGAGATGTAATTCTGACCCTAGAGCCTCTTGTAAGCTCTTCCAAAACCCACTAGTGAACAACGGGTCTCGGTCACTCACAATGCTTTTAGGTACTCCATGAAATCTCACTACCCACTTCATATACAATTCTGCCAACTTAGCTGTCGTCCTGGTCGATTTGGCTGGTATAAATCTTGCACTTTTAGTCAGTCGATCCACAATTACCCAAATGCTATCATGTCCCGATCTAGTCCTTGGTAAACCATCGATGAAATCCATCGAGATTTGCACCCATTTCCATTCAGGAATTTTTAATGGTTGTAACAACCCACTAGGCTTCTTTTGCTCGGCTTTAACTAGCTGGCAATTCATGCATTTGGATATAAACCTCCCAATGTCTCTTTTCATCCCTTCCCAGTAGTAGGTCTACTTCATGTCTCGATACATCTTTTTACCACCAGGGTGTATAGTCAGTTTTGAGTGATGACATTCCCTAAGCACTTCATCTCTCAATCCATTGACATTGGGTACAACAAGCTTTCCATTCTTTCTAAGCCATCCATCTCGATCAAGCCCATACTTGTTCATCTCCTCATCGATACCCATCTCTAACTTGGAGATGATTTCCAATAGGTTAGGATCTTCCCTCTGACTAGAGCCGATCCGCTCAATCAAAGTGGGTCTGATCGTCAGACTTGCTAACATTTCTGGATTCAATTCGCACTTTGGTCTGAAATCATACCTAGCGATGTACTCCAGTTGCTTCCATTCTAGAAACATAGCCCCTAAGCTGGCATGTCTCCTACTCAATGCATCAGCCACCGCATTGCCCTTTTCCCGGTGTATACGCGATGTCAAAATCATAGGAAGCCAAGAATTCTAACCACCTTTGTTGCCGGAGATTTAGATCCTTCTGGGAGAAGAAATATTTCAACGACTTATGATCTGTAAACAGCTCAAATCTTTCTCCCAAGAGATAATGTCTCCACATCTTTAACGTGAACACAATCGCTGCCAATTCCAAATCATGGGTAGGGTATCTTCTCTCGTGCGGTTTCAATTGCCGACTTGCATAAGCTATAACCCTACCGCCTTGCATCAATACAACACCTAGTCCGGTACCACAGGCATCCGTGTATACCGTCATCTCTTCATTCCCCTTAGGAATGACTAACACTGGTGCGCTTGTCAACTTGTCCTTTAGACTCTTGAATGCATTCTCGCACCTTTCATCCCAGACAAAAGCTTGATTCTTCTTGATCAACTGGGTCAATGGTGCTGCTATCTTGGTGAAACCTTGGATAAACTTACGATAATATCCCGCTAACCCCAAGAAACTTCTTACATCTGTTGCATTCTTGGGCGTAGGCCAATCTTGTACCGTAGCCACCTTTGCCGGGTCCACGGAAATCCCATTCTCTGATACAACATGGCCCAAGAACCTCACTTCCCTCTTCCAGAAGTGACACTTAGAAAACTTTGCTTTCAATTGGTGTTTTCTCAACACCCCCATCACTATTCTTAAATGTCCCTTGTGTTCTTCCTCTGTCCTCGAATAGACCAAAATATCATCAACGAACACAAGGACAAACTTATTCAACTGATATATGAATACCCTATTCATAAGATCCACAAAATATGCTGGGGCATTGGTCAGCCCGAATGGCATGACCAACCACTCATAAAATCCAGACGGCGTCCGAAATGCCGTTTTAGCTATACTCTCAGCTTCCACTCTAAGCTGATGAAAACTTGTCGCGAGATCCAACTGAGAAAATACTCTCGCGCCACTCAACTGATCAAACAAATCATCTATCCGCGGTAGAGGATACTTGTTCTTCCTCGTCACTTTATTCAACTTGCGGTAGTCTACACACAAACGAAGGGAACCATCCGCCTTGGTAGCAAACACAACTGGTGCTCCCCATTCAGAAACACTCCTTCTGATAAATCTCTTCTTCAAAAGATCGTTGACTTGCACCTCGAGCTCTCGCTGCTCCATTGGTGCTATACGACGAAGTGGCATCACTATAGGTCTGACATCTTTTACCAAATCAATACGGAACTCAATCTCTCGGTGTGGTGGAAGCCCGGTCACTTCTTCGAAAACATCCGGATACTGGCCAACCACGGGCAAATCTGACAACTCACTATGTGGAATATCGAGGGAGTTTATAAAACTAGCCAATACCCCCTTACTGGGTAGACCACCAAGCACTATCCTCTGCCCATCATCCGCTCTAGCTGTCACCAAAAAGCCCTCACAGTCTACCACCACCCCGTATCTTCGGAGCCAATCTACTCCCAAAGTAATGCCAAACCCAGTAAAGCCCAAAACAAAGCAATCACAAACAAACATGCATCCGTGACTCGATAAGACCACATTACGACAAATCATGCTAAGGCTAGTCGAACCACCAATCGGGTTCGTCACTACTAAAGGTCTATCGACAATCTCGGGCTCCAATCCCAACCTATCTACCAGGTCACTAGATATGAAAGAACTGGAAGCTCCGGTATCAAACAAAACTCTAACAGGAACATCATAAACAGAAAGCATACCTTGAATGATGACATTCTTTCCCTTCTCCGCCGCAGTTGGGGCATTCGACGAAGAAGGAATAGCATTAAGGGTGTAGGCTTTCACCATTTGCTTTTCTTTAGGGGGTTGCGGACACTTGTCCTTGTGATGTCCCATTTGGCCACAGTTGAAGCACTTCCTATCCGCTGGCTTGGCCCGACAATTACTAGCATAATGGCCCTTCTTACCACAACTGAAGCACTCAACATCTTGCTTATTCTTTTTCTTCTAGCCATCCTTAGTCTGACTCTGCTTTCTCTTATTCTGGGAACCACCCTTGCCTCCACCACTTGCTTGTGGTTTTGGCTCTTCTGCAGATGCAACCTCATCCCTCGGCTTAGGGTAGAGACTTTCTGACCTCAATGCTTTCCCCACAATCGACTCAAACGTCTCATCGATGTGGTTAATAAGCCTTTCACCCAAGTACTGATCCAAACCAGTTATGAATTTCTCATTCTTCTTCTCGGCAGTATCAATAAGAGATAACCCATACTTCGACAAAGTGTCGAATTCAGCAATATACTCCGAGACAGCTCTGCCATTCTACTTGAGCTCCAAGAATTTCTTAAACAGCACTGACTTCTGAGCAGCTGGAATGAACTTCTCGCTAAAGCGAGCCTTAAACTGCTCCCAAGTAATCTGATCTTCGGGAGTAGCTGCCTTTATAGCATTCCACCAATTCATTGCCCGCCCTTGCAGCTGATGGGACGCTAGCTTTCTCTTCATCGCATCCTCGATACCCAAATCCTCGAAGATACGTTCGCAACTATCCAACCAATCTTGAACATCCGTGGCTGACTCCGTTCCGTGAAACGGCTTCCCACCAAGACTAGTATAATCCTTATTTAGCTTGGCGAAGTCGACCCTCGGCGCCTGCACTATTGGACCACCACCATTTTCACCATTGGGAGCTGCCCTCTGTACATCTCTAAGCATCTCTCTCATGAGGTCAGTAAACATCGCCCTCATGTCAGTAGCATTCCCATTATTGGCCCCTCTACCGGTACCTCTAACATATCGGCTCATCGTCAATCTGAAAAAGGAAACGATTAACGACCCCATAGTGGTGCTAGTGCAGCACGACTTCATTCTTATACTACTAATAGTATATATATATATAGCTTTTGAAAAACCAAAATAATCACAAATACGCTCCCTCGTATATACTATCTCTCCCTGATAACTTCCCTAGGTTAACTACGCAACCTAGAGCTCTGATACCAAATGTGACGGCCCGCCCCGCACCAACCGACATTTAACTCCAATTGTGCGCTGTACACATGTCCAGTTAGCACGGGACGGTCGTCAGAAGAAAAGAAAGAAGGGAACGAACTAATCAAGAACATGTAGAATGTCTCACAACGCATGGAGTAAAATATAATAATAATAACATACTTGACATAAAACAGGTGAGACAGTGCATAAGTTGATAACTAAAATCAAAATCAACATCAGAGCAGCAAAAATCCAAATACAGCTTATTACAACTTTTTTTTTTTAAATTTACTGTCTCTAAACAAAGAAAGCTAAAGCAGAAGATGCACCACCAATGCCCAAGCAGTGATCTTCAACAACACAAGGAGAATACTATATATATTACGTGGAAGCCTCCTGCTCGTCTCCGGATCATCTACCCGTGCATCACCAGCTAACCTGTCTCTAGTCTGCTCGTGTGAGCACCTAGAGTAATAAGAGGAGATATAAAACTCTGGGTCAGACATAAAGCCTGGTATGAGCGATAAGCATCTAAACAGAACAATAACAGGTATACTAAACCATACCTGGACCTGCAACCAAAGAGTTAGTACCACATACCGTACAGTACTCTGAGGTGCCATAATAAATAGTGTAAAGAATACGGGGGTGGGGTGTGTATGTCATAATGATAGCAAAAAAATCAACCATAGCAACCATCCTCACATCCCTCACTCAGTGCGTAAAGCATACGATGTCCACCACTGTCAATCACTAGACCCATTGAAGTAGTGACGGGGTTCGACTTATACAACTACTGCTACTACCAAGCTTACCACATGGAGTCATGACCTAATCTATACAAATGACCCCACTTCATTGGTTTATAGCCCTTTAGTCGTACCTAGGCCATTGCAGCCCTGAATCTGTTCACGTACTTCCCATACATAGTGATCCAAAGTCATAAACATCGACTGCCCCTTTGCACACGTCCCGCAGCAAAGCCCACTCATGAAGCCCACTCATTGGTTCCCAACTGGATCCTGAGTCAAAGCCCCTCATTTGGACTTCCTTTGCATCTCGGGTTTCGATTGAATTGGAGTTGGTCTTAAGAAGAGTCATCGCGTAGTAGTAATAGCCCACGTACGTTTTGGTTCGGTGCTCCTCGTCTAGCTCGGTTCGGTTCGGTGTAACTTTCCTACTCGGTTCGGTTCGGTGGTCCTAGTCCATGCCTGGATCAGTGCTCCATCTCTTCTCGGTTCGGTTCGGAAGTGTAGTGTCTATCCTCTGCTTGGTTCGGTGGTTGCTCCCTTCTAAGTTCCCAGATCCGATCCTATCCTTCTCCATTTGCCCGATCCGATCCCACTCGCTTGCTTGCTCCGATCCGACCCGCTCACTAGCCTACTCCGATCCGCTCTCTAGCCAACTCCGACCCGATCCTGCTCCATAGTTCCGATCCGATCCTCCATCCAACTCCAACTTTAAGCAGTGGCCTTCCTTCCTGCCAAATTTCTTTTGCGTCAGGTTCTAGTTCGAGCGGGTTCCTTGCCCAGGACTCCCATCCGATCCGAGCCCATATCCGATCCGATCCGAAACCCTGCACAACTTTCTGCAACTTTTTCCAGTAACTTGTTTACGCCATTCGACGATGTTTTCGACAAATCTAACTATACTAACCAATCACAAATCATCCCAAACAGTCATAGCAACATAGCAAACTAACCACAAACACCAAACCAATGAATTTACATATCAAAATGGATCGAATCTACCCAAAATCCCATTTTCCCCTTAAGCATGATTAAATAAAACTAATCATAGAATTAACAAAACTTAACCCAATCAAACCAAATTTCTAACAGAGGCATAAAATATTATTTAAGAATTTCTAAACATTTTTCCAGAAATTATTAGTGTATAAATTCGCTAATCTTCACTAATTACCCTTAATTACCGTAATTAGTGCAAAAACTATGCAAATCACTCACCTTGGCCACAAATGAAACACCAAATCTGAAATACTCTCTGTTTGGGTCGAATTCCTATGTATAGCAGCAGCTCCAACCTTGCTCTGTTGCTATTTGGCCTTGTTTTGATGTAGTTTAGGCTTAATCTTCACTAAGAATGTGTTTTGGAGTGGTTTTAGAGGATGGAAGCCATTACTAAGGTCTCAAGATGGTTTGTGGCGGCTCAAAACAGAAATGAAAGTAATTTCCTAACCCGAATCAGCCCTCCTATGCCTATAAACCCGAAATTCCCCTCTGGGCCTAGCTGCTAATCACCCGGTTAAGCCCAATTAAGCTATTTTTCACCATCTGAAACTTGTTTCAGCCATATCTCCCAAACGGTGAGTCCGTTTGGCTAATGTGACCACTCTACGAAATTGTAAACCATCATCCGGAGCCAATGGAAGTAGTTTTAGGTCAAAATTCCTTTCCAGTCAAAAGTTATGGCCAAAACAGTACCAACTAGGGGTAAAATGGTCATTTAAAAATCGGGAAAAATCATGAACA
This sequence comes from Allium sativum, assembly GCA_030737875.1. Lineage (NCBI taxonomy): Eukaryota > Viridiplantae > Streptophyta > Magnoliopsida > Asparagales > Amaryllidaceae > Allium > Allium sativum. The sequence goes on along the minus strand of CM060912.1, from coordinate 787,377,170 downwards.
TGGGAAATGACCCCAATAGTCGTCTCCCAAAGTTACATGACCGTACAACTTCGTATGTGAAAGAAATAAATATTCTACGGTCCTATGATGCGTAGAATATGGGTCGTTACATTAAATATGCAACTTTTTATTTGGAGTATTTTGCACCCTTAATCAATATTTTGGGATTTCACAATATGAGTTAACCTACTGATATTATTATATTTTTGGGATCGTGGCACCCCGCTGGACACAACTATATTTTTATGTCTGTAGTTGCTCATACAAACACAGAACCTAACACAACGGCAACTCTTATAAAAATATCTATCTTAAAACAAATTTAAAAATTCACATGTGACGTACAATCCTACAGCTTCCTGCCAAGACTAAAATACATCTACACCAAGGTACCTATTCAAGCCTAATTAACATATGAATACAGTAGACTTATATGTTTCAGACATGCTTCATACTTGAGGAACATGCAGACCACAACAATGCCAAAATGGAAGCCATGAATTAATGTGACCCCTCTCTTATTTCCACATCATAACGTTGGAATTTGTGTACAAAATTCATTGGGAAAGCAAAATGAACAGGGTAGACTTTATTGAATAACCAATAGTGAAGTACTATCTAATTTGCATAGGCTGAATGGCAGACCACGAAACAACGTTAAGATATATATAATATATTATAAAAATCAAATCTAACTGTTCCTCAAATCTTAAGTTTTTCTCCCTAAGCATCTACTACAGACCTAAGAACGTGGAAACGCAGGATCTATTTCTTATCAAATACTTCACTGTGAAGGCTTCTTTGAGTTTTCAAATCACCAGGACTTTACCGCAAGTCTATATCCTAATCTAGGATGTACGCAACCTACGTTGTTTAATCCTTAAGATGACGAGCTATTGTCAATTATAAATACATAAATAAGAGCACTAGCCATTTTCATTTTTCATTTCTTCAGAAAGCAAGCATTTACAGTCCGAAACAATTAAGTGAAATAAAATGATAACACTTAACCCCTAAGCTAAAAAAAAAAAATTGCTTTCCTTAGGAGCCAAGGTTCGTACCCCATCTCATCGCACAGCTACCCTTGTTTTCTCCTTCACATGCCTACTCGTACAACTAGCCTCCCAAATACTGAATTCATGCCCAAGCAAATGCCGCAGTGAGTTTTCAAATCAAAGATAACCTACAAACCTAATCGCTACGTCCTACTACTCCTATTACTTTGGCATTAAGGCTTATAACTCTATAAATACAGGAACTACACCATTTTCGTTCCATCTTGTTTCTCCACAACAACTAAACCGAACCCATTAATTAAAAATAGAATAAAATTAGAGGATTCGAGAGCAGTTGTTATATAAAAGTAGTTGATTGGGTTGTTCGAAAGGAAGCATGAAAGGGATGTCATTTATTTAATGAGTGTGAGTGTGTTTAAATGGAGTATACTGGTAGTTATTTGTTCATGGAGTAGTTGGGGTGCTTGCGGGTTTATGTACATGAGGTTAACTTGGTGTAGGCATTTGGTAGAGAGGAAAAGCCGGGTTCAGGGTGGAACACGTACGGCATGGGTTGGGGTTTGCATGGGAAGCATGCACACTCGTTGCGGTGAGGGAGGGATATTTTGATGGGCTGAAAGGTGAAAACGTGTACAGGGGAGAAGACATGGAATGCATTAGGAAAGAAGAACAATAACGCAATAGTATTGTTGTCGCATGGAGCCTTGCTTTCACACGTTGAACTGAGAGGAAATTAAGGGTGAGAAGCTCAAGGTGGTGGACACAACGGTGGACTTGGTTCTCATTTTCACGAAGGATGGAAAGAGATACGGGAGGGATGAAACACGGAAAATGATCATGAGTATATTTAAAGGGAGCAGCGTTCTTTTCTTCCATCAGTGAAGATGAAATATGTATGCGTTGGAGTCTGGGTCTTAACGAACGAGATGGGCCAGATTTTTAAATGGAAGGCCCAATTATGCGGAATAAAATATTGAAGCCCATAAAGAAAAGGGACGGAATTCAGAAGGAAAGTAGGAGCGGTACCGGATGGAAGCAGGCAACATTATGGTGGATAGTTATTTCTTGAACGGACGGAAATGTTTTGGAGCAAGGGTTAAACAACATAATTGGTGGAGAGGGCCAGGTGGAGCGAACGTGTTGTTTAAAAGGGGTCATTGGGCGGAATAAGAAATGATTTTCAAACCGTTCGTCACATTAGAATTATATGATCGTAAGCTTCACAACAGAAGCAGTCTGGAGCAATTTGGAGATCGGTAAATTTTAGGCGAATTAAAATGCCGGCTATAATCAACTAACGCAAATCGTTATTTAACGGTTAACGCGCAAGGTGAGTAAATTCACTGACTCTGATCTATTTTTAAATATTGTAATGTTGGTTGAATGTTGTGTGATGGTCGCTTCGGTAAATTACAATTAAATTGGTTGAAAATATATATCGTTGCATATGTACACATCATTTGGTTGGATATTGATTCCATCGATTAAAATATTCCCTAGTATGGAATCAGCGATAATTGTTTGACTAACATCGGTGGATGCAGGAAACCGGCTGGTGGAATCCAACTAGAATCCTCAATGTTTATATGTACTGTTATTTATATATGCACTGGTTGAACCCAACTGACATTGAAACCCTATGTGGATATTGATGTTGAATGAAAATTCGATGTTATTTTGATAAACAATGTCAAATAAGAAAGTGGCAACAACCGACCATAAATCCATCGTTTGGTTAAGAAATCAATTTGCCAATAGGTGAATCAACGAAGTTAATTATAAAAAATATATTTTTATAATTAATGCGAATTTTAAATTATAATAGAAGTTTTATTATAAACTGGTATTTTATAGTTCATTCTATAAAGTAAACGTAAACGATTATTTGACATTTAAATAAGTTATTAAGCTGTAATTATCCTACGAGTGGATAATTTGAATAATTATTTTAAAGCAATAGTTAAGAAATATTATTAGATTAATTATATTAATCTAATGGTAAGAAGTGAATAAAATCAGTTAACGAATTTACTGATGGAATGAAGTTGATTTAATCAACTGTTTATTTGGGAAATGATTAATTGGTCTTCAATTAATCTAACGGAAATAGTTTAGAAATGAGTAATCAAAATTAATTTAATTACCTTTTAAATTAATGAAGTTTTAAATAGTTATTGAACTAGTATAATTAGTATTGTTTATTTATAATGAAGTAAACCGTTTTACTTCAGCAAATGATCAAGTTAATCACTATTTTATTAAAGTAATTGGTTCTTAAATGGATTTCATTTAAGATGGTATTGAGTATGTAATAAGATGTTTACTTGAATGGGGTATAATATTTCGAATAAAGAGTAAATTGTCAAAAGATGAAGAACGTTATTGATTTTTGATAAGAGAAGTTTCAAATGGTATTGTATAAGGAAGACGAAGCAAAGAGTTAATGTTTAATATAAATAGTTGTAAACAACCGAGTTTTCGGAATAAGGATATGGCGTCGTAAAACCATATTAAGCAAGAAATACGGTTAATGAACATTATAAGTAATAAGGAGTTTAGAGTTACAGACGTATATCTATTCTAAGATAAGAACGATGTCGATCAAGGTCTGAGAGGTAAATAAAATAGCCCAACTTGAACGACTTCACTATTATCGAGGAACGATATCAGTTTGTGACGAAAAGAAATGTCAAGATTAGTATAAAAGGAATATGGCAGCGTATTGCAAGTCTTAGAACTATAGCGATAAAATAAAGTTGTTGAATAGGCTTAAGCATGACTGTTACGTCGAGATTAGTTATAAAGGAGAATATTACAGCGTATGACAAGTTTTTGAACTATAACGATGAATTAACGTTGTTGACCAAATTTAAGCGTGATTTTTATATATAACACTACTCCTGGGGAATGAGAACAAATTTGAAATCCACTTATTCTAAAGTAATAAGTAACGATGTTGTCCAAAGAAATATAAGAATAAGAGTTTATAATAACTGAGAATGCTTTCCAAGAAGCGTGAAAGTGCTAAAACAGGGTTTGAGAAATATCTGGTAAGATACGGTAATGCGAATAATAAAACGAATGTTAAATAAAAAGTGCCCGTGGTTGTGTGATGTTAGTTGTACATGTGAATGGATGTTTGTTTTACTTTGATAGTTAAATAACCGACTATCAAAGTGTTTTGACCATCGTTGTCAATACGGAGAGACCGGTTGGATATATTATCTGAAACCACTCCGTATAGACATAAGCGCTGCAAATTTGATTATGTCGAAGACAATTGAAGACGGGGTAAAATGCAAGGGTCATCCTGTTCCAGAATGGTGTTTTCTGTTTGTCCAGTCCCAGGACAACTTGTATGGATGAATGTCTGACAGAGTATTCCTAACGGTCACATAAGACGATCTTTTCAAGATATTACGTCTGGTGGCGGAGAAATTTGTTTCTCTTAGCTTTTATACCCGTAGTATTTTGGGAAGATCAACTAGTGATTTGATGGGTTTGACGATGTGGCATTCAAAAGTGTATGGGGGTCAGATGTTCTAAAGGATAGACGTAGCCTCAAGCTTCACAACCAGGAAATGACAAAAAATCGGGCAGGAAGCATGGCTATGTGGGTTGCTCCCATTAGGGTGTATAATCACATATCTAGAGAAATTCCTTTTACTTCTTTAATCTATTCCGATGTTGTCCCTTTTCGGGAAACGGTGGTTTGAGCCCAACCGTTGGTGATATACATTTGATACACTCAAGCGAAATGAGTGGTCGGTCATGTGTGGGCCGGGTTGCAAGACGTTATTGTTGAACCCAGTGTATTCGCCTCTAGAGATACACTATCGGCAGGTGGTCTCATACCTTGTCATAGTTGGAATCCAATCTCTAATAAGCGCCCTGCGGTTTTTGATTTTATACTATGTATGTAGAGCGTGAGATGCAAGTGTTCTGCTATTTGGATATTTACTTGATTAGACATTATTATAATATCACTGGATTTTGATATCAAAATATTTTGGATCATAGTAAGGTAAAAAACATCCATGTTTATGTGTGGGCTGGTCTTACTATTATCCTTCTGTTTCAAAAGGATTTTCAAAGTTAAACCGTGTGGTTGGAATTTACTCACACCAGTCCCATGACTGACCCAGAGTTTACTTTGTTTGTTTTTCCCTAAACTCTTGGGTGCCCAAATTTGTACGGGCAGTCAAGTGTTTCAGGCTTTACAGATACACTTGGAAGAGCATGAAGCAGGAGTCTTCACTATTGGTTATTTAGAGTTATTTCCGCTGTATCAAATGTTATGTTGTACACTGATATGGTATGTATATACAAAACAGATTTGTATTTCAAAGTTATGTTATATAATATATTTTATTCGTTCCGCTGTGAGATTCGTGTTTACTCTGATTTTGTTCAGCCGTGTTCTTCTTCTCCTTCTATTCTATTAGTTCTATCTTTTCTATCTCATCCTCTAATTTCTTTCTATTAATGATCCGGTATTTTAGATGTCTGAGCAGGCGACGCTGGGTTTTGTGTCGATTTTCAGAGTCGAAAATTCCAGTTCGTTACAATTTTCTTTCTCTTCGTTACTTAATTATGGTTTCGGAAATGTTGTTTGCAGAGGCCTTTCTTCATGTGTAAGAATGTTGGTTATTTCTTTCACCTGCATAATTGGTAAGGAAATTTTGTATTAGTTTTTTGAGTAAGATATTATGTAACATTATTTAGGCATTTCACTTCATGATAAGATATAAGGGAATCCTTAATCAAATGCACGATCATCGTCATCGGGAAGGCGCTGAGCAGCAGGTACGGCAGGATCTTCCTCGTGTCTTTTATGCGCTTTCAGATCAATATGCACCTCATGTGGAGCTAGAGTAGGTGAGAACAAAGTGAATACTCGGGTCTCCAGCAAAGATGATGGTTATGAAACTAGTACTATGAGAGTTATAAATTAATATTATGTATAGTGTATTACAATTAATACTATGCATAAGCAAATTTATAAACTGATATTGTGTAGTGTTAAAAATGGTACCAAGGATTATGCTGTATTATAACTGATAATATGAAAAAGAAAAGAAAACATTATATAGAAGCAAACTGATAATATATAGAAAAATAATTATGCTAAATATTGAAACTGATACTATGTGAAAGATAAACTGATACCATATGGAGGCAAATTTGATATTAGTTAGTGGCACAAATTAAATTAAGATTTTATTTTAACTTGCCTCACCCTCTTTTACATCATCTAAAAATTGTTTGACTAGTATGTCTTTACACTTCCGCAAATCTCATTGTGCATATCTTGGTAAATCTTCGCTTCTTTGCCTTCTTGGTTGTATAAGCCTCATCTTCTCGCAAATGCAATACTATAAACATGTGAAGATTTGATTAAATGTGATTATTAAGAAGAATTTTTACTTCAAATAATAATATTTTGAGAAATATATATCTTACTAATGGAAGCATAGATCATATGGACATATTTCTTGTTTTATGGGTAAATTTTTTGACAAATTTACTCTAAAAAAATTTATGGCTTATGGTCAAGAAATAGTGTATAATGTTTCAAAATCTATTAAAAATGATATAGTTCCTCATCTAAGTTTTTGTTCGTTGTTGGAGTAGATAAATGTCGATAGTATTTTCATTACTATAAACAATGGCGAATCCTCTTCATTTGCTTTTTTTATACTTCCTATTTTGTTTTTGTTTCAACTGTGTTTTTTATAATGAAGTCAAACTATAAAAATCTCTACATGCGAATTCTTTGCATTCAGGAGGAATAGTCTTCTTGTCATTTTTTTATGTTGGTTCAATGTTTTTTCCTTCTAATGACAGGCCAAAAAGTAAGCTAAAATCTAGGAAGTAATTTTATTTTATCTTTTCACAAAAATGAAAGTATAAGTTTCAGTTGAGCAACAAGTGTATAAAGCATCCAAATTGTGTAGGTGCTTCTTGCAAACTTTCATTGTAATTATTCTTCATAAAAGACGTTGAAGAAGTTGTAAAATGGCGTCTTTTCCAAGATCTTTATTTGTTTCTTACTTAGCCCTTTTTTATTTTATCAATTTTAGTGTTTTGAAAGTTTCTTATAAGCCACATATGTAGGTTGTCTGCCTTTCCATCTTCAAGCTTTTATATTTTTTGCTCTAGTGTTTTAGCTGTTACATTCTTGCTTATAATATGTGGATTAACAAGATCATTGCCATCCTAATGTACGAAAAAGTGGCATTAAGTTGAACATGAAACAAATGTTATTGGAACAATACAATACATAGGGAATCAATTGCAACGAAACAACTGTTATGAGTGTCTCGCAAGTTGTTAAGATAGGAATGACAGTTTGAATAAATAGTCCCACTTCACGGAATAAATTGAAGAAGTGTAGTATACATATGAGTTGGTAGGCACGTAACAACAAGGATTCCTTTTGTTACAAGAATGTGCATGCCAACTCATATGATGCGCCCTATGTGGAAGGAATGAGGACTTTGTTCCAACCGCCATTACACAAAAATGATATCAGAGATGAAAGTTACGGACTGGGCCATGCAGGTAGGCAGTGCTCTCAAAAGATACTCGTATGATGCGAGTCAAGGGGAGATTGTTAGGATTGTCTCGCATGTTGTTAAGGTAGGAATGACGAATTGAATAAATTGAAGGAGTATAATTTGGTAGGCACGTAACAATGGAGATTCCTTTTGTTGCAAGGATGCATGTGCCAACTCATATGCATGCGCCCTATGTGGAAGGAAGGGAGACTTTTTTCCGACCGTCGTTACATAACAACAACTACATACATATGTAACATGGGGCATTATTTTTGGAGCATAAAGATATCTTTTTTTGTTAAACATACGTATCAATTTGTTAAACAGAGGCATAATGGTATCAGTTTTGTTGAACACAGGTGCCAGTTTTGTTAAATAGAGATATAAACATATTAGGTTTTTTCAATACAGCTAACGATCTTATTGAACATAGGTGTTAAAGTGTCAGTTTTCCTGAACATACGTATCGGTTTCATTAGACACAAATATAAAAATATTATTCTAGATGAACTTAAGGTTAGCCTTGTTAAACATAGGTACAAAGATATCAGTTTTGTTGAACTTAGGTATTTGATTTCATAAAAACGAGGTTAGAAATTTTCTGAAAAATCCAAACTAATAACTTCAAATAACAACCTTTAAACAAAAGTACTATTTGTATCACCTTTTTAAGATTCCACTGTTAGATTTTATTTTTTATAATGATTTGGAAAATGGTTTATAAAATCCTTAGTGACCACTTTTACTCAAAATGAACAGCTGGTGTTAATTTCTTAAAAACGTATGGTTCAGATAATTTTGTCAATCCTAAAAAATAACATCGAATAAACAAAATACACATAACCTTTTTTATATTTATATCAATTTTATGAAAAATTGCAGTAAAAACAATTTGTTTAATTAAAAGTAACAACTTTGAAGCTAGATAAAGTGGATATCATTTTTATAAGGAATTGGTATAATATTTGGTACAAATAAAATGGAAAAAAAAATCCAAATTACAAGTCATTAACTCCATACAACATACAATGGGTATTAGTTTTCTAAAATGTCGATATTAGTTTTGTAGAATGTTTTCAATTACAGAGCACCAACCTAAATCTAATGGATGATGGGTATCATCTTTATAATATTTTAATATTAGTTTTGTTGCAAATTATAATTCAGGCTATTTTTAAGCTGCAAAGCTTTGTCTTCAACTAAACAAATTATAGATATAATTTCTGCAACATGTTATAAAATGATAGTGTTTGCAATATTATCAAACTGATTTGTTGCTCAGATTTTTTTTTTTAACTGCTAATTGTTTTTCCTTTTCTATTTAAGTTTTTTTTTGTTTAACATTTATTATACTATTAAAATAGTTTTAAGATAATAAATGTTGTTAGTACCAGTTTCATAATTTAAGAATTGTCTACCTATTAAATTGTCGTTTGAGATTCTGTAACAACCCTGTTTTCCCATCAAAATTTTATGAATGTTTAATTAAAAATGAAAGTGTTAAATTTGAATTATGATGATTTTGCTAATTAAATGAATGGATTAAATTAGATAAAATTGTCATAATATTAAGTAATTTTATATACATGTAATTGAAATAGATGAAAATATAATTATTTTGTAATGAATATTGGATTATTAAATAAATAAATTATCAAGTATTAGGTTAAATAAAATTGTCAATTATCAACAAATAAATCATCAAACACGACATGAATCAAGCTGTAATAAATATAAAGTGGTTTTGGAATTGTTAAATGATTTTATATACTTAAAATAATAAATAATAGATATTCTATTATCTTGAAAGTTGAGTTAACAAATAGATTAGGCGAGTGTTGATTGTAATAATATAGTCGGTTATCAATAAAATAAGTCATACTTGGAAAAGTAAATCAATGTATATAAGTTGAAATTCGCCTTAAGAAGAAAATATAATTAAATTAAAAGATAGAAATTTAAATTTGTTAAAGCCTTAAGTAAACTTTGGTCAAACCCAAAAATCAATCAACCCCAAAACCCATTAAATTTCCTTTTGCTTTCTTTCCTTGGAAGCTAATTATTATTTGCCGACCTCGCACACACAAAACAACAAAATTTGTTTCCTCAAAGTCTGATGCCCTAGAAAAAAAAATCAAAAATCATTGAAAAAAGAGAGAGGGCCGCTTACCTTCGAAAATTAAAGGCGAGAGAGCCTCGTGAGTAGGAGGCGCACGATGGTGAGTGGAGGCCGGGGAGGGAGGTGACGCGCAGGTGGTTGGAACAAACGATCTTGTTCATCCAGAAAAAATGAGCGAAGCAATCTCCTCCGATCTAGGGACATATGCAGGGCGGAGGACTGGAACAGTTGTGCGTGCGTTGGGGGAGCGGATGGTTACAAGTCGGCGTGGGACGGACAGTCGAGCATGACCTGGAGCTCAATCGATGAACTATGATTCTTGTTATTGGCTTGATGCTATTGTTCAGAGGAGATAGGTTCGCACGTTATTTGATTGATTGGGGAAACAAAGGTTCAGAAGCAGCATATGAATAGGTTAACAAAATTTATCATGTATAGATTGACGGCATTGCAGTCGTAAGCTGTATTACTCAAGCGTCGCTCAGGTGAGTTTTCCCTTCGCTTACATCAATTTCTTCTTCCATAATAGCTATATATATCTATGGCACCCCAATTACTTAGCACCCCATTTGCACCTGAATTGTAGCCTCTCATTTGTAATTAAAAAAGTTAGTGGAAAGAGAAAGAATGAGGAACGTGTGGTGGAAATTAGGGGTGCTACACTATTTGGGGTGCTCTTGATATATATATATATATATATATATATATATATATATATCGAATTGGATTGCTTGGATGATTGAATTGGTTGCCTGTTTGATTTTCAAATTATGCTTATAAAAATTATTTATTTTGAGATTGATCAATTTGTAATTTTAAATAAATGGAGAATTATGTGTATAAATATATATATATATATATTTATGTATATATATCTTTGTAGATGATAATTAATAATACAACACTTTAAATTATGAATTTTGAATTGTAAATATTAGTGTATAATGAAATTTCAAATATCGATCGGTACTTTAAATTATAACTAGATATAAATTTAATCTAACACCATAAATATATATATATATACATATATATACACGTATATATGAGGAGCGTTCAATGACACCCCAAATAGTGTAGCACCCCTTTAGCCCCCTTGATTTCCACCATACATTTTTGTTTCTCTCTCCCTCCACTAACTTATTTAACTATAAATACTTGGCCACAAATGAGGTGCAAAACAGAGGCCAAAAAAATGGGTGCCATATAACCCTCATATATATATATATATATATATATATATATATATATATATATATATATATGAGATAGGATCAGGAGCACCCCAAATAGTGCAGCACCCCCTTTAGCCATCTGATTTCCACCACGTATTTATGTTTCTCTCTCTACCCACTAACTCTCTCTCCCTCCACTAACTTATTTAAATATAAATGGGTGGTCTAGGATGAGGGGCATTTGGGGTGCTATAAACTTGGGGTGCCATAGAATCTACCTCTCTCTCTCTCTCTCTCTCTCTATATATATATATATATATATATATATATATATATATATATTTGAAACTGAGTAAACTTTTCTATTAGGCACTAGGCCCAAGATGTTTTGATTACATGACGCAAAAATCACGTGATGTGTAGATATTCGGTTTAACCTAACAAAACATAACTGGGCATAAATAAACAAACATTAAACTAAAACATTCTCAAATTAAAACCTAACTTCCATCGTTTTTTTCAAACTCATGGCGGCTCAAAATTACGCTTGTTGGTTTCTGGAATTCCTCCCAACACTTCCCTCAAATTCGCACATACAATACCTCAGACTTCTGATCCCATGCTATCGGTTAAGTTTACCATTTTGATTCTTCTTCTACTTAGCTTAATTTCACAAATTGCAAATTTACTCACCATCATTGCTTATTTTTTTCTTTCCTTTGAACATGCGTGTGTTGCGTTATCTCCAAACCGTTGCTACAACAAATGTCGAGGAGACCTTATCCAGCTTGGTTTTCAAGTTTATGCCTTTGTCTTTTCGAGCTAGGTATTCTGCTATTTCTCTTAAGTTATATGAATGGTTGTTAGAATATGTAGCAATTTTGCAATTTTTGGCCACCATAGATGCGTAGTCGCAAGCAAAGAATTGGTGGTCATGAGTCTCTTCAGCCATGTCGCATAAAATACAAAATTTCTCATCAGTGATTCCCCATTTAGATAATTTGTCCAACGTAGGTAGACGACCAAGAATTGCCTTATATGCAGTGAGTGAATTCTTAGGGCTATTAGCTTTATCTTATATTGTTTTACTCCACGTTTGCAAATTTTGTCGATCTCGAACAGATATCCAGGCTGATTTAATCGAAAATTGTCCTTTAGAGTCGTTCCATGCCTATACGTTATTCTCTCTGCCTGAGTATAAAGGCATTGCGTTGATGTTTTGTTTGATAATATTATTGCATGGAAGATGATCACAACACCATGTCTGACTGTCAATTATATGATCAACAGTAATATCAGGAGAACCAAAAGCCGAAAAAGTGTCACATCCCACAATATCAATCATTGATTTACCCAGAATCTGAGGGTCTTTCCACAAATTAGTATTTCTACCATTAGAAAATTCTCTAATGCAATTATAAGCAAGAGTATCTCTTAATCAAAGAACAACTTTTCAATTAGCATGAGCATTATTATCCACAGCCATATACCAAAAATTTCCTTTAATATATCTTTGTCGCATCCATCTTGCCCAAAGACCATTGTCGTTTATCACTTTCCAACCTTGCTTCAATGTGAATACATCTCTCATATCCCTGAAATTTCTCAAACCAACACCTCCTTCATCTTTTGGTCTACATAAATCAGCATATTTTATTTTGTGGTATCCTCCCCTCCATATGAAATCAGAACACACCTTTTCAATCTTCTCAACAGAAGCAACAGGTATTTGAAACATTTGGATCCAAAAGTTCACTTAAGCCTGAATAATTGTATGCACATTTTCAATTCTCCCTGCTAAAGTTAACATTTTCGAAATCCAACCTTGAAGTTTATCTTTGATTCTGTCAATAAGACCCACACATCTCTATCTATAATTTTATTTGTGGATAAAGGAACACCTAAATACTTGACAGGTAGAGTCCCCTAGGTAACTCCAAGAATTTCTCTATTGTCACAAAATTTGCTAAAGTAGCATTTAGTCTTGTTCTCACTCACTTTCAATTCAACATAAGTCTACAGATGCTGGAAATTGTTTTTAATAGTTCTAGTCGATGTTTCATTTGATTTAATGCATATTACCAGGTCGACAGCATATAAGAGATGGCTTATCTTAGGTTGGAAATTATAAACAATCTAAATGCGTCTATTGTGCACCAAAAATTCCATTTGAAGGGAGAAATACTCCATTGCAACAACAAATAGGTAAGGAGATAACAATTCTCCTTGTCTAATCCCCCTGTTATATCGAATGAATCCCCTTGGGATATCATTGATCAATATAGAGAAGGTATGGGTAGATATACCCTCACGAATCAACTTAACAAACATTCTTGGGAAACCCATGCTTTCTAACATAATAAAATTACGATTGATTTTGTTATATGCTTTTTGAAATTAAACTTTTAAACAAAATTTATCCGCACCTGGTTTATTGAAATTTCTAACAATTTCGTGTACCAGCAACAAGTTCTCCGATATACTTCTGCCCTTAATAAAAGCACTCTGACACTCAGAGATGATGTCTGGTAATATTTGTTTCATTTTATTACATAACACCTTGCTAAAATTTTTATAAAGAACATTGCAACAGGCTATAGGTCTGAACTATTCAGGTCTGGCGGGGTTTTCAATTTTTGGGATGAGGCAAATGAAAGTGTGATTCATTTCTTTTATGATTTTCCCTGTATTAAAAGCTTCTTGAATAACTTAAATGATATAATCTTCTAGGACCTCCCAATGCTGTATGTAAAATCCAGCATCCAGCTTGTCAGGACTGGGGCTGGCATCAACATTGATGGACTTCAATGCGTCCTAGACTTCAGTGGAAACAATACGTTCGAGCAACAACCGTTTACCTCTGGCGTTGACCAAACGCCTGCAATTGACAACAGGTAAGTTATATAAAGAGAATTAAAATAGTCAATAGCAGTATGTTCTAGATTATTATAATAATTGCTAGAATTGCCAAAGTTGTCAATAGACTGAAATCCGCAATTGATATGCTTTCGAATGGACATTTTTGTGTAGAAAAATTTAGTGCTTGCATCCCCATCAGTGATCCAATGTTCATTGGCTTTTTGCTTAAGTTCAACAGCTTTGATTTCCATTGCTGTAGCAAGTACTTTTGAGATTCATGATATCTGGTCCAGACTTCATCCGAATTATCACCATCGTCTATCGTTTGTAAGAACATGGTGCATTCATTTTGGAGAAGGTTGATGTTATCATAATCTTTAGTTTTGCATTTGTTCCATTCTTTAAGGCACTTTTTCGCATGTTTAAGAATCTAAAGAATTTTGAAACCAACACATCCATCTTGAATCACACATGAATTAAAGTTAATGGCATTATCATAACCTTCAATCATTCTCCAAGCATTAACATATCGAAAAGGTTTTCCATTTTCATTATACTGATCATTTAAAAGCTGAATGAGAATAGGACTATGATCACTTTTAAAGGTAGACAAAATTTCCACCTTAATTTCAGGCAGTTTAATAATTCATTCAGAGTTAATCAGCACTCTCTCTAATTTGCACGATTTTTTTTTTACTCTCACCACTTCTTCGTTTATATTCCAGATCACTATGGATTGGTTCTAGAAGCCCAGCCCCTACAACGCAGTTGTTAAATTCAGTAAGTTGGGATCCTCGAAGAGGCGCACCACCCATTTTATCATCTTTATTGAGCACAGCATTGAAATCACCACAAACATTCTAGGGAGTCAAAACAGTGTTTGCTAAGTTTTTTAATTTATTCCACAATTCACTCCTACCATTAGCAAAGTTACTAACATATACAGCCATCAGTGTTATATGTAATCCACCAATGTTTTTAGCACTTATAATTATTTGCTGATCATTCTTATCTATAATCTGCAAGCACCAAACAGACTTACACCAAAGAATGACGATTCTGCCTTTACATCCAGCATCATTATTGTAGCAGTAGTCCCATTCTTCACCAATTAAATTTAGAAAGTATTGCATGTTTTCATCACTGAACTTATTCTCTAAGATACACATAATAAAAGGAGAATATTTCCTCCTAATATTGAAGAGGTCTAACTATCTAGTATCGTTGTTTGGACCTCTAACATTCCATGTGATTATGGATATTTATTAAGTGATTGACTGTTCCTCAAAATTCTGGGTGAGGAGCACACCACCACTTTCTTTTTACGAATCACATGTTTGCCTCTGAATTGCTTTCGATACTTCTTGTTTGTCTTTGTTAAATTCTCTGCAGATTTCTCTTCAGTATCATCTTCCTCTTCATCAGTGGATAGATTAACATCATCTAAATTCATTGACTCATGGTTTTCAGGATCAAGTGCAAGAGGACCAGACCCAGCAAGTGGGGATATCAAGCTAGTTTGAGGATCGGGGACATCACTAGGGTCAGACTGACCCACCAAATCATCTTAAATTTCCTTTTGGTTTGCAGAAGTAGTTTTATCATGTCTGTTCTTGCTAGTCGAAGTTCCACTAATGTTTATAGTATAGGTATTGCCACATCCTGCATATAGTGGTGTTTTTCTTTGTGACTTATCATGAAGGTTCTGTGTCACCTCAAATTCAACTTGTTGTTTCTGATTTTTGTTTGGTGAAGTTGTGATTATAACTGGACTTTCAGTAGTAGAACTAGTATGAATATTATTGACTTTTTCTCTCCACACTTATGTTACTGGTTTTACAACAATGTTACATTGCTCATCACTGTGCCCAAAGCATTTGCAAGCTTTACAAACTGGAGGAACGAATTCATATTCAACTTCTTGAATATGTACATTGCCATTTTTATCTTTAGCTCTCACTTGTTTAACCAAATTATCATTTGCCTTAATGTCAATAAGTACTCTGGCAAAGTTAAGTCGTTTAACATTTCTAGTATAATCGTTCATATATAAAGGAGTACCAATTAGACTAGCTAACTTACTAATGCCTCTTGCATTCCATAGCGACAAATCCAAGTTTTTTAGTATCACCCAAACTGGGTGTGAATCGAGCATTTCTCTCTCCAATCTTAAATTAGGTTCCCATTTCTTAATGAATGTTAGCTTACTATCCTTAAACCATGAACCAACATCTAATACTTTTTTGCAGTCCTCTTCTTTTTCAAATTTTATTAAATAAAACCCATTTTCATGTGCAAAAACATCCCAACCACCAGTAGGTTTCCACTATCTTCTTATGTAAGCATTGAGGTGAACATAATAAGGACGTCTTCCTACATGATATATATAAATAGAATTTCTCCACATATCATATGCATAAGAAAATACGTCTTCATCAATATCAGCATATGTGCCTTCAGCGTCTTTTGTGCCTTTAAAATATTCGATATCACCTTCAATTCTAGTGTTACCAGCAATAGCTTGCGCCTATGTCTTAGATCCTTTCTGAAAAATTGGCTGATTTTGTCTTCTCTTTTGATTACATGCTTTGTTTAATAAATTAACCCCAGATCCACCGGTTATTGCTTCTTTCAATCATTTAGCCTTCCGCTTTATCACCTCCTGCCATTCGAAATCGGATTGATTAGTAGTTTGAGAAATAGGAATTTGACAGCCAAAGGAGGCTGCCATGAGAGAAGAGTGTGTGTGTGTGTGTGTGTGTGTGTGTGTGTGTGTAATACACACACACACACACACACACTTATTTAAGTAAGTATTAGCGTTTAATTTATGTTATTGAAAAATATATAAGTATGAACATCAATTTGATTTTATGTATTTTCTCAAGCTTATACTTATAATTAAATATTTTATTCTAGAATAATTCTATCTGGTTTGTTTAGCTATTAAAATATTTCACAATAACTCAAAATAAACCATTTGTGAAGTTTTCATTTTTTTTATATTATGAAATAGCTTTTTATAATTTGGCTTGTTATTTTGTTTATTATATTACATAACATATTTTATTGTTTGTACAATTATGTGATGAATTTTATGTTTTTAAATACCTGAGTTGTTCTTTGAGTATTAACATTTATTTTGTCTTATTTTTGAACTATAATAGACTTTCTTGTTTTTTTTTTTCAAATTGTGCTTGAATTCAATCTCTATTTGAATAACTTCTGATTTTCAATTCCTGTGTGAGTTCTTATAATGTGAATGATTGACTAGTGATTTAATTTGATTGTTGATTTGAATGTGATATAGTGATGACATCTTTTAAATGATTATAAAATTTATATTCTATATAATGAGAAATTTGAATAAAGGTTTGGTGAAACCGCCTGGTATGGACTTTCGGTGTCACTCTTCTGGTTATTCTTTTTTTAATCACTCTTCTGGTTATTCACTAGAATTGTTATATAGAGTATTGAAAGGTGAGTGTGACATATGAGCACTAAATAAACAAATCGGTAAACACGATGTATAGGACACCGATGAGTTATTAATCTGGTTATCTTTTGCTCGTGTATAACGCTTGATATTGGGATTTGTGTTGTAGTATTCGCTGCGGTTTAATATATATGTATATGTAGTAGTCTTTTACTGATCTATGATTATATTTAGCCATGCGTCGGCTATATATTATATACAATACGTTAGGATAGATATTTGTAATAGATCAGTATTTGCATAGTATCGCGTGGTGCGATCCACTTGCTATTTTATTATGTATATATAAGTGTGTGCTCAGTTAATAGTACGAACTATCACTGATCAACTTTCTATATATTGTGGGAGTGGGCTAGAATGACTAGTATCTGCCCTGACGGCCTGATCGCCAGGGCGCGCCCTCGATCTGTGACACGGTAGTATTTCATTATTGTTATTGGTATATATAGTGCCCCTAGTGTCCCCCAGGCCAACAATCGATTATCACAGGGGCAGATGTGGGTATCGTAATCGAAGGTGTTACGCGTTGACGTACTAAGGTGGATCGTTGTCACAATACTAGTGGAGGAGAGGTAGTGATAACCGATGACTGTAGGAGACATGAGTGTAAGGTCTTCTGGAGCAGTTGCGTTCGTCGGTCTCCCTTTCTAGCTTGGCTTAGTGTATAGTCGGCACAAAGGATCTCGGGTATGATCCATCCTCTTTTCCTTCTTTAGGCGGGTTGTTATATATTATTATTTGATATGTTGTATTGTGATATTTCGATGTATCGTCAATTACTGTTATATAGAATTTGAGATACTTGGAGTTCTTGTTATTTCTTATATCCTCCACTGACCTTTGTCGGCTTTTCTATGATTTCATTTAGTGATATTTGTTCATATACGGGGAGGATATTATATTTGCAGTGATTGGGCGATATTTGGATTTGTTTACTTATTAGCCATTATTATATTGTGAAATCTTTTTGGGAGTTGATTCTTGAATTTGATTGAGATTTGAATTTATATGACCGGTCTCTTGTATCAATTATATGAAATCTATTTTGATGGATTTTATAAATGATGGTAGTCGATTAATTGTGATGAGATCTCATTCTGTTATTATTATTACTTAGACCAAACATTTTATATTAACCATAATAGATTTAGACATAAACTAATTCGTTTATTATTTATATAATACTCGGATCAGACCGAGACATTACATGTTCAGAGACATTGACACCAGCTAGTATTTTATTGGGTTTAGAGGAGTATAATCATTTAATATATCATTTACTATTTTATATTTGTATGGATTGACGTATACGTTGATGTGTAATAAGTTAAGGTATATAAAATTGTAAATATTATATTTTATATTTTATCGCTGCAATTGACTTAGTAGCCTCTTTATTTTTGTATATTATGTATTGTTCTATTTGATGGCACACGTATTAATGCTTTGTATTGATACTGTGTACGTAAGAGTAAGTTGTATTTTAGAAGAAGAAAATTAATACATACCAGTGTTAGTCTAAGAGAATTTACACGTGTGCCCTTACAGCCTCACTCTTCAAGTCTTCATATTATTTGAAAGTATTATTTTACAATACTGTTAGATAGTATGGATATAGAGGTGGGGCTCTTACATATTCTTTTTGAATTTCCTGTTAAATTGTTTTTTCATCTTCTTTCTCATACTTCCTCTTTTTTGTAGTTGTTCATTAGTGGATTTTTATAGTGTTTTCTTTGATGTTCTATCAAATAAGTTTGATAGAATTATGACAACTATATTAACTTTGTTATACTATATTCTATAGTATCAATCGCCATTTCTGAGTTTTAGGTTGGTTTTCGTATCCTCCATTTTGTTGTACTTATTCAACTAATCAATTGGACAATTTTAACTTGCTAACTTCTAGTTTTGTCATGTTTGATTTTGAAACGGTTTGATCCAGTTTTACCATATTTGCAATTACAAATTTAAATTAATATATAATTGAGTTTCTAACGTGGATTTTCGATTTTGAGTTCGCTACTAAAATTTAATTGAAGTTAGGACATCAATTTCATAAATAGTAGCTCATTGTCAAACTTCATTGGTTGTTATTGATGCATGGAGGTTTATGATTAAGTTGAAGATGAAGATTTAGGTCTACTCTGCACCACGTTATTTATTTCGGATGAAGGATGAAAGAGAGTTCGAAAAAAAAAAGCTAAAGAAAACTAATGAAATGAACAAAAAAGAATGGAATAGATTAACATATAAAGGGACCCTAAACTTATTCATGAAATAAAACAGAAATTACCCATCTTTAAGGCCAAACACCTAAAAGTAATCGGCCCTTCTTTTTTTAAAAAAAGAAAAAAAAACACCTCACACTTTTCCATCAAAATTTCTATATGGCAGAAATTAGAATTTCGATTGTACAGCACATGTCTGTGGATTACTCCCAATTGAAGGAATACTAGGAAAATGCATCACCATCCAAATGAAACTAATCCGTGAGAGTAAATTATAAAAAGGCCACATCAAAGATTTTAGTCACCTTTGAAGCAGCACGGTTTCATATTTCGCAGAGAAGCAGCTAAAATTAGCACGGAGCAAAGACATCAATACCAAAAAGAGAGAAACATGTAAACAAGATAGGCACAAGCAACAGAACAAACCCTCAAAAAAATGAACATAGCAAAACATATACAACTGTGTAGCAAATAATTTTCAATCTACACTTTAATCCTGAAGCGTCTATAAATAAAAAGTCCATTGAGTAGCAGACGAATACAAAAACTTGGTAAAGCAAAGCGGCAGTCCAGCCATGCCAATTAAGGTTCAAGTACACTTTAGGTATGGTCAGCATGGACATCTAGATATAAAAAACTAAGCAGAAGGAGCAACCTTGCTCTTCTTGGGCATCCTATATCCACCTACAACACAGGCATGATCACGCTCGAAAGGTTCAAGGGTAACCTGTTCCTCAGGCTTGAACATCTCTTGTTGAAGCTTCTTTACTTCCTGTGCAAACACTGCTTCTGCAGGCACTGTAGAATCTATGCAATTTGCCTTTGTTTGCATTTCCAAGAAATGGATTAGCACCATGCGTCAAATATGATTTATTGGTTGCTCAATGATAAATGAAAACACAAATTACCTTAATGGATATGACAAAGTGACCTTCATTCTTGAGAAAGTACGAAGCATTTAGTGCCAATATCCTAGCCTGCATATTACAATAGTAAAGCAACAAGAGCCTAAGAATGTGTACATACTGGAAATCTGGCTTTACATCATATATAGGATGTGTGCAGTTGCATAAATCCATCAATAGCACAGGCCTTACCAAAATCTCTTCAGAAAACGGCCAGAGGTGAACATAAAGAATGTACAAAGCAGATTTGGTCATAAGATAAACCAATATTGAATTGCTGACCAAGATTTTCTTTATGAACACATAATTTCAAACAATCAAGTGCAACAGTAGCAAATTACACCCAAAAAACACCCTTAGATTGTGCACTAAAAAGGAGAGGGTAGAAGCATTACATAAACTCTGCACTTCCACTACAAAGAAATTTTGCAATGGCTTCACCGAAGTGTGAAATGCATTAGACCTAAGAGCAATTCCAGCCATGTGTATATTAAGAGCGTAGTATCCAGGAAATCTTGCCCGACTGTTCGTTATGTACGTAATATTAAGGCTAATATTAAGATACAAATTCATAAAATAGACGCTTTATTTCGAATAGAAAAAAAATTAAGTTGCTGAATACCCATTATTTGGGTACCTAGGTCGGATGTCCAAAAAATGAACGCCTAACCATTGAACATTCTTCCCCACTCCAACAGTAATATTCAAAATGGTAATTATCACGAGAAGCATCCACAAGAGATGCCTTCAGAAATAGGTAGGTTGCAGATGACCAAAAAGAAAGCCTCCAATGACTATCTGACCAAAGAAATAGTTAAAGTTGCAGATAACAAATAATAGCCTCTAAGAGGTCCACTTTTAATGAAAACCAAAACCACCATTCTTCCTCTTCAATGATGCTGATGCACTATTTTGGCAAACCACATTTAATTGGTCTCAATCGCAGCACCATTGATTGGGATTTTAGAACGAATCAGAAACTTGAATTGGAAAAAAAATAAAAATTGAACTACGCAGTATCAAAGAAAAAACTAGAGTTGAAAAATATAATATAATTTTGTGGCACTTTAATTCTTGTATACTTAAAAAGTTTCAATCGATTTCATTCAGAAAATAGTGTTCAAGGTAAATTCTAAAAAACAAAACAAACCAATAGTAAAAAAATTGTAGAGTTCAAATGGAACACAGGACAACACAAAGTAAGTGCCACATGTAACGATGAACACAACAAATTAATGTACCAGGCGTGTAACTGCAAAAGTCACTAGGATAAACTCCACGACAGATACCTGACTACACCTGGATTTTGATCATAAATTACAATGAAATCCAATATTTGAACTACAGTCAACAGGATAAATGTTGCAATCGGGACAGGGATGAATAAGGTTTGCAATCAAATGTCATCCGAAAAGTAAAATCGCAAAGAGATTCATGTAGCTGAACTTGCACAGAAATGAACATAACAGATATTCACTTCTCAAATAAACAATTTCAGCTATCACAATTAACGATAACTAAATTTAAATGTTGGCTGACAGAACCAGTTCATAAGAACATATACCTATTATTGGATCACTGTGATTTTACCAGATTTCGTAGTCTTAGTAGCTCTGTTTATGTATGCTCTACACCATCTCTATCTATGCTAAATAGAAACAATATCAAAGAGTTCAGCTTTCACCAAGTCATGTTCAAGGTAAATTCTAAAAAATAAAACAAACCAATAGTAAAAAATTTGTGGAGTTCAAATGGAACACAGGACAACACAAAATAAGTGCCACATGTAACGATGAACACAACAAGTTAATGTACCAGGCGTGTAACTGCAAAAGTCACTAGGATAAACTCCACGACAGATACCTGACTACACCTGGATTTTGGTTATAAATTACAATGAAATTCAATATTTGAACAACAGTCAACAGGATAAATGTTGCAATCGGGACAGGGATGAATAAGGTTTGCAATCATATGTCATCCGAAAAGTAAGATCGCAAAGAGATTCATGTAGCTGAACTTGCACAGAAATGAACATAATATAAATTCACTTCACAATTAAACAATTTCAGCTATTGCAATTAAAGATGACTAAATCTATAAGTTGACTGACAAAATCCGTTCATAAGAACATATACCTATTATTGGATCACTGTGATCTTACCAGATTTCATAGCCTTTGTAGCTCTGTTTATATATACTCTACACCATCTCTATCTATGCCAAATAGAAACAATATCAAAGAGTTCAGCTTTCACCAAGTTATTTAACATTCACTCATTACTACTCAACCTTCAGTTTGGTGTTTCCTTCATATTTGTTTACATATGTGACCGATAATTTTTCTTAACAAGTTTGAAATTGAAATAAAAATGGATATCTCAAGCAGAGGTAATATATTCAAATAACGCCTCAAAGTAAACATTTTGGCATATGTATCTTGTGACTGTACAAAGTAAACTTTAAAATAAATTTTGAAAAGAAAATTAAATGCACTAGTTATACAATATACAATTAAGTGGTGCTAGTTGTATTATGAAAGTAATTCTCTGAAAACACTTTCCATAGGAATGTCTCCTGCTACTATGAACTAGATTTACTAATTATAAACAAAGGGTGCTTACTACCAACATTCATCAACGATTAACACTCTCTCTCCTGAAGATCTTGGTCTACTAATCATAAAAACTGCGTACTGCCACCAAGAGTCATATATATATATATATATACACACACACACACACACACACACACACACACACACACACACAAGTGAACCGTCCTGAAGGTGAATCCAACGTATACTTCTATTATTGTAAGCCTGACAGTAAAGTATTTAAAAATGTTCTGAATACAAATAATCATCAAGTCATGGAGTCCATTCACTTAAATTTGACCATTAACATAAGCCACCAACCGCTCACTAGATTTCTGGTTTCAAGCAAGGGGATTCCGTAACTAGTGTATTTTTTTGAACATGCATGTCAAATTCAAATAAGGAGATATCTTATGTAATGTCTTTTGGAAGAAAATTCACTTTTCCCACTTAATAAAAATAAAGTTAAATGGCAAAAAAAATCAAATATACAAGTAAAAAAAACATAAAGCTGCATCAGAAACTCGATTTTGCATCATACAGTTTATGTCCTGAAGGGGAATCCGAGTTATATCATCATATGCAAGATATATCAAGTAAAAAAATCAACAGCTTTGATATAACTATAAGTCAAGGAATGCATAATACAACGATGGTAATGCATCAAAAAGGAAAATATCTAATAGTTCAAAAAGAAGAATTACTAGAAGTTGAACATCTATAAACAACTAAACAAAAAAGAAGAATTTTGATTTAAAAGGATGATTCTATAGATGGCATTTTCACAAGTGAACTGTCCTGAAGGTGAATCCAACATATACTTCTATTATTGTAAGCCTGACACAGTAAAGTATTTAAAAATGTTCTGAATACGAATAAACATGCAAGTTATGGAGTCCATTCACTTGAATTTGACCATTAATGTAAGCCACCAACCACTCACTTGATTTTTGGTTTCAAACAAGGGGAATTCCATAACTAGTGTATTTTTGTGAACTTGCAAGTCAAATTCAAATAAGATCTTATGTAATGTCTTTTGGAAGAAAATTCACTTTTCCCACTTAAAAATACAGATAAATGGCAAAAAAAATCAAATATACAAGTAAAAAAACATAAAGCTGCATCAGAAACTCGATTTTGCATCATACATTTTATGTCCTGAAGGGGAATCCGAGTTATATCATCATATGCAAGATATATCAAGTAAAAAAACCAACAGCTTTGATATAACTACAAGTCAAGGAATGCATAATACACCGATGGTAATGCATCAAAAAAGAAAATATCTAATAGTTCATAAAGATGAATTACTAGAAGTTGAATATCTGTAAACACAACTACACAAAACAGAAGAATTTTGATTAAAAAGAATGATTCTATAGACAGCATTTTCACTAGTATAATTTTTGGGAAATCAAGATGGAAGTGAAAAAATGGAATAATGCACAAAATAAATGCTAGCACATAAATAAAATGCATATATACTGCACTAAGACAAAATAATAACGCATAACATTTGGTGTCCACGTCAACATAAAATCAAATATTTAAAATGAAAAACATATGGACTGACAAATTGGTAATAAAAATATTAAAAAACAAGAAATTGCTTTCGGTGTAGTTAAAACTTATTTTCATTTCTTAGTCTTTAAAAATATTGGGGAAGTCCAAGATGTAACTCTGCGGTTTTCACAGTGCAATAAGATATGATTACGTAATCTTCTAAATAACTAACCAGAAATCGTGTGAAAAAAAGGAAGGACTTAATTATACTCTCAACCCACTTTTGACTTATAATTTACTCTAATAAATTACCAAACACTTGAAAGTAACGAAGTGGCATACCTGATCAGGCTGAGCAACATCAGAGAAAATAACATCTACCATTCCAACTAACATTCTATATTTTGCAGGATGCCTAGCATCTTCTATGATAGGGATAACATTAGTACGTTTTTTAGCCATGTTAACAAGATCCCTTCCACTTCTATGTGAAAACTCAACAGCATAAACCATTCCTGTCTGCCAAAATTAACGGGCAGGCTTTGAGCAAAAAGGCGCAGAGCATAATGCTATAAAGAGATGCCAACAGTATTAACCTACCGGTCCAACAACATCAGATACATGGGACACTGTGGTTCCTGACGCAGCTCCAAGATAAAGCACACGCGCTCCAGGTTTCTAATCAAAGGACAAAATACTCAGAATGAGCATTACACGACAAGCATATTTAAACAAACAACAGGCATCTAAACAAGAGCCAAATCAAATGATAATAACCCTGATGATCTAATGTGTTACAGGACTACAGATAAACTCTTTTTGGAGAAAGAAGAATCTTACAATGTAAATCCTGTCAACACCACCTAAAATAGCTGCAGCCAGCTTTGATCTAAATGGATTCCAAACCCTATATTCAATCTTTGTTCCATCTTCATTCTGCAAATACAAAGCACATATACACATATATAAAATAAAAAACACACGTTGTATCCCCAAACTCTGTTACAGGTTAAAGTATGGATGACAAAAATCTGCTACACATTATACAATACCCCAACATACTAATCAGGGTGTCATTGCAATTCAGAGGAAAATGACACGGCTAAGGTGAATAAACACCCTAAAAGTGAACACTACGTACCTGCACAGATACACGTTTTTCACCGTACACACTCTCCCCAGCAACCAAATTCTTGGTACAGAGAGCATCCTCCTTGCCTTTGGCAATAAAAACCCCATCATGTCTATGTGGCTGAACTACAACCTTGCTACCTCCTTTCATTCCTCCACCACGACCGCCTCCACGACCACCTCCACGACCCCTACCTCCTCTTCCTCCACCGCGCCCGCCTGCTCCTCTACCTCTTCCACCACCACGCCCTTCACCGCCACCTCTTCCTCGACCTCCTCTGCCGCCATCACTTCTTCCTCTGAACCCACCACCACCTAGGTTTCCAGCAGATAAACAATTAAAAAAAAGATATATGATAACAGAACGACATTACAACAAATACGCAGCAATCATTCAATTACCTCTTGGAGGTCTCATTTCGCTGTATTAAGTCAATAAATTAAAGGCAAAAGAACTTAAGGACAAGCGAGTGCTTTTGGAACTGCTAGGAAGAATGGAGAAGATGAAGTTATATAGCAGTTAGGAAGGGTTTAGGGATTTCTGGCGGCTAGGGTTTGGAGTTTGGTATTATTAGTTTGAAGTCTTTGATTGGACGAACTTACCCTTAGTGAAACAGATGAATTGGGGCGGCCGACGTTAGCCTGGTCGGGATGAAAGGGTAGGTAGCTTTTACTGACAGAATCCGACCAGTTTCTGGTCCGACGTGTCAAATATAACGTCAATTTTATATTATATAAAAATATAACATAAACACCCATCTTCAACGGGGTACAAAGTTTCTAATAGAGTACACTTCAAGCGATTTTGATTATCAGATTAGATATCTTGAACAGACGTACAGGCTTTAGGTGCTTGTTCAACAAACGCTTAAAACATATGGCGATAGTTGAACAAGCAACTGATGTTTTAAACGTTTGTTCAACAAACGACTGATTTTTTATTATTATTCTTAGACGTTTGTACAAAAAAGCTCCTAGCTCCAGACGTCTATTCAGCATACGTCTAATTTTATAATTGTCGGGAAATATTAGTTACATTATATAGTCGGATAAAATGTAATGTGTACAGTTCCAACTTCTGAATATACTTCAAGGTCCTCCATTTTGCCTAAAACGAGGGTTAAATAAATTTTGAATATTACCACATTTCAACAACAACAAAAAAACCTTGTACAGGTTTAAATATATTTTTCGTTAAAATCGGTTGTTATTTGTTTAGATTTTATTTTTATGTTGACATCTATTTTCTTAGCTTATAATTTTAATTTTATTATTAGTTAATTTGGTAGATTCTATTTTTGAGTGATATTAAGATTGACTATATTTTGTACATGAACGTTTTGAATTTATAAATTAACATTTTTTAATTAAGGCCTATTTTTATATAGTGATTTAAGATTTAAAATTATCTGTAAATGAACGTTTTGAGTTTGTAAAAGAAACTTAATTGTTATATTATATTTTCTAGGGATATTAAAATTTGATATTAGGGATATCTCTAGTAGTTCACGCTGACACACAAAAAGTGTGAAAATGAAGGTATTGCGACTATCATAAAAACGAATGTCACGACATGCACTTCGCGCATGATGATAGCAAGCGTTTCGCACATGAATTGTTTTATATATTGTATGTGTTTTAGGACATCCAAGACAAAATGTTCGGAAGAAACATTTAATTGTATTGTTGCATTGAAATCATTTATTATTAGTTTAAATTTTATTTCAAAGTTGCAACATCTATATTTTTTAGTCTTAAGTTTTATTTTTATAATTAATTAATATTTTATTCTTTAGATCCTATGTGTAGTGATAGTAAGATTTAATATGTAACGACTCGCCTTTTCGAGCGTTTCAAATCAATAATAAAATCAACTCAAATCGTTCGACACAACACATTGTTATAACTATGAGGTTTAAATAAGATCAAATCACAAAGTATAAACAGATCACAAATAAAAAAAGTAGAATAACTCACAGCGGAATAAATAAAATACAATAGAAGTTTGTGAAGCTACTAAATATAAAATTTCAAACTTATACATAATATCAACATTTTGTAACTACGGTCGGAACAAAGCTCCCCCTCCTCTTGCAAATGCCGCACGCATATGAGTTAGCAATCGCATCCTTGTAACAAAAGGAATACCTAGTGTTACGTGCCTACCAACTCATCTTTGTACTACACTCCTCTAATTTATTTCGTTATGTGGTACTTTATATTCAAACCGTCATTCCTTCCTTAACAACATGTGAGACAATCCTAACAGTCTCCCTCTTGACTCGCATCCCCTTTAAGTATTTTGAGAGCATTGCCTTGTTTGCATGGTCCAGTCTGTAACCTTCGGCTCTGATATCACTATTATGTAACGGCAGTCAGAACAAAGCTACATCTCCTTTTGCATAGGGCGCACGCATACGAGTTGTCACACACATCCTTGTAACAAAAGGAATACCTGGTGTTACGTGTTTACCAACTCATATTCGTACTCCACTCCCCTAATTTATTTCATTATATGGTAGTTTATATTCAAACTGTCATTCCTTCCTTAACAACATGCGGGACAATCCTAACAATCAGAGTTACAGAATTTAGTACAGGAAATGTCTGAATGCAGTGGATTTCAAATACAAAAGAAATAACTGAAACCAATTGATAGAGATGATGTCTCGAATAAGTCTCTAGCTTCGAAAGGTGAATCTCAATACTGTAATACTCGGTCTGACCCGAGCATAAAAAAACAAAGTACTTGAGTCAAAACTAGCATTCTTATGAAAGCAAATCAACTCAATTAAAATATTTAATGAAATGTATCAATAACTTAAATAATGTTTGGGATTTCCATAATCTAAGGATCCATTAAACTATTTATTGTATAATACTATACAATATTATAATAATGTCTACAGTAAATATACTCTTGAAATTAATGTAAGCAGAATTTCATTTTTACCCTTATATTGTTTATAAACATTTAGGACAATTTGCATATAAAACACCAATAAACCGTCGATGGATAAGGATGCACCGTGATACGACAACGTTAAATCAAAATCGTAGAGATCTCGATCAGGATAATATGACAAGGAACACAAGGGAATACCAAGGGTAGGAATCTACCAATTGCACGTCAGGATCGTAGGTAACACATAACCGCAACTACCGTCCACCTCGAACAACACTCTCATGATCAAGGATGGTACCATCAGTCAAATCACAAATAATAGAATGGTTCGAAGAAGTTTGCCCAATCAGAGGAGCGGCCTCACTTAATCATGTTATAACTCCTATTTTAGTTATTTTAATTATAAACCGAATGTCAAGGCTATCAATCATCGTTCTCTTCATTCAAATAGCGTTTGTCAAACCATCCTACTTAATTCTGGATTCTTCATTATGTACACAATTGTTAAAGTGGTTCCCAGAATTAGTAGAGAGTATGACAACATTCGAATACACTCTCTTTAACAACTACATGCTTATTTGAAAACCGGTTAAGGAAAAAATAAATTGCTTCAGTTTTAATTGAAAACCGGTGCAAATAAAGAGATGCAAATACTGTTATTTGCACCGGTTATATGTGCAACTAGTGCAAATATTATGTTTGCACCGATTTTCTCACTAAACAGTGCAATTTGAAACTATTTTACCCTTGAAAAAATTGGCTCGATTTACTTTTCTTTTTGCTCTTCACTCCCACCTTGAAATACTTTATGTCGCTTCTTCCCCTAAAATCTTTGGATTTCGTTTCGTCTCCAATTACTTCTTCCTCGAGTTGGGATTTCGATTACTTCTGTTTCCAACTATGCCCATCCCAGAAGCTTTACTCTTTATTCTCCTCTCTAATTGCACCCTTCTACACCAATAAATATTCAATCGTTTCACGTTTTTGCGGGGATTTCGATTTTGCACCCGCCATGTTCAATTATAAGGTACAAATCCTAATTTTAAATAAATTTCAATTTCGCATTTGTCCGCTCTAATTCTGCTATGAATATTGCACATCGAACTTGTTTGGAGTTTTGAGGTCCTCAGAAGCTAATTTAGATGAAATTAATTAAGATGAACTTGTTTGGTGGTTTCCCTTCCGGTCGAGCTATAAAATACCGCATTTTGCCTTGGGTTACAAGTCCTCATAATTTGTAAGTTTATTTGACAAACACTAGCATTTAAATTGTTAAAACACAATGTAAATGATGTTCATTGAATTCTCCTTAATACTACAAATTAGAGATGAGTGGACTTCTTTGTAAAGAATCGAAGCTTCTATCATTGAGTTATAGAGCTATATGGTTTGTACCCCTAAAATTATCTGAGTTTGCAAATATTTTAGGATGGCTTTCTTACCTTTATGAAAAAGCAATTCCTGCACATGGTATAATTTCAAACATTAACTCTTTGTAGGTGTAACTTGCTGATTGCCTTCTAGTGTAATCAATATTGTCACCAGGTGCACTATTTTCTTTACAATGGTTAAACGTTAAATAACAAATACACACACACATTATATATACATATACATACATATACACGTATGTGAATATGTATATCTTCGTGTATATATGTACGTGTGTTGGTGTAATTTGATGAATGGTTGAATAGATAAGGGAGAGAAAAGATGATATTGCAGCTTAACCAGTTTCTCTCATAGATGATATTACAGTCAGAATATAGTATATTATTGTGTGTATACACTTCCCATAAGCTTCCATGTGTAGCGCTAATAAATATTAATCTCTCCTGCCAGTAATGAAAATTGGTTTCATACTAGTTCACCCATGCCTTTTTGTAACACCCCGAATTTTCTATTAACGATAAATTAACAAATTAAAGTATAATTAATTCAAAATGAAAGAATTAAGGGAAACGGGGTATGCCATTGCGTTCGTCTCAGAATTCTGCTTGAGATAGAGTCCGAGTTTGCGTGAATCGGACTCCGTATGAAGGAGTTATGACCTCCGGAATTTTCAGAATTCAATTTAAATTCAAACAGTTCAAATTCAGTTCGAAATTCGAAAAACAGACCCAAACTGGGGTGGGCGGGAAAATTCCCGCCCAGGCACCAGGTCGACCAAGGGGTCGACCTGGGTAACCAGGTCCACCTGGGGGTCACCTGGGTAATCAGGTCGACTATAGGGTCGACCTGCCAGTCGACCTGGTTTGACCCTGGTTGGCCTGGTTGGTGTTTGGTCGAATTTCTGAGCTTGGCTGTGTCACTAGCGCTGAGTTGTCACTTTCTGATTGGCTTCTCTTGAGATGGATGGCCTTGATTAACCCTAGCTTCATCGACGGCTCTAATCAGTTTGAAATTCTATAAATACAACTCAACACTCAACCTAAATTCACACAAATAACATAGAACTAGAGCCGTTATGCTGCTGGAAGGAAGCTAAGAGTAGCCGTCAGTTAGAGAAAGCTTAGAGGCGAGCAAAACTAAAGTAAAACAAGAATCAAACAACGTTTATCTACCCAAAGGAAAGCATTTCAAATTCAGAACTCAGAATCCAGAATTCAAGTTCGTCGAATGTTGTAAGTATAGTGATTTTTCCGATAGGAATAAAATTAAGACTTGATTCGATGTAAATTGGAAAGGGAACTTGCTATTGTATAACGATGATGTTATTTCATATCTATGTATTGAAATGATTGTATTGTGAATGGTTGGAATGTTTGTGGTTAAATTTACTTGGTGTTGGATCCAATCATATGAAAACAACATCACATGCAAGTTGTATAGTTCATGTTATAATCTACACCTATATGTTTATGTGATTATATAAGTTGTATGTGATATGTCCAAGATTAAGACCTCATGTATATACTTTATGCTAAAACCTCTATGCCTAAATGATTAAGTTCATATACATGCTCATATGTTTATACAAAAGTTGCAAAGTTCATAATTGGATCCATGCCAAGATCCATTTTAATACAAGTTTCATGTTATAGTAGTAAACATGATTGGATCTAGTTCATACATGCGATGAAATTATACATACTTTATGGACATGTCATATTCTTGTCATATGCCAGTGATGTTCGATGTTATGCCTAGATCTAAACATGTTTAGGTTTATGTTGTCTAAATCATATGCTAATTCATGTGACACATGTTTAGTTAGATTCCCCTTTTTAATGCAAGTTCACATGACAAGTTGAAACCCATGATTCAGTCTATGCTTCAAATTCACATATATGTATGTTGACTAACTTGCAAGTTCACATCGTTGATGTTCATATTGACTATGCCAAAAATGTTAAGTTTACACTTATGTCATGTTTATGTTAATGAATTTCTTTATGCCAATTTTGTGTACGCTAAATAGGCTAAGTTTTTAGCCTAATATTATATGTTAATAATCATGCGGACGAAAAGTTAGGCTAAGATTGTTAGCCTAATATTTAGACGGGGTAACGTTGGAAAAATTGGTAATTATAGAAAACTTTACATAAATTGGTGAAAAATATATGTATTGGCGTGTTTGTCACATGCCAAAAATTGGTGGCACTTGAATGGTATAGATTCTTATACCAAAAGTGATGAACTTGGAAAGTGGGCCATAATATTTAATTATTAACAAATTTACATATAACAAGTAATAGAGACAAATATGTAAATTTAGAAAATACGAGTATGCTTAACACGAGGTTGGATTGATTTGTGATGTAAACCTGCCCGGACCCGCCCGGCTGTCCAGTAGTCACAACAATACCTATCCAATGTGGGTGGTTAAGCATTAAGCCCAATAAGGACCCGAGATTAGACTGAGTTACGGTGTAAACCTGCCCGGAACCGACCGGCACATACAGTAACCGTAACAATACCTATCTAATGTGAGTGGTCGGTGCTTTAAAAAGCTAGGGACAGACAAGTCAAGATGGTAGGGTTAAGTTAACTAAAACACTTAACCAATTCAACATGTTAATTAAACTGATGGGTGGGGGTTAGGTAAATACAGACACTTAACCACTTAACATGTTTGACTAGAAAACCCTAGTAACGGGGACCCATTTCAGCAGTAACCCAAATAGGTATCATGGTACCCTGAAACTAGGCAGGGTAGGGCACGATTACTGGGCTGATTGTAAGCGGTCAAAAGCGATGGCGGTGGTGCAACAGTGTGGATTCTAACGGAGTGCGGGCGTGCACACACTTCGGAGCAGACAAATAGGGCACTGGGTCACCAGTAGCATAACCTATGCATTCTAGTATTGTGTCGGGTCGCCACCACGGGACTTGATACACCCCATGGTGGGACCAGCTTAGGTATCTACAATCTTTGGGGGCCGTATGACACATATGATTATGCGAGTAGGAGCCGATCTTTAGAAAGGTGAACACTTCACCCCGATCATGGGGTGCCAGTTGAGACAATGCAAGTAGGTGCAGAGATATAGTGTGGGGTGCGATAGTATATTTGATTCAAAACTGCTTTATCTTAGTTTATGATACTTTCCTATTTCCAGTTTATACCTATCATGCCCTTTTTCTTATTCTCATACTGAAGAGTCACTAGACTTACCAGGCTTTATGTCTGACTCTATTTTTCTTTCGTCTTCTTTTCTTCCGTTCCCCCCTAGGTTCACAGGGAGGAAACAACTCAGCTTAGTCAGACTCCTTGCAAGCTTCAAGATAGTAGATGTACGGTTTGGACTCTCTTTCCTTGGCTATGGCTGTTGGACACGTTCTATGGGGATTTATGCAGCTTTTTTCATGTTTTATGCTTCTTTATTTAATAATCAAGACAGAAATGATGATGTAATGTTTTGGAAGTTATTGTGAGACAATTATGGAAATGTTTTGTATGAACACGTATTTTATGAAATAAAAGTCTGTTGTTTTCCGCTGCTTATATATATGTGTTTATATATCTGTCTTGTGCTTTATCTATGACTTTTACTTATAAACCTCCACCGAAGTTAAGGCATTCCCTTTGTGAGTGACCTTAATGGAGGTGGGGTGTTTCACTTGGTATCAAAGCACAGATTTACCAGACTAGATAAAAGTTTTTGAAACTATTTTCAAAAAGAAGTTTAAAGAAGCATATTTTTCAAGAAAAAGTGTTGTTTTTAAAAGGCATAATTCCCCAAAGCCATATGCACTATCTCTCTATCCTTTTGTCTTGAATACTTTCCTTTTTGTTCTAGCATGTCTGGAGATCTTAACCTTCCAGAAGGAGTACCGATACCTGGCTTGTTTCGAAGGTACCTAGAAGCTAGGGCCAACGGTGCGGGCCCAGCAGACATTCCTCCTCCAACAGTGGCAACGGTTTCTCCTCCCCCTCCTCCTCCTCCTCGTGGAAATACTTTCGCTAAGACATATAGAGACTTCAAGGCTATGGGAGGAAAGGACTTTTATGGAACTGAATCATTTGTGGTAGCAAGGAACTGGCCGAAGGAGACTGAAGATTTATTTGTTATCTTTGAAGTTGACGACAGGCAAAAGATACAGCTAGCAGTGTGGTTGCTCAAAGACGAAGCTTCTTATTGGTGGGAAGTTACCCATGCTGGGAGGCCAGTGGAAACTTGGGAAGATTTCAGGACGAGGTTTGAGATGAAATTCCTCTCCCAAGCTGAAAGAAGCCTGCAGATGGAGAAGTTCCTAACTCTTAAATAAGGAAGTATGACAATCAAGGAGTACGTCAATCAGTTTAATCAACTGGCCAGATTTGTGCTGGATTTAGTAAACACCCAACACAAGAAGGCCCTTCGCTTCGTCAAAGGTCTGAATGAGCCTCTACACAGCCTTTCTATGACCCATATACCCATGGGAGCGACCTATGAAAGCTTGGTGGACATGGCGCTGCTACACGAGGAAGATAAAGGCAAGAAAGAGGCAAAGGTGGAAGCACCTCAAGAAAAGAAAAAGAGTTTACATGCTAAGAAAACATACTTCAAGAAAGGCGGGAAGAACAACAAATCCCGTGAAAAGAGAAAGTGCAATTTCTGTGGCATTGTTGGACATATAACGAAAGACTGCAGAAAGAAGAAGATGAATGGTGGTTGCTTCAGTTGCGGCGAGACTGGACACTTGGCTAAGGACTGCCCAAAGAAGCGGGGGCAGGGACAGAGGACTGGATCCACCTCAGGGGGACAGGTTCACGTGCTGGTAGCACCTCCACAGGAACGAGGTAGAAATATTTCAGTAGAAAGCTTAGTTTATCTCTATGATCATCCAGTTCGCACTATCTTTGATTCTAGTGCATCACACTCCTTTATTTCATCTGCTTTAGTAGAATCTCTACACCTAGACACTAGTATGGTAGAAGATCCCTTAGTTGTTTCAAATCCAATTGGGGGCTCGGCTTATTTGTCGATGGTTTGCTTGGATTTGAAAATCTCTATTCTAAGTGTTGAATTTAGATGTAGTGCCTTTGTTTTGGGTTTCTCAGGATATGGACTGATCTTAGGCATGGACTGGTTATCCAGTAATGGTGCCATTCTTGATTGTGATAAAAGAGTGGTTAGGCTCTTGACTCGGCTCGGTAACACTCTAGAAATTTCTTGTAATCCCTTGAATGCTGTTATGCTTAGTTATCTAGAGTCGCTTGATGCTTCTGTTGAGAATTTGCAGTCGGTTAGAGTGGTCCACGAATATCCGGATGTCTTTGAAGAGGTAAAGGGCTTACCTCCGAAGTGGGAAATAGACTTCCGCATATATCTTGTTGATAATGCAAAGCCTGTAGCTCTGCCTGTTAGACACATGGCTCCAAAGGAGAGAAAGGAGCTCAGTAAGCAAGTTAAGGAGCTTCTCGAGAAGGGGTTTATAAGGAGGAGTATCTCGAAATGGGGTGCTCCAGTAGTGTTCGCCACCAAAGCAGATGGTTCACTACGTCTTTGTGTGGACTATAGGGAGCTAAACAAGCTGACTAAAAAGAATAGACACCCGCTTCCCAGAATAGACAATTTGTTTGATCAGCTTGTAGGTGCATCGGTCTTCTCCCAACTTGATCTGGCTACTGGGTTCCATCAGCTAAGGGTAGCTGAAGATAGTATTGATAAAATGACATTCAGAACCCCAGACGGTTTCTTTGAGTGGCTTGTCATGCCTTTCGTCTTGACAAACGCACCCGCTTATTTCGTAGACCTAATGAGCAGGGTGTTCAGAGAATTCCTAAATAAGTTCGTGGTAGTCTTCGTAGACGATATTTTGATCTTCTCAAAGAATAAGGAATAAAATGCAAAGCATCTGAAGGAGATCATGGAAACTCTTCGAGTTCATTAGCTAAAAGCCAAATTCTCCAAGTGCCACTTTTGGAGAGAAGAAGTAAGATTTCTTGGACATATAGTGTCCAAAGAGGGGTTAGCTGTAGACCCCGCGAAAGTGGTGGCAGTGCAAGATTGGAAGACACCAAGAAATGCAACCGAAGTCCGAAGCTTTCTTAGGCTATCCGGTTTTTACCGAAAGTTCATTAGGGATTTCGCGAAAATCTCAGCTCCACTCACAAAGCTAACAAAGAAGAATCTAGCATTCGCTTGGGATTTAGACTGTAATATTGCTTTCCAACGCTTAAAAAGGGCTCTTACAACAACCCCAGTTCTGACTTTGCCTGATGGAAGCAAGATGTTCACCGTATACACGGATGCTTGTGGTACGGGACTAGGCGTTGTTCTGATGCAAGAAGGGAAGGTAGTAGCTTATGGTGGGAGACAATTGAAAGTTCATGAAAAGAACCACCAACCCACGATTTTGAGTTGGCCGCCATCGTCTTTGCGCTTAAGTCTTGGCGCCATTATCTCCTAGGTGAGAAGTTCGAATTATATACTGACCATAAATCGTTGAAGTATCTTTTCTCGTAGAAAGATCTTAACTTAAGGCAGCAAAGATGGATGGAGTTCCTTGCCTCATATGACTTTGAGATTTCCTATACTCCTGGCAAGGGCAACGTAGTAGCAGACGCGTTGAGCATAAAGAAGCTGACCCTAAGCCCTCTCTTTGTAGGAAGGCAAAGCTTGGAGTATATAGCCAGTTTTGACTTTAGGCCCTCCTCTGATTTTTATACCCGGTTTGTTGGCATCCCTAGAAGTACGGCCTACTCTTTTAGACTTAATAGGGGCCGCACAACGTGAAGACCCTCAACTTGTGGATGTGATTGATAAGCTAATTAGGGGTGAAACTTCCAGTCACCTCAATAGGTACTCCATCGACGATAAGGGTTGGCTGAGACGGGACGGAAGACTATGCGTCCCACAAGCAAGGGATTTAGTAAAGATGGTTCTCGAGGAAGCACATCATTCCAAGATGACAATACACCCAGGTGGGGACAAAATGTACAAGGACGTAAAGAGAGTTTTCTATTGGAGCGGCATGAAGAAGGACGTGGCAGATTTCGTTTCTAAGTGTGTGTCATGCCAACAGGTCAAGGCGGAACAGAAGAAGCCTGGAGGACTGCTTCATCCTCTAGAAGTCCCGTAATGGAAGTGGGATAGCATTTCAATGGACTTCATTGATGGTTTGCCTAGGTCAAGAAGAGGCAATACTAGCATTTGGGTAATAGTGAACAGGCTCACTAAAAGCGCCCACTTCATACCTATCAAGAGTAGAAGGACTGCCTCGTCTCTAGCTTCTCTTTATCTCAAGGAAATAGTTCGACTCCATGGAATACCCTCCAGCATAGTGAGTGGCCGAGATCCCATCTTTACAAGCGAGTTTTGGCGGAGTCTGCAAGAAGCTGTAGGCACACAGTTATGCTTGAGCACGACCTATCACCCCCAAACTGATGGTCAGACGGAAAGGGTGAACAGAGTACTAGAAGATCTAAGACTGTGCGTTCTTGACTTTGGAGGGACATGGGAGGATCATCTTCCTTTAGTGGAATTTGCTTACAATAACAGCTACTAAGCCACCATCGGCATGGCGCCCTTCGAAGCTTTGTATGGAAGACCGTGCCGATCACCAACTTGTTGGTGGGAGTCTACTGACAAACTTATACTTGGGCCAGACATGATTAGAGAGACTTCAGAAAAAGTGGACTTGATACGAAGGAGAATGAAGACTGCCCAAGATAGACAGAAATCCTACGCCGACAAAAGAAGGACCTACCTTGAGTTTGAGGTTGGGGACAGGGTTTTCCTTAAGGTATCCCCTTTAAGGAACGTCGTTCGCTTTGGATCCGCAGGAAAGCTAGCACCAAGATTTGTAGGACCGTCCCCTATCATCGAGAAGATTGGGAAAATGGCTTATAGAGTAGAGCTTCCCGAAAGGTTGGCCGGAATTCACAACGTCTTTCACGTTTCTCATCTCTGGAAATGTCTACATGAATCTGCGGAAGTGGCAAAGCCAAGCATTCTAGAAGAAGCCGAAGTGGAACGCGAAGCAATTGTGAGGAGAGTTCCAACTCGCATCTTAGGAACTGAAGTGAAAAAGCTACGCAACAGCGAAGTCAAGCTTGTCAAAGTTTAGTGGACCGACGCCGATGTGACGACCCCAAAACCCCGTACTACGATGTCAAGGGTAATCTTCGGAATATAACACATAAACAGATAATAGCAGAACAGAACTAAATATTTTTGTTTTCACCCAAATCCATTTTGTTTTGCACCTGGTACAGTCAGTCAAAGTTTGAATTCAAATTTTGAAACTACCGCGCCATTTCAGGCCTTGTTTATAATTAGAATTAATTATATTTATTTTCGAACGTCGATTCAAACTTACTTTTCGTCGTTATTATTTAAAATATTTATTTTAAATATTTTAAATTCACTATTTTAGCCAATTTAAAATTTTCAAACTGGTTCAGATTTTCTGGGTCGTTACAGCCGAGGAAGACGCGACTTGGGAAACTGAGGACAGAATACACACCGCCTACCCTTTTCTTTTTGAGGGTACATCTTTGACCTCTTTTTTTCCTTAAGTTGTGCTTGTATCTATCTTTTAGGTATAATCTCCTCGATATTATCCTTTATCCTTAGGTAGAAACCCCTTTGGATGTAAACATGTATTTGAAACATGTTATGTTTGATGACTGCAAGTGGTTTCAAGTGGTTGCTAGTGGTTGCTCGTGGATGCATATACACACACAACCTAGGTTTTAGATCGGCTCAGCCACTTCATACTGCATATGCATATATGTATCCATATTTGTATGTGGTTGAAACTTGATATGTTGTCGTATGGATGTCGCATTTGTATGGATGGTTGCGCACTCATGTAGAATTATGAGTAGGGAAAATTTTGCATACATAATGGATTCATGACACTTACATGATTCACATTTAGGAGGTCAACTGAATCAGTAGGCCGCCTGATTTTGCATTAGATAAGGACATGTACACA
Organism: Allium sativum; assembly: GCA_030737875.1. Taxonomy (NCBI): domain Eukaryota; kingdom Viridiplantae; phylum Streptophyta; class Magnoliopsida; order Asparagales; family Amaryllidaceae; genus Allium; species Allium sativum. The sequence goes on along the minus strand of CM060912.1, from coordinate 787,338,306 downwards.
CACTATGCATATGATCATGAAGCATTAGAAGTCTTTTAAGGACAATGGACGCCTGTGTTTGTTGGTTGAGTAGATGGACGATTGGATGTTATGATATACGTTCTTTTAGACTTGAAGAATTCGGGGACGAAATCCTTTAAGGAGGGGAGAATGAAACACCCCGAATTTTCTGTTAACGATAAATTAACAAATTAAAGTATAATTAATTCAAAATGAAAGAATTAAGGGAAACGGATTATGCCATTGCGTTCGTCTCGGAATTCTGCTTGAGATAGAGTCCGAGTTTGCGTGAATCGGACTCCGTATGAAGGAGTTATGACCTCCGGAAGTTTCAGAATTCAATTTAAAATTCAAAAAGTTCAAATTCAGTTCGAAATTCAAAAAACAGACCCAAACTGGGCTGGGCGGGAAAATTCCCGCCCAGGCACCAGGTCGACCTGGGGGTCGACCTGGTTTGGCCCTGGCTGGCCTGGTCGGTTTCTGGTCGAATTTCTGAGCTTGGTTGTGTCACTAGGGCTGAGTTGTCACTTTCTGATTGGCTTCTCTTGAGATGGATGGCCTTGATTAACTCTAGCTTCATCGACGGCTTTAATCAGTTTGAAATTATATAAATACAACTCAACACTCAACCTAAATTCACACAAATAATATAGAACTAGAGCCGTCGTGCTGCTGGAAGGAAGCTAAGAGTAGCCGTCAGTTAGAGAAAGCTTAGAGGCGAGCAAAACTAAAGTAAAACAAGAATCAAACAACGTTTATCTACCCAAAGGAAAGCATTTCAAATTCAAAACTCATAATTTAGAATTCAAGTTCATCGTTTGTTGTAAGTATAGTGATTTTTCCGATGGGAATAAAATTAAGACTTGATTCGATGTAAATTGGAAAGGGAGCTATGCTATTGTATAATGATGATGTTAATTCATATCTATGTATTGAAATGATTGTATTGTGAATGGTTGGAATGTTTGTGGTTAAATTTACTTGGTGTTGGATCCAATCATATGAAAACAACATCACATGCAAGTTGTATAGTTCATGTTATAATCTACACCTATGTGTTTATGTGATTATATAAGTTGTATGTGATATGTCCAAGATTAAGACCTCATGTATATACTTTATGCTAAAACCTCTATGCCTAAATGATTAAGTTTATATACATGCTCATATGTTTATACAAAAGTTGCAAAGTTCATAATAGGATCCATGCCAAGATCCATTTTAATACAAGTTTCATGTTACAATAGTAAACATGATTGGACCTAGTTCACACATGCGATGAAATTATACATACTTTATGGACATGTCATATTCTTGTCATATGCTAGTGATGTTCGATGTTATGCCTAGATCTAAACATGTTTAGGTTTATGTTGTCTAAATCATATGCTAATTCATGTGACACCTGTTTAGTTAGATTCCCCTTTTTAATGCAAGTTCACATGACAAGTTGAAACCCATGATTCAGTCTATGTTGCAAATTCACATATATGTATGTTGACTATCTTCCAAGTTCACACCGATGATGTTCATATTGACTATGCCAAAAATGCCAAGTTTACACCTATGTCATGTTTATGTTAATGAATTTTTTTATGCCAATTTTGTATACGCTAAATTAGGCTAAGTTTTTAGCCTAATATTATATGTTAAAAATCATGCGGACGAAAAGTTAGGCTAAGATTGTTAGCCTAATATTTAGACGGGGTAACGTTGGGAAAATGGGTAATTATAGGAAACTTGACATAAATTAGTGAAAAATATATGTATTGGCGTGTTTGTCACATGCCAAAAATTGGTGGCACTTGAATGGTATAGATTCTTATACCAAAAGTGATGAACTTGGAAAGTGGGCCATAACATTTAATTGTTAACAAATTTACATATAACAAGTAATAGAGACAAATATGTAAATTTAGAAAATACGAGTATGCTTAACATGAGGTTGGATTGAGTAGTGATATAAACCTGCCCGGACCCGCCCGGCTGTCCAGTAGTCACAACAATACCTATCCAATGTGGGTGGTTAAGCATTGAGCCCAATAAGGACCCAAGATTAGACTGAGTTACGGTGTAAACCTGCCCGGAACCGACCGGCACATCCAGTAACCGTAACAATACCCGTCTAATGTGAGTGGTCGGTGCTTTAAAAAGCTAAGGACAGACAAGTCAGGATGGTAGGGTTAAGTTAACTATAACACTTAACCAATTCAACATGTTAATTAAACTGATGGGTCGGGGTTCGGTAAATACAAACATTAACGACTTAACATGTTTGACTAGAAAACCCTAGTAACGGGGACCCATTTCAGCAATAACCCAATTAGGTATCATGGTACCCTGAAACTAGGCAGGGTGGGGCACGATTACTGGGCTGATTGTAAGCGGTCAAAAGCGACGGCGGTGGGTGCAACAGTGTGGGTTCTAACGGAGTGCAGGAGTGCACACACTTCGGAGCAAACAAACAGGGCACTGGGTGCACCAGTAGCATAACCTATGCATTCTAGTATTGTGTCGGGTCGCCACCATGGGACTTGATACACACCATGGTAGGACCAGCATAGGTATCTACAATCTTTGGGGGCCGTATGACACATATGATTATGCGAGTAGGAGCCGATCTTTAGAAAGGGGATCACTTCACCTGGATCATGGGGTGCCAGTTGAGACAATGCAAGTAGGTGCAGAGATATAGTGTGGGGGTGCGATAGTATATTTGATTCAAAACTACTTTATCTTAGTTTATGATACTTTCCTATTTCCAGTTTATACCTATCATGCCCTTTTTCTTATTCTCATACTGAAGAGTCACTAGACTTACCAGGCTTTATGTCTGACTCTATTTTTCTTTCGTCTTCTTTTCTTCCGTCCCCCCCTCCCCACCCTAGGTCCACAGGGAGGAAACAACTCAGCTTAGTCAGACTCCTTACAAGCTTCAAGATAGTAGATGTACGGTTTGGACTCTCTTTCCTTGGCTATGGCTGTTGGACACGTTCTATGGGGATTTATGCAACTTTTATCATGTTTTATGCTTCTTTATTTAATAATCAAGACAGAAATGATGATGTAATGTTTTGGAAGTTCTTGTGAGACAATTATGGAAATGTTTTGTATGAACACGTATTTTATGAAATAAAAGTCTGTTGTTTTCCGCTGCTTATATATATGTGTTTATATATCTGTCTTGTGCTTTATCTGTGACTTTTACATATAAACCTCCACCGAAGTTAAGGCATTCCCTTTGTGAGTGACCTTAATGGAGGTGGGATGTTTCACTTTTAGAAATACTCAAAGTATCCCTTGCTATCAATACCCATTTTAGTAGGGTTGCCATAATCCTACCCTACAACGCCATTAGTCTCAACTTTAAGGACTTCCGCGTGTTCTCCTTAGGAACATCCAAAGGGCTTCTGCAGTCCCTGCCGAGATGTTTTGGCCAAGCAAAGAAGGTGTTGATTGCAATGTTTAGAAAAGTGAAGGGTTGAATGTGAAAATTACATCTTACAATTTTTGAACAATGATGATTCTGGGTTAGTTGTTTTGCATGCTATTTTAGGGAGTTTAGCTAGTAGGTAATCAGTGAAAAGCATTGAAGATGAGTCTTACTCCCGTCACCAAATTGATCTGTTCCATGTGGCCGTTAAATCCACCCCATTCGTTGAACCTCATTAGTCAATCAACTATTACTGGACTTCCATGTTGCCAACACATTTCCATTTATCTACCATGAAAACAAAATTGCAGAAGGAATGTGCTTCTGGTTGACAGAGAAAAGGTAAAAGTTTAACATGAAAATATAGGAAATTTGAAGAGGTTGCATGCGAGGTTATGAACTTTAATTGGGGAGTATAACACCTACATAACAAGAATTATGAAAGTCACAAGCAAGAAAGGAAGTCCAAGTGAAATACAAGATAAACCCATTAGTGTGTTTCTGTAATAGGACATCTAATTTTCAAATATTCAATGAATCGTTAACTTCCCGAAGCCAACCCAGCTTTCCACTTTTCTGAACAGCAAAATTGGATCAAGTTCTTCTTTTCCATGTCATTAAAACGTTTGTTAACCAGTTATAAACACCATCATTACAAATTTTAGACATGATTTACAAAATTACACCCACGCTAGCTTCTCCATACGTACACACATACGTATGTTTACACACATATAAAACTTTCAAAATTATAATAAACAAACCCTATTTATCTCAACTCTAGGCCATATGCATAAACCTAGGGTGTGTAAGATTGGCGACTAGATGCCCACTTGTATCAACGGCAAAATCAAATGCATAAGGATTTAGCAGTAGCAACGCTTGCTGATATTTAATTCCTTATTCAAAATAGGGATCTTGGCTATTTCAATTTAGAAAAAGGATTTTTACCTAAAAATGCACTGGCAATACATTTCAATTATGAAAAAAACAAACCGAGTGCATCTTCTACATTATAGTCTAATTGATATCAAGGTATAATATGTAATTTGGAACACGGAGAAATTATAACCTGCAACTATTTGTGCTTTTCCCTGTAATCGCAACAATAAATACATACTGTAACGATCCAGAATTTTTAACCAATTTAAAACTGGAATTTTTTTTACTTAATTTAAATTTGACATAAATATATATGGTTAAGAATATTTAAAAATTTTGATAAATTAAATGATAGACTTTATTCGAATTATAAATAAGAATGATTATTAATAAATTTGGATTTATTAATACTATTTGTCGTTCGATCGGATTTATCAAACGATAACATGAATTAGTAGCATTAGAATTAAGTGGTGCCCTTAGTTTTCATAGCATTTTAAGGGAAAATGCTACCAAAGGTTAATTTCCCTCCTTAAGACAAGTGTTAAGACATATGGCTTTACGCATGCCTCCTTTCATGCATGTCTTCCACTTGCCCCCTTAGGTGTCATTACCTCCTTAACCCTTCATTCCTATATAAGGAGGCCATTTCTCTACTTTTTTACCATTCCATTCCATTTCTTCCTTTTCACCTTCTTCTTAAAGCTTATGTCCATGGTTTCCATGGCATAAGTCTTCCGCTTTTCTACCACCACCTTGCCAAAGTTCATTGTCATCCTCCTCCTCCTTTCCTTATAAAGAGATAGATTAATATATAGTATATTTATATATTGGTGAAGAAGACGGTGTGCCGAAATACTGTCCGACGGTTCGCTCAGCTAAGCTCGTCTACGGTGAAGATTGGAAAGCTGTTTGGTGAGAACTTTTTAACCACAATTTATATATTTAATTAGTAGTTAGACTAATTTAAATATAGTGATGAATTATTAATGGTTAATGATGGTTGTTGTGATGGAAGATGGATGCGTAGTTTAGAACACACACACACACTATTAAGCATTAGTGTTATAACGCTTGTGCACTGTTATGATTTATTTAATTATGTTGATGATGGTTGGTATGGATGTTGATAATGGTTATTGATGTTGTTTCACACTCTCTATGACACAATAATTATGTATTACATTGGTGATCGACAAATCTCCTTCGTAATTAGAAGCAATATTATTAATGAAATTGAAGGTTAATAATTGGAAAGATATGTATGAATTCATATATATCGATAAAGTTTCTTTAAATGAATAAATAAATACCGGGACGTTCTAGGATGACAAAGAGGATTGTGTCTATCTAGGCTTGAGTTTGAAAAATATAGTGTCTATCGGATTTTCCCTAAACCGCTGGGTTCGCTTTGGAAATATCTTTCCAACGGCACCCACTTTGTGAAGATCCAACGGTTGGATTGTCTGAAATGTTTAATTCAAATCTAAAGAAAAACAGCGCCATAATCGAATATATATATATATATATAATTAAATTAAATCGAATAACGACGCTGCAGTTCGTATTTTGAAATCGTAACTTCAAACGATTGTACCGGGAGATCCGACCGTCGGATTTTCCCAAAACTGAAACCGTTGGACTCGTTTTGAAAAAATCTTTCTAATGATATAAAATTTGTGTAGATCCAATGGTTAGATTTTCAGATATGTGTAAATCAAATCTGAAGAAAAACAGCGCCACGGCCGCGTTATGGCCTGAAGCGTCGTTTGAGTGAATTGGCTATTTTTAAATAAATAAAAATAGCGATAAATCGTGATAAAATATTATAAACGATATAGAATGGAAATAAACTGAATTTGCTCGGGTTATGTGATATTTGATGGTTGAATGTGTTTGGCGTGAAAATTACATTAAAGAACAGAATTAGTGATATTGAAAAATTAACCATTGAAGTGAAGTGATTTGAAATTCTAAATATACGTGAATTATTTGAAAAGGCCGAGTTAATTCTCATTTCAAATAATTGATCGACGGTTAGAAGTCGAAGACATGAAGACGGTGCAAGACCGATGATCTTCACGTCGAACTGAGGGGTGCTACTGATGCTCGTGATAGGAGTAGCTACCTTGAAGGGGCTGAAGTAGTAGCCGTCCGGACGTACTGGTTGATTGTACGAATATGCGAGGTATTGAGTGCCTCCGGTTTCTTTCAGACCCAGAACGAACTTGTAAATGGACTGTGTGTCTAACATTGGATTTTGTTCTGTGCTGATTGATCTCTATTAAATATATATATGTTTGGCGGCGAAGAATTTATTCTCTTGCTTAACGCCCTTCTCTGAGACGTACGAGCTCAGAGGTTATATATCGATAGAAATCAGTCGCATGGAGTGAATTACCTGTGTGGCATGCCTAAGTAGCAGACGATCAAGGCTTCTGTTGAAAAGCAAAGTCTTGTGGTTGCTGATCAAAGCGTGGCCTGTGTGGCATAGCTTTGTGTATAGCGTTGTTTCGCGAGCCTCACACCCTGGTATGAACCAGAAACGACAGAGGACGACATGGAGGACATGCGTCTCTTTCTAGCTAGAGGTGGTGTCAGTGACCTACCAGTCCTGACATTTATATTACTTTCACCTGTGTGGTTGTTGGAATGCGAGGTACCTCGGAAGTGGAGTCATTGGGCTCATTTACGCCCCATAGGGTGGGGGGACGTATTGTCTAGGGTTTAACTTTAATCCACATCGAGTGGACCGGCCCTGTTGCTCCAAGGCTTGCCTGCGCGCTTGCCTTAGATATAGTAGGATAGATTGCCTCGAATTCGGTAAGGACTATCTTTTGCCTTGGTTCATGACAGAAATCCAATTTCCAAATGCGACATCGTGCGGTTTTGATTGTGTATATATATATATGGCGACATGATATATGGTACCCATGCTGTCTATGATTGATAGTTATGATGGAAATTGTTTTTGAAACATATAAACACTAGCAATAATATCAAATGATTTGTTTTGCTCGTATCAAGCATATTTTGGCCATTATAAGGTAAAACTATATCCTCTGGTTTGTGTTGCATTATGTGATGGGAACTGAGTCTTATAATGGCTTCATTTTTATAAAAGCATTGCGATATTTAAAAGATTTACGTGTTTTAAAGCACTGGCAATCCAATGGAGTAAACTCGCTCCGCGAAAGTGGCGTGGTCCTGTGATTAGCCATATTGAAAAATATGTTAAGTAGATTTCTCATACCAGTCTCATGACTGACTCATAGTTTGTTTCACTTGCAAACTCGGGTGCCCCTTTTTCTACACGGGCAGCCTTGTATTCAGGTTTTAGCAGGCTCTTTCTAGATAGCTGGAGTTGAAGATGGATTCTATCATTTATCTCTTTTTATGCTGTTCAGCTCCTATTGTACATATTATGTTTTGTTTTCCGCTGTAGACATTTATGTATAGCTGAACTGTATTTTGTACTAAGTATGATCCTGTATACTGTGTAACTCTGATGATTATGTTTATCCAGTGTATTATATTGTACATTATCTGATGTATTTATTTATTTTTGTTCTGCTGTTATCTGTTTATGTGTTATATTCCAAAGATTACCCTTGCCACCGTCCTTTGGGGAAAAGGGTCATCATAAACGTGGTATAAGAGCTTTGGTTAAGCTTAGTTCTGGAATATAACATGAACGAATTCGTCAGAAATAGAACCAGTAGCGTTCTAGGACGAATAACTCATTACAGATAGGATCGGTAATATCCTAGTATGAGTATAGCAGAATGAAATACACCTTGATAGACACATTTACATTCAAGTATATGTCTATATGTTTTAAAATTACCTTTTCTGTTGACCTGACACTTGGTCTGCTATTTGCAGAAGTACTAGAAAATGAGTGTCAGAAACAGAAGGAATATAGAACCAGATCTAGAAGTTCTGTTAAAGAAATATAGGAATATGGGTGGAGTACCATTCTTGGGCGAAGAATCTATTATTAAAACACAAGCTTGGATTCGTTCTGCTGAGAAAATCTTTGAAGGTTTAAAGCTGAGAGATGACCAGAAAAGATTACTGGCATCTTGGGCACTCAAAGACGAAGCTTTGCTCTGGTGGGATTCGATTATTAAGGATAATCCAGAAGGTAATATTACCTGGGATAGATTTAAAGAGATTTTCAGTGAAAATTTTATTCCTCCAGAAGCAATTGAGCGGTTATATGATGAATTCTATTATCTGGTACAAGGAGATATGACCATTCCGGAATATCATAAGAAATTTAATGAACTTTCTCATTTTGCCCCTAATCTAATTCAAGATCCAAAGACGAAGAATCTGAGGTTCATTAATGGTCTTCAAAGAAAATACCAGAATAGTGTAATGGGGCATGTGAAGCTTCCTTTTTCTGAAATGATATACATGGCTTATCAGTATGAAGATTTAGATAAGCGAGGCCTTTCTGACGACGAAGAGGAAGTCAGTTCTGACAACAAAAGGAAATTCGAAACTGATGGCCCAGAGACAAGTAAACAGCCAGAGGCTAGTATGCAGTCTGAGGTAAGTACAAAGTCTGGAGGCAATAAGAGGCCAAGGGCCAGTCAGAAAAAGGTTAAGGTAGTCGAATGTTTAAAGTGTAATCAGCAAGGGCATTCGATGAGGAACTGTGAATCTTCGAACAAGCGAAAGAATAATGAAGCTAAAACTAAGAAGTTTCAGGAGGATAGAAAATGCCATAAGTGCTTCCAAGCAGGACATATTGCAAGGGATTTCCAGCTCTCAAAGAAGTCTGAAGTAGTACACGTCAATGAAATGGCGGAAACTCCCGGACCCTCAGATAGTCAGGGAAGGCCTGATGTTTTGGAAGGCACACTTACTGTCAAAAACATTCTGGTTAAAGTACTGTTTGATACAGGCGCGTCGCGGAGCTTTATTGCAAAGAATGCAGTTAAGAAACTGGATCTGAATCTGAGAAAGCTCAAAACACCCATGACTATCCATAATCCGGTTGGGGGTTCCCTCGATCTTAGTTGGATTTGTAGGGTGCCTGTTTCTTTTTCCAGTTATCGGTTCCCTACCATCTCGATCGTCATGAATTATACCGAATTTGATCTTATTCTGGGATTGGATTGGTTAACCAAATACGAAGCCGAGGTTAAATGCGCTGAGAGAGTTGCAAAGGCAAAGGCTAAATCAGGGAATTATGTAACCATTCCATGTGAAGGCCCAAATTTTGATAGAAAAGATTTTTGGTCAGCTTTAGATGTTTCTCCTGCTCAATTAGAACCTATTCCGGTCGTTCCAGAGAATATTCCGGTCGACATAGAAAATATTCCTGTTGTCAAGAACTATGCGGATGTGTTCGAAGAAGTTGTTAGTTTACCTCTGCAAAGAGAAATTGATTTTAAAATCTATTTAGTTCCGAATGCAAGGCCAGTAGTTCACGCTATTCGAAGAATGACCTTGAAGGAAAAAGAAGAGTTAGACAATCAAACCCGACAGCTTGTATGGAAGGGTCTAATCAGGCCTAGTTTCTCTAATTGGGGAGCAACAGTGGTATTTGTCCCAAAGTCAGACGGTACTCTCAGACTATGTGTGGATTATCGTGACTTGAATAAGCAGACGTTGGAAAATAGATATCCATTGCCGCGGATTGATGATTTGTTGGATCGATTGAATGACACACAAGTATTTTCCCAAATGGACCTAGCTACAGGTTTCCATCAGCTTCGTATTACCGAAAAGTGTGTTCCTTTGACAGCATTCAGAGGTCCAGACTTATTCTACGAGTGGCTAATAATGTCGTTCAGCTTATGTAACGCTCCAGCATATTTTGTCGATCTAATGAACCGGGTATTCAGAGAAGTATTGAATAAATTTGTTCTGGTTTTCATTGATGATATATTGATATTCTCTAAATCAGAAAGCGAGCACGAAAAACATTTGGAACAAGTGTTAGAAATTCTCAGAAAGAATGTTTTAAAAGCCAAGTTTTCCAAATGTATATTCTGGTAAGAAGAAGTCAAATTTCTTGGCCATGTCGTGTCAAAACAAGGAATTTCAGTGGATCCCAGTAAAATCACTGCTATTCAGAATTGGAAACAGCCTCGTACACCCACAGAAGTCAGAAGTTTTCTCGGATTAGCCAGTTATTATCGGAAGTTCGTTAAGAATTTTTCGAAGATATCCAGTCACTTAACGAAGCTTACTAAGAAACATTCGAGATTCAACTGGACTCCAGAATGTGAGGCAGCTTTCCAGGAGCTGAAGTTAAAAATGACGACTGCTCCAGTGCTCATAATTATTGACGGCAATCAGGATTTGAAAGTCTGGACCGATGCTTCTAAAGAAGGCCTTGGCGCGGTGTTAATGCAAAGAGGCCATGTAGTCGCTTATGCTAGCCGTCAATTGAAACCGCATGAAAAGAATTATGTTACTCATGATCTTGAATTGCTAGCTATCATGTATGCTATGAAAATCTAGAGGCATTATCTATTGGGTAAGAAGTTTGAATTATACACTGATCATCAATCATTGAAATATTTATTCACCCAGAAGGATCTGAACATGAGACAGTAGCGTTGGTTAGAATTTCTCGCGGCATATGATCTTGATATCTTATATACTCGGGGAAAGCTAATGTTGTGGCTGATGCGCTCAGCAGAAAGAATGTACTTATCGCCAGTCTTGTCATCACGACTTCGTTGATTGATATCATATTTGCTCGTCAGAAGGATGATCACTTCATTCAGAAGATCAGAGAGAGAATTCAGAAAGGCGAGCCCTCGAGTTTTCAGATGGATAACGAGGGGATTCTGAGGTTAAAGGGTCGGATTTGTGTTCCGAACATTCCTGAACTCCGGAGAGAAGTATTAGATGAATGTCACAAAGCCAAGCTTAGTATCCATCCAGGGGTGAGCAAAATGTATAATGACATCAAATGCACTTTCTGGTGGAAATCTATGAAACGAGACATTTCTTTATATGTTAGCCGGTGTTCTACTTGTCAACAAGTCAAAAGCGATCAGCAGAAGATCGCTGGATTGTTGCAACCTTTGGAAATTCCAGGTGGAAAATGGTAACAGATTTCTATGGATTTCATAGATGGTTTGCCCAGAACCAGGAAAGGGAATGACAGTATTTGGGTGATCGTAGATCGTTTCACGAAGACCGCCCATTTCATACCTGTGAAATGAAATAGAACTGCTCAGAGTCTGGCGCAGGTTTATTTCAAAGAAATAATTAGACTGCATGGAGTTCCCATGAGTATCGTTAGCGATCGTGACCCGATTTTTGCTAGTAAATTCTGGGAAGCATTCCAAGCAGAATTGGGAACGAAATTGAACTTGAGCACCGCATATCATCCTCAAACAGATGGTCAAACTGAGAGGGTGAACCGTATTCTTGAAGATTTATTGCGGGCTTGTGTTATTGATTTTGGCGGATCATGGGAAGACCATTTGTATTTGGCCAAGTTTTCATACAACAACAGCTACCAAGCGAGCCTGACAATGTCACCATTCGAAGCACTGTATGGTAGACCGTGCCAATCTCCTGCTTGTTGGGTAGAACCTGGTAATAGACTCGTATTAGGACCCGATATGATTCGCGAAGCTGCGGACAAAGTCAATTTCGTTAAGAAACGATTACTCGCCGCTCAAAGCCAACAGAAAAGCTATGCAGATAAGAGAAGAAGAGATATATCATTTGCTGTTGGCGACCACGTGTATTTGAAGGTATCTCCGATGAGAGGAGTTATCCGGTTCGGTAAAACAGGGAAATTGGCGCCCAAATTTATTGGTCCGTTTCCTATTTTGGAACGGGTTGGAACTCTCGCTTATAGGGTTCAATTACCTGATTGGTTGCCTGGAGTACATAATGTGTTTCATGTGTCTCAACTTCGAAAGCATGTTCATGATCCAGACTTGATCGTGGAAGAAGCATCGCAATGGGATATAGATATTACTCCAGAATTGGCTGTGAGAAGAGAGCCGCTAAAGATTATTGGCAAAGAAACCAAAGAACCGAGGAACAAGAAGGTTCACTTAGTCAAAGTGCAATGGAGTGGAGATCCACGAGATTGTACTTGGGAAACTGAGGAGAGTATTAAGAAAGCCTATCCTAAGTGCAGGGTGGATATCTCCGATTGACTCTGGTGCAAGGTACATTTACCATATCTTTGCATTACCATTTTGTTCTCTACTTTGCTGTTGTTTTCTTTTCATGCATGTAAACTTTTTAATTATATAGTCTGAATGTTTTCAAAAGAGTATATGAATTAATTGGTATATTTTTGAAAAGTTAAAAACAAATTGATTGTTGTTTGCGTTGTGTGATTGTGGATTTGATTAATTAAATTATTAGAATGATAGTTAATTTAATCAATAAGAGAATGAAGTTAAATGTATGCAATTGAACAAGTATTGAACTGATTTAGAAATAGATAGAAATATATACATGTGCATTATATATGTGTGAACACGTTATGGATAAACAGCTAAGCAGAGGAATAAAATTGTTTGCCCGACAAATAGGTACATGTTTATTGTATTTCTTGGGATTTGATGATTTTATGAGCCGATTGGCTAGACTCTTGGCTTTTTCTTTTTCTTTTGGATTGGTGAGGGCCATGGGAGGCTATTTGAAATATCCCGAAGCTCCCTGTACTAAGGAGGTTATGGCGAAATTTTTTCGAAAATTTAGGGTGTTAGCCAAATTTTTGAAGAATTTGAAAATTCTTCGAAACTGAAAAGTTGGAGAATGGAAGCCAGAAGAAAAGTTGAGTTGGTTAATTAAACAACTTTTGACTTTGTTCCTTTTCGGGGATGAAAAGTTTTAAGTGGGGGAGATTGTAACAACCTGGAAAATCTGAGCCAGTTTAAAATTTTTAATTTGGCTATTTTAGTAGATTTTAGATGTTTAAAATAAAATATTTTAAATAATAACGACGAAAAGTATGTTTGAATCGATGTTTGAAAATAAATATAATTATTTTTAATTATAAACAAGGCCTGAAATGGCACGGTAGTTTCAAAATTGAAATTCAAACTTTGACTGACTGTACTAGGTGCAAAATAAAACGGATTTTAGTGAAACCAAAAATATTTAAATCTATTAGTGAATATCTTTCTAACGAATCTGAAAAATCGAAGTTTCATAGCGGGAGTCAAAAGTTATGGCCAAATGAATTTTCAGAAAGGTCGCTATAGAGAATATATCGCCCTTGAAAATAGACATTTTGCAAACGACCTCAGAATTCGACGAAAACACTTTTGTTGGATCCGGGATGTCAAATTCTTGCTAAGTTTCAAATTCCATAATTTTTGAAGTTAATATGTGAGCGTGGCGAAGGAAAATGTGTTTGGTTCATTTCAGTTAAATTGGATCGACCAGAAAATGGCCATTTTTCAAACGGTCTCAGAATTCGACGAAACTAGTTTTGTTAGGATCGTATCGTCAAAACATAGCTAGATTTATTTTTCGGGAATTTTTAGAATCAGTATGTGGCCCCAGCAAATTGAAATGTACGTTCAAATTAAATATTGAATGTTTTATATTTTAATTTGAAGAAAAACTGACTGAAACAGTCAAATGGGCCTACGAAACATATCCCATTGTGTTCGGAATGAGGGTACTTAGCAAGGGACGACAGTCATTGGGTTTGGATTGGAGTTCGTATGAGATAAGGGGTATTTTAGAAATTTTAAAAATATATAAATAAAATAAAAAATCCTATTGGCCATTCATTTTTCTCTCTCCCCGTTTTCTCTCTCACCAACGCGATAAACGGCGGTTGCTGCTCCAATCTTCTCTCCTCTTTTCTGGCAAATCCGTTCACCAGAACCCGTCGACCCAGTTGGGGTTTTTGAAGATCTCGATCCCTTCTCCACATCCATACCTGACTCAACCCCTGTAGTTGCGCCATCGTCGAGATCCGACGCTCAAAACCCGCCGCCTTTCGAACCCGTTCCCTCCGCCGTGCCTCCATCGCACGTGACCGCACCCCAGGCGCCAGTGCGCCAGTCGATGCTCTACGACGTGGTGAAGCCCGATTATCCCCTAGCTGCATGGATTTTCTGAAAAATCGATACCTATTTTTGAAGATTTAAGTGAGGTAACGGCTTTGAAATTATTTAACTGTTTATAACACTTTCAAGCGCTACGGTTTATGATTTTACAATAAAAATCATATCTTTTTCGTTTGTGGTCGAAATTCAGTGAAACAAGAGACACCGGGACTGTGAGGACGTCTTCTACATTCTAGAAGAGACCGCATATTATTCCGAGCCTTCTGCAATTTTTGGTGGAGTGGAACCCAATGTGAGATTTCTAATTTATAAACGATATGGAAAACTACGATGTATAAATTATACGGTCGATGTATGAGTTATATAAGCATTGTACACCACATGTATAAGCGTTGTATAAGTTGTATGTTCGATGTATAAGTTATATATGCGTTGTAAAAATAATATATGCGTTGAAATGAATTGAAATGATATTGAAGTGAAATCAAAATATATTTATATACGAATATATATATATATATATATATATATATATACACACACTCCCCTCGTCCACAGACCATGGACGATATATATTGGTTGTGATATTGTTTGGATTATTGGTTGATGTTAAATTTGGTGAATATCATGAATGGTTGATTTGAAATGATTGATTGTGATTGAAATCCCAATAGGATTAGTATATGGGAAAATTCGCCTACGTGCGAACTAGAGGTATGAAATCCTCATTGTCAAAAACCGCGAGCTTTTAAGGTAGAGCGAGGAGCCGTACTCGGGACGGTGCCGGTTTTAACTACCTTGCCGTTGTGCTGCCGAAATTTTCAATAATATTCATGTGTTAGAATTATTTTCGTGTGTTGAAACTATATTCATGTGTTGAATAGAAATTCATGTGTTGAGTAGAAATTCATGTGTTGAATGAAGTTCATGTGTTGAATAAATTCTTTGAAAGATAAAAATAACATTTTTACCTTATATATGAACTATATAAAATAATCGTGTTTTGAAATAAATTGTTTTACAATAAAAATCACATTTTTATTATATATATATAAACTATCGAACTATATTCATGTGTTGAAACCAAATTCATGTGTCGAAACTGAATTCATGTGTTGAATAGGAATTCATGTGTTGAATAGAAATTCATGTGTTGAATAAATTCTTTGAAATATAAAAATAACATTTTTACCTTATATATGAACTATATAAAATAATCGTGTTTTGAAATAAATTGTTTTACAATAAAAATCACATTTTTATTATATATAAAAACTATAGAAAATATTCATGTGTTGAATAAAGGACTAGAACGATAAAAATAATATTTTTATCGTATGTGTGAAGTCCAAAACATTCATGTGTTGAATATTAGATTGAACAATAAAATCTACATTTTTATTGTGAATATGAAGTTCCAAAAAATATTCATGTGTTGAATAAATATTTTTAATGATAAAAATATCATTTTTATCATGTAAATGACTCGCTAAAAATACACCAGTGTTGAAATAAATATCTGTTTGATATGAATATTATTTTTAACATGTGTATGAACTAAGTAAAGTAGTGATGCATTGAGAGATATTTTTGTTCGCTAAAAATATCATTTTTATGCGAAATATGAAGTGTTAAAAATGGTGAGGTGTTGAAATAAATATATGTTGGATAAAAATATCATTTTTATCAAATATATGAAGTGAATATGGTTTTGAAATCAAAGAATGAATTATATATATATAAATAAAATAAATCGAATAACGAAGTTGCAGTTCGTATTTTGAAACCGTAATTTCAAACGATTGTACCGGGAGATCCAACCATCGGATTTTCCCGAAACCGAAACCATTGGGTTCGCTTTGGAAATATCTTTCCAACGGCACCCACTTTGTGAAGATCCAACGGTTGGATTGTCTGGAATGTTTAATTCAAATCTGAAGAAAAACAGCGCCAGAATCGATTATATATATATATATATATATATATATATATATATATGTATGAATATAATTAAATTAAATCGAATAACGACGCTGCAGTTCGTATTTTGAAATCGTAACTTCAAACGATTGTACCGGGAGATCCGACCGTCGGATTTTCCCAAAACTAAAACTGTTGGACTCGTTTTGAAAAAATCTTTCTAATGATATAAAATTTATGTAGATCCAATAGTTAGATTTTCAGATATGTGTAAATCAAATCTGAAGAAAAACAGTGCCACGACCGCGTTATGGCCTGAAGCGTCGTTTGAGTGAATTGGCTATTTTTAAATAAATAAAAATAGCGATAAATCATGATAAAATATTATAAACGATATGGAATGGAAATAAACTGAATTTGCTCGGGTTATGTGATATTTGATGGTTGAATGTGTTTGGCATGAAAATTACATTAAAGAACATAATTAGTGATATCGAAAAATTTAACCATTGAAGTGAAGTGATTTGAAATTCTAAATATACGTGAATTATTTGAAAAGGCCGAGTTAATTCTCATTTCAAATAATTGATCAGCGGTTAGAAGTCGAAGACATGAAGACGGTGCAAGACCGATGATCTTCACATCGAATGGAGGGGTGCTACTGATGCTCGTGATAGGAGTAGCTACCTTGAAGGGGCTGAAATAGTAGCCGTCCGGACGTACTGGTTGATTGTACGGATGTGCGAGATATTGAGTGCCTCCGGTTTCGTTCAGACGCAGAACGAACTTGTAAATGGACTGTGTGTCTGACATTGGATTTTGTTCTGTGCTGATTAACCTCTATTAAATATATATCTGTTTGGCGGTGGAGAATTTATTCTCTTGCTTAACGCCCTTCTCTGAGACGTACGAGCTCAGAGGTTATATATCGATAGAAATCAGTCGCATGGAGTGAATTGCCTGTGTGGCATGCCTAAGTGGCAGATGATAAAGGCTTCTATTGAAAAGCAAAGTCTTGTGGTTGATGATCAAAGCGCGGCCTGTGTGGCATAGCTTTGTGTATAGCGTTGTTTCGCGAGCCTCACACCCTAGTATGAACCAGAAACGGGAGAGGACGACAGGGAGGACATGCGTCTCTTTCTAGCTAGAGGTGGTGTCAGTGACCTACCAGCCCTGACATTTATATTACTTTCACCTGTGTGGTTGTTGGAATGCGAGGTACCTCAGAAGTGGAATCACTGGGCTCATTTACGCCCCATAGGGTGGGGGGGCGTATTGTCCAGGGTTTAAGTTTAATCCACATCGAGTGGACCGGCCCTGTTGCTCTAAGGCTTGCCTGCGCGCTTGCCTGAGACATGGTAGGCTAGATTGTCTCGAATTCGGTAAGGACTATCTTTTGCCTTCGTTCATGATGGAAATCCAATTTCCAAATACAACATCGTGCGGTTTTGATTGTGTGTGTGTGTATATATATATATATATATATATATATATATATATATATATATATGGCGACATGATATATGGTACCCATACCGTCTATGATTGATAGTTATGATTGAAATTGTTTTTGAAACATATAAACACTAGCAATAATATCAAATGATTTGTTTTGCTCGTATCAAGCATATTTTGGCCATTATAAGGTAAAGCTCTATCCTCCGGTTTGTGTTGCATTGTGTGATGGGAACCGAGTCTTATAATGGCTTCATTTTTATAAAAAGCATTGCGATATTTAAAAGATTTATGTGTTTTAAAGCACTGGCAATCCAATGGAGTAAACCCATTCCACGAAAGTGGCGTGGTCCTGTGATTAGCCATATTGAAAAATATGTTAAGTAGATTTCTCGTACCAGTCCCATGACTGACTCGTAGTTTGTTTCACTTGCAAACTCGGGTGCTCCTTTTTCTACATGGGCAGCCTTGTATTCAGGTTTTAGCTGGCTCTTTCTGGATAGCTAGAGCTGAAGATGGATTCTATCATTTATCTCTTTTTATGATGTTCAGCTCCTATTGTACATATTATGTTTTGTTTTCCGCTGTAGACATTTATGTATAGCTGAACTGTATTTTGTACTAAGTATGATCCTGTATACCGTGTAACTCTGATGATTATGTTTATCCAGTGTATTATATTGTACATTATTTGGTGTATTTATTTCTGTTCTGCTATTATCTGTTTATGTGTTATATTCCAAAGATTACCCTTGCCACCATCCTTTGGGGAAAGGGGTGGTCATAGAAATGCAAGCATTCAATTATTTATTTATAACGTTTATGGTGTTATAAATGTAACCACTGAGTTAACTTACCTCAATTGGATTATTCTTTAGAAATAACGAATTGTTTCAATTAAATTAAACAAATGTTTAATTTAACTATTTCAGTCAGTACATGAATATAAAATCAACAACAAATAACCTTTAACAACCATAGAAGACAATTATAAAACCCAATTTATATAAAATATAAATGGGGAGAACTGAGTGAATTTAACTCACCCTGATTTTCATTCATCATCAGAACGATTTGTTTTAATTAGATTAAACAACGTTTAATTTAATTAACTTCCAACTGCGCCCCATTCTCTGATCAAACAGCTCCAAAATGTTATGCTCATTGATACAATTCCGACGTTTCTTCATTTTGATCCAATTTTGTGTATGAATTGGTTCCATAAATTATATAATATACGATATAATTTTAACGAATATTTTATTTTTTTCCTTAACTAACCTAATCCTTTATTTTAAACAAACTAAGGAGCTAAATGTTTAACACGTCCAATACTACTACTTATTTCATGTTGTAAATTATCACCTAAGCGTTTAAAATACTATCATTTAGGCATGTTAAAATAAAATTAATTGATTAGGTACAAATAGAATACGGTTAGGCATGTGGGGTTGGATTGGGAACATTATTATATATCCAACCTCGGCTTAACGTTTGATTAATCTTTTATTAAACATGATTTGGCAGTCCAAAAGAAAACAGTTGGGCACATTAAAACATTCTTATAGACTACTGTGTATTCACCTTGCCATTGGTTCCACAAAGTTTGTTTATCCTCTTCCTCCCATTTTTTTCTACAGTATTGCTCTCATATGCCCACGTGGCTACCTTCATGCTGACAGTACGGTGCTAGGACCGAACACCACTAACCGAGGTAGCCTCTCCGTCCATATGCCTTGGCCATAATCACCCTTTTCGTTCATTACTGCACACACCCGCCGTCCCCTTTTCAGCTCACCAACCGCCCTCCCCTGCTCCACTATTTCTTGCAAGGCCTTTCCATTTCTTTAATTCTTTCCTAAAAAAACTGTTCCCATACTTTTCCTTTTTCGAGTACTGGAATGGCCACACACTTCTCCTACAAACCACCACCTAGTACCCCCGTACGGTTTGAACCGCATCTCCATTTTCCCATGCAACAGAGAGTTGCTCCTCCCTCAGTTCTCACATTCACGCAAAGCTTCAGTTAAGTATTTTTATAAGTGGTTTAGGCGTATTATAAACAGTATTAGGCATTGGTTAAGCAATGCTTTGGCATATAATAAAATATTGTACGTCTCTCTCTCCCTTACTTGTTATAAATCTTCTGCAAACCGCAAAACTTCCTCTTCGCACCCGAACCCAGATAACCATACAGTGCCACACCTCCGTCCGCTAGCCTACCACCTCCGTACCTCAGGCCATCGCCACTCAGTCTGGCTTGTGCCATCTCACCTGAACGACCCTCCATCCTGCCAAGCCAACTCGAAGTTCCCATTTCCTGAACCCATGAGCTTCACTTCCCCACCGTGCCATGATTCCTTCCCATCGAACAGAAACTCCCCACTACGGACCATCTCTCCCCATATATATATAACAACAGCTCTCCGTTTGTATAACGTTCTTCCCCAAACTTCTAGTTTTCGTATTATTTTTCAGTTTCCTCGTTGGTCCCTTGTTTGTCTTCTGCTCAGATCCATTTTTAACGCAACATACCCATGCGATTTATCCTTCCCAGGCATTCAGTTGTTCCCTTCCTCAAGTTCTCAGTTCTTTCTGTTACTCTTCCTCCATTTTCCAACCCGACTCAACCGCCTGTCTCTCGAACACCGTTGTCTCCCATACTGTTCTACTTTTCATGGAACAACACGATCTGATTTTGGAATGGCTGTTCGTTTAGTGGAGCATGGGTTTTTATTAAGGAAGTCCTTGGAGGAGAGCTTGCGTGGTGTTTTGTGAAAGAAGGGTATATTCAGAAGAAAGGCTTCGCTTGTTTTTAATATTTGCCAACAAAGAGAAAGAAATCTGTTCTTATTTACAACAGGAAAATACGTGGGGGTCACGTCTTCTTTTGTTTGGCGGCCATGGTACAGATGGATTGGTAAACACGCAGAGATGGTTTGGGGCGCAAGGCAAAAGAGAAAAGTTGGCACGCAAGAAATGAGGAAGTTTGGGTTACAAGGAATCAAAAGTCTGGGACGCAGTAAAGGTAAAGAAACAGTGGAGAATTAGGACCCAAGGAAGGAAAGAAACCACTGGGGAAATTAGTTAAATTAAACATATATATATATATATATATATATATATAGTGCCCATTATCACGTGACTAATGTTTATCTTGTGTATGGTCACACACGAATCCTAAAAATAACGAAAATATACTGTTATGTCTTGACATTTTGGTCTCAATGATATTAATTTCGTTGAATTCGGACTCCGCATGCACAACGTTGCCATCTTAATTTAAAATATACCCATCGGTTTACATTTAAATTTTCTTCTACCAACAAAACAACCCTGATTGACTCCAAATTGGAAATTTAACAATAACTCGCGATACACATTCCAATAAAAAAAATTCGTTGAAAACGGAGGTCGTTTGTAAAGAAAACTATTTCTGAAGCGTATATATTATCGATAAAATATTAATTGAATTCCAAACTAATTTAATTAAATAGTAATAAATTATTATCATCATAAATATCTAAATAGAATAATATATGCAGCTTCAAATATAAGTTATACAACTTACTATCATCAATTTGAGTTAAAACGGTGCCCAATTTATATTAAAACCTTTTAAATTTATTAATAAACGTTATATTTTAATAACAATTTCCATGGCGACTTATTTTAAAATTTGAATTGGACATAACTAACAATCTATAACCCGAAATATGAATTTTTCTCTTTCATTATAAAATTATAATCAACAAGATCCAAACATTTCTTGTTTCATAGAAATCCGACTTAAAACGGATCCTGTATATCCAAATGAAGTTGAAAATTCAATATTTCGAACTACCGCCCCATTTCGAGCTCGTTTTAACTATATATAAATTATAACGTTCAAACTTCGTTTTAATATCGAATTAAATATTAAAAATCCATTAATATTCCAAATAAAATATTTAAAAAAAATAAATAATTTAAATATTCGACTACCAAAAATACGGGACATTACAGAGAAATCACGATTTCTTTCCTTTTCGAGGACAAAATGTTTTAAGGGGGGTGAATATAACAATCTCGAATTTTTAACCAATTTAAAATTGGAATTTCTTTTACCCAATTCAAATTTAAATTTAAATTTGACATAAATATATATTGTTAAGAATATTTAATAATTTTGATAAGTTAAATGATAGATTTTATTTGAATTATAAATAAGTATGATTATTAATAAGTTTGGATTTGTTAATACTATCTGTCGTTCGATTGGATTTATCAAACGCTAACATGAATTAGTAGCATTAGAATTAAGTGTTTCCCTTAGTTTTCATAGCATTTTAAGGGAAAATGCTACCAAAAGTTAACTTCCCTCCTTAAGACAAGTGTTAAGACACATGTCTTTATGCATGCCTCCTTTCATGCATGCCTTCCACTTGCCCCCTTAGGTGTCATTACCTCCTTAACTCTTCATTCCTATATAAGGAGGCTCTTTCTCCACTTTTTACCATTCCATTCCATTTCCTCCTTTTCACCTTCTTCTTAAAGCTTATGACCATGGTTTCCATGGCATAAGTCTTCCTGTTTTCCACCACCACCTTGCCAAAGTTCGTCGTCATCCGCCTCCTCCTTCCCTTATAAAGAGAGAGAGATTAATATATAGTATATATATATATATATTGGTGAAGAAGACGATGCACCGAAATATTATCTGACGGTTCGCTCAGCTAGGCTCGCCTACCGTGAAGATTGGAAAGTTGTTTGGTGAGAACTCTTTAACCACAATTTATATATTTAATTAGTAGTTAGACTAATTTAAATATAGTGATGAATTATTAATGGTTAATGATGGTTGATGTTTGTTGTAATGGATGATGGATGCGTAGTTTAGAACACGCACACTATTAAGCGTTAGTGTTATAACGCTTGTGCACAGTTATGATTTATTTAATTATGTTGATGATGGTTGCTATGGATGTTGATAATGGTTATTGATGTTGTTTCGCACACACTATGACACAACAATTATGGTATTACATTGGTGATCGGCAAATCTCCTTCGTAATTAGAAGCAATATTATTATTGAAATTGAAGGTTAAAAATTGGAAAAGATATGTATGAATTCATATATATTGATAAAGTTTCTTTAAATGAATAAATAAATACTGGGACGTTCTAGGATGACAAAGAGGATAGTGTCTAGGCTTGAGTTTGGAAAATATAGTTTCCTGCTCTCCTTGGCTATTCCTAACTGATCCGGCGGACGGGATGGTTAATTCAAAATTTAATTTGAAATCATTTGAATTTAGAAATAAATTGGAATTTAATTTATTAAGTGAAAAATAAAAGTTGAATTTTGAACTCGAAATAATTTGGAAAGTCAATGTAAATTACTTTAAATGATTTTAAATGGTTTATATAAGAATATGATTGTTTTCTAAGGTATTTTGAAGTATCGCTGAATAATGTTTATTACGGTCAAAATAGGGTTTGTCTCACAATGGCAATTCGCGTATTTTAGTTACAAACTTTAAATGCTTATAACAATTGCAATTTAAATCGGATTTCCATGAAACAGAAAACATTTGATTTCCATTAATAAGGGCTTTCAAATGAGTGAAATTAGATTTTAATTTCGAGCTATAATTATCAAGTTATGTTAAAAATCGTTTTGGAAATGGTCGTTGTAAGAGAAGTTGTCGACCATAACTATAAACAACTGTTTTAAATATTTTAAAATTATGGATTTTTTTTGTAAAATCATTATAAATTTATTAAAAGTGTTTTGAATTGGAGTTTTTAAGTTTTGACTAAGATAAGCGATATTTTGATCAAGTTAGAAAACATAATCGTTTTGTAACGCTTTTGTAACACTTTCTTTGAAAACAATCTATTTTGAAGTTTTTAACCCACAAACTGTTTTCCGAACTATAAGTAATCAATTTTAAATGATTTATGGAATGTTTTCAAAGGTTTAGAAGTATCAAAAATATTTATGGGATTTAAATTGATTTATTTAATATTAAAATGGGTTTTCCAATTTTAAATAATTGGATATGGTTGGAGATAGATCTTCAGATGTTTAATAATAATTAGGTAGATGATGACTATTATTATTTGAGGAATTTAAAAGGTAGTTTACCATTATTCCGCTTATAGTGTGAGTTGGACACAAAGATTAATATTGAGGATAAGTTGATGGTATTTCTATCCAGATCTAATGTCAAAGAGTTGGATAATTCTTTTAATTAGGATACGAGTTTCCTAATTTGATTGAGATAAGTTGGACAGAAATAATCTTCGGATATTTGATATGAAATTCTGTGGTGTAAACATATAATATTTGAGGAATTTGGAAGATATTATTATTGTATCATTATTCCACTTATAGTATTTGGCTATTATGAGAATTGATATTGAATATAAGTTGATATAATTTCTGTGTAACTTATGTTCAATATCGATTGGTTTGGGTTTTGTCGTGAATCGTATCTTCAATAATTTCATTCTTGAAACCCAATGATATTGAGTTATGGAAATTCATATTGTAATTTGGGATTTAATCAAATCTTTGATTTGAGGAAATTAAAAATAAGGAATTGGGAAGGAAGTTTAATCTTTTAATTAAGATTAAAGAATTGAATGTTAGGAATTCATATTAATTGGAAACTATGGTTGAAATATGGATTAAGGGTTTTCAAAAAGAAACTGGATTTGGATAACAAGTTATCAGCCGAAAAGTTAGTTGAGGTTCTAAGGCTAAACTATCTTTGATTTAAAGGACGTTCTTTCAAGAGAAAAGGTTAAAATATGGATTTTGTTAAAGATAATTTGAGAATGGGTTTAAAGAAGTTTAATTTCACAAATCCAAGATGGAAAAAGATTTGGTTGAAAGCCTGCGAGTTTCGTAATTGTGTTTTTTAAACTGCGCTTATTAGTTTGAAAGACCAGGATCGGATTTATGTCCGAAAATCATTCCAAGTAATAATACGACGTTGTGGAGCAATTGAAGACATTGAAGGCGGTATTAAAGACTGGGACCCTTCATATCGTAAGGACGACTTGTTGAATGTCTCGAATGGGTCGATCCCATTTGTAAATGGATTTTATATCAGTGGCAAGAAGCCCGAACGTATGTTAAGGAATTTCAGATTTTTGTTTCGTTCTGATCCAGAACGGACATGTATGAATTGTGTGTCTGACATTGTAATTGACCGTATAGCACTGATTTCTTTTAATTATACATCTGGTTGGTAGCGAAGAAATTATTCTCTTGCTTAACACCCTTCTCTAAGACATATGACCTTAGAGGTTATATATTGATAGAAATCAGTGATGCATAGTAAATGGACTATGTGTCATACTTAAGTTATGTGATTCGCTATGGACGATCAAAGCATGGCTTATTTAAGCATAGCTTTGTGTATATCATGGCCTTGACGAACCTCACACCCCGGATTGATGGTCAAATGGTGGTCAGATTTTTATGTTCATTTCGTATGTTCGATGCACCGGGATGTGATGATGAAAGTGTACTACGAAGTCCCTAGTCTGGGACGCTATTTGTTGGGTACTCTGATTCATGTATGGTGGGCTAGTATAACGGAATCCGAGTCTGGACGTTATCCGCGAGTACTGGGATGATGCATGCAAGAAAATTTGTGTGCCCATGAATGATCTTTCATACCAGGAACCATCATGTTGGAAACCAAATCTCCACTATGAGACCATACGGTTTTGATTGTATAGCCTGCTGGTTACCGGCATAATTACGTCAGTATAATGGGATGGGGAATTATGCTGGCTAGGATTAATACATTTACTTGCAAAATGGTTTTCACACTATATAATATTAATAAAAGAGGATTTTCATGTATGAAGATATTTTTGGTCATCATAAGTCAGAACTCGCCCATTTGGTGTGCGCTTGCGTTGTGTTATGTGGGACGAGCTTATGATAGCTTCATTTTTCAAAAAGTCATTATGAATTTTGATGCATGGGTACTCACATGGAGTAAACCCGTTCCGCATTAGTGGCGTGGTCCGGCGAATTGCCCAAATTTGAAATAAATCCTAAAAACAACTGTTTTGAGTTCTCACACCAGTCCCATGACTGACCTGGAGTTTATTTTTCCCACACCTAATCTCTGGGTGGCCATAATTTTTACATGGACAACCTAGTAGTTTGATTCGCAGATTTAGCCTTGGAGTTGGTTGGAGCAGGATTCTAGCTGAAGCTGGAGCTATTATGTCTTGGAGCATTCGCTTTCCTCCGCCGAGTTTAGTATCTCTTCCACTGTGTAATCGATGTACTCTGATGTATCTCTTATAACTCTAATATTATTGTAATGATAATGGAAAAGTTATTTTCATTTTGTGCAAATGTGTAAGTACCCCTAACAATCCGTCTTTATGAACGGATTAAGTTGGTTTAATTACCGGCGAAAACGGGGCAATAGGTGGGTCGTTACAAATACAAAGGGGTTGGGAACAGAGGAAAGGGAGATTATCAAACCGACCGTTAGGGAGGTTTCCCTTTTGTAAGAGAGCCAAAATCAATTTGTTTGAGCCAATTTTACACAGAACATAAATATAGCGATTATACTCCGCTCTCTCCTCTCGTCGTCTTCCCAAAATTTTCTCCAACCTTTTCTCAGCAATCCCGTCTACTTCTTTACCCCTAAAATCTCGCTTTTTTGGCTTACTCATTCTCCCCTAAAAGTTTCTATTTTCTACCGCACCAATCTTTTTCTTACTCTATTTCTAAAAAACCAAAATTTTGGCCTTCCTTAAAAAGGCTAAATAATTTTACTTATTTAGCGCCAGATTTTACTCACGAAAGTCCTAGATCAAGCTTTATATCTTATTGACGAATCCAATTCTCTCTTTCTCATGCTCGATTACTTGAATTTTTAATTGAAGTCGCTATTTGAGCTGGGTGGCTTGATGAAAAGTTGGTTCTGATCAAGTTCAAGATGTTGTTTTTTCTAGTGGAGTTACTGTTTCTAATGTTCCAAAGTCCATAAAAGATGATAAAGGAGAGACGATGTGGTTTCGGTTTGATGATCCTACCTTTCAACAGGTGTGTGGCTTTATGTCATTTGCAAATACCTTTTTACACAATATGTTTGGTTGCAAGATGCATACAACAATAACATGTCACATCCTTGGCAACTTTGATATGATTTCAAATGATATGCAACTAAAACAACTAACAATGCAATACCTATGCCTGTCTTCTCAATAACAGGCGTGAATTGGAAAATGAGACAATAATCAAAGTAGAAAAACAAAGGATAATTACTTTTGACTTAACACTATGATGGATACTTAACAACCCATTTCCAAAGATATTTGCACCAAATTCATGTTAGGATGTACTATTAGAAGCCTAAGAAGATTCACTTTCACATTTTGTAAACAAAAATTCAAATCAATATTTTAGTGGACAAAAGGCAGGTTTTCAAAACCATACTATTTGATTATACTGCAAACTAATTAAAATTTTGCTTGCTCTTTAGTACATTGTTTCTACTATCAATGTTAATAAGTAATCCTATATATGTTGTTGTTTGTCACATACCCACTACTCTTTTGTTATCTACAGCTTGCTCCGCCTATTCATGTTTTATCAGGCATGGAAATGATAGTCAACTGAATAATTTACTTGCCTCAAAATTTGCCTGTAATGATTTGTTGCGTACGTTTTGCTCATTGTTATAAATAATAGCATCAACTCATTGATGTCATTGTTATATATATTAACCTGACTTAAAAAAGAATTATCAAATATTTTTCATTTCATATTATGTATTTTAACGGTCGGTTTTCCCACCGTTGTGCGGTAATACTAGTTAGGTTTAGCTATTGGCACTGGTTTCGCAATTTAATATAATTTTCGTTTTCAAATATAATGTAGAAACTACTCCGATTTTACCTTTATCAAACCGACTTTATCGGTTTCTCCAAATTCAACCGCATCTTCAAAAACAGCTGTCCGTCTGAAGCCCAACAGTATCTTCTCTTTCTTCGTCAAATGCACCCATGTTTCGCATGTACCATTTATTTCGCCTTTCTTCCTTGTCTTGTGCATATATGCCTCACCCTCAATCGCTATTCTCTCGTCACTAAACGAGAACAGGTTTCTCTGCCTAGGACTGCGTACAATGGTGAACCGATTCTTGCTAAATCCACATCTTTTTCCTTGTATATGATCCAGGTAGACATTTATTCAAGTCGATGAAGCAATAATCTAGTAATTATTTTGGAGTTTGCACGTGCTATCAACCTCTCTGCATTTTCTAGCGATTAAGCGAGGTTCGCTTTATTTCGAGGCAAGGCCTTACCTTTGGTCTATGAAATTCCTATATGATTTTACAATTAAGTGATTATGCGATTTCATCGTCACTATGTTGTTTTTGATTTGGAATATTTTCTCTTTGGCATATGTGTAGCTTTTGATTATGGGTGTTTATTTTGTGTATGGAGAGTTTTTCTGAAGTTAGATTACAAAAAAGTACAACAAAATAATTCTTTTATCAGTTGTATAATATTACAAAGTCGGAACTTGAGCGAATTTGAGTTAAAAATACTAGACTGTATTATGAAGAGAACATCATTTTTCATTTCGTGAAATTCGAACATACGGACCACCGTATGTACGTATATATGATTTTATCCATATATATATATATATATATATATATATATATATATATATATATAAACTTGCCACTTTCTTTCAATTTGCACGCATGCGTTCTATCCATTTGCCACTTTAATATTCAATTCCAGGTTTTGTTCCCTGTTATCTTACTTTGAACCTAAACTTTCATTTATTTGAATAAAAAACATTACTTCTATTGGTTTATATTCCTGGAAACTCTAATTTTCCAAGCTTATGTGCTTTTATTTCCGACTTCGTATTTAAGGCATATGCTCCTTTCCCCATCTTGCCGCCATTCACATTCATCCAAAAAAAAAGAGTAAATGCTCATGACCATTCAGTTTTAAGTTTTATAGTGGTTCATTAATTCCTAAAATAAATGTGCCTAAACACACATTCTCTTTCCTTACAACCTCATTCCTTCCTATTGGTTGTTGTTTTCATATTCTCGTTTGTTATATTTCTTTCCCAAACATATTCACGCAAAAAAGGAAAAAAAAAGTGAAAAAGCCATTTAGTCACAAATTATCAAATTTCATCCCTTGGACATTCACTTTCGAATTCTCTTTTATAACTTCAACGCATGCATGCATTCATTTGTTCCTATTTGCTTAATGCATGCGTTGCCCATTTCTATTTCAATTCATTTTCCATACGTTACTTTCGTATACATGTTTTCTTTCTCCCTTATTTATCTTCTTCTTCCTACCACTTTTCTAAGCATTTTTTTCCTACCTTTACAACTTCTTTAACACTTCTCCAAGTTGCACGAGTTCATGCCTATCCTCCACTTCAGCAATACCCCCCTTCACCGTAAACCCAAACTAAAAAAAAGTATAGTCTCCACCGCCTGCACCTCCAAAGCCATCAATGCCGGCAACCCCTCCACCTCGATGCCTCATCCCATTGCTTGAAAACCATAGATCCAATTAGAAAATAAAAACAAAACATGAAAAACCCATGGCCATTCTTCCTTGCTATCACCGCTTCGACAACCACTTCGATGCAGAAGTAGCACCACCACAACTGTGTTGTGAACGTCTCCTCTAAAACCCATAAAGGTGAGTTTTCCTTACGATTACTTTGTTTCAAGTATGTTAACTTCAGTTGAAAACTGAATATAGTAGTGGTATATGCCTCATGCGTTTGAGTTAATGACCATGACACTATAGGTTGTTTACTACCCTATTTTGCTATTTTTTTGCAGTGGGAACCATGTAATCATACGCATGCATATTTGAAGTATATGTGTATATACATATACATTCATGTGTATACATATATAACCTGGTTTTCTCTATTGTTTTGCTATTTGAAGAATATTGGTTTGCTAATGTTGTTTGCTGTTGGATTATACATGTCATTACCATAACAATAGTATTTTTCGTATGGCTATTGGTTTGAAGTTTATTTTCGTTAAAATTGCAATCTTGAAATGCATACCTGATAGTCACCCTGTTGCCATGTGTAAACTGAAACTTATTTCCTATTACGAATTGTCTTGCACTTAATGGTGTGTAAGTACATATAAATGTGTATACACCTGTGTGCATTGAACTGACATATAGTTATATATAACTATGACTACCTCATTTTTGTAATGACCAAAAAGGGAAAATCATCGCCTTGTTTAAATCAGAAGCATGTCCTTTCTTTAATCTGAACTCATGGTTATTGGATGTGTGGGACATTCGGGTAGTTACATATATCTTTGGGACGCCTGTTTTATGTATGTTTTTGCCAATTTAAGGACTCTTGTTACCCTTGAAAATGAGTTTAACCTTGCTGTAAATCACGCATATGCACTTGCTTTGTTGTAAAACTTGACACACATGTTTGAATTGGAGACACACATGACTGGGTATGTATATATGTATCTATATATGTTTATATGTATGTATATATATACAAGAATGAACACACATGTTGCTGTTGATTTTGTCAAAATATAACCATGAACGTTGGCGTTGGACATTTATTCGAAAATTTATTAATTGTCAATATGTTTGGATTAACTAATATATTTTAATGGTTAATTGAAGTTGATTTACTTGAATAAAGTTAATCCTGACTTGAATGTTTTGGGTTTCGCATGGAACGCTCGGGTCAAACCAAGTGTTACAACTAAAAGATTTCGGCTATCGAAGTTAGGTACTCGTGTAGATGCGTGCATTGGTTCGACAAAATCTGTAAATTTATCTTATATAAAAATCTATGTATTATATTCCGCTGCGTAAAATATTGTATGACTATGATATTTTGTGTAAAATCCGTCGTACATAAGTTTCACGAGCATTGAACGAGTTTTACATAAACATACAGTTACACAAGTAAATATTTTTCTCTAAAACCCATCGTTTAAATCGTTACACAATTGTTACTCATTTCTTTTCACAACCATCTAATACCACCTATACTAAATAGCATAATAAAGTGTTGCAACCATTTCCGAACAATTTGGGACGATCATCAAAAAAGAAATAAAATAAAAATAACATGTTGTTTATTTGACATCGCATGAATAAAATATGGTAGAACAAACGTAAGACAGATTTGTGAGCATGACTAGTAAAATTTCATCTCTATAGAAGCTCATAGTTATGTATAAATATAATATGGAAAGTATGACATCTCCTTACTAGTACAATACTTAAAGATACGAAGCAACATAGTAAGTAGCAAGGTTTTGTCTCCACAGTACCACCTGGTGGAGGGATGTATGTGTGTGTATATACATACATACATGTGTGTGTATGTATAATATGGCATAGCTCCTCCAAGCTCATCCTTTAAATAACAGCTGAATCACTAAGACTTGTCATCTAATCTACTCATTTAAGAGTACCCAAGATAATAAAAAAACATAAAACATTGGTTTAGATAACGGTCTGGTGTAAACGATAAATGAATCTTAGAGGCTATATTGGAAAATACATAAATATGCAGAGTCATCTAAGTCATACCTAACTTGTCTTTACAACCATAGAGTCAACAGTAATATAAGATAATATAGGCTACTTAAAGAAAATAACATTGGATATTGTATTCAAAATAGGATGAAAGAACCAAGCAGCTCCGTCGGCAGCTCTACCCCTAATCATATCTTTAGTAACCCCTCTCAATAACCTACTAAAAAGAGAGCAACAACAGAAACCATGAAATCATAGCAAATTCTAGCTATCGCCCTTTAGATCTCTGAGAATATGATAACTTATATGACCATTTTCGAATGTTAGGGACTAATGGAAAATCTCGATTCTCGTTGTGCCTTTTTGCCTTTAGAGTGTAAAACTTAGCTCCCATCTAATCGACCCGAAGCGAGGCTCTAGACTCAGTCAAACGGTCCAGGTTATACGGACCTTCGCTACCAGTCTCATAGGGATCCCTACTTCGTAATACCCCTAATTCGAGTATAATAAGAACACTTCGAGTTATAACTGATTCTTTGGTACTGCCATAATATCTAAGCCTTCTCAACTCCATTCTAAACATGATTCTTTGCTCACTCAATCTAGTCCATTACCTATAGCTATGTTCCATCTCTAGCTACCATGTTCGATCCCTTTTCCAAATATATGTTAGTGATCGAAGTCATCATGCTGCAACATCACCATCCTACTTGATGTTAACAAGTTACCACCTTTAATGTGATCCCCTGCCTCCTAATACCCTTCCACACAAGTCATAGCTTTATTGAATTCCTCTACATGAGTCAGTATCGAGCTATGGGTATGACTCGCAGGTAACTCCCTAGATTCTCCGATCTTCATTCCATCCTCTAGTGTATACACCCATGAGACCATAAACTTTGACCTATCACTCAAAGCATTATGGTCTTCTTTTTCAAGCACCACAGTTCAAGTCATATAAGATGATTCATCATACTCTTCCATGCTTAGCCTATTCCCAACTCCAAACTATAAGACATTTTCTGGAATAATGCTTTAGTTGTCCCTCAAGAATGTCGCCTCATAACTCGTAGCATTATGACTCGACATCAAGTCATAAGGATGACTAAATATCAAGTCACATAATTAAGTCCAAAGTTCATGCGAATGTTTGGGCTTTTTCTCACTTACAACAGCAACAAATAAATCGAAGCATAGCATCCAATTCAAACATAGCAGCAATGCAACCAATTCAAATAAAAAAATCTCATAGTTAGAACATATAAATCACTGAATTCAATAAGTAATCGCTATATAAGAATCCACCTAAAAACATGAACTTACATGCATACACGTCGTGAGATCTAGCGAATTCATAGAATATATGCATAATTATGTCAAAATAGTTTTAATTAAAAATTTCTAGTTATATCTAATCGATTTAATGTCTAATCTTAAAATTTAATCACAATCACCTGATTCTAGCATATAATCTATCATATACAAGCGAGAGATTATAATCACTCACCAATTAAAAAAATCAAGTGGATCTAGTGTAGATCAAATCCAAACAATAGCAAATCCCAAAGGATGTGCACAATCCTCTAATCAAAGATCTAACCTCTAAATTGCAATTAGAGATGATTTCAGAAGAAATCTAGTGAAATCAATGGAGATTTAGAGCAAAATTGAAGTTTGAGGCCGACTAGAACGAGAGAAAATTTTAAAATCTCCATCTAAGCTTTTGTGTACAGGTCACGACAATTAGAATAGTAGGCCTCATAATAAAGCTTATTGCTCACACACAAGTTCTTGCCTGTAGTTTCCAAAACATAAAACAACCATGACTTTCTAACCGCTTGTTTGATTTTCCTATATGACCACTCTACTGAATGAAAAACAACTATCCAAAAGCATTGATATAAGTTAGATAATGCAATTCAACTCATGTCAAAAGTCATAAAATAATACAAGTTTTTCAAGGGCAAAATGGACACATAGAAATTTGGAAAATATCACATATGCAAAAAATATCTCGATACCTTATTCTAAAATGTTAGAGTTATGTGACCTCAAATGAATTAAATAAGATTATTTGACAATCCTTTGATGTGTAAAATACGGATTGTTACATTTTTCATACCGTTTTTCAACATAAAAACATTATCAAGCTTTTCAAAAGGCTAACCATATGAATAAAATTCTACTTTAACCCTATTAGCATTCTGAAATTCAAATAAAACGTAATTAAACACATTTACTGTAGCAACAATGGCAACTCGATAAAAAATGAAATAATTCATTTCGTTTTATCTCGAGGATAACTTTTTACTAAAACAAGCTATAAATTGTTCTTTAAATGATTGTAACAAGAATCATGAGTTGAACCTCGAAAAACTTGAGAAAAAAACGACAATGCTACACTTTCGATACTCCGGGCAATTTAAGGTGACCATTTAGGAAGAAGAGAACTAAAACTACATGGATCCTGTTGTATATCTCACTTTGCATGGAATAAATATAATAATAAAACATACTGATATAGGATAGACAAGATAGTAAATAACTGAACTGAATCCTAGAAATCAGAGTAATAGATTCAAAACAGCAAACCATAAATGTCACAGAGTTATACAAAAGAAATAACTCCAACATAAACTGTCTCTAAGCAGAATGATAAAGATACCACTAAGACCCACAATAGTAAATAAGGAAATGAGATAGAGCACATATAATAATACATGGATAGCCTCCTACCCGTCTCCCGATCACCTACTCTTGCTCACTCCTAACATATCTCTAGTTTGCTCATGTGAGAGCACCTAGTGTAATAAGAAGTAAAACATAAAACTCTAGGTTAGACAAAGACTGGTGTGAGCGATGAAATCTGAAGTATAGAAAATAAACGGAAACACAATATGGTAAATAATACCTGACATGTTCCTATATCCAAAGGGTTAGCACATAGAAGTATTTATTACTTTAATAAAATTAGTAATATAGGTGCACTCTACGTCTGAGCACTGGGGTGTCTAAATGTCCACATCAGCACTATACATCTGTGTTAATGACTCTTATATCTAGTGACATCCATAAGGTGATAAATGATTTAAACAAGCATAGAAGACGTCATCTGTCCTTATATTCACTCGCTCAATGCATTAGATATATAGTATGTTTAGTTCTGCGCTAGTTATACCATATATGAGCTAAAACAATCTACATCAATCTGACAAACTCCGCCTGGTTGAGAATGAGCATAAGTTGTATTCATGAATTCCCTTAGATTAACCACTAATATCCAATGGGGAGCCTACGGACTGGCTTACAACCTATATCAGGTCGAAGACTCGGTAGACGCTCAAGCCTCAACTCTTCAAGTACCCGCCCAAATCTACATAATTAATGATTCCTTCGCATATGTATCTCCACTACGGAGCAACTCTAGAACAGTCTTCCTACTCCATTTGAAGTTCTCTGATTTGGAACTACCTAAAAACTACACATGTCGTCCAACCCTATTCCTATACCTTCTACTACAACTTTTACACCTCTACCCATGGTCTACTACTCTATACTAGGAGTTCAAATGGTTGTTGTTGGAGTCGTCCTTCAAGAAGAAAAAATCGTTTATCTAAACCATCCCACGTATGACATTCAAGAATGCTCAAATCTAAAGTTTCTCCTATTTGAGTTTATTCTCATTCAAAATGCAAAGCTTGTCACCACGATTCCAATGCAAAAAACCGCATCCAAAATGGACTTCGTATGAAAAAGTTATGTCCACTTGAAGTTTGACTCAATAATAGTATACCGACCTGGATTTATGGAATGCCGATTCGGATTTTAAGGAAGGCCAACCCATATTTTAGGGAAGGCTGACCTGGTTTTCATGAATGCCGAATCAGATTTAGTAAATGCCAATTATGGATAGCCGAACCATAATTTAAGAAAGCCAGACCCACATTTAAGGAATGCCGAACGTAACTTGTTTTTGTCATATCCTTTTCGTTTTGATCCAATCGACTTGAAATTTGGGCTCCTCTACACATCCTTTATCTCCCATAAAGATTTCACCAATTCCGAACACTTTTAAAATTTTCCAATTTTAAGGAAGGTTTAGCTAGATTTAAGGAATGTCGATTTAGACTCTGCCAAACCGGATTTCTTTTCTCCATATCTCCTTCATTTTTGATCCGATTGGTTTGAAATGTGGGATCCTCTAGACATACTCTAGTTCCCATAAATATTTCAACCAAGTATGGGCAATTTTTAATTTTGGTCGAACTAGACCTTTTCGACTATAACTCTGCCATACGAACTCCAAACGACCCTAAATTTCTCACACGATCTCTAGAGACCTTCCAGCCCGTCTCTTCCAAATTTAATATGATTCTAAGCAATTTCGATTTATATACATTTTTCAAAAATCCAAGTTCTAGGTCGCCATTTGTAGGCTTTTTCAAACATTCAAGGCACAACAAACCAAACATGAAATCTTCTAAAATAACATACAAAAAAAGAATCAATCACTCCAATAGAATTATAGATCCTGATCTAAAATGAAGGTTATAGATTTGCACAGATCTATAGGTAGTTTGTAGGAATAGCAACATCTAATTCCTAACCTTTTAAATTAATAGTTCTAATCTAAGGTTGTAAATTCCTAAAATGTTTAACTTTTCCGGAATTACTTTTAGATTAGGAAATTTAGAATTCTGTAAATAAGATTAAATCACTCACCCATGTCTATAAAATATCAAATCTAAAAAGAACTACAGAATCTGAACAGATCTCCCCTCCTAGCAGTCAAAGATGTGTTTCTCTAGTCTGGATATATTAACCTTTATATTTAGATTTAAGTTTTTGTGAAGATTTCATGTTTTAAACAAAGAAAAGTTTTTTGTAATGGAGGTAGGAGCTCTGGGGAAGAAGGAAAGGAAAATGAAATGACAAAAATGAGTTACAATAACTTATCCCATCCCTTAATCTCCCTAATCCTGAAATACATACTGGGCCTACCTGAAAATGGGCTTAGATGGCTGAAATTGAGTTGATTGTGTCTTGAAAGTCATTCAAACTGCCATATCTCCTAAATGATTTATTCGATTTCAACATATAACCACTCTACAAAAAGGGAAACATCATCTCGATTGAATGGAAGTGGTTTCGAATAAAAACTCCACTCCAGTAAAAAATTATGGACGAAATAAGATTTCATCAGTGGTAAAATGATCAAAGAAAAATCGGAGAAAAACTTAAAATGAGAAATGTCTTTAATAGCTATCTCTAAAATTTACAAAATGATATGACCTTGTATGAAAATAATATCTTATATTTTCATGTTAAAAACGCATAAAACTATGGGTGGTTACATTCTCCCCCTTAAGAATTTCGCCCTCGAAATTCCACAAACGAGTCAACAATGGTCATCCTACATACCTAGCAATCATATGCAATCATCAAAAGTCAAGCATGCATGCATAGCAGCCAAAAAGAAAAAAAATAAACTAATTCTATCCTAGCTTTCAAGATTCTATAATAAGGCACATTAATGACATCTCTTATGAAAGTAAAATGATAACAGAAAATCTTACTAAATAAAGGGCTTTGGATACAAATTCCTCATGCTCTCCTCATTCTCGCAAGTGCAATCGTTCTCACTTTCGCTCTGCCGTAACTTCACTAACCTCATCACTTTCCTCCTTAACTACTTCGTATTGTCTCCAACAATACGAATTGGTCTATGATGTCTCGAAGCTTTTGGCTCAATTTCGATGTCATCCAATTAATCCGTTTCAATGGTTGTTTTAAGGTCATGCACAAATTTCCACAACTGAGAAACATAGAAAACATTGTGTACTCTTTCCTTTTTCTTAGGTAACTCTATTCTGTAAGAAACGTTACCAATCATCTCTAAGATTGAAAAAGGACCCACAAATATTGGTGCTAACTTTCCTCTCCTTACTGTATCAAATAATAATTCTCAAAGAAGAAATCTTGACAAACACTGCATCACCGGTAGGTAATTCCAAATCTCTACGCCTCTTTTCGTCATAGCTTTTCTATTTGTCTTGGGCAGACTTCATCCGCTGCCTAATAAGCTCAATCTTCTCAAAGGTCTTCTTCACCATCTCTAGCCCAAGTATTACTTTCTCGTCCGCCTCTAACCAATATAAGGATGCATTTCACAGTTATCCATGCAATGCCTCTAATGGTGCCATATCAATGCTCGACTAGTAACTATTGTTATATGCGAATTCCACAAGATGCAAGTGATCATCCCACGAGCCCCTAAAGTTGATTATGCAAGCATGTAGAAGATCTTCTAAGGTACAATTCACTCTCTTGGTTTGACCATCGGACTGAGGGTGATAAGCTATACTAAGGTGCAGCTAAGTCCATTGTGACTCTTATAAGCTTTTCCAAAACCCGCTAGTGAATAATTAATCTTGGACACTCACAATGCTCTTTGGTATACCATGGAATCGTACTATCCATTTCACATACGAATCGGCCAGCTGGGTTGCCATACTATTCGACATAACAGGTATAAATCTAGCGCTCTTGGCCAACCGAACAACTTTGACCCAAATGTTGTTGTACCCTAGCCGAGTTTTCAGAAGTCCATCGATGAAGTCCATTGATACTTGTTCCCACTTCCACTCGGGAACTTCTAGTGGTTGCATCAAACCACTTGGCTACTTATGTTCTGCCTTAACTAACTGGCAGTTCATGCACTTAGAAATGATAATCCAGCATCCTTCTTTATCCCTTCCCAATAATATGTCTGCTTCATATCTCAATACATCTTATTACCACCAGGAGGCATAGTCAATCTTGAGCGATGACACCCTCAAAGCACTTCCTCTCCTAAATCATCTATTTCTGGAACAATAACCCTTCCCTTCTTATGGAACCAACCACTTTAGTCAAATTCGTACTCCTTTAGATCCCCTGACTCAATCCTAGACATGGCTTTAGCGATGATATCAACTAACTTAGGATCACGCCTCCAATTTTCTCGATCAACCTAGGTATGATAAACAGGCTTGCCAACATCTATGGCTCCAACTCACATCTTGGTTGGAAATCATAACTTGCAATATATTCCAACTACTTGCACTCAATGAACATGGCCCATAAACTGGCATGTCTTTTTCTCAAAGAATCAATGACTGCATTACCTTTCCCTGGTGTATATGTTATTCCGAAGTCAAGCTAAATAATTTAACCACCTCTACTGACGAAAGTTAAGATCCTTTTGTTAAAAGAGGTATTTTAACAACTTATGGTCAGTAAACAATGCAAACCATTCTCCTAGAAGATAGTGCCTCTATATCTTAAGGTTAAACACAATTGTTGCTAATTCCAAGTCACGAGATATGATAGTTCTTCTCATAAGATTTTAACTTTTGTTAGCATAAGCCACCACCCTATCTTTCTGCATCATTACCGCTCCCAGTCTGGTACAACAAGCATCTGTGTATACCGTCATCTCCTTGTTCCCACCCAGAATAATCAACACTGGTGCACTTGTCAATTTTTCCTTCAGGATCACATCTAGCATCCCAAGTAAAAGCCTGGTTCTTCTTATTCAAGTTGATCAATGGTGCGGCTATCTAAGAGAAGTCTTGTATGAACTTCCAATAATATCCTACTAATCCTAAGAAACTCCTTATATCCATCGCATTCTTGGTGTAGTCAAATCTTGAACTGCTATAACCTTCGCGGGGTCTACCACGAATCCTTGTTCTGAAACAACGTGATCCAAGAATATCACATCTCTCCTCCATAAGTGACATTTGGAAAACTTTGCCTTTAGTTAGTGTTCCTTCAATACCTCAAGGATAATCCTTGAATGTGTCTTATGTTCCTCTTTTGATTGAGAATAGACTAAGATGGCAACCACGAATACAAGCACAAACTTATTCAACTGATCTCTGAAGATACGGTTCATAAGATCCACAAAGTAGGCAAGTGCATTAATTGGCCTCAATGGCTTAACTAACCACTTGTAAAATCCAAATGGAGACCGAAACGCAGTTATTGCCATGTTCTCTCTACCCACTCTAATTTGGTGAAATCTAGTAGGAAGATCCAACTAAGAAAAC
This sequence comes from Allium sativum, assembly GCA_030737875.1. NCBI lineage: Eukaryota > Viridiplantae > Streptophyta > Magnoliopsida > Asparagales > Amaryllidaceae > Allium > Allium sativum. The sequence continues at coordinate 787,298,931 of CM060912.1, read as the reverse complement.
ATCCTCGTGCCATGAAGCTGATCAAACAAATCATCTATACGTGGTAAAGGATACTTAAATCTTACTCGTCACTTTATTTAGCTCACGGTAGTGATGGTGGTCAACGCATAATCTAAGGGAATCATCCATCTTCGTTGTGAATACTACTATTACACCCTATTCGGATATACTCCTCCAAACGAAACCTTTCCCTAAAAGATTATTCACTCCACCTCAAGCTCTCTCTACTCTGTGGGTGTCATCCTCCTTGATGGAATCACTATCAGTTTGGTGTCCTTTATCAGGTAAATATGGAATTCAATCTCTTTGTTAGGTGGAAATTCGGTTACTTCTTCGAATATCTCCGAATACTACCTAACGACTGGTACTGTCGACAACTCATCGTCTACAACTCGAGCGACTGCAGGTAACTGGAAATTACCTTCTCAGTTGGTAAGCAACCTACCACTACCCTTCGCTCGTCATCCGTTCCTATCGTCACCGACATCCTCTCGCAATCTCCTACTACTCCGTACTTACTCAGCCAGTCTATCCCAAGTATGATACCAAAACCCACAAACCACAAAATAAAGCAATCATAAAGAGAAAAGCATTTATGACTCGATTAAACAAGATTATGACAAACCATACTGAGATTGGCGGGGCCGCTAATGCGGTTCGTTACTACCAAAGGTTTGTCAATGATTTCAGGTTTCAATCATAATATATTAACTAAGCCTCTAGATAAAAGGAATGCGAAGCACCGCTATCAAACAAAATGCAAATAGGAACATTGAGAATGGGAAGTATACTTGACAATGTCCTCTCCCTTTTCCTTCGTCAAAGGGGCATTCGACAAACTAGGAAAAACATTGAGAACATAGGCTTTCACATAGCGTACTTAGTTTCCTCAGGCAATCCTTCTTGAGATGTCCAGTTTTATGGCAGAGATAGCACTTCCGCACGCCACCAGGACACTGATTCCTATAATGTTCCTCCTCTCCGTGGTTAAAACAAGTTACTCTAGATTTGTTTTCTTCTTTCTTCACATACTCTGAGGTGGCTTCCTCTTGTTGTTCCAATTCCTCTTGCCTCCCCCGATTTCTTGCGGTTTTGGCTCTCCCTTAGGAGCAACATTAGGTACAGTCTTTGATTTGGGATAGCTAATCTCATGCCTTAGCGCCATGTCAACTACTGACACAAAAGTCTCCTCAATATGAATCAAGACCTTCTCTCCCAAATGATCATTTAAGCCAAGAATAAACTTCTCATTCTTTTTAGGTACGGTATCGATAAGAGACATCCCGTACTTAGGCAAAATATCAAACTCAGCCACATACTCAGAGACAATCATGTCCCCTTGCCTCAACTCCAATAATTCCCTAAACAAAGCTGACTTATGGGCAGTCGGAATAAACTTCTCAACAAAACGAGTCATGAAGTGATCCCAAGTGAGTTTATCCTCTGGTGTAGCAACCTTTACCACATTCCACCAATTCGTTGCTCGCCCGTGGAGTTGATGTGAGGCTAACTTCCTCTACATAGCATCTTCCAAATTAAGATCGACAAAGATTTGCTCGTAAGTATCAAGCCAATCCTGAACCTAACCACCGACTTATATTATAATACATATAAATTATTATATAGTTTTGAAATCAAAAATATCTTTACAAGTACGTGCGCGCGCACACACACACACATATGCACTCTAGATTCATCCCCTGGTTAAACAACGCAGCCTAGGATCAGATACCAAATGAAACAACCATCCTACACTTCCGATCCTCCGGGCAATGTAAGGTGTCCATTTAGGAAGATGGGAACTAAAACTACACAAAATGTGACACCCCATCTCCATTAAGGTCACTCACAAAGGGAATGCCTTAATTTTGGTGGAGCGTTTATTGTGTATAGAACAGGAAAGTAAACAAGACAGATAAATATATTGGTACTTGGAAAATAAAAACCACTTTTATTGCAACGGAGAAATAGTTTGGTTACATCACATCAAAAACCAACTACAAAACCAAATACACTTATTATCCATCTTGACAAATAAGTTCTGAGTACATAAAATAAAAGACATAACCCCAACATAAAATAGCCATAAATAAGATAGGTTGAACTTTTGTAATGACCCGCATTGGCAGAGGTATTATAATTAATTTATTTAATTATATTAATAGTGATATAGTGAATATAATGGTGATTAAATTAAATAGTAGTGAATATTTAATTAAAATAATAAATTAAATAATATATTTAATTTTGAAATAATCAGAATTGGCTGAAATGGCGATATGGTGTGAACTGGATCATCTGTGATATTTAATTCAGCTTGGAATTGAATTTGAATAATGAATATATTTTATAAACGACAGTTTGAACGTAGAATTATAATATAATTAAAATAGAACGCGTAACGACGCGGCAGTTCGCTATTTGGCAAGTCGAACTTCAACTGGATATACATGGTCCGTTTTAAATCGGATTTCTGTAAAACAAGAAACGTCCAAATCGGGATTTCATCGTGTAGATTTTGATTTACGTCCAAATCAAATTTTAGAAAAGTCGCTGTGGAATTCCTTTATAATTTATAAAGGAATTATTCTTATTTTAAAGAGAAAATTCATTATAAATCGAATATCGATTTATCGGGATTTGAAATATCGAGTTGTAAATACATATAGGATTTTATCTGAGCTGTATGGTATGCCACTGTGAATATAGACGATAATATTTATTTAATTTAATTATATTTAAATATATTTATATATTTAAATAGGCTATTTAGAGCTTTAAAAATAGCCACTTTTGCAAACAAAGTCAAAATTCGACGAAACTAATTTTGTTGGATCCGCAATATTAAATTATTGCTAGATTCCAAGTTTCGTAATTTTTAGAGTCAGTGTGTGGCCGTACGAATTTTTAGAGTGAAAAATAGTCAGTATTTCGACGGTTAAAAATACGCTGTGTGAGCAAACGGAGTCGGAATTCGACGAAACCAGTTTCGTTGGGACCGTAATGTCAAACTCTACCTACACGTCCATTTTGGCGATTTTTAGGTATCGCATGTGAGCACACAGATTTTTAGAAGACAGATATATGAGATATTAGCTAAAGAAAAAATAAAGCAAAATTCCTAAAGCCTAGAAATGGCCACGTCCTCTTATTTTTCAGCCCCACAAACAAAATTCCATCCTGTATATAGTCATTCGTTGAAGCCGCCGAACTCATTTTATAGGAAATCCATTTTTTTTACATAGAAATTCAAATTTAAAATCAAATAAAGGGTGATAAATTAGAAAACAAATATAGTTGAGATGCTTGAGTGTTCCTCTTCTCATCAGTATGCGTTTCATTGAAGTCGATGGGGTTGGGGGTTTGTTGTTCCAAACGCAGTGATGCTTGGGTTCAGCGGTTCAAAGAATTTAGTCATCATCTGAATTTTTGAAGCTCATATCCGTAATCAGAAGGAAGAACAACATCGTTTGTAAAATTTTGGGTTTTTTTCAAACTAAAAATTTTCGTACTCCTGTATGATATTCGCGGTTCCTCGCTGGAGAACGAAATGGTTTAGGGGGGGCTCGAGTGCTACTGGATGGAGATGGGTTTGTTGTGATTGCAGAGAGATGAGACTATGTGTGTTCGGTTGGGATTTTAATTGAGTAAATGGAGTAAGAGGTTTTGGAAATCGCTTATGGCATAGGAGTATACGGTTGGAGCTGTTTGGAGAAGAAGAGAGCATGTGCGGGTTTGGTATTTAGGTGGATGGGCCGTGTTTTCCTATGTGAGCCCAAACGGGAAATTTAAATTTAGTTTTTATTTAAATTTAATAATGTATAACATGTAACCTTTATATTTTTGTCATACGTGAACGGTTTTCGGCGAAACAAGATCCGTTAGGATCGTATGGACGTGAGCAACACAATGAGACTGACTGGGAGTGGATTGAGGTTCGTTACAATTTATAGTGAAATAAATTGTCCATCTGAATCAACGATAATTATTGTTATTAACGATGATAGTCCAATGTGAGTAAAACTCACCAACTCTGAACAGTTCTATTTTATAATGTATATTTAGAACTGATAAATGATGACTGATTGTTGTGTGTTAACTGTTTGGTTTAATTGTTTGTGCATTGGTTGAAATTATTAATAACGATATATATATATATATATATATATATCACTAATCAAATATTGATTCTGTTTAACAGAATATTTCATATTGAAATGAAATCGATGTTATTATATTGTTTAACATCTGTAATGCAGGGAAACAGGTTGGAGGAATCCAACTGGATTCCTCAACATTTATTTTACTATGATTCATATATTGTGATATATAATCTGTTGTTGATTATGTGTGTTTGACCGATATTTATCGTTGTTATATGGTGTGTTAAGTACCATAGAAATACCAGAATGTGGAAAAGGGATTTTCGAAGTATATTTTGAAAATAATCTATTTATATAAAATCAATGGATTTTATATTATTAAAGAAAAAGGATTTTGAATAAAGGAATTATATTTGAAAATCAAATATAAGGGAAAGAATTTGTTAAACAGATATAGAGGGAAATATTTGTAAAACAAATATAAAGGAAATTATTTATCAAACAAATAGAAAGAGAAATATTTGTAAACCATTTACAAATAAAAAAATAGAACTATAAAGGAAATATTTGTAGAACATTTACAAATAGATTAAAAGGGATTATTTATTTATTTAGGAAATAAATAGAATTAGAATAAAGGAAATATTTATTTAGGAAGTAAATAGAATTGATAAAAGAATATTTATTAGAAAAATAAATATAAGTATAAAAAGGAAATTGACGAGATATAAAAGAGTTAATCGAATTTAGTTATTCGAAGTCGAGTTAATCGAATATGGTTAGTCGAATAGAGTTAGTCAAACATAGTTATTCAGGATAAGTTACCATTTAGCACGACTGCTAGCGTAATTCGCAGGGCTGCAGATAGCCTACGGCGGTCGGATGTTTCCTGAGGGAATCAGGCGTAACCATTGTGATCGCTGCGATCTAGAGTCAAGTGAATGGAGTTAAATTCAATATTAGTTATTCGAATAAGAGTTAAACAAATAGAGTTAATCAATTAGAGTAAATCAAAATGGAGTTAAACAAAAATTAGAAACTGACTAGAGATTAGTTAAGTTGAATAGTTTTCTAAGTATCGATCTGATGTTGGTTTCGGCCTTCGGGATTTATACTTAGGGAATTGTTCTCCTACTAGTTTACAGTTAGGGACTAATAGTTGTGGAATGGTAGTGATGCGTGAATAAACAATGGAAATGTTTTCTAGTGTAAATAACATATATTTTCTAAACATAGAAAATAAGGACATGTGAATATATATATATATATATATATATATATGTTAAATGATGATTGATCGATATAATTTCCATCTGGAAATAATATCGTTGTTTGCACACCTGTTTTTCTTTGATAGTTAACTCACCAACTATCGAAGTTTTCGACCATTTAACGTTGTTAATATGGAGAGACCGGTTGGATTATTATCCGAAGAACCACTCTGTATTGGCATAAGCGTTGCGAATCATATATGCCAAAGATAATTGAAGATGGAGTTATGCAAGGGCTATCCTGTTTACAGAATAGTGCATTCGGTTTGCCCAATCCCAGGACAACTTGTATGGACGAAGGTCTGACAGAGTATATCTGGTAGATCACGTAAGTTGATCGTTTCAAACGTATTTACGTTGGTGGCGGAGGAATTTGTTTCTCTTAGCTTATACCCGTGGTATTTTTGGGGAAATCAATTTGTGATTTGGCTGGTATGACGATGTGACATTCTAAGTGAATGAAGATGTGGTATGTGAAAAGATAAGCGTAGCTTCTAGCCTCACATCCGGTAAATGACAAAAATCGGGCAGGCAGCATGGCTAAGTCGGTCGCACCGAAGTAGGGTGTATAATCACCTATCTAGAGAATATTAATTTGCTTCTTTAATCTATCAATGCTATCCCATATATATATACGGGAACGGTTGCTGATCCCAACCGTTGGTGATGTACATTCGATACACTCAAGCGAAATGAGTGGTCGGTCATGTGTGGCTGAGTGGCAAGATGTTCTTGTTGAACTCCAGTGTATCGTTCCTAGAGGACACTAATCGGAAGGTGGTTCCATACCTTGTCATAGTTGGAAATCCATTACCCAATACGTGCTTTCGATTTTGATTGTATATTATTTATGTAGAACGTGAGATGAAAGCGTTTCTGCTAGATTGATATCTATTTGTGTTTAGACATTATTATAATATCAGAATGATATTGCTTGTCAAAGATGTTGGATTCTCATAAGGGAAAACCTGTTCCGTATTCACGGCGTGGTCTTATGAGATATCATATACCTGTATAACTGTTTTAAACTGTGTTACTCATACCAGTCCCATGACTGACCCGGAGTTTATTTGTTTGTTTCCCTAAACTCTTGGGTGCCTAAATTTGTACGGGCAGTCAAGTAGTCGGGATTTTACAGATACACTTGAAGAGCTGGAGCAGGAGGCTTCAGGATCATATAGCTATAGTTTATTTCTGCTGTGTTGTTAGTGCTGTACTTTGATAATGATGTATATTCAAATACAGATGTATATTTCAAGTTATGTTATATATTATATGTTATTCGTTCCGCTGTGAGGTTCGTGTTACTCTGATGATGTTCTTCTTCCTCTATTCTATTAGTTCTACCTTATCTTTCCTCACCCTCTATCTTCTTTCTATTAATTTCTTGAATTTCCAGTTCAATTTGGGGTTGGACTTGTGTTATTTGGTCAGCTCAAATTGGACCGGATTTTCGGGTCATTACAGTTGGTATCAGAGCTTAAGTTAAGAATTACCTTGGCTCTGTGGCGTGACTCAGTAGAGATGGGGTTAGTAATACCCTAGATTGAGTTGAGTGTATATATACGAGTGAACGTATTTGTTACTTGATATAAAATCGTTTTATATTGTGGGGATTCATTGGTTGAGTTGTTTATGGGTTCTGATCGATCGGTTTGATCCACTGTATCGGTTGGAGTTTGTAAACACTCGAATACGATGGGTCGACATGATATGTTTTGTAAAGAGGGTAAATTAAAGTAAGTTTACCCAGAGTATATTCTGATATAGAGTAAATATATATTAGATATATTGGTTGTAATTATAATCGAGTGAGATTATAAAGTGAAATGGTTTTATATAACCAATCAGAATTCATATAAGTGAAATATATGGAATCGAAATGAATTAAAACTGAATTTAAATCAGAATTAATTGGAATTAAAATCCCAGAAATTGGAAAAGTGTTTGTAAATGAATCTGGATTAAGTATAAGGAAAATTTAAAATCCTAGGAGATTTTAAATTGTTTAAAGCATTGCTTAAGATATTTTGAACTGATTTCAAAATAGAAGTGTTTAGAAATGGTTTTGAAAGTGATATAGTATTGAACTCACTTTGATAACTGGGAAATAACCCTGATGATGAATCGCGACGTCATCAGTGCTCATTTTCAAGTTGCTAAGTGACGGATTACTACCAAGGATTTTGTTTTGAATTTGTTTTGGGAAAACAAGTTGTGTTGAATTTCAAAAAGGAAAATTTGATTTTTGAAAGAGGTAAACTGTTTACAAAACTTCCAGGAAGAAAAGGTTGTTTGAATTTAAACAAATTAAAATAAAATTTGTAAAAGCCAATAGAATTGGGGTTGAATTAAAAGCCAGTAAGTGAAAATTATTTGAAATAGATTAGTGTCAAGTAGAATTAGACTTAATTAGAGATAATCTGGAATTATATTGGACTGGTGAGTTATGGATTTGAAATCAAGAATAGTGCTTGAGTTTGAAATAAAATTCGACTTAGGTATAAGCGAATGGTTGTGTTAGAGATAAATTGATTTGAGATCAAGTTGGAATTGCATTGGTATACGTTGAATTGACAGCAGGTGAAAGGGATAAACTTGATATACCCGACAAAAAGGTACAAGTTTATATTTGATATAAGCATGAGATTTATGAGCCGAATTGGCAAGCCGCTTGGCTGTTTGATTTTCTTTTGGGTTGGAGAGGGCCCAGAGAGGCGAGTTGTGGTTTTACCGATAGGGCTGTACAAAGGAGGTTATGGCGAAATTTTCCGAAAATTTAAAGTGTTGGAAAATTTTCAGAATTTTTGAAAATTTTAGTTAGTCGGAAGAAATTAAGATTTTAGTCAATATTAATTGGTTCAGTTAAAACCGGAGTTAAGAGGTAAACAGATAAACTTTTACCAAATAGATAGGGTCATCCTCTAAATTAGCAATTTCGAGGACGGAATTATTTTAAGTGGGAAAGATTGTAATGACCTGCACTGGCAGAGGTATTATAATTAATTTATTTAATTATATTAATAGTGATATAGTGAATATAATGGTAGTTAAATTAAATAATAGTGAATATTTAATTAAAATAATAAATTAAATAATATATTTAATTCTGAAACAATCAGAATTGGCTGAAATGGCGATATGGTGTGAACTGGATCATCTGTGATATTTAATTCAGCTTGAACTTGAATTTGAATAACGAATATATTATATAAACGATAGTTTGAACGTAGAATTATAATATAATTAAAATAGAACGCGTAATGACGCGACAGTTCGCTATTCGGCGAGTCGAACTTCAACTGGATATACAGGGTCCGTTTTAAATCGGATTTCCGTGAAACAAGAAACGTGTGGAGCTGGTGAAGTATATCTTTCTAGTGGAAGAGAAAAATCGGGATTTCGTCGTGTAGATTTTGATTTACGTCCAAATAAAATTTTAGAAAAGTCGCTGTGGAATTCCTTTATAATTTATAAAGGAATTATTCATATTTTAAAGAGAAAATTCATTATAAATCGAATATCGATTTATCGGGATTTGAAATATCGAGTTGTAGATACATATACGATTTTATCTGAGCTGTATGGTATGCCAATGTGAATATAGACGATAATATTTATTTAATTTAATTATATTTAAATATATTTATATATTTATATAGGCTATTTAGAGCTTTAAAAATAGCCACTTTTGCAAACAAAGTCGAAATTCGACGAAACTAATTTTGTTGGATCCGCAATATTAAATTATTTCTAGATTCCAAGTTTCGTAATTTTTAGAGTCAGTGTGTGGCCGTACGGATTTTTAGAGTGAAAAAAAGTCAGTATTTCGACGGTTAAAAATACGCTGTGAGCAAACGGAGTCGGAATTCGACGAAACCAGTTTCGTTGGGACCGTAATGTCAAACTCTACCTACACGTCCATTTTGGCGATTTTTAGGTATTGCATGTGAGCACGCGGATTTTTAGAAGATAGATATATGAGATATTAGCTAAAGAAAAAATAAAGCAAAATTGCTAAAGCCTAGAAATGGCCACGTCCTCTTATTTTTCAGCCCCACAAACAAAATTCCATCTTGTATAAAGTCATTCGTTGAAGCCGCCGAACTCATTTTAGAGGAAACCCATTTTTTTTACTTAGAAATTCAAATTTAAAATCAAATAAAGGGTGATAAATTAGAAAACTAATATAGTTGAGATGCTTGAGTGTTCCTCTTCTCATCAGTATGCGTTTCATTGAAGTCGACGGGGTTGGGGGTTTGTTGTTCCAAACGCGGTGACGCTAGGGTTCAGCGGTTCGAAGAATTTAGTCATCATCTAAATTTTTGAAGCTCAGATCCGTAATCAGAAGGAAGAACAACATTGTTTGTAAATTTTGGGTTTTTTTTAAACTAAAAATTGTCATACTCCTATATGATATTCACGGTTCCTCGCTGGAGAACGAAATGGTTTAGGGGGGGCTCGAGTGCTACTGGATGGAGATGGGTTTGTTGTGATTGCAGAGAGATGAGACTATGTGTGTTCGGTTGGGATTTTAATTGAGTAAATGGAGTAAGAGGTTTTGGAAATCGCTTATGGCATAGGAGTATACGGTTGGAGCTGTTTGGAGAAGAAGAGAGCATGTGCGGGTTTGGTATTTAGGTGGATGGGCCGTGTTTTCCTATGTGAGCCCAAACGGGAAATTTAAATTTAGTTTTTATTTAAATTTAATAATGTATAACATGTAACCTTTATATTTTTGTCATACGTGAACGGTTTTCAGCGAAACAAGATCCGTTAGGATCGTATGGACGGGAGCAACACAATGAGACTGACTGGGAGTGGATTGAGGTTCGTTACAATTTATAGTGAAATAAATTGTCCATCTGAATCAACAACAATTATCGTTATTAACGATGATAGTCCAATGTGAGTAAAACTCACCAACTCTGAACAGTTCTATTTTTATAACGTATATTGAGAACTGATAAATGATGACTGATTGTTGTGTGTTAACTGTTTGGTTGAATTGTTTGTGTATTGGTTGAAATTATTGATAACGATATTTATATATATCGTTAATCAAATATTGATTCTGTTTAACAGAATATTTCATATTGAAATGAAATCGATGTTATTATATTGTTTAACATCTATGATGCAGGGAAACAGGTTGGAGGAATCCAACTGGATTCCTCAACATTTATTTTACTGTGATTCATATATTGTGATATATAATCTGCTGTTGATTATGTGTGTTTGAACGATATTTATCATTGTTATATGGTGTGTTAAGTACCATAGAAATACCAGAATGTGGAAAAGGGATTTTCAAAGTATATTTTGAAAATAATTTATTTATATAAACTCAATGGATTTTATATTATAAAAGAAAAAGGATTTTGAATAAAGGAATTATATTTAAAAATCAAATATAAGGGAAAGAATTTGTTAAACAGATATAGAGGGAAATATTTGTAAAACAAATATAAAGGAAATTATTTGTCAAACAAATAGAAAGAGAAATATTTGTAAACCATTTACAAATAAAAAAATAGAACTATAAAGGAAATATTTGTAGAACATTTACAAATAGATTAAAAGGGATTATTTATTTATTTAGGAAATAAATAGAATTAGAATAAAGGAAATATTTATTTAGGAAGTAAATAGAATTAATAAAGGAATATTTATTAGGAAAATAAATATAAGTATAAAAAGGAAATTGACGAGATATAAAAGAGTTAATCGAATTTAGTTATTCGAAGTCGAGTTAATCGAATATGGTTAGTCGAATAGAGTTAGTCAAACATAGTTATTCAGGATAAGTTACCATTTAGCACGACTGCTAGCGTAATACGCAGGGCTGCAGATAGCCTACGGCGGTCGGATGTTTCCTGAGGGGATCAGGCGTAACCATTGTGATCGCTGCGATCTAGAGTCAAGTGAATGGAGTTAAATTCAATATTAGTTATTCGAATAGGAGTTAAACAAATAGAGTTAATCAATTAGATTAAATCAAAATGGAGTTAAACAGAAATTAGAAACTGACTAGAGATTAGTAAAGTTGAATAGTTTTCTAAGTATCGATCTGATGTTGGTTTCGGCCTACGAGATTTATACTTAGGGAATTGTTCTCCTACTAGTTTACGGTTAGGGACTAATAGTTATGGAATGGTAGTGATGCGTGAATAAACAATGGAAATGTTTTCTAGTGTTAATAACATATATTTTCTAAACATAGAAAATAAGGGCATGTGGATATATATATATATACATATATGTTAAATGATGATTGATCGATATAATTTCCATCTGGAAATAATATCGTTGTTTGCACACCTGTTTTTCTTTGATAGTTAACTCACCGACTATCGAAGTTTTCAACTATTTTAACGTTGTTAATATGGAGAGACCGGTTGGATTATTATCCGAAGAACCACTCTGTATTGGCATAAGCATTGCGAATCATATATGCCAAAGATAATTGAAGGTGGAGTTATGCAAGGGCTATCCTGTTTACAGAATAGTGCCTTCGGTTTGTCCAGTCCCAGGACAACTTGTATGGACGAAGGTCTGATAGAGTATATCTGGTAGATCACGTAAGTTGATCGTTTCAAACGTATTTACGTTGGTGGCGGAGGAATTCGTTTCTCTTAGCTTATACCTGTGGTATTTTTGGGGAAATCAATTTTTGATTTGGCTGGTATGACAATGTGACATTCTAAGTGAATGAAGATGTGGTATGTGAAAAGATAAGCGTAGCTTCTAGCCTCACATCCGGTAAATGACAAAAATCGGGCAGGCAGCATGGCTAAGTCGGCTGCACCGAAGTAGGGTGTATAATCACCTATCTAGAGAATATTCATTTGCTTCTTTAATCTATCAATGTTGTCCCATATATATATATACGGGAACGGTTGCTGATCCCAACCGTTGGTGATGTACATTCGATACACTCAAGCGAAATGAGTGGTCGGTCATGTGTGGCTGAGTGGCAAGATGTTCTTGTTGAACTCCAGTGTATCGTTCCTAGAGTACACTGATCGATAGGTGGTTCCATATCTTGTCATAGTTGGAAATCCATTACCCAATGCGTGCTTGCGATTTTGATTGTATATTATTTATGTAGAACGTGAGATGAAAGCGTTTCTGCTAGATTGATATCTATTTGTGTTTAGACATTATTATAATATCAGAATGATATTGCTTGTCAAAGATGTTGGATTCTCATAAGGGAAAACCCGTTCCGTATTCACGGCGTGGTCTTATGAGATATCATATACCTGTATAACTGTTTTAAACTGTGTTACTCATAACAGTCCCATGACTGACCCGGAGTTTATTTGTTTGTTTCCCTAAACTCTTGGGTGCCTAAATTAGTACGGGCAGTCAAGTAGTCGGGATTTTACAGATACACTTGAAGAGCTGGAGCAGGAGGCTTCAGGATCATATAGCTATAGTTTATTTCCGCTGTGTTGTAAGTGCTGTACTTTGATAATGATGTATATTCAAATACAGATGTATATTTCAAGGTATGTAATATATATTATATGTTATTCATTCCGATGTGAGGTTCGTGTTACTCTGATGATGTTCTTCTTCTTCCTCTATTCTATTAGTTCTACCTTATCTTTCCTCACCCTATATCTTCTTTCTATTAATTTCTTAACTTTCCAGTTCAATTTGGGGTTGGACTTGTGTTATTTGGTCAGCTCAAATTGGACCGGATTTTCGGGTCATTACAACTTTACTTCAGCAATCCAAGCAACTTCCAAAGAAAGAGATAAAGCTGTCCAAATCAAGCTCCACTAGTACTAGTCCCACCCTGAGCACCTTGGGGGGGGGGGAGGGGGAAGGAAGAAAAGAGAAGGAAACAAAGGGGGTCAGACATAAAGTCTGGCGAGTGCAATAACTTCAACAATATAACCATTAAAGTAACTAGGATAAGGCATAAGCTGGGAAATAAGAAAATGACTGTGAACAATGGGCATGACAGAGCAACCAAAGGAAATAAGATGAACACAGATAACATTAAAGACACACCTAATCACTATTAGATAATTACTACATTGCACCACACCAAACACCCTAAAAGTTGATCCCGCCTATAGAACTTAATAATGATAATGGTAGTTTCGTGTACCTCTAGCTTCCTTCATAGGTGCCGTCTGCCCCTATCTCCACTATGTGTACCCACTACCCCCATTCGATCGGCTCCCTAACTCGTAGATACCCATGCTGGCCCCACAGTGGGTTGTATCACTCCCCAAAGTGGCAACCCGATACCACCAAAAATTCATGGCTTATATCTACATGATGCAACAACGTCTTACCTACCAGCCCGGGCCCACACACGCACATGACCCCGTTGGACTTGCGTTGCCACCGCTAACCCGTTTTGACCTCTTACAATCAAACGCAGTACGCGTGTCCCGTCCTCGACTTGGGTCGAGCCCACAAAGATACTTAATGGGTTACTGGTTTGAAAAGGGCCCCCATGCATGACACAAGCTTTCCACCTATGCTTGGCCCCCTCTAAGGTTTTCCCCACTTAACCCCATTCTTATTCATGTCTTCTTACATGTTTCAATCTTAGTTAAGTGCATCTAATCGTATTTCACATGCCACCCAAGGCACCCTCTTAATTTCACATGCCACCCAAGGCACCCACTTAACCCCCATGTCCCACCACATGTTTATCTGGTTAACTGTTTCTTAATTCATTAAAATCGTAACCTTGTAAAGACCTCCCACATTAGACTGGCACTTGTGGCTGCTGGATTTGCCGGGCGGGTACGGGCAGTCTTACACCATAAACGAGCCTAACCTCATGTCTTTACAATTGTTACGCAATTAATTCGTGCCTTTGGCCTCTCACATTAGACTGGCATTTCTGGCTGCTGGATTTGCTGGGCGGGTCCGGGCAGTCTTACACCACAAACGAGTCTAACCTCGTGCCTCAGGCGGTTAATTATTACATATCTTTATTTAACCCCAAAGTGGATTAATATCCCTATCCAAATCCGTCAATAAATTCCAAATATACTTATGTCCATTATTGTCACCTAACTTATGTCCATTTATTTCAGGTATAACAAATTTTACCAATTATTGCCTTAAATTAATTGTATGCCTTTTAAGGCCATTACATGCCAATTCTCAATATGAGTATATTCAATATTTCCCCCATCGTCCCCACGTTGTTCGTTCACTTATCATAACACACACACACATATATATATATATATATATTAGACTAGCAATTAGTCTATTCACATAAAAGGGAAGAACATCGCAAAATTTGCAACACACACAAAATGGATCTAACTTACGAACAAGGATTACAACATATCTTGCATAAACTTTGTATTGTCATGAATCTAAACATACACCTAAAGGTGTGAACTTGCAGGTATGAACATAGTTTTCACCCAAACTTGCATAGGCCATAGTCACAAACTTGCATAAAACTATGTATGTCATATATCTAAATCTAAAGGTGTAAACATGCATATATGTGGATCCAATTCCTAACTGAACTTGCATATAGTCATTTTACTTGGTTCACATGTAAACTTGTGTACAATTCACATAGAAATTAGCATATAATCTACACCCAAACTTGCATATAAAATGATGTCAAACATGAATCAAGTTGAACATAGGTGATTTGGCATATACAAAGGGATTCACAACAAAAACTATCATCATGAACAACTAGCATATATTCACAAAATATCACATTTTTCCAATGTTACACATACATAGACATATAACCCAAATTATAACTCAACCTAATTAACTTGTTAATTATCTTATTAAAGAAATCGAACTCACGACTCAAAGAAGGTCTTGAGTTCTGGGATCTGTGTTATGAAATTGATTTAGCTCGCCTTTGATGTAGACAAATTCGTTGTTGTTGTGGTTGTTGTTGTTATAGACTTGAGTTGAATTGAGTTGATTAGCTTTACTTTCCCTCTAGTTGATGGCGGCTACTCTAGGTTGCGGGGTGATAGCATGACAACCATGGTTCTAATTTTGATTAGGTTTTAGTGTTTGAGTCTACATGCGTTTATATAGAGATTAGGATTAATTTAGGCCATCAAATTAACCTAGAATCAATCAAGACCATCCAGTCAAGATAGAATGACACCTCAGCCCTAATGACTTAGCACTGAGTCACAAAATCGTCATCTTTCAGATTTGCCCGGGGGGGGGGGGGGAGGGGGTGGGCTGGTCGACACTAAGGTCAACTTGTATAGGGGGAGGTCGACACTAGGGTCGACCTGGTCCCTATTATATATATATATATATTCTGAACCTGAAGCTGTTTTTAATTTAATTAGTTTCTGAAACTTCCGACAACCATAACTTCTTCATATGAAGTCCAATTTACGCAAATTCGGACTCTATCTCAACCAGAATTCCTTGAAGAACACAATGGCGTAACCCGTTTCCCTTGATTCTTACATTTAAAATTAGTTATTCCTCAATTCGTTAGTTTAATGTTAACAGAAAACACGGGGTGTTACATTCTCCCCTCCTTAAAGGATTTCGACCCCGAAATCTTGAAGTTATGAACCATACATATCCTACCATCCAATCGTCCATCTACTCAGCCATCAACCACATACATCCATTGTCCTTAAAAGACTTCTAATGCTTTCATGTTTATATGCACAGTGTGTGTACATGTCCGTATCTAATGCAAAATCAGGCGGTCTACTGATTCAGTTGACCTCCTTAATGCAAATTATGATAGTGCCATGCGTCCATTATGTATGCAAAAGATCCCTAATGATACATATAATTTCTACATGCGTGCACACCCATTCATCCATATGCGGCATCCATATGATAACACAACCATTATACAACCATTAATCTAAATAAGCACACATTTATATGCAATATGAAAGTGATTGAGCCAATCTAGTGCCTAATGTGTGCGTATATGCATCCATGAGCAACCACTAGCAAACACTTGCATCCACTAGCATCCATCAATCATAACATGTTTCAAATACATGTTTACATCCATTGGTCTCTACCTAAGGATAAAGAATATGACCGAGGAGATACACTATACAAGCTTGAATAAACTTAAGGAAAAAGAGATCAAAGATGTACCCTCAAAAAGAAAAGGGTAGGCTGCACGTATTTTGGCCTCAGTCTCCCAAGTCGCGTCTTCCTCAGTGTCGCTCCATTGAACTTTGACAAGCTTAACTTCACGGTTGCATAGCTTTTTGACTTCCATCCCCAAGATACAAGTTGGAACTCTCCTCACAGTCGCTTCTCGTTCCACTTCGACTTCCTCTAGTATGCTTGGCTCCACAACTTCTGCTGACTCATGTAAGCACTTTCGTAGCTGAGAGACATGAAAGACATTATGAACTTCAGCCAGTTTTTCAGGCAGCTCTACTCTGTAGACCATCATCCCAATCCTTTCGATAATAGGAAATGGTCCTACGAATCATGGAGCCAACTTTCCTACGGACCCAAAGCGGATGACATTCCTCAAAGGAGATACTTTAAGGAACACCTCATCCCCAACTTCAAACTTATGGTCGGTCCTTTTCTTGTCTGCTTAGGATTTCTTTCTATCTTGGGTAGTCTTCATTCTCCTTCATATCAAGTCCACTTTCTCTGAAGTCTCTCTACTCATGTCCGGCCCAAGTATAAGTTTATCTACGGACTCCCACCAACAAGTTGGTGATCGACATGGCCTTCCATATAAAGCTTCGAAGGGTGCCATGCCTGTAGTGGCTTGGTAGCTATTGTTATAAGTGAATTCCACCAAAGGGAGATGATCCTCCCAAGACCCTCCAAAGTCAAGAATGCACAGTCTCAAAAGATCTTCCAGTACTCTGTTCACCCTTTCCGTCTGTACATCGGTTTGAGGGTAATAGGCTATGCTTAAACATAGCTGTGTGCCTACAGCCTCTTGCAAACTCCTCCAGAACTCGCTTGTAAAGATAGGGTCTCGATCACACACTATGCTGGAGGGTATCCCATGGAGTCGAACTATCTCCTTAAGATAAATGGAGGCTAAAGACGAGGCAACCCTCCTACTCTTGACAGGTATAAAATGAGCGCTTTTTGTGAGCATGCCACTATTACCCAAATACCGGTATTGCCCCTTCTTGACCTAGGCAACCCATCAACAAAGTCCATCGAGACGCTTTCCCGTTTCCATTGCGGGACTTCTAGAGGATGAATCAGGCCACCAGGCTTCTTCTACTCCGCCTTGACTTGCTGGCATATCATGCATTTTGAAACAAATTCAGCTACATCCCTCTTCATGAAATTCTAAAAGAAAACTCTTTTGATATCTTTATACATCTTGTCTCCCCCGGGGTGTATGGTCATCTTGGAATGGTGTGCTTCTTCCAGAACCATCTTCACCAAATCTCTTGCTTGTGGGACGCATAGTCTTCCATCCCGTCTCAACCAACCCTTATCATTGATGGAGTATTTATTGAGGTGACTAGAAGTCTCTCCCCTAATCAGCTTATCTATCACATCAACTAGTTGAGAGTCTTCACGTTGCGCGGTTCCTATTGAGTCCAACAAAGTAGGCCGTACCACTAGCATTGCCATCAAGCCAGTCATATAATCAACAAGGAGTCTAAAATCAAAATTGGCTATGTACTCCAATCTTTCCCTTTCCACAAAGAGAGGACTTAAGGTCAGCTTCTTTCTACTTAAGGCGTATGCTACTACATTTCCCTTGCCAGGAGTATAGGAGATCTCAAAGTCGTATAAGGCGAGAAACTCCATCCATCTTTGCTGCCTTAGATTGAGGTCTTTCTGCAAGAAGAGGTACTTCAGCGATTTATGGTCAGTATACAATTCAAATTTCTCACCTAAGAGATAGTGGCGCCAAGAGTTAAGCGCAAAAACGATGGTTGCTAACTCTAGATCGTGGGTTGGGTAGTTTTTCTCATGCACTTTCAACTGCCTTCCACCATAGCTACTATCTTCCCCTCTTGCATCAAAAGAGCGCCTAGACCCGTACCGCATGCATCTGTGTATACCGTAAACATCCTGCTCCCATCTGGTAATATCAGAACTAGGGCAGTTGTCAGAGCCCTCTTCAATCGTTGGAAAGCGACTTCGCAATCCAAATCCCAAGTGAAAGTCAGGTTCTTCTTCGCTAACCTTGTAAGTGGAGCTGAGATTTTCGCAAAGTCTTTAATGAACTTGCGATAAAAGCCTGCTAGTCCAAGAAAACTTCGGACTTCGGTTGCATTCTTTGGAACCTTCCAATCCTGGACCGCAACTACCTTTGCGAGGTCCACAGCTAACCCTTCTTTGGACACCACATGCCCAAGAAATCTTACTTCTTCTCTCCAGAAGTGGCACTTGGAGAATTTTTCTTTTAACTGATGTGCACGGAGAGTCTCCATGACTTCCTTTAAATGCAAAGCCCGCTCTTCCTCATTCTTCAAGAAAATTAGAATATCATCTACGAAGACCACCACAAATTTATTGAGAAATTCCCAGAACATTCTATTCATCAAATCGACGAAATAAGCAGGTGCGTTTGTCAAGCCGAAAGGCATGACGAGCCATTCGAAGAAATCGTTCGGGGTTCTGAATGCGGTCTTATCAATGCTATCTTCAGCCACTCTTAGCTGACGAAATCCGTTAGCCAGATCTAATTGGGAGAAAACTATTGCACCTGCAAGCTGATCGAACAAATCGTCTATTCTTGGCAGTGGGTGCCTATTCTTCTTGGTTAGCTTGTTTAGCTCCCTATAATCAATGCATAGGTGAAGTGAACCGTTCGCTTTGGTTGTGAACACCACTGGAGCACCCCATTCAGATATACTCCGCCTTATAAACCCTTTTTCTAGCAGCTCCTTAACTTGCTTGCTAAGCTCCTTTCTCTCCTTTGGAGCCATGTGTCTAAAGGGTAAAGCAACAGGTTTTGCGTTATCAACTAGGTATATGCGGAAGTCTATCTCCCGCTCCGGAGATAAGCCCTCTACTTGTTCAAAGACATCTGAGTATTCACAGACCACTATAACAAACTGCAAATTCTCAACAGACGCGTCAAGCGATTTAGATAACTTAGCGTAACAAAATTCATGGGATTACAAGAGATTTCTAGAGTGTTGCCCAGGCGAGTCATAAGCCTAACCTCTCTCTTTTCACAATCTAGGACGACTCCATTACTGGATAACCAATCCATGACCAGAATTAACCCATAGCCTGTGAAGCCCAAAACATAAGCATCACATCTAAACTCAATGCTAAGTAAAGAAATTTCCAAATCCAAACAAATCATTGACAAATAGGCTGAGCCCCCAATTGGATTTGAAACAACTAAGGGATCCTCTACTATACTAGTGTTTAGGTGTAGTGACTCAACTAAAGCAGTAGATATAAAAGAGTGCGATGCACCAGAATCAAAGTGTGTGCAAACAGGATGTTCAAAAAGATAAACCTAACTTTCAACGGAAATCGCTCTACCTCGTTCTTGCAGCGGTGGGGCCACAAGAGGCTGGACCAGCCCCCTCGCCTGCCCTGGTGCCATGAGAGCCTGAATCCGCCCTCTAGAGGTAGGCCCTGCCCTCTTCCCTTTCTTTGGGCAGTCCTTAATCATATGTCCTGCCTCGCCACAGTGGAAACAAACAGTCTTCTTCTTCTTCCTATAGTCTTTGCTTAGATGGCCTGGTGTCCCACAGTTAAAGCATCTTTTCTTTCCATTGCCATTGTTGTCTTTACCACCCTTCTTGTTCTGCTGTTGCTGTTGTGGTTTCTTTTGATCCCCTTTCTTCTCAGGTGCCTTATTAGCATTGGCGCCTTTCTCCTCTTCATGCATAAGCACCATGTCAACCAGTCTCTCAAAGGTGGCCCCCATAGGGATGTGGGTCATAGCTAACCCATGTAGCAGCTCGTTCAAACCCTTAACAAATCTCAGGGCCTTCTTTTCTGGTGTATTCACCAAGTCTAAGCCAAATCTTGCCAACTGATTGAACTTGTTGACGTACTCTTTCACTGATAGATTTCCTTGCCTCAAAGCCAAAAACCTTTCCATGTATAGATTCTCTTCGGCCCGTGAGAGAAACTTTGCCTCAAACCTACGCCTGAAATCCGACCATGTATCAACTGGACGCTCTCCATTAGTGACCTCCCACCAAAACGAGGCCTCATCCTTCATTAACCAGGCAGCTAGTTGGACCTTTCTTCCGTCTTCTACCTCAAAGATTCTTAACAATTTTTCCACCTCCTTTAGCCAATTTCGAGCTTCAACAAACGTCTCCGACCCATGGAAAGGTTTTCTGCCCATTGCCCGAAAGTCCTTGCATATCTTTGCGAAAGTCTCAACATGGGGAGGAGGATGAGGAGGAGCATTTGCTGGGCCTGCGACATTGGCCCTAGCTTCTAGATACCTTCTAAACCGTCCTGGTATCGGTATCCCCTCGGGTATCTCGAGAATTCCAAACATGCTGAAAAGAAAATGAAGAGATTCAAACGGAGAATTCAAAAGAAAGATATATGGCTCTTATGGGTTATGTTTTTAAAATAAACCTTTCTCCTAAAATTACTCTCCTTAAAACGTATTTTTGAAAGTATTTCTCTATAAAAATGCTTTCTGAAAAATAGTTTTTTCAAAATTCATATCGGGTCTGGTAACCTTCAGTCTGATACCACGTGTGACACCCCATCTCCATTAAGGTCACTCACAAAGGGAATGCCTTAAATTTTGGTGGAGCGTTTATTGTGTATAGAACAGGAAAGTAAACAAGACAGATAAATATATTGGTACTTGGAAAATAAAAACCACTTTTATTACAGCAGAGAAATAGTTTGGTTACATCACATCAAAAACAAACTACAAAACCAAATATACTTATTATCAATCTTGACAAATAAGTTCTGAGTACATAAAATAAAAGACATAATCCCAACATAAAATAGCCATAAATAAGATAGGCTGAACTTTACTTCAGCAATCTAAGAAACTTCCAAAGAAAGAGATAAAGCTGTCCAAATCAAGCTCCACTAGTATTAGTCCCACCCTGAGCACCTAAGGGGGGGGGGGGAAGGAAGAAAAGAGGTGGAAACAAAGGGGGTCAAACATAAAGTCTGGCGAGTGCAATAACTTCAACAATATAACCATTAAAGTAACTAGGATAAGGCATAAGCTGGGAAATAAGAAAATGACTGTGAACAATGGGCATGACAGAGCAACCAAAGGAAATAAGATGAACACAGATAACGTTAAAGACGCACCTAATCACTATTAGATAATTACTACATTGCACCACACCAAACACCCTAAAAGTTGATCCCGCCTACAGAACTTAATAATGATAATGGTAGATTCGTGTACCTCTAGCTTCCTTCATAGGTGCCGTTTGCCCCTATCTCCACTAGGTGTACCCACTACCCCCATTCGATCGACTCCCTAACTCGTAGATACCCGTGCTGGCCCCACAGTGGGGTGTATCACTCCCCAAAGTGGCAACCCGATACCACCAAAAATTCATGGTTTATATCTACATGATGCAACAACGTCATACCTACCAGCCCGGGCCCACACACGCACATGACCCCGTTGGACTTGCGTTGCCACCGCTAACCCGTTTTGACCTCTTACAATCAAACCCAGTACGCGTGTCCCGTCCTCGACTTGGGTCGAGCCCACAAAGATACTTAATGGGTTACTGGTTTGAAAAGGGCCCCCCATGAATGACACAAGCTTTCCACCTATGCTTGGTCCCCTCTAAGGTTTTCCCCACTTAACCCCATTCTTATTCATGTCTTCTTACATGTTTCAATCTTAGTTAAGTGCATCTAATCATATTTCACATGCCACCCAAGGCACCCTCTTAATTACCCATGCCACCCAAGGCACCCACTTAACCCCCTATGTCCCACCACATGTTTATCTAGTTAAGTGTTTCTTAATTCATTAAAACCGTAACCTTGTAAAGACCTCCCACATTAGACTGACACTTGTGGCTGCTGGATTTGCCGGGCGGGTCCGGGCAGTCTTACACCACAAACGAGCCTAACCTCATGCCTTTACAATTGTTACGCATTTAACTACCTTTGACCTCTCACATTAGACTGGCATTTGTGGCTGCTGGATTTGCCGGGCGGGTTCGGGCAGTCTTACACCACAAACGAGTCTAACCTCGTGTCTCAGGCGGTTAATTATTACATATCTTTATTTAACCCCAAAGTGGATTAATATCCCTATCCAAATTCGTCAATAAATTCCAAATATACTTATGTCCATTATTGTCACCTAACTTATGTCCATTTATTTCATGTATAACAAATTTTACCAATTATTGCCTCAAATTAATTGAATGCCTTTTAAGGTCATTACATGCCAATTCTCAATATGAGTATATTCAATATTTCCTCCATCGTCCGCACGTTGTTCGTTCGCTTATCATGACATATATATATATATATATATATATATATATATATATTAGACTAGCAATTAGTCTATTCACATAAAAGGGAAGAACATCGCAAAATTTGCAACACACACAAAATGGATCTAACTTACGAACAAGGATTACAACATATCTTGCATAAACTTTGTATTGTCATGAATCTAAACATACACCTAAAGGTGTGAACTTGCAGGTATGAACATAGTTTTCACCCAAACTTGCATAGGCCATAGTCACAAACTTGCATAAAACTATGTATGTCATAGATCTAAATCTAAAGGTGTAAACATGCATATATGTGGATCCAATTCCTACCTAAATTTGCATATAGTCATTTTACTTGGTTCACATGTAAACTTGTGTACAATTCACATAGAAACTAGCATATAATCTACACCCAAACTTGCATATAAAATGATGTCAAACATGAATCTAGTTGAAAATAGGTGATTTGGCATATACAAAGGGATTCACAAAAAAAAACTATCATTATGAACAACTAGCATATATTCACAAAATATCACATTTTTCCAATGTTACACATACATAGCCATATAACCCAAATTATAACTCAACCTAATTAACTTGTTAATTATCTTAATAAAGAAATCGAACTCACTACTCAAAGAAAGTCTTGAGTTCTGGGATCTGTGTTCTGAAATTGATTTAGCTCGCCTTTGAAGTAGACAAATTCATTATTGTTGTTGTTGTTGTTGTTATAGACTATAGTTGAGTTGAATTGAGTTGATTAGCTTTACTTTCGCTCTAGTTGATGGCGGCTACTCTAGGTTGCGGGGTGATAGCATGACGACCATGGTTCTAATTTTGATTAGGTTTTAGGGTTTGAGTCTACATATGTTTATATAGAGATTAGGATTAATTTAGGCCATCAGATTAACCTAGTATCAATCAAGACCATCCAGTCAAGATAGAATGATACCTCAGCCCTAATGACTCAGCACTAAGTCACAAAATCATCATCTTTCAGATCTACCCCCCGGGGGGGGGGGGGGGGGCAGGTCGACCCCCAGGTCGACACTAAGGTCGACCTGTATAGGGGGAGGTCGACACTAGGGTTGACCCCCTGGTCGAGCTGGTCCCTATTATATATTTTTTCCTGAACCTGAAGCTATTTTTAATTTAATTAGTTTCTGAAACTTCCGACAGCCATAACTTCTTCATACGAAGTCCAATTTACACAAACTCGGACTCTATCTCAACCAGAATTCCGAGACGAACACAATGGAGTAACCCATTTCCCTTGATTCTTACATTTAAAATTAGTTATTCCTCAATTCTTTAGTTTAATATTAACAGAAAACACGGGGTGTTACACAAAACCTGTCGTATATCTCACAGCGCATGGAGTAAATATAATAACAAAACATACTGATATAGAACAGGTGAGACAGTAAATAACTGAAATGGATCCTAAAAATCGGAGTAAGAGATTCAAAACAACAAACCTCAATGTTATAGGGTTATATAAAAGAAATAACTCTAACATAAACTATCTCTAAGCAGAATGATAAAGATACTACTGAGCCCACAATAGTGAATAGCAAAATGAGATAGAGTATATATATCATAATACGTGGATGGTCTCCTACTCATCTCCTGATCAGCTACTTGTACTCACTTCTAACCTATCTCTTAGTCTACTCATGTGAGAGCATCAAGGGTAATAAGAAGCGAAGCATAAAACTCTAAGTTAGACAAAGTCCATGTGAGCGATTAAATCTGAAGTGCAGAAAATAAATGGAACACACAATATGGTAAACCATACCTGACCTGTTCCTACATCCAAAGAGTTAGCACATAGAAGTATATGCAACTCTAATAAAATCATTAATATAGGTTTACTCTATGTCTGAAAACTAGAGTGTCTTAATGTCTACATCCACACTACCTATATCTGTGTTAACGCCTCCTACATCTATGACATCCTTAGGGTGATAAATGATTTCAACAAGCATAGAAAACACCATCCATTCTCACATGCACTTGCTTAATCCATTGGATATATAGTATGCTTAGTTCCATGATAGTTGTACCCTATCTGAACTAAAACAGTCTACGTCAGACTAACAACCTTCATCTGGTTGAGAATGAGCATAAGTGGTATTCACGAGTCCCCCTCAATTAACAACCTATATCTAATAAGCAGCCTCTGGACTGTCTTACAACCTACATCGGGTCGAAGACTTGGTAGGCGCTCAAGCCTCAACTCTTTAAGTACCCGTCCAAACCTGCACACTAATAATATATTTGCACGCGCATCTCCAATGCAAAGCAACTATGGAACTGTCTTCCTACTTCATTTCAAGTTATCTAGTCAGGAACTACCTAGACAACTACATCTTTCGTCCAACCGTGTTCCCATACCTTCTTTCTTGACAAATTTTCCACCTTTACTTATGGTTTATTACTCTGCTCTAGAACTTCGACTGGTCGTTATTGGAGTCGTTCTTTAAGAAGAAAGAATATCTGATTTGAATCATCCCACGTATGCCATTCCAAAATGCTCAAATTTGAAGTTGCTCTAATTTAAATTTACTCTCATCTAAAATGTAGCTCGTCACCATGATTCCAATGCTAAAAACTGCATCTAAAATGGACTTTGTAAGTATATCCATTTGAAGTTTGACTCAAACATGGTACACCAAGTGGATTTAAGGAACACCGATCTAGATTTTAGGAAAGTTCGATCAGGATTTTAGGGAAGGCCAACCCAAGTTTTACGGAAGGCCGATTCAGAATTTAAGGATGGCCGGCCCAGAATTTAAGGAAGGCCGAGCCAGATTTAAGGAATGTCGAACTAAACTTGTTTTCCTCGTATCTCCTTCGTTTTGGTCCAATCAACTTAAAATTTGAAATGTGGGCTCCTCGAGATATTCTCTAGATCCCATAATAATTTCATCCAATTCTAAATACTTTTGAATTTTTCCGGTTTTAAGGAAGGCCGAGTGGGATTTAGTAATGTCGATCCGGACAATGCTGAACCAGATTTCTTTTCTCCATATCTCTTTCATTTTTGATCTGATTGACTTGAAATTTTAATTGTAGGATCCTCTAGACATCCTCTAGCTCCCATTAAAATTTCACCCAATTCCGAGCAATTTTTAATTTTTGTGGAATCGGACTTTTTCGACCATAACTCCGCTTTACAAATACCAAACGACCCCAAAATTCTCACACAACCTCTGGAGACCTTCTAGCTAGCCTCCTCCGAAGTTAGTGTATTTTGAGAGATTTTGATTTATGGACTTTTTCGCAAAATCCAAGTTCTATGTTGCCATCGTTGACGTTTTTCAAACATTCAAGCCACAACAAACCAAACGTGAAATTTTCCAAAATAACATAAAAAAAAATCAATCACTCTAACAAAATTACATAATCCAAATCTAAAATAAAATTTATAGATTTGCATAGATCATCAAGTAGTTTTAATCTAAAGTTGTAAATTCCTATCATGTTTAACTTTTTCCAGAATTACTTTTAGATTAGGAAATTTAGAATTATGTAAATAAGATTAAATTACTCGTTTGTGTCTGTGAAATCTCAAATTTGAGAGAACTACATAATCTGAACAGATCTCCCCTCCTAGCAGTCATAGACGTGTTTCTTTAGTCCGGATCTACTAACCACTATATTTGGATTTGAATTTTTGTGGAGATTTCAGGTGTTGGATGAAGAAAAAATTACAGTAATAGAGGTAGGAGGTTTAGGGAAGAAGGAAAGAAAATGAAATGACAAAAATGAGTTACAGTAACTCATTCCAACTTTATATCTCCCTAATTCTGAAATAGACACTGGACCAACCTGAAAATGGTCACAAATGGCTGGAAATGAGTTGTTTGTGTCCTAAAAATCATTGAAGCTGCCATATCTCCCAAATGGTTTATCCAATTTCAACATATAACCACTCGACGAAAAGAGGAAACATCATCCCAATTTAATGGAAGTGGTTTCGAATAAAAATTCCACTCCAGTCAAAAGTTATGGATGAAATAAAATTTCATCAGAGGTAAAATGGTCATAGAAAAATCCAAGAAAAATCCAAAAAATGAGAAATGTCTTTAATAGCCATTTCTTAAAATCACAGAATGATTTGACCTTGTATGAAAATAATATCTCATATTTATATGTTAATAACACGTAAAACTACAGGTCGATAGAATCGTGACAGTGCTCAGAACTACCCCATTAAAGTTACTACCCCGGTTACCATTTTGCAGCTTGTCAATAGTCTAAACCCACCCCAGCTTGTACCCTTTCCCCCACCCTCCACTTCCAAATCTTCCCAATGATACACAACATATCATCGTGGAATGTAAGGGGATGTAACGATGCCTCTAAACAAGCTGTTATTGCGAACTTCATAAGAGAAAATAATAAAATTTATAGCTCTTTTGGAAAATATGTTCAATGCTCATAACATTCAAAAAGCATGTCGTGTCATCCAACCAAACTGGAGTATGATTAACAATCTTAACGAAGCACCGTTTGGATGTATTCTTATAATGTGGAATCCAGATTTGTTTAATGTTAGTGACATCTTCAAAACTAGTCAATTGTGTCACTTGAATGTTACATGTTTACCCTCTAAAGAGGATTTTCAGTGCACTGTGGTGTATGCTCAAAATGCGACTGCAAGTAGATGGCATATGCTCGAACCCCTCCCTTCTCTGAACCCCTTAACCAAACCCTGGATAGCTCTTGGAGACTGGAACTGCATGCTTTACTCAAACGATCGCCAAGGTGGTAATTTACTCACCTGCAATGACTTACAACCTCTCAATGAATCTATAGTGAGAGCTAACTTATTTGAATGCAACTCATCCGGCCTAAAGTATAACTGGAATGACAAGTCTCTTTCCGAAATTAGGACATATTCCAAGCTTGATCGCATCTTCCTTAATCATTACACACTTGCGAAATGACCCAACATGATTTATCAATGTTGGAGAATAGAGTTTTGATGACAACAACCTTATTTCAATATTAATTGATTATAAAATATATTCTAACATCTCTATCTAGAATATATATACACATACATATATGCAGGGTTTGTATATAGGAATTAATACTGAAGACTGTACAGTTTTAGAGTTTTAGAGATTCAAGAGATTCAAAATTCGGCGAAGATTCAAGAATCATGAGTAATCAAGATTTCAATATTTCAAGGGTTTTAGAGTTCAAGATAATTATAGTATTAAAGGCTAGTTTATGTAAGACTCTGAATAACACTCCATGTTCAAATTTCAAATCAAATTCTGTTGTTCAAATTCTGATTTTCAGATTTCAAATTCTATTTTCAAATTCTATTATAATTAAGTTTTTCTATTTTACTTTTGATTTTAAACTAAAGTTTTAAAGTTAATACGTTTTTATATATTTATATAGTTATATACTTTTATATACTTTATATTTATATAGTTTTAAACTTTTTAATTTTATAAATATGTTTATATAGTTTATATTTATGATTTTATATGATTTTCTACTTTATAATACTTATTTATATCACTATGTTTTAACTCAAGAATTTCCAAAATTATATATGTATATATTAAAACACTTGAAAATACTCAAATTTCAAATTTGAACTAACATATGTCGACATATGTATGTGATGATGTCGACATATAACTGTCATATTTTTAAAATTGAAAAGAAGTATCTTTTCACCGTTTATAACACTCCATAAACATTGCAACCTTTCAAATCTTATAAATAGGGGATCATTTCGAATTTTTTCATCATTCTTCTTCTCCGTCTTCATCCTCTTTCACTACACCATTAATATTTCATATTTTTATGATTTCTACACTTCTACTCTGTCGATTTCAAGTCTAATTATATAAAACTTCTTCTCTTCTCACTCTCTACTCATTACTCTCTAAATAGATGTGCTATTGAAGAGTTATAGGGCTGTTGTAATTATTTGGGATAGTTTTGGAAACGGTGTGTTCCTTGTAGCCATGAAATCAAGGACGGAATTGGTGTTAACCTTGTAGTCGGGAAATCAAGAGGAACATACTTGATCAAGGGTGTTTGAGTTGGTGGTAATCTTGTAGCCATCAAGTCAAGAGTGTTGGAATCAGTGGTAACCTTATGGCTGTGAAATCAAGGGTGTTGTACTTAGATATCGATATAATAATAAGACTCTGCGCAATCCAGCGTTGTGTGGGACTGGACGTAGGAGTAATCCAAACCAGTATAAAGTCCATTGTGTTCTTTCCTTTTCTGCTTTTTATATTTGTTTATTTCTGTGTTTGTGTTTGATTTTGTGTCTGTGCTCATCTCTGTGGTGTGTTATTCATATAGTAGATCATATTAGTTTTAGATTTTCTTAAGATCCTTGAAAACACTATTCACCCCCCTCTAGTGTTAGTTTTGCATTAATGATCCATTCCGCATTACCTAACAATTGGTATCAAAGCCTGTTTTTTCAAAAAGTTCATAGTCTGATTTTTGAAAATATTAAAAGGAAGAATATGAAATGAATTATTACACTAGTTTAAACTCATAATATGATTTTTGAAATTTGATTTTTAAAATTTGAAATTTGAATTTTTTTGAAATTTGAAATTTTTGATATATGGATATGTTATAAAACCATCATGAAATTATTGTTTAAAATTGTAGTTAGTTATTTTGAAATGTCGTTTGATTCTTTGAACAATTGTATTATTTTATAGGAAAAGATGTGTTATATGGCCATTGGATATTCAAACTCTTAAAAGATGGGTGACGTGGCTGTTACATGGCTATTAAGAATTCAAAATTCTTATAAACACATGATGAAATCAAAAAGAGGAAAAAACTAATGACGACCGGTGAAAGGACATTAAGAGGAAGAAATGGATATATATAATATAAATCAACAAAAAAATGGATACCAGATCAATTTACAAATTTGGATTTTCATCTACAACTTATATTCATATTGTACTTCTCTTCATTTTCTTCGTAATGCCGCTGGTTTCATGTGAATCCGTCAAGAATTGACTAAGTAATGATCAAATGAAGTTTTGGTGAATAAAAGAGAGAAGGAAACCAAAACTGTCGACAATTATCATCAAATTACATCCACAGGTTAGACTATTGTGTACTGAATCCTTTTCTAGATTATAGTTTCTGTTCTTGCGGTCGTTTTATTGGTAGATTATCAAATTCCGATCAAAATTGAGTGAGATAAGGTAGTTTGAAGTTGGCAATTCAAAACAGAAAATTATATACGGGTTTTTCTATTTTCCACTTAATGTTTCGACTTGCTGCACCCTAATACCATCCAAATTCATCCCAAAACTATTACTAGATCGTAGCCCTTGCATTCCTCTTCGATATGCTATTGACTTCGTCCAATTTCGTTAAGAAATGAAGAAGTTATGCCTCCTGAAAGTTTGATTGAAAGTGAAAAACGAGAAGAAGAAGAAGAAGAAGAGAAAAGATTGTGAAGAGACATGACTTTTGGGTCTATTTATAATGGGTGAAGTGTCTTTTCATTCAAATTCAAAATTTTGGCGCCAAGTTGGTCGAACTACTAAATCTTCATTATCTTTCTCATATGTTGTCCAAATTCAACAAATGAATAAACTATCCTTGCAATAACCCGGAAATTCTGAGCCAATTTAAAATTTTATTTTGGCTATTTTGACAAATTTTGAATATTTAAAATGAATTATTTTAAATAATGACGATGAGAAATTTATTTTGAATAGTGTTAGAACATATATATTTATTTGAATCGTCGTTAGAATATAAATAATTTATTTTAATTATAAAAGGAATTGAAAATGGCGCGGTAGTTTGAAATTTTGATTTCGAATTCAAATGAATGTATAGGATTCAAAATAAACCAGATTTTTGCGAAACCAAAAATATTTGAATCAAATTGAAAATATCTTTCCAACGAATCCGGAAAATTGAAATTTCATAGTGGGAATCAAAAGATACGTCCAGTTGAAAATTCAGAATAGTCGCTATGGAATTCTGGCCCTTAAAAATGAAAATTTTGCAAACGACCTTCGTTTTCGACGAAACTACTTTTATTGGATCCGTGATGTCAAGTTATTGCTAGGTTTAAAAATTCGTAATTTTCTGAATCAATGTGTGAGCGTGGCAAAGGAAAACGCGTTTGACCAGTTTTAGTTGATTTAATCAACCGGAAAACGGCCATTTTTCAAACGGTCTCAGAATTTGACGAAATTAGTTTTGTTAGGACCGTATCGTCGATACGAAGCTAGAAATAATTTTTTTGGAATTTTTAGAGTTTGTATGTGGCCCTGGTAAATTGAAATGTGCGTTCAAATTCAAAATATAGAGTTATATTTTGATTTTGATGAAAACTGATGGAAACGATCGAATCAGCTTACGACACATATCCCATTGTGTTCGGAATAGGGGTAATTAGCTATGGACGACAGTCGGTGGGTTCGATTTCGAGTTTGAAATAAAAATTAACTTTTTGGAGAAATTAAATAAATAAAACCTTTTCCCTTTAACCCCTCCCCCCGTTGACTCAGACCAAATTTAAGAAGAACTAATAATAAAAAGTCGCGATCCCTAATCGATCGAGCGCCCCCCCACCTCCTCATCGCCGACGGCGAGCCACCAGCCGCCATCTCCGGCAGAACCCCCCTCCCCTCCACCGCTCGCGCATCTCTCTCCTCTCCTCCTCCCGTTCGAACTCCACCCCAAATCGATCCAAAACGAAGCCGTCGTCACCCACCACCTGTCAGGCCGCCACCGTGACGTAGATCGTCGGACTCCCCCAGCCACGTCAGGCGCTCTTTCCCCCCTCCACGTTAAGCAACAGTGAGTCTTCCAACATTTTTTATTTTATCTTATTCTATGTTTATTTATTTTTAGTTTTTATTTATGAAAGTAACAGGAAGCATTCATTTTTAAACAACATAAAGCTTAGATTTTTACTTCAAAAGGAGGTGATTTTTTTTATTTCTAAAGAAGTATAAATTTTTATTTCTAAAGAAAGATAGATTTTTATTTCTAAAGAAAGATTATATTTTTTTTATCTACATGAAAGCTTTGATTTTTAATGAAGTAAAGATGTGATTTTTTTTTTAAATAAAGAAAGGTTGGATTTTTATATGTGAAATTAGCGAAGAAAGGTGGAATCTTTGCAATGTATGTAGCGTTATATTAAAAATATGATTTTTATATTTTTAGAATAATTAAAATATGATTTTTATTTATGTAGAGTAATAAAAATATTGAATTTTTATATAGCGAAAAGTTGGGATTTTTAGCTTAGTAAAGATACGATTTTTATTTTCATAAAAACATGATTTTCATTATAGAAAAGAATTGGTTTTTAAATTAGTTAAAGGTAGGATTTTGAGTTATAACAAAGATTTGATTTTTATTTAAATGAATAACAAGGAAAAGAATATAACCTTTGTTTAGATAAAAATATGATTTTTATATAGTAGCGAATATAAAAACATGATTTTTATATCGTAGAGATTATAAAAATATGATTTTTATAGGAGTAGCGAAATAAAAATCTGATTTTTATTATATATATATATAGTGGAATAAAAATGTGATTTTTATAGCAATGAAATAAAAATGTGAATTTTATATATGTAGTGGCTATGGGCAATGAAATTGACAAAAGGCGAGGACGACGAAGATTTCCTACATATGAAGATTCGTGGCATTTGGTTTAGCTAGTCGGTGAGAACTTCTCACTTTTATTCTATTCCTAGTTTGAAATATATACTAGGATGCAGACGGTGCTTAGCAGCACCCGACATCCGTCGTCCACAGACCATGGATGACTTGTTTGTTTGATTTCTGTGTTGTGAAATTTGATTGTGTGATGTGGAATGGAATAAAATATTTTATAGTTAAAAATATATTTTTTAACGTGTACATAAAATGAATATTTATAAACAAATCGGACGATTGTTTATATACACTGATTTGACTGATATAGATTGGGACGATAAATTTTACACATCGCCCAACCGCACAAATAAAATCTGTGTTTGTTGATTTGAAACCCCACACGGGTATTGGGATGAGATTTGACGTACACTAATCCCGATTGTTTAGTTGTATGTCAATCGATAAATTGACAGACTGTGTAAGCGTTAATTATTGATATTTAATGCTTATGCAGTTGTGTGGTGCACTCTGGATGATGGTTGATTATTTATCGTTGCTATTATATACACGTGTTGTAGAAAATCCATATAATTAACATTATATGGTAATTGATTGGGCCTTATTCCAATTTAGAAAATAAATTCATGTGTTGAATTGAAAATAAATTCATGTCTTTGATAGAAAATAAATTCATGAGTTGAATAGAATAAACATTCATGTGTTGAATAAAAGCCGTGTTGATTAGATTGACGTCATTTTGACGTGAACGATATTTATATCGATTTTATTCATTTTTCAATGAATATTGAAAGTGATTTCAAAATTCGAATTAAATTGAAATGAATTGAAATTCGAATTAAATTGAAATGAATTGAAATTCGAGTTAAATTGAAAAGAATTGAAATTCGAATTAAATTGAAATGAATTGAAATTCGAATTAAATTGAAATGAATTGAAATTCAAATTAAATTGAAATTGAATTGAAATCGATTTGAAATGAAATAAAACGAATTTATATTGAAAAATTCAATCTTGATTTGAATTTGAAAAGGAAGTTGAAATCATTTTTAAAACGAAGTTAAAACGATTTAAATACGTTTTGAATTGAAATCGACGAAATATATTTTATATATAAATATAATGGCCTGAATAGAACGCATCGCGCTGCGGTAGTTCGCGAATTTCGACCATTGACTTCGAATTGACGTTGCGGGAGATCCGACCGTCGGATTCTCCTAAAACCAGAACCGTTGGGTTCATATCGAAAAGAGCTTTCTAATGAACATTAGAAATTTGAAATCTAACGGTTGGATTTGGAATTATGTCCAATCAAATTTGGAAAAGGTCGCTGTAAGTGCAGTTCGATGGCCGTTGATGGAAATCGACTGTACGGGCCTTGATAAAATTATTAAAAATAGTAATAATTTGTGTAAAATCATAAGAAATGATTTGTGAAGAATTCGGATGAAAAACTCCATATTTGAAAAGATAAAAATAGTTTTTTAACGAAATGAACTAGTTTTGAAACAGAATTATAATTCTATTTATTTTTAAAATAAATAAATTGGATTTGGAATGGTTTTGAAAATAACCAGAATTTCCAATAATTTAATTGGAATGGATTTGAATCGAAATTATCTTTGGAATATTTCAATGTTGGATTTCGTGATGATACAGATATTGTTATGGGAATTTGAAAGATATATTAATATCATTATTTCCAATACGATATTTGTGATCGTAGAATTTGATATTGAATATAAGCCGATATATTTTCTATTCAGAGCCTTGTATTTAATATCAAATGTGAGTTGGGTTTGCTGTGAATGGTGTCTTCATTAACGCTGTTCTTAAACCCAATTGAGAAAAAGATTAAATCTTTTTGTTTAGATTTAATGAAGTGTACCAATTAAATGGTATTTAATTGGAATTGAATTTGAATTTGAATTGATTTTTGGGTTTATCGTGAACGGTGTGTTAATTAACACTGGTTCTTTAACCTGATAATTAATGGAATGTGATTTTAGGTTTATAGTGAACCGTGTTTTAAATGACATTGGTTCTTCAACCCAGTTAAAGACGAGATATTGGTTTTTGGGAAGATTAAAACTAAGTGGAGTTTTAATGAATCTTTAATTAGATTGAAATGGTCGAGAATAGGGTATCACTAGTTTTTCTCCAGGCGATAGTTAAATCTTTAATTAGATTTGAACGTGAAATGGTAATTGAATTCACCGATAACACCGTGGTGTTAGATATGAAGTATGACCAGTTTTACTTCATGGGATGAATAGGCTGGGATTAGGAAATAAAATAAATGATTACTTCGGTATGGTTCGCTAATCCCGACTAGTTTGAATTGATATTCAAAAGAAGATTAAAGAATAAATTTAAAGAATTTATCTTTGATAAAATTAATGGGAACCTTTCCCAAAGTATAAGAATATTTGAATAAAGGAATATTCCGAATAGGAATGAGGCGTATGTTATATTTGTGTAACACTTGTTTATTATATACGCGAGTTATTCAGAAAGACCGGGTTTATCCCATTCTGAATAACTGATTCGACGTGGTGTCGAGGATGAAGATGGTGGTTGAAGACCGGAGGTCTTCACGTCGTTTGGGTGATTACTGATGATCTTGATTGGGCCGTACACCCAAGAGGAGGGAATCAGTTAGGGGTTGTCCAGATGTACTTGGAGATCGATGGATATGCGAGGTACAAGGTGCCTCCAGTTTCATTTAGACCCAGTACGAACATGTAAATGGACTGTGTGTCTAACATTGGATTTTATTCTGTGTGATCGATTTCTATTAAATATATATCAGTTTGGCGGCGGAGAATTTATTCTCTTGCTTAACGCCTTTCTCTGAGACGTACGAGCTCAGGGGTTATATATTGATGGATATCCATCGCATGGAGTGAATTACCTGTGTGGCATGCCTAAGTGGCAATTGATCAAGGCTTCTGTTGAAAAGCAAAGTCTTGTGGTTGATGATCAAAGCACGGCCTGTGTGGCATAGCTTTGTGTAACGTTGATTCACGAGCCTCACACCCCGGTTGTGAACCAGAAACGGGAGAGGACATCAGGGAGGGCATGCGTTTCCTTCTAGCTAGAAGTGGCCTCAGTGGTTTTACACACCCTGACGAGTTTGACTTATGTGGTTGTTGCTGTTGCGAGGCGCCTCGGATATATCGGTGACTGTGTGGAGCTGATGGAGTCACTTGGCTCATATACGCCCCAAAGGGCGGGGAAACGCAGTGTTCATGCATTTTAATCCACATCGGTGGACCGGCCCTGACGATCCAAGGGACGATGCGTTCTGTTTCTGAGACTCGGGCTATACAGTCTCAAATCGGTGAGGACTATCTTTTGCCTCGGTTCACAGATGGAAATCCAACTTACAATACGTGACTTTGCAGTTTTAATTGTAGAACTAGTATGGCGACATGATATATGGTACCCATGCCGTCTATGATTGATATTTATGATTGAAATTGTTTTGACACTATACACTTATAGTAATAAAAGATGAAATTTAGCGTATCAAGCATTCTTTGGCTATTATAAGGTAAAACCCTATCCTCCGGTTTGTGTTGCATTGTGTGATGGGACCTGGGTCTTATAATAGCTTCATTTTTCTTTATTTAGCATTGCGCTATTTGTTTTATGCACTAGTATTCTTGGGAGGAAACCCGTTCCGTGTTATACGGCATGGTCCCTTGATTTACCTAACTTTAAAATAAAGATTAATAACTATTTTAGTTCTCACACCAGTCACATGACTGACCTGGAGTTTATTGTTTTAACCTAAACTCTGGGTGCCCTTATTTTGACACGGGCAGCTAGTAGTTTTGGTTTTGCAAATTTATATTCACAGGATCCTGATTTACAGCTGGAACGATACTCGGAAAGCTCTGTATCCGTGTATTACTTCTAGTTGTGTATTGTATTATTTTCTGCTACTTTGTAATTTATTGTAATCTTTGATATTTATCGGATGTGTAATATTTATTCATACTCTGTATATTCTTGTATTCTGATGGAATTGTTGTAATAAGCAATGAAATGTTCTTCTGTTTGCGTCCTGATGTGGCTTGTTCACAACTCAATCCGTTGTTTCTCGTAAGGGGGATTTCGGGCCGTCTCATCTTGGTATCAGAGCTTTGGTTTACAGTGCTCGGAGAACAAGACACGTTAGAACCATACGAAAGAATTCATCAGAGATTGGATTAGTAATATCCAAAGAGAATTACTCGTTAGAGATGGGATCAGTAGTATCCTAGAACGAGTGTGAAGAGTATATTTTTAAAAATGGAAACAAACTTTGTTTTGAAATTTAAATCGTACTATACGTATTTGAATATTTATTTTAAATTGATTTGGACAATCTAGTATATGGAGATTTTGCATATACGCCTAACTAGTGTGTGTACGAAGCCTTAAATATACTGGATAGATATAGAATCACACTCTAGTCGCCCGGAGATGATACTGATGGTTGATATATCATCATCAGTGTTTATGTTCGAGTTTCGAAAGTGTGATATCTATATGATTCCTATTGACTGGTGTGAGAACCAAAACTAGATAGGATTTATTGTTGTGATTTGGCATCAAAAACATGATTTTCTGTATGTATATCAAAATTATGAATTTGAAACGTTAATGCTCTAATTGATTGATGGTTGTGTTATATGATTATTTGTTATCTAATGAAACCATTATGTGAATTAACGGTAAACATAACCAAATTTTGTCGAATAGTGAAAATTGGTTGCATTTGCATGCATATACATGTACTTACATTGAACAAGTCATAGCAAGGAGGCTAAAGCAGAAGAATAAAATTGTTTGCCCGACAAATAGGTACATGTTTACGAATTTATTGGGTTTTGGATGATTTTATGAGCCGATTGGCTAGCTGCTTGGCTGTTTCTTTTTCTTTTTGATTGATGAGGGCCATGGGAGGCTATTTGAAATATCCCGAAGTCCCCGGTGCAAGGGAGGTTATGGCGAATTTTTTCGAAAATTTAGGGTGTCAGCCAAATTTTTGAAAAATTTGGAAAGTTCTTAGAAACTGAAAAGTTGAAGAACTTAAGCCGTAATGAAAATAATGAAAGTTGAGTTGATTAGTTAAACAACTTTCGGCTTCGTTCCTTTTCGGGGACGAAAAGTTTTAAGTGGGGGAGATTGTAATAACCCAGAAATTCTGAGCCAATTTAAAATTTTTATTTTGGCAATTTTGACGAATTTTGAATATTTAAAATGAATTATTTTAAATAACGACGACGAGAAATTTATTTTGAATAGTGTTAGAACATATATATTTATTTGAATCCTCGTTAGAATATAAATAATTTATTTTAATTATAAAAGGAATTGAAAATGGCGCGGTAGTTTGAAATTTCGATTTCGAATTTCAAATGAATGAATATGATTCAAAATAAACCGGATTTTGGCGAAACCAAAAATATTTGAATCTAATTGAAAATATCTTTCCAACAAATTCGGAAAATTGAAATTTCATAGCGGGAATCAAAAGATACGTCCAGTTGAAAATTCAGAATAGTCACTATGGAATTCTGGCCCTTAAAAATGAAAATTTTGCAAACGACCTTCGTTTTCGACGAAACTACTTTTGTTGGATCCGTGATGTCAAGTTATTGCTAGGTTTCAAAATTCGTAATTTTCTGAATCAATGTGTGAGCATGGCAAAGGAAAACGCGTTTGACCAGTTTTAGTTGATTTTAATCAACTGGAAAATGACCATTTTTCAAACAGTCTCAGAATTTGACGAAATTAGTTTTGTTAGGACCGTATCATCGATACGAAGCTAGAAATAATTTTTCTGGAATTTTTAGAGTTTGTATGTGGCCCTGGTAAATTGAAATGTGCGTTCAAATTCAAAAAATAGAGTTATATTTTGATTTTGACGAAAACTGATCGAAACGATCGAATCAGCTTACGACACATATCCCATTGTTTTCAGAATGGGGGTAATTAGCTATGGACGACAGTCGGTGGGTTCGATTTCGAGTTCGAAATAAAAATTTACTTTTTGGAGAAATTAAATAAATAAAAAATCCTTTTCCCTTTAACCCCTTTCCTCCCCCCCCCCCGTAGATTCAGACCAAATTCAAGAAGAAATAAAAAAAAAGTTGCGATCCCTAATCGATCGAGCACCCCCCCTCCGCCTCATCGCCGACGGCGAGGCACCAACCGCCATCTCCGGCAGAACCCCCTCCCCTCCCCTCCACCGCTCGTGCATCTCTCTCTCCTCTCCTCCTCCCGTTCGAACTCCACCCCAAATCGATCCCAAACGAAGCCGCCGTCACCCACCACCTGTCAGGCTGCCGCCGTGACGCAGATCGTCGGACTCCCCCAGCCACGTCAGGCGCTCTTTCCCCCCCTCTACATTAAGCAACAGTGAGTCTTCCAACATTTTTTATTTTATCTTATTCTATTTTTTTTATTTTCAGTTTTTATTTATGAAAGTAACAGGAAGCATTGATTTTTAAACAACATGAAGCTTAGATTTTTACTTCAAAAGGAGGTGATTTTTTTTTTATTTCTAAAGAAGTATAGATTTTTATTTCTAAAGAAAGATAGATTTTTATTTCTAAAGAAAGATTATATTTTTTTTATCTACATGAAAGCTTTGATTTTTAATGAAGTAAAGATGCGATTTTTTTAAAATAAAGAAAGGTTGGATTTTTATATGTGAAATTAGCGAAGAAAGGTGGAATCTTTGGAATGTATGTAGCGTTATATTAAAAATATGATTTTTATATTTTTAGAATAATAAAAATATGAATTTCATTTATGTAGAGTAATAAAATGATTGAATTTATAGTGAAAAGTTGGGATTTTTAGCTTAGTAAAGATACGATTTTTATTTTCATAAAAACATGATTTTCATTTTATTTTTATTATAGAAAAGAATTGGTTTTTAAATTAGTTAAAGGTAGGATTTTGAGTTATAACAAAGATTTGATTTTTATTTAAATGAATAACAAGGAAAAAAATATAACCTTTGTTTAGATAAAAATATGATTTTTATATAGTAGCGAATATAAAAATATGATGTTTATATCGTAGAGATTATAAAAATATGATTTTTATAGGTGTAGCGAAATAAAAATCTGATTTTTATTATATATATAGTGGATTAAAAATGTGATTTTTATAGCAGCGAAATAAAAATGTGATTTTATATACGTAGTGGCTACGGACAACGAAATTGACAAAAGGCGAGGACGACGAAGATTTCCTACATATGAAGAGTCGGGGCGTTTGGTTTAGCTAGTCGGTGAGAACTTCTCACTTTTATTTTATTTCTTGTTTGAAATATATACTATGATGCAGACGGTGCTTAGCAGCACCCGACACCCATCGTCCACAGACCATGGATGACTTGTTTGTTTGATTTCTGTGTTGTGAAATATGATTGTGTGATGTGGAATGGAATAAAATATTTTATAGTGGATAATATTTTATAGTTAAAAATATAATTTTTAACGTGTATATAAGATGAATATTTATAAACAAATCGGACGATTGTTTATATACACTGATTTGACTGATATAGATTGGGACGATAAATTTTACACATCGCCCAACCGCACAAATAAAATCTGTGTTTGTTGATTTGAAACCCCACACGTGTATTGGGATGAGATTTGACGTACACTAATCCCGATTGTTTAGTTGTATGTCAATCGATAGATTGACAGACTGTGTAAGCGTTAATTATTGATATTTAATGCTTATGCAGTTGTGTGGTGCACTCTGGATGATGGTTGATTATTTATCGTTGCTATTATATACACGTGGGCTTCATTCCAATTTAGAAAATAAATTCATGTGTTGAATTGAAAATAAATTCATGTTTTGGATAGAAAATAAATCTTGTGTTGATGAATAGAATAAACATTCATGTGTTGAATAAAAGCCGTGTTGATTAGATTGATGCCATTTTGAAGTGAACGATATTTATATCGATTTTATTCATTTTTCAATGAATATTGAAAGTGATTTCAAAATTCGAATTAATTTGAAATTCGAATTAAATTGAAATGAATTGAAATTCGAGTTAAATTGAAAAGAATTGAAATTCAAACTAAATTGAAATGAATTGAAATTCGAATTAAATTGAAATGAATTGAAATTCTAATTAAATTGAAATTGAATTGAAATCGATTTGAAATGAAATTAAAACGAATTTATATTGAAAAATTCAATCTTGATTTGAATTTGAAAAGGAATTTGAAATCGTTTTTAAAACGAAGTTAAAACGATTTATAAAATATGTTTTGAATTGAAATCGACGAAATATATTATATATATATAAATATAATGGCCTGAATAGAACGCGCCGCGCTGCGGCAGTTCGCGAATTTCGACCATCGACTTCGAATTGACGTTGCGGAAGATCCGACAGTCGGATTCTCCTAAAACCGGAACCGTTGGGTTTGTATCGAAAAGAGCTTTCTAATGAATATTAGAAATTTGAAATCTAACGGTTGGATTTGGAATTATGTCCAATCAAATTTGGAAAAGGTCGCTGTAAGTGCAGTTCGATGGCCGTTGATGGAAATCGACTGTACGGGCCTTGATAAAATTATTAAAAATAGTAATAATTTGTGTAAAATCATAAGAAATGATTTGTGAAGAATTGGGATGAAAAACTCCATATTTGAAAAGATAAAAATAGATTTTTATCGAAATGAACTAGTTTTGAAACAGAATTATAATTCTATTTATTTTTAAAATAAATAAATTGGATTTGAAATGGTTTTGAAAATAACCAGAATTTCCAATAATTTAATTGGAATGGTTTTGAATCGAAATTGTCTTTGGAATATTTCGATGTTGGATTTCGCGATGATACATATATTGTTATGGGAATTTGAAAGATATATTAATATCGTTATTTCCAATACGATATTTGTGATCGTAGAATTTGATATTGAATATAAGCTGATATATTTTCTATTCAGAGCCTTGTATTTAATATCAAATGTGATTTGGGTTTGCTGTGAATGGTGTCTTCATTAACACTGTTCTTAAACCCAGTTGAGAAAAAGATTAAATCTTTTTGTTTAGATTTAATTTAGTATACCAATTAAATGGTACTTAATTGGAATTGAATTTGAATTGATTTTTGGGTTTATCATGAACGGTGTTTTAAATAACACTGGTTATTTAACCCGATAATTAATGGAATGTGATTTTGGGTTTATAGCGAACCGTGTTTTAAATGACATTGGTTCTTCAACCCAGTTAAAGACGATATTTTGGTTTTTGGGAAGATTAAAACTAAGTGGAGTTTTAATGAATCTTTAATTAGATTGAAATGGTCGAGAATGGGGTATCACCAGTTTTGCTACAGGCGATAGTTAAATCTTTAATTAGATTTGAACGTGAAATGGTAATTGAATTTACCGATAACACTTTGGTGTTAGATATGAAGTATGAACAGTTTTGCTTCATGGGATGAATAGGCTGGGATTGGGAAATAAAATAAATGATAACTTCGGTGTGGTTCGCTAATCCCGACTAGTTCGAATTGATTTTCAAAAGAAGATTAAAGAATAAATTTAAAGAATTTATCTTTGATAAAATTAATGGGAACCTTTCCCAAAGTATAAGAATATTTGAATAAAAGAATATTCTGAATAGGAATGAGGCGTATGTTGTGTTTGTGTAACTCTTGTTTATTATATACGCGAGTTATTCAGAAAGACCGGGTTTATCCCATTCTGAATAACTGATTCGACGTGGTGTCGAGTATGAAGATGGTGGTTGAAGACCGGAGGTCTTCACGTCGTTTGGGTGATTACTGATGATCTTGATTGGGCCGTACACCCAAGAGGAGGGAATCAGTTAGTGGTCGTCCAGACGTACTTGGAGGTCGATGGATATGCGAGGTACAAGGTGCCTCCGGTTTCGTTCAGACCCAGAACGAACTTGTAAATGGACTGTGTGTCTGACATTGGATTTTATTCTATGTGATCGATTTCTATTAAATATATATCTGTATGGCGGCGAAGAATTTATTCTCTTGCTTAACGCTCTTCTCTAAGACGTACGAGCTCAGGGGTTATATATTGATGGATAACCATAGCATGGGGTGAATTGCCTATGTGGCATGCCTAAGTGGCAATAGATCAAGGCTTCTGTTGAAAAGCAAAGTCTTGTGGTTGATGATCAAAGCACGGCCTGTGTGGCATAGCTTTGTGTAATGTTGATTCACGAGCCTCACACCCCGGTTGTGAACCAGAAACGGGAGAGGACATCAGGGAGGGCATGCGTTTCCTTTTTGCTAGAAGTGGCGTCAGTGGTTTTACATGCCCTGACGAGTTTGACTTATTTGGTTGTTGCTGTTGCGAGGCGCCTCGGATATATCGGTGACTGTGTGGAGCCGATGGAGTCATTTGGCTCATTTACGCCCCAAAGGGCGGGGAAACGCAGTGTTCAGGCATTTCAATCCACATCGGTGGACCGACCCTGACGATCCAAGGGACAATGCGTTCTGTTCCTGAGACTCGGGCTAGACAGTGTCGAATCGGTGAGGACTATCTTTTGCCTCGGTTCACAGATGGAAATCCAACTTCCAATACGTGACTTTGCGGTTTTAATTGTAGAACTAGTATGGCGACATGATATATGGTACCCATGCCGTCTATGATTGATATTTATGATTGAAATTGTTTTGACACTATACACTTATAGTAATAAAAGATGAAATTTAGCGTATCAAGCATTCTTTGGCTATTATAAGGTAAAACCCTATCCTCCGGTTTGTGTTGCATTGTGTAATGGGGCCTGGGTCTTATAATAGCTTCATTTTTCTTTATTTAGCAATGCGCTGTTTGTTTTATGCACTGGTATTCTTGGGAGGAATCCCGTTCCGTGTTATACGGCGTGGTCCCTTGATTTACCTAACTTTAAAATAAAGATTAATAACTGTTTTAGTTCTCACACCAGTCACATGACTGACCTGGAGTTTATTGTTTTAACCTAAACTCTGGGTGCCCTTATTTTGACATGGGCACCTAGTAGTTTTGGTTTTGCAGATTTATATTCACAGGATCCTGATTTACGGCTGGAACGATACTCAGAAAGCTATGTATCCGTGTATTACTTCTAGCTGTGTGTTGTATTATTTTCCGCTGCTTTGTAATTTATTGTAATCTCTGATATTTATCGGATGTGTAATATTTATTCATACTCTGTATATTCTTGTATTCTGATGGAATTGTTGTAATAAGCAATGAAATGTTCTTCAGTTTGCGTCTTGGTGTGGCTTGTTCTCAACTTAATCCGTGATTTCCTGTAAGGGGGATTTCGGGCCGTCTCAATCCTGATCAGAAAAACGAGACCGTCGCAATAAAACAGATTTCGTCATCAAATTCTGGAAGTTGTGAATATGTGATTCATGAAAATGGAAGAATAACAAAAAGAAGGATTGCAAAAATAGGTACGCTTTACAATACTTTCATAATTATCAGTATATTTAGGAATATAGATCTATGCACACAGTTAGGTATAGAAATTTATCTCGTTTATAATTTTAGATAAATTAGTTCTTATGTTGACACAACATAATATACTTATCAATATACAAATCTAGTTAAA
The DNA here is from genome assembly GCA_030737875.1 of Allium sativum. NCBI lineage: Eukaryota > Viridiplantae > Streptophyta > Magnoliopsida > Asparagales > Amaryllidaceae > Allium > Allium sativum. Next base: position 787,254,861 of record CM060912.1, on the reverse strand, counting down.
ATCTTTTCTTATTCTAAACTTAATTTTTGTTATTAGAAAGAATTAAAAGGACATCTTTTCAATATGAAATATCTGTTCAAACACTAATTATCAATTGTTTATCTACTTATGTTTCATATAATTTGTTTCAAAAATATATATACTGAAATTATAAAATTATTTATAGTACATAGATATATGCTTGAAATAATTTCAATTTTTTTAAACTATAAATTTAGATATCTTTTATATGTAATTTAAACATACATAGTTTAACTTATATTAGTTTTAAAGTTTACTTTATATTACCAGATTTCATCAATATAATATAATTATAACTATAGATTTCTTTTAAAGTTTAAACATATAAATGGTTCTTTAGCAAATTAATATATTTACATTTCTAAAGTTTAAATTTAATATTGATCTGTATCAAAAAGATTAATATATATCTCATAATAAATTGAATTTTAAGTTCTTTTTAAAATCAGTTTTTATATACACAATTATGAATATATGTTTATATAAAAATAGTTTACTTTATATAATACAATTATATATTCTCTTTAAAAAGATCTTCAATTTTTAATGTATTAAAGAAACACCCTACTAAAATTATCTAACTTCACATTTCTCATAGAATTATTCCAAAATTTTTATTATCTATTCTGAATACCATAAAACTTTCGTCTTTACTATCCTTTAAAATCTCTTCCATAAATATCATTAACCCAAGTCTAGAAATTAGTATATATTACCCTTGTTTAATTCAAATAATGTATATATGTATATGTATAATGATTAGATAGTACTTTGAATATATTTTACCTAAATAGATATAATCACCAAATCATTCTGCATACTATCATTACACATCTTATTTCATATCATACATCATTATTACAAATTACAGTGCATCTCAAATTAGAATCAGTCACATCACAAGTTGAATTTCATTTAGTATATCACTTCATATAGTTTTGCATATGACATACTGCATTATAACCAACACACTGCATTACATGTTAACATTAACTCCAAACATAACAAGTATACAGTATGAAAGTTTTTATCTAATTAGAAATATAGGAATATTAATCAAATACATAACATATTTACTTAATCTTAATTAACTTAATTGACTTACTTGAACATGGTTAAATTGCATTAGTGGTTGATAGGTTTGTTAGAAAATTACTTACGCATTTGTAGTTGATAGGAGCTCTATAGGTTTTAGGATAAATAGAAGTTACAGGAAATGTTTGGTTTTATGTTTGAATTTATTTGAGTTAATATATTGTGACACAAAGCTTAAATTAATTGATTGTTTGGATTAAATTGCTTTACTTAACTTATATTATAATTTTAAGGATATCTTAACAGAATTATTTCTTAGTCTAGGTTAAAGTCTTAGTATAGTTTTAAGGGAATTAGAGTTTAGGCTAAGATAGGTTTTGTATTAGATTAAGGGGGAGTTTTTTGGTTTCTAGGATTAGTTTAAGGTTCAAGAAATGTTATTTTGGTTGATTTGGTTTAGATTGTTTAGATTGCTTGTTTGAATTGCTTGTTTGAATTGATTGTAAATATTATTTTGATTGCTTAGTTTATTGTCCTTCTATTTAGTTTATTAGACTAGTATATTCATGATTTTAGGGGGAGTTATAATCTTTTAGGCTTAGAATCATAGATTTAGAAGGAAATATAAGGTTAAGGAAGTATTATAGGATTATTTATAGCATAGATTTAGGGGAGTATAACTTAGTTTAGTCCAGTATAGTCTACTATAGGTATAGAATAGTATAGTAAGTACTTTAGAATAGAATCAAATATTACAGGATATGTTCAGATAAATATAGGATTTAGGGGGAGCATTTCTAGAATTTCTTTTTGATAATGCCAAAGGGGGAGATAATTATAAAATATAGACTTAGAAAATATATGATTCATATAGACCGGGGGGGGGGGGGTATTAGAAGGATCAACATCAACAGGTATGTACAGGTATGATATTTTATAAACTAAGGTTGTCATCATAAAAAAATGGGAGATTGTTGGAAAATGGAGTTTTGATAACAACCACCTTATTTCAATATTAATTCATTATAAAATATACTAACATCTCTATCTAGAATATATATATATATATATATATATATATGCAGGGTTTGTATACATGAATTAATACTGAAGATTATACAGTTTTAGAGCTTTAGAGATTCAGAATTCAAAGAAGATTCAAGACTCACGAGTAATCAAGATTTCAAGAGTTCAAGAAAAATATAGTAATAGAGTCTAGTTTATGTAATACTCTGAATAGCACTCCAGCTTCAAATTCTGTTTTTCAAATTTCAAACTCTATTTTCAAATTCTATTCTAATTAGGTTTTTCTATTTTACTTTTGATTTTAAACTCAAGTTTTAAAGTTAACAAGTTTATATATATTTATATAGTTATATACTTGTATATACTTTATATTTATATAGTTTTAAACTTTATAATTTTATAAATATGTTTATATAGTTTATATTTATGATTTCATATGATTTTCTACTTTATAATACTTATTTATATCACTATGTTTTAACTCAAGAATTTTGTGACGAGAAGGAATTTCGCCCGGTCCGAACCAGTCGCTAAACCGATCCAGGCCGTTCGAAACGCCCTATCGTTCGAGAACACGACAAAGCAGAACGCATACAGAAGAACGTTTCATTGTTTATTACAACAATGCATCCGATTACAAGAATATACAGAGTATAAATGAATAAATATTACACAGAAATATCAGAGATTTAAATTACATTTAAATACATAGCAGCGGAAAATAATACAATACACAACTAGAAGAGATATACGGATACAAAGCTTTCCAGATATCATTCCAGCTGTAAACCAGGATCCTGTGAATATAAATCTGCAAAACCAAAACTACTAGCTGCACGTGTCGAAATAAGGGCACCCAGAGTTTAGGTTAAAACAATAAACTCCAGGTCAGTCATGGGACTGGTGTGAGAACTAAAACAGTTAATCTTTATTTTAAATCATTAGGTAAATCAAGGGACCACGCCGTATAACACGGAACGGGTTTCCTCCCAAGAATACCAGTGCTTAAAACAAACAGCGCCATGCTAAATAAAGAAAAATGAAGCTGTTATAAGACCCAGGTCCTATCACACAATGCAAACGCAAGCCGGGGGATAGGGTTTTCCCTTATAACAGCCAAAGAATGCTTGATACGTTTAAAACAAATCATTTGATACTATTATAAGTGCATAGAGTATAAAACAACTTCAAATCATAAGTATCAATCATAGGCGGCATGGGTACCATATATCATGTCGCCATATATAGGTTTACAAATAAAAACCGCAAATGTCACGTATTTGGAAATTGGATTTCCATCTATGAACCGAGGCAAAAGATAGTCCTCAACCGATTCGAGACGCTCTAGCCCGCCCCTCAGGAACAGCCGCAACTGCCCCTTGGATCCTCAGGGCCGGTCCACACGGAGTGGATTATTATGCCTGAACAATACGTCTCCCCACCCTATGGGGTGTAAGTCTGGTCCGTCAGCCGACCAGAATGCATTCGGCCGAAACCGATATAACCGAGGCGCCTCGCAACAGCAACAACCACATAAGTCAAACTCGTCAGGGCGTGTAAAACCACTGACGCCACTTCTAGCTAGAAAGAAACGCATGCCCTCCCTGACGTCCGTCTCCCGTTTTTGGTTCATACCTGGTGTGAAACACGCGAGGTAAACGTTACACAAAGCTACGCCACAAAGGCCGTGCTTTGATCATCACCACAAGACTTTGCTTTTCAACAGAAGCCTTGATCATTTGCATCTTAGCATGCCACACAGGCAAACCATCCTATGCAACCGATATCAGTCACACAGAATGAAATCCGATGTCAGACACACAGTCCATTTACAAGTCCGTTCTGGGTCTGAACGAAACCGGAGGCACCTAGTACCCCGCATATCCATCGATCTCCAAGTACGTCTGGACGATCACTAACTGTTTCCATCTTCTTGGGTGTACAGCCCAATCAAGATCATCAGTTATCATCCAAACGACGTGAAGACCTCCGGTCTTCGACCATCGTCTTCATCTTCGACTTATCGTCGTATCGATTATTCAGAATGGGATAAACCCGGACTTCCCGAATAACTCGCGTATATTTTATAAAAGTGTTACACAAACACAACATACGCCTCATTCCAATTCATTAGTCACTAACCGTAAATTAATCAAGAGAATAATTCCCCAAATATTAACCCCGAAGGCCGAAACCAACATCAGATCAATATCCAGAAAACCCTTCTGCTTGGCTAACCGACAGTTAGTTTCTAAATTTCACGTTCAAATCTAATTAAAGATTTAACTATCGCCTGGAGCAAAACTGGTGATACTCCATTCTCGATCTTTTCAATCTAATTAAAGATTCATTAAAACTCCACTTAGTTTTAATCATTATCTGGGTTAAAGAATCAGTGTCATTTAAAAACACGATTCACGATAAACCCAAAATCACATTCCATTAATTATCGGGTTAAAGAACAAGTGTTATTTAAAACACTGTTCACGATAAACCCAAAAATCAATACCAATTCAATTCCAATTAAATATCATTTAATTGGTACACTTCATTAAATCTAAATAAAAAGATTTAATCTTTTCTCAACTGGGTTCAAGAACAGTGTTAGTGAAGACACCATTCACGACAAACCCAAATCACATTCCATTAATTATCGGGTTAAAGAACAAGTGTTATTTAAAACACTGTTCACGATAAACCCAAAAATCAATACCAATTCAATTCCAATTAAATATCATTTAATTGGTACACTTCATTAAATCTAAATAAAAAGATTTAATCTTTTCTCAACTGGGTTCAAGAACAGTGTTAGTGAAGACACCATTCACGACAAACCCAAATCACATTCCATTAATTATCGGGTTAAAGAACAAGTGTTATTTAAAACACTGTTCACGATAAACCCAAAAATCAATACCAATTCAATTCCAATTAAATATCATTTAATTGGTACACTTCATTAAATCTAAATAAAAAGATTTAATCTTTTCTCAACTGGGTTCAAGAACAGTGTTAGTGAAGACGCCATTCACGACAAACCCAAATCCCATTTGATATTCAATATAAGGCTCTGAATAGAAAATATATCGGCTTATATTCAATATCAAATTCTACGATTAACAAATGTCGTACTGGAAATAACGATATAAATATATATCTTTCAAATTTCCGTAACAACATCCGTATAATCACAAATTCCAACATCGAAATATTCCGAAGACAATTTCGATTCAAATCCACTCCAATGCAATCATTGGAAATTTTGGTTATTTTCAAAACCCTTTTCAAATTCAATTCATTTATTTAAAAATAAATAGAATTATAATTCTAGTTCAAAACTAGTTCATTTCGATAAAAATCTATTTTTATCTTTTCAAATAGGGAGTTTTTCATCCCAATTCTTTCTAAATCATTTCTTATGATTTTACACAAATTATTACTATTTTTAATAATTTTATCAAGGCCCGTACAGTCGATTTCCATCAATGGCCATCGAACTGCACTTACAACGACCTTTTTCGAATTTGATTTGGACATATCTCCAAATCCAACCGTTAGATTTCAAATTTCTAACATTCGTTAGAAAGCTCTTTTCGATACGAACCCAACGGTTCCGGTTTTAGGAGAATCCGACGGTCGGATCTCCCGTAATGCCCGTTTGAAATAAATGGTCGAAATTCGCGAACTGCCGCGGCGCGGCGCGTTCTATTCAGGCCATTATATTATATATAATATATATATAATATATATATCGTCGATTTCTATTTAAAACGAATTATATAAATAGTTTTGAATTCGTTTCAAAAACATTTTCAACTTCCATTTCAATTCAAATCAAAATTGAATTCTTCTTTATAAATTCGTTTTAAAATCCATTTCTATTCAATTCAAACTTCAATTCAATTTGAATTTATTTCACTTCGCTTTCAATTCAATTCATTTCGAATTCGTTTTCAATTCAATTCATTTCGAAATCGTTTTCAATTCAATTCATTTCGAAATCGTTTTCAATTCAATTCATTTCGAAATCGTTTTCAATTCAATTCATTTCGAAATCGTTTTCAATTCAATTCATTTCGAAATCGTTTTCAATTCAATTCATTTCGAAATCGTTTTTCAATATTCATTTCGAAATCGTTTTTCAATTCAATTCATTTCGAAATCGTTTTCAATTCAATTCATTTCGAAATCGTTTTCAATTCAATTCATTTCGAAATCGTTTTCAATTCAATTCATTTCGAAATCGTTTTCAATTCATTTCGAAATCGTTTTCAATTCAATTCATTTCGAAATCGTTTTCAATTCAATTCATTTCGAAATCGTTTTTCAATATTCATTTTAAAATGAATAAAATCGATATAAATATCGTTTACGTCAAAATGGCGTCAATCTAATCCTCACGGCTTCACATATTTCTATTTTCAAATATTCTACTTCAAATATTTCTATTTCAAATATTCCTATTTCAAATATTTCTTTTTTTTCGAAACTGGAATGAGGCCCAATCAATTACCATATAATGTTAATTATATGGATTTTCTACAACACATGTATATATCAACAACGATGAATAATCAACCATCAACCAAAGTGCACTACACTGTATAAGCATCAAATATAGACATTTAACGCTTATAGCAGCTTGTCAATCAATCGATCGACATATTTAATCAATCAGGATGAGTGAACTTCAAATTTCATCCTAACACCCGTGTGGGGTTTCAAACAATCAAACACATATTTTATTTGTGCAGTTAGGCGATGTGTAAAATTTATCGACCCAATCAACGTCATTCAAATAGGTGTACATAAACAAACCGTCTGGTTTGTAAATGAATATTTATTTATTCACATTCACGTTAAAAATTATATTTTTAACGATAAAACATTTTATTTCAACCTATGAATTTCTATTCAATTCATTTACACAATAAAATGATAATTTTATTTTCTAACATATTTTAGAAAATTTCGGCGGCATAACGGCACGATACTAGAAACGGGACAAGGCCTCGCCTTATCCCCGGTCTAGTGAAGGCCCACGCCATTCACACATCAATCAAACCATTCAATTCATCAAACAATTCAATTTCAAATCAAATCATATAACTAACCTATGCAACCAAACAAACAAGTCCATGGTCTGTGGACGATTGTGTCGGGTGCTACTAAGCACCGTCTGCATCCTAGTATATATATATAATTAGAAAAGAAAACGAAAGGTGAGAAATTCTCACATATAGCTATCCAGCTCCACGGCACTTCATTTGCAGAAGTCTTCATCGCTATCGCATCTTCTTTGTCTTCGTTGCCCGTAGCCACTACATATGTAAAAATCGAATTTTTTACTTCGCTATTCAATATATAAAAATCATATTGTTATTTCGAAGTTCAATATATAAAAATCATATTTTTATTTAGAAGTTCGATATATAAAAATCATATTTTTATTTAGAAGTTCGATATATAAAAATCATATTTTTATGCCGAAGTTCAATATATAAAAATCATATTTTTATTTAGAAGTTCGATATATAAAAATCATATTTTTATGCCGAAGTTCAATATATAAAAATCGAATTTTTTAGTTCAAAGTTCAATATATAAAAATCGAGTTTTTATTTCAAAGTTCAATATATAAAAATCGAATTTTTATTTCAAAGTTCAATATATAAAAATCGAATTTTTATTTCGCCATTCAATATAAAAAAACTAATTTTTATTCTTCGCTTTCATATATAAAGATCTAAATTTTCTTCTATGTAAACAATATAAAGATCATATTTTTATTTCGATTTAAACAATACAAAAATTATATTTTCAAAGCAAATTCATTTTTAAAAACCATAGTTTTTTTTATTCAAAGCAAATTCATTTTTAAAAACCATAGTTTTTTTTATTCAAAGCAAATTCATTTTTAAACCATAAAGTAAAATCAGTTTTTATTTTTCTACAAATATAAAGATCTGGTTTTTCCTAATACAAAAATCTGAACTTTTATAAATTAAAAATCTAAATTTTTATAACTTAAAAATCCTAACTTTTCAGCTTTTGAAGTTTAAATCTTTTCACTTTAAAATCTAAAAATAAAAATCAGAAAAAGTAAATAAAATAAAAATAAAATAGCAGGGAACTTACAGGGGGGGGGGCTTCTCCGTTCGTCGGAGGTGCGCTCGGGTGATGGCGGCGCTTGGGGTGCTCGGCGGTGGAGGAAAAAAGGGGGGGGGGGGGGGCGACGCTCGCGTTCTTCGATGGGGGGGGGGGGGGGTAGTTGCGCGTCGAGGGGGAAGAGGAGGAAGATGAGGAGGGGACGCGTGCGGCGGCTCCCTGGCGCGGCGGCTCCGTTCGTCAGTTTTTTTTCTCTCTCTTTTTTTTTTTTTTTTTTTATCTGGATCGATTTCGATCTGTTGAATAGGGGGGGCCTGAGCGGGTTTAAGGGGGGAGGGAGATTTTTTTTTTTTTTTATTAATATTTTATTGTTTATTTATTTCCTTAAAACAAATTTTCACAAACGAACTCCAAATTAAATTCAACGAATGTCGCCCCTAGCCCAACACCCCCATTCCGAACACAATGGAATATGTATCGTCAGCTGATTCGGCTGTTACAATCAGCTTCCGTTAAATTTACATTTAAATCACTATATTGAATTTTAAACGTACCTTTCAAATTACCGGGGTCACATACTAACTAGAAAAATTCCAGAAAAATATTTTCTAGCTTCGTATTGACGATACGGTCCTAACAAAACTAGTTTCGTCGAATTCTGAGACCGTTTGAAAAATGGCCAATTTCCAGTCGATTAAAATCAACTGAAACTGGTCAAACGCGTTTTTCTTTACCACGCTCACATATTGATTCGAAAAATTATGAAATTTGAAACCTAGCAATAACTTTACATCACGGACCCAACAAAACTGGTTTCGTCGAAATCCGAGGTCGTTTGCAAAATTGCTATTTTTAAGGGCCTTATATATATAAAAATATATATAAATTCCACAGCGACTATTTCTAATTTTCAACTGGACATATCTTATCATTTCTAAGATGAAATCTCAGTTTGTTAACTTCGTTGGAAAGATATCGTCAATTAGATCCTAATGTTTTTGGTTTCACTAAAATCCGGATTGTTTTGCTCCCGGTACATTCAATTGAAGTTTGAAATCGAATTATCGAACTACCGCGCCATTTTCAATTCTATTTATAATTATATATAAATATTTATATTCTAACGACGACGCGTATAATATATACGTTCGAATTATATTCAAAATAAATTCTCGTCGATATTATTTAAAATAATCTATTTTAAATAATCAAAATTCGCCAAAATTGCCAAAATAAAAATTTTAAACTGGCCCAGATTTTACGGGTTGTTACAATCTCCCCCACTTAAAACTTTTCGTCCCCGAAAAGGAACAAAGTCGAAAGTGGTTTGATTAATCAACTCTACGCTCAATCTGGCTTCTATTCTCCAACTCTTTAGTTTCTGAGAATTTCCAAAATTTCAAAAATTTGGCTAACACCCTAAATTTTCGAAAAATTTCGCCATAACCTCCCCTGCAATGGGAGCATCGGGGAATTTCAAATAGCTTCCCCGGTCCTTCAGATCTCAAAAAGAAAAAGAAAAAGCCAAGCGGCTAGCCAATAGGCTCACAAAATCATCATCACCCAAACAAAACAGGAAATTATGTAGTAAACATGTACCTATTTGTCGGGCAAACAAATTTTATTCTCTGCTCTAGCCTCCTTGCTATGACCTGTTCAATGATATACATGTATATGCAAGCAAATGCGACCAATTTTCAATACAATCCAATATTTGGTTTAATTAGACATAATGGCTTAAAATTAGCAAACAAATAAACAAACAACACAAACATCAATCAATTAGTGAATTGGAGTTTCAAATTCATAATTTTGATACATAGTCAAAAATCAGATTTTTGATGCCAAATCACAACAATAGGCCCTATCTAATTTTGGTTCTCACACCAGTCTAATGGAAATATAGAAATCTCACTTTCGTTACTCGAAAATAAATACTGGCGACAGTGCCCCATCACCAGAATTATCCCCGGGCAACTAGAGTATGATTCTATAACCATCCAGTATATTAAAACTGCGAATACACGTTTGCAAGACGCATATGCAAAATCTTTATATATCGGATTGTCCAAATCAATATAAACAAATAATCAAATACGAATAATTGATTTAAATTTTTAAAACAAAATTTGTTTTCATTTGAAAAATATACTCTTCACACTCGTTCTAGGATACTACTGATCCTATCTCTTACGAGTCATTCCCATTGGATATTACTAATCCAATATCTGATGAATTCTTTCGTAGGGTTCTAATGTGTCTTGTTCTCTGAGCTTTGTAAACCAAAGCTCTGATACCACGTGTGACGAGAAGGAATTTCGCCCGGTCCGAACCAGTCGCTAAACCGATCCAGGCCATTCGAAACGCCCTATCGTTCGAGAACACGACAAAGCAGAACGCATACAGAAGAACGTTTCATTGTTTATTACAACAATGCATCCGATTACAAGAATATACAGAGTATAAATGAATAAATATTACACAGAAATATCAGAGATTTAAATTACATTTAAATACATAGCAGCGGAAAATAATACAATACACAACTAGAAGAGATATACGGATACAAAGCTTTCCAGATATCATTCCAGCTGTAAACCAGGATCCTGTGAATATAAATCTGCAAAACCAAAACTACTAGCTGCCCGTGTCGAAATAAGGGCACCCAGAGTTTAGGTTAAAACAATAAACTCCAGGTCAGTCATGGGACTGGTGTGAGAACTAAAACAGTTAATCTTTATTTTAAATCATTAGGTAAATCAAGGGACCACGCCGTATAACACGGAACGGGTTTCCTCCCAAGAATACCAGTGCTTAAAACAAACAGCGCCATGCTAAATAAAGAAAAATGAAGCTGTTATAAGACCCAGGTCCTATCACACAATGCAAACGCAAGCCGGGGGATAGGGTTTTCCCTTATAACAGCCAAAGAATGCTTGATACGTTTAAAACAAATCATTTGATACTATTATAAGTGCATAGAGTATAAAACAACTTCAAATCATAAGTATCAATCATAGGCGGCATGGGTACCATATATCATGTCGCCATATATAGGTTTACAAATAAAAACCGCAAATGTCACGTATTTGGAAATTGGATTTCCATCTATGAACCGAGGCAAAAGATAGTCCTCAACCGATTCGAGACGCTCTAGCCCGCCCCTCAGGAACAGCCGCAACTGCCCCTTGGATCCTCAGGGCCGGTCCACACGGAGTGGATTATTATGCCTGAACAATACGTCTCCCCACCCTATGGGGTGTAAGTCTGGTCCGTCAGCCGACCAGAATGCATTCGGCCGAAACCGATATAACCGAGGCGCCTCGCAACAGCAACAACCACATAAGTCAAACTCGTCAGGGCATGTAAAACCACTGACGCCACTTCTAGCTAGAAAGAAACGCATGCCCTCCCTGACGTCCGTCTCCCGTTTTTGGTTCATACCTGGTGTGAAACACGCGAGGTAAACGTTACACAAAGCTACGCCACAAAGGCCGTGCTTTGATCATCACCACAAGACTTTGCTTTTCAACAGAAGCCTTGATCATTTGCATCTTAGCATGCCACACAGGCAAACCATCCTATGCAACCGATATCAGTCACACAGAATGAAATCCGATGTCAGACACACAGTCCATTTACAAGTCCGTTCTGGGTCTGAACGAAACCGGAGGCACCTAGTACCCCGCATATCCATCGATCTCCAAGTACGTCTGGACGATCACTAACTGTTTCCATCTTCTTGGGTGTACAGCCCAATCAAGATCATCAGTTATCATCCAAACGACGTGAAGACCTCCGGTCTTCGACCATCGTCTTCATCTTCGACTTATCGTCGTATCGATTATTCAGAATGGGATAAACCCGGACTTCCCGAATAACTCGCGTATATTTTATAAAAGTGTTACACAAACACAACATACGCCTCATTCCAATTCATTAGTCACTAACCGTAAATTAATCAAGAGAATAATTCCCCAAATATTAACCCCGAAGGCCGAAACCAACATCAGATCAATATCCAGAAAACCCTTCTGCTTGGCTAACCGACAGTTAGTTTCTAAATTTCACGTTCAAATCTAATTAAAGATTTAACTATCGCCTGGAGCAAAACTGGTGATACTCCATTCTCGATCTTTTCAATCTAATTAAAGATTCATTAAAACTCCACTTAGTTTTAATCATTATCTGGGTTAAAGAATCAGTGTCATTTAAAAACACGATTCACGATAAACCCAAAATCACATTCCATTAATTATCGGGTTAAAGAACAAGTGTTATTTAAAACACTGTTCACGATAAACCCAAAAATCAATACCAATTCAATTCCAATTAAATATCATTTAATTGGTACACTTCATTAAATCTAAATAAAAAGATTTAATCTTTTCTCAACTGGGTTCAAGAACAGTGTTAGTGAAGACACCATTCACGACAAACCCAAATCACATTCCATTAATTATCGGGTTAAAGAACAAGTGTTATTTAAAACACTGTTCACGATAAACCCAAAAATCAATACCAATTCAATTCCAATTAAATATCATTTAATTGGTACACTTCATTAAATCTAAATAAAAAGATTTAATCTTTTCTCAACTGGGTTCAAGAACAGTGTTAGTGAAGACACCATTCACGACAAACCCAAATCACATTCCATTAATTATCGGGTTAAAGAACAAGTGTTATTTAAAACACTGTTCACGATAAACCCAAAAATCAATACCAATTCAATTCCAATTAAATATCATTTAATTGGTACACTTCATTAAATCTAAATAAAAAGATTTAATCTTTTCTCAACTGGGTTCAAGAACAGTGTTAGTGAAGACGCCATTCACGACAAACCCAAATCCCATTTGATATTCAATATAAGGCTCTGAATAGAAAATATATCGGCTTATATTCAATATCAAATTCTACGATTAACAAATGTCGTACTGGAAATAACGATATAAATATATATCTTTCAAATTTCCGTAACAACATCCGTATAATCACAAATTCCAACATCGAAATATTCCGAAGACAATTTCGATTCAAATCCACTCCAATGCAATCATTGGAAATTTTGGTTATTTTCAAAACCCTTTTCAAATTCAATTCATTTATTTAAAAATAAATAGAATTATAATTCTAGTTCAAAACTAGTTCATTTCGATAAAAATCTATTTTTATCTTTTCAAATAGGGAGTTTTTCATCCCAATTCTTTCTAAATCATTTCTTATGATTTTACACAAATTATTACTATTTTTAATAATTTTATCAAGGCCCGTACAGTCGATTTCCATCAATGGCCATCGAACTGCACTTACAGCGACCTTTTTCGAATTTGATTTGGACATATCTCCAAATCCAACCGTTAGATTTCAAATTTCTAACATTCGTTAGAAAGCTCTTTTTGATACGAACCCAACGGTTCCGGTTTTAGGAGAATCCGACGGTCGGATCTCCCGTAATGCCCGTTTGAAATAAATGGTCGAAATTCGCGAACTGCCGCGGCGCGGCGCGTTCTATTCAGGCCATTATATTATATATAATATATATATAATATATATATCGTCGATTTCTATTTAAAACGAATTATATAAATAGTTTTGAATTCGTTTCAAAAACATTTTCAACTTCCATTTCAATTCAAATCAAAATTGAATTCTTCTTTATAAATTCGTTTTAAAATCCATTTCTATTCAATTCAAACTTCAATTCAATTTGAATTTATTTCACTTCGCTTTCAATTCAATTCATTTCGAATTCGTTTTCAATTCAATTCATTTCGAAATCGTTTTCAATTCAATTCATTTCGAAATCGTTTTCAATTCAATTCATTTCGAAATCGTTTTCAATTCAATTCATTTCGAAATCGTTTTCAATTCAATTCATTTCGAAATCGTTTTCAATTCAATTCATTTCGAAATCGTTTTTCAATATTCATTTCGAAATCGTTTTTCAATTCAATTCATTTCGAAATCGTTTTCAATTCAATTCATTTCGAAATCGTTTTCAATTCAATTCATTTCGAAATCGTTTTCAATTCAATTCATTTCGAAATCGTTTTCAATTCAATTCATTTCGAAATCGTTTTCAATTCAATTCATTTCGAAATCGTTTTCAATTCAATTCATTTCGAAATCGTTTTTCAATATTCATTTTAAAATGAATAAAATCGATATAAATATCGTTCACGTCAAAATGGCGTCAATCTAATCCTCACGGCTTCACATATTTCTATTTTCAAATATTCTATTTCAAATATTTCTATTTCAAATATTCCTATTTCAAATATTTCTTTTTTTTCGAAACTGGAATGAGGCCCAATCAATTACCATATAATGTTAATTATATGGATTTTCTACAACACATGTATATATCAACAACGATGAATAATCAACCATCAACCAAAGTGCACTACACTGTATAAGCATCAAATATAGACATTTAACGCTTATAGCAGCTTGTCAATCAATCGATCGACATATTTAATCAATCAGGATGAGTGAACTTCAAATTTCATCCTAACACCCGTGTGGGGTTTCAAACAATCAAACACATATTTTATTTGTGCAGTTAGGCGATGTGTAAAATTTATCGACCCAATCAACGTCATTCAAATAGGTGTACATAAACAAACCGTCTGGTTTGTAAATGAATATTTATTTATTCACATTCACGTTAAAAATTATATTTTTAACGATAAAACATTTTATTTCAACCTATGAATTTCTATTCAATTCATTTACACAATAAAATGATATTTTTATTTTCTAACATATTTTAGAAAATTTCGGCGGCATAACGGCACGATACTAGAAACGGGACAAGGCCTCGCCTTATCCCCGGTCTAGTGAAGGCCCACGCCATTCACACATCAATCAAACCATTCAATTCATCAAACAATTCAATTTCAAATCAAATCATATAACTAACCTATGCAACCAAACAAACAAGTCCATGGTCTGTGGACGATTGTGTCGGGTGCTACTAAGCACCGTCTGCATCCTAGTATATATATATAATTAGAAAAGAAAACGAAAGGTGAGAAATTCTCACATATAGCTATCCAGCTCCATGGCACTTCATTTGCAGAAGTCTTCATCGCTATCGCATCTTCTTTGTCTTCGTTGCCCGTAGCCACTACATATGTAAAAATCGAATTTTTTACTTCGCTATTCAATATATAAAAATCATATTGTTATTTCGAAGTTCAATATATAAAAATCATATTTTTATTTAGAAGTTCGATATATAAAAATCATATTTTTATTTAGAAGTTCGATATATAAAAATCATATTTTTATGCCGAAGTTCAATATATAAAAATCATATTTTTATTTAGAAGTTCGATATATAAAAATCATATTTTTATGCCGAAGTTCAATATATAAAAATCGAATTTTTTAGTTCAAAGTTCAATATATAAAAATCGAGTTTTTATTTCAAAGTTCAATATATAAAAATCGAATTTTTATTTCAAAGTTCAATATATAAAAATCGAATTTTTATTTCGCCATTCAATATAAAAAAACTAATTTTTATTCTTCGCTTTCATATATAAAGATCTAAATTTTCTTCTATGTAAACAATATAAAGATCATATTTTTATTTCGATTTAAACAATACAAAAATTATATTTTCAAAGCAAATTCATTTTTAAAAACCATAGTTTTTTTTATTCAAAGCAAATTCATTTTTAAAAACCATAGTTTTTTTTATTCAAAGCAAATTCATTTTTAAACCATAAAGTAAAATCAGTTTTTATTTTTCTACAAATATAAAGATCTGGTTTTTCCTAATACAAAAATCTGAACTTTTATAAATTAAAAATCTAAATTTTTATAACTTAAAAATCCTAACTTTTCAGCTTTTGAAGTTTAAATCTTTTCACTTTAAAATCTAAAAATAAAAATCAGAAAAAGTAAATAAAATAAAAATAAAATAGCAGGGAACTTACAGGGGGGGGGGCTTCTCCGTTCGTCGGAGGTGCGCTCGGGTGATGGCGGCGCTTGGGGTGCTCGGCGGTGGAGGAAAAAGGGGGGGGGGGGGGCGACGCTCGCGTTCTTCGATGGGGGGGGGGGGGGTAGTTGCGCGTCGAGGGGGAAGAGGAGGAAGATGAGGAGGGGACGCGTGCGGCGGCTCCCTGGCGCGGCGGCTCCGTTCGTCAGTTTTTTTTTCTCTCTTTTTTTTTTTTTTTTTTTTATCTGGATCGATTTCGATCTGTTGAATAGGGGGGGGCCTGAGCGGGTTTAAGGGGGGAGGGAGATTTTTTTTTATTTTTTTTTATTAATATTTTATTGTTTATTTATTTCCTTAAAACAAATTTTCACGAACGAACTCCAAATTAAATTCAACGAATGTCGCCCCTAGCCCAACACCCCCATTCCGAACACAATGGAATATGTATCGTCAGCTGATTCGGCTGTTACAATCAGCTTCCGTTAAATTTACATTTAAATCACTATATTGAATTTTAAACGTACCTTTCAAATTACCGGGGTCACATACTAACTAGAAAAATTCCAGAAAAATATTTTCTAGCTTCGTATTGACGATACGGTCCTAACAAAACTAGTTTCGTCGAATTCTGAGACCGTTTGAAAAATGGCCAATTTCCAGTCGATTAAAATCAACTGAAACTGGTCAAACGCGTTTTTCTTTACCACGCTCACATATTGATTCGAAAAATTATGAAATTTGAAACCTAGCAATAACTTTACATCACGGACCCAACAAAACTGGTTTCGTCGAAATCCGAGGTCGTTTGCAAAATTGCTATTTTTAAGGGCCTTATATATATAAAAATATATATAAATTCCACAGCGACTATTTCTAATTTTCAACTGGACATATCTTATCATTTCTAAGATGAAATCTCAGTTTGTTAACTTCGTTGGAAAGATATCGTCAATTAGATCCTAATGTTTTTGGTTTCACTAAAATCCGGATTGTTTTGCTCCCGGTACATTCAATTGAAGTTTGAAATCGAATTATCGAACTACCGCGCCATTTTCAATTCTATTTATAATTATATATAAATATTTATATTCTAACGACGACGCGTATAATATATACGTTCGAATTATATTCATAATAAATTCTCGTCGATATTATTTAAAATAATCTATTTTAAATAATCAAAATTCGCCAAAATTGCCAAAATAAAAATTTTAAACTGGCCCAGATTTTACGGGTTGTTACAAATTTCCAGAATTATATATATATATACAAATATATATTAAAATACTTGAAAATACTCAAATTTCAAATTTTGAACTAACATATGTGTCGACATACATATGTGATGATGTCGACATATAACTGTCATATTTTCAAAATTGAAAGGAAGTGTCTTTTCACCATTTGTAACGTTCCAGAAGCGTTGCAACCTTTCAATCTTATAAATATGGGCTAATTTCAAATTTTTTTCATCATTCTTCTTCTCCATCTTCATCCTCTTTCATTACACCGTTAATATTTCATATTTTTATGATTTCTACACTTCTACTCTGCCGATTTCAAGTATAATTATATAAAACTTCTTCTGTAACAACCCGGAAATGCGAGCCAATTTAAAATTTTTATTTTGGCAATTTTAACGAAGTTTGAATATTTAAAATAGATTATTTTAAATAATATTGACGAAAAATTTATTTTAAATTGAATTCGAACGTATGTATTTATATACGTCGACGTTAGAATATAAATAAATATATATAATTATAAAAGGAATTGAAAATGGCGCGGTAGTTCGATAATTCGATTTCAAATTTCAATTGAACATACCGGGTGCAAAATAAACCGGATTTTAGCGAAACCAAAAATACTAGAATCTAATTGAGGATGTCTTTCCAACGAATCCGAAAAATTGAAATTTCATAGCGGGAATCAAAAGTTACGTCCAGTTGAAAATTCAGAATAGTCGCTATGGAATTCTGGCCCTTAAAAATAGGAATTTTGCAAACAACCTCGGATTTCGACGAAACCACTTTTGTTGGATCCGCGATGTTAAGTTATTGCTAGGTTTCAAATTTCGTAATTTTTTGAATCAATATGTGAGCGTGGCAAAGGAAAACGCGTTTGACCAGTTTCAGTTGATTTTAATCGACTGGAAAATGGCCAATTTTCAAACGGTCTCAGAATTCGATGAAACTAGTTTTGTTAGGACCGTATCGTCGATACGAAGTTAGAAAATATTTTTCGGGAATTTTTAGAGTCAGTATGTGACCCTGGTAAATTGAAATGCGCGTTCAAATTCAATATATAGAGTTATATGTTGATTTTGACGAAAACTTACCGAAACGATCGAATCAGCTTACGATACATATCCCATTGTGTTCGAAATGGGGGTAATTAGCTATGGGTGATAGTCGGTGGGTCTGATTTCGAGTTCGAATGAAAAAGTTACTTTTTTAAATCAATAAATAATTAAATATATATTTGTAATAACCCGGAAATCTGGGCCAGTTTAAAATTTTTATTTTGGCAATTTTAGCGAATTTTGATTATTTAAAATGAATTATTTTAAATAATATCGACGAGAAATTTATTTTGAATGGAATTCGAACGTATATATTATATAGTTCGTCGTTAGAATATAAATAATTATTTATATTTATAAAAGGAATTGAAAATGGCGCGGTAGTTCGATAATTCGATTTCAAACTTCAAATGAATGTATCGGGTGCAAAATAAACCGGATTTTAGGGAAACCAGAAATAATAGAATCTAATAGAGAATATCTTTCCAACGAATCCGAAAAATTGAAATTTCATAGCGGGAATCAAAAGATATGTCCAGTTGAAAATTCTGAATAGTCGCTATGAAATTCAGGCCCTTAAAAATGGAAATTTTGCAAACGACCTCGGATTTCGACAAAACCACTTTTGTTGGGTCCGTGATGTAAAGTTATTGCTAGGTTTCAGATTTCATAATTTTTCGAATTAATATGTGAGCGCGACAAAGGAAAACGCGTTTGACCAGTTTCAGTTGATTTTAATCGACTGGAAAATGGCCATTTTTCATACGGCCTCAGAATTTGACGAAACTAGTTTTGTTAGGACCATATCGTCAATATGAAGCTAGAAATATTTTTCGGGAATTTTTCGATTTAGTACGTGATCCCGGTAAATTGAAATGTGTGTTCAAATTCAATATATAGAGTTATATGTTGATTTTGACAAAAACTGATCGAAACGATCGAATCAGCTTACGATACATATCACATTGTGTTCGGAACGGGGGTAATACGCTAGAGACGACAGTCGTTGGGTGTTGTTTGGAGATCGTATGAAAAGTCAACATAAATTGAAAATAAAAATAATATATTAATATTTATATTAAATAAACCCCTACCCTTACCCTCTCCTCCACTATTCTCAGTCAACGTTCAAAGAAAAAAAATACCCCAAAGCCAAAATCGATCTCCCCCGTCAGCCTCTGCCACCGACGGCGTCGCGCCGCCCTGGCGCCCCCACTCCGACCTTCCCTCTGCCACCACCTGTCGGACCTTCAGCCGACCACCCCGAGCAGCAGCGCCCCTTTCCAGCTTCAAGACCGAAGTCCTAGAACCCTAAATCCGCCGCTCCTCCAGCCTTAGCTGCGCCGCCACTTGCCGATGCCACCACGCCTCTGACGATCACCTCTGGATGTACTCCATCGCCCTCCGTCCTTGCTTCCCTTTCTGAAACAGCGAAACCCCCTCCTTCTGTTGGTAACGTGAATTTTTTTTAGCATCTAACTTTATTTTCAGTCCTTAAAAACATAGGAAGATAATTTTTGTATGAATGAATTTTGTTTATAAAAAGATATAATTTTTATTTATAAAGCTATGTTTTTATTTTATATAAAGCTTTGGTTTTGTTTATAAAAATTTATGGTTTTCATTTATACAAAAATGAGATTTTTATTTACATTTTTAGAAAAATAAAGATTTGATTTTCATAAGAAGTTTTGATTTTTATTATAATGAATGCGGAATAACGATATGATTTTTAGTCGGGTAATTTTTTTTTATATATATTATAGAAAGGTTAAAAATACAATTTTTATTCGAGTGGTAAATTAGAAATAATCTTTTATATTGTAGAAGTTGGAAAAATATATTCTTTTATATTGTAGAAGATGGAAAAATATAATCTTTTATATTGTAGAAGAAGAAAAATGAAATCTTTATATTTGAAAAGATGAAATCTTCATAGAGGGAATAGCGGTGTAAAAATAGGATTTTTACCTATATAGTAGCGGTATAAAAATGTGATTTTTATCCATATAGCGAAGTAAAAATTCGATTTTTATATATTGAATAGCAAAGTAAAAATTCGATTTTTATATATTGAATAGCAAAGTAAAAATTCGATTTTTATATATTGAATATCAAAGTAGAAATTCGATTTTTATATATTGAATAACAAAGTAGAAATTCGATTTTTATATATTGAATAGCAAAGTAGAAATTCGATTTTTATATATTGAATAGCAAAGTAGAAATTCGATTTTTATATATTGAATAGCAAAGTAGAAATTCGATTTTTATATATGGAATAGCGAAGTAAAAATTCGATTTTTATATATGGAATAGCGAAGTAAAAATTCGATTTTTATATATGGAATAGAGAAGTAAAAATTCGATTTTTATATATTGAACAGCGAAGTAAAAATGTGGTTTTTATATATGTAGTGAAAGCGGACAACGAAAGTGACAAGAGGCAAGAACGGCGAAGATTTCTACCTAAGAAGAGTCGTGGCGTTGGATTAGCAATTTTGTGAGAATTTCTCACTCTTCAATTTAATATTCTAGTTAAAATATATACTAGGATGCAGACGGTATTTATTAGCACCCGACACCCGTCGTCCACAGACCATGGACGGCTTGTATGCTTGTTTGTTTGATTTTGCTGTGTAGTTGATTGTGTGATGTGATGTGAAAGGAAATAAAATATTTATATTGTTAAAATATTTTATAGTTAAAAATAGAATTTTTAACGTGTATGTGAAATGAAAATAAAAATAAACAAATCGAACGATTTGTTTATGTACACACATTTGACTGATATTGATTGGGACGATAAATTTTACACATCGCCCAACTGCACAAATAAAATCGGTGTTTGATTGTTTGAAAACCCCACACGGGTATTGGGATTATATTTGACGTACACTAATCCCAATAATTAGTTGTATGTCGATTGATTGATTGACAGACTATTATAAGCATTAAATATTTATATTTGATGCTTATACAGTGTAGAATGCACTTTGGATGATGGTTGATTGTTCATCGTTGTTATTGTATACATGTGTTGTAGAAAATTGTGAAAACCCGTAACTTCCCCGTAAAGGAAAGCGGCGGATAGTTCGAGAACAAACCACAACAGAACTGATACAGAAGAACATTTCATTGTATATTACAACAATGCATCAGATTACAAGAATATACAGAGTATAAGTGAATATTACACAGAAATATCAGAGATTTAAATTACATTTAAATACATAGCAGCGGAAAATAATACAATACACAACTAGAAGAGATATACGGATACAAAGCTTTCCGGATATCGTTCCAGCTGTAAACCAGGATCCTGTGAATATAAATCTGCAAAACCAAAACTACTAGCTGCCCGTGTCAAAATAGGGGCACCCAGAGTTTAGGTTAAAACAATAAACTCCAGGTCAGTCATGTGACTGGTGTGAGAACTAAAACAGTTAATCTTTATTTTTAAAGTTAGGTAAATCAAGGGACCACGCCGTATATCACGGAACGGGTTTCCTCCCAAGAATACCAGTGCATAAAACAAATAGCGCAATGCTAAATAAAGAAAAATGAAGCTGTTATAAGACCCAGGTCCCATCACACAATGCAACGCAGCCGAGGATAGGGTTTTCCCTTATAACAGCCAAAGAATGCTTGATACGTTTAAAACAAATCATTTGATACTATTATAAGTGCATAGTGTATAAAACAACTTCAAATCATAAGCATCAATCATAGGCGGCATGGGTACCATATATCATGTCGCCATATATAGGTTTACAAATAAAACCGCAAAGTCACGTATTTGGAAATTGGATTTCCATCTATGAACCGAGGCAAAAGATAGTCCTCAACCGATTCGAGACAATCTAGCCTACCATGTCTCAGGATCATAGCTCGAGTGACCCTAGGAGCGACAGGGCCGGTCCACCGATGTGGATTAAAATGCCTGAACACTACGTTTCCCCGCCCTTTGGGGCGCAAATGAGCCATCAAATGACTCCATCGGTTCGAGAACGACCGATCAATCCGAGGCGCCTCGCAACAGCAACAACCACATAAGTCAAACTCGTCAGGGCGTGTAAAACCACTGACGCCACTTTTAGCTAGAAAGAAACGCACGTCCTCCCTGAGGTCCATCTCCCGTTTTTGGTTCATACCGTGTGTGAAACTCGCGAAGTAAACGTTACACAAAGCTACGCCACAAGGCCGTGCTTTGATCATCACCACAAGACTTTGCTTTTCAACAGAAGCCTCGATCAATTGCCACTTAGGCATGCCACACAGGCAATTCACTCCATGCGTTTGATATCCATCAATATATAACCCCTGAGCTCGTACGTCTCAGAGAAGGGCGTTAAGCAAGAGAATAAATTCTCCGCCGCCAAACAGATATATATTTAATAGAGATCAATCACACGGACTAAAATCCAATGTCAGACACACAGTCCATTTACAAGTCCGTTCTGGGTCTGAACGAAACCGGAGGCACCTAGTACCCCGCATATCCATCGATCTCCAAGTACGTCTGGACGATCACCAACTGTTTCCATCTTCTTGGGTGTACAGTGATTGACACTGAAAAGTGTTTATTTTATTACTCTTATGCTTTATCTTTTGTAAATAAATAAATGATACTTTGGTTACTTTTATATGTTTTTACAGGATGTCAAGAAATGCCTCCTTCAAATCAAATCAAAGGCCAACTACGAGAAAGAGCTACTTCCTCACATCAAATTCATTTCAATTGCAAAAGAAGTAGTAGCTCACTGGTAAAGGCATAGGAATTGGTGCTGAGAGACCTAAGTTCGAACCCCGTCAAGCTCACTTTTTGCCAAAGAAACGGAGCGCGTTCACACTGGCTCCTTTGCTTTGAGAAATATCTGGTTTAGTGTTATGTTATATATATACATACACATATTCATGTGTATGTATTTATGATGTGCACCAATTAACACTTCAGCAATAGCCATATTCTCATCATGGAAGTAAATTCAAATCATTCAATTTCAATTAGAAGAATTTCTGATTGAATTGTTGCCAAGAAGAAAAACCAATTTTGAAGATTTTATCTTATATTGCCTTTGGAGTCTGATAAGCGTCCTTGTTTGGAAGAATTAATTAGATGCAATCTTCTATCAATCAAGCCACATGGGAAAATTGAAAGATATGGAAAATAATTACCATGATATGCCCAGATTTTCTCCAATCAGGTAGTCAAGGAAGGCAAGAAATATTCATGAATGAAGAGGGTCATTGATTCATAGACCTAGTTAGGGTTTTCCCCTTCTCATCTATAAATATGTGATTGTAACCATTGTAAAAAATGATCTCATAATTCTGTACTGCCATTAGTTTAATAAAATTTTCTTGTTCTAGTTATTTACTTTTCTTTTAAAACAATTTGTGTATCTACACGATTAGATTCGGTAGAACACATATTGTTATTGTCTTTGTTACTGCATACTAGTGTTGACTGTTTGATTAGTTTCAACAGCAACTCTATTTTTAATTCTCTGTTATTGTTCCAGTTATTATTTACTTTTGTTGTTTTTGCTAGTACTTGTTATTTTCTTTCCTGTTGTTGAATTTGATATACGTCTGATTAGATTCAGATTTGTAGCAGTTTCAATAACATTATTTCAACAACATTGAAAACAACCCCCAAAGTTCTGTCTAACACGCCCACGAAACATATTAATAATAAAATTTAACTTTCCTCCCTGTGTTCGACCTGTATGCTACACACCTGTATGCTTGCAGAATTTATTACAAATGTCGCGCTTTTCTACTTTATAGATTAGCGACGATCAAGTTTTTGGCGCCGTTGCCGGGGAGGTAACGATTAAATTTTGTTATTTATTTAATTTCTGATTCGTGTTCGTTTTTATTTTTCCTTGTTTTGTGTATTCATAAAAAAATAAAAAATAAAAACTTGCCATTTACTATTCAATTTCTTTTCTTGTCTTTTATTTCTTGCCCTTCTTACCTTCCCTTTACAATCTGATTTCTTTCCAAAAAAAAAAAAAAAAAAAAGACTTCAATTTTTATTTATTTCCTTCCGTTTTTCCAATTTTATTCCAATCTTCCTTTTCTTTCTATACAAGTCTCCAAAAAAAAAAATATCTTTTCTGCAATATCTTTCTCTTCTTCTTTTGATTTCTGTCTTGAAGTCTTTTCTCCAATTCCCACAACCACGTCCACCATAAAATTCCTACCAAATCCTTTACACATAAATTCTTCACGTCATACACTCACAAATCCACACGCCCACGAAACATATAAATAATAAAAGTTTAACTTTCCTCCCTGTGTTCGACCTGTATGCTACACACCTGTATGCTTGCAGAATTTATTACAAATGTCGCGCTTTTCTACTTTATAGATTAGCGACGAAAAAACTTGATCGTCGCTAATCTATAAAGTAGAAAAGCGCGACATTTGTAATAAATTCTACAAGCATACAGGTGTGTAGCATACAGATCGAACAGTTTTACTTCCCTGTCGATTTTATAGTTCTAGAAACAGAGCCTGTCTCAAATCCCAACGTTCAAATACCACTGATCTTAGGACGCCCTTTCTTAGCAACCTCTAATGCTGTCATTAATTGTAGAAATGGTCAGCTTCGACTCTCCTTCGGGCACCTAACCATCGAGCTAAACATCTTTAATCTCAACAAACAACCTAGGGATTTTGAGATCGATGAAATTGACATGATTCAAACCACAGTTGATGAAACCTCAAGTGACACTTCTGAAGCCCTGAAAATGTGTCTTGACCATTTCAACCCTGATTTCGACGAACTCGAATACATTTCTGAACTAAACAAAATTCTTGACTCCGACACTTCGCCACCTGAATCTAACCAAGGAATGTTGACCAATGTTGATACACAAGAACTTCCTAAGTTAGACCTCAAACCCTTGCCACCAGACCTTAAGTATGCCTACCTAGACTCCTCAGAAACTTTCCCCGTAATCTTGGCCTCTGATCTTACCAAAGACCAAGAAGAAAAAGTTTTGGAAACTTTACGGGAAAATAAGGACGCCTTGAGGTGGGAAATTAGCGATATAAAAGGAATTAGCCCATCAATCGTGGAACATCGCATACATTTAGTTGATGAGGCTAAACCCACCCGTGAGGCTCAAAGGCGATTAAACCCAAACATGAGAGAAGTGGTCAAGGAGGAGATAATCAAATGTCTAGATAATAACATCATCTATCCCATCTCGGATAGTACTTGGGTGAGCCCGGTACAAGTTGTACCAAAGAAGTCAGGAGTCACAGTGATCAAAAACGACAGTAATGAACTCGTCCCAACAAAAATCAAAACCAAATGGCGTGTGTGCATCGACTATCGAAAGCTTAACTCAGCCACACGAAAAGACCATTTTCCCTTGCCTTTTATTGACCAAATGCTCGAACGATTAGCGGGACATGAGTACTACTGTTTTCTTGATGGATACTCTGGCTATAACCAAATTCCTGTTGCTTTAGAAGATCAACATAAGACCACCTTTACTTGTCCCTTTGGAACCTTTGCTTATCGTCGCATGCCTTTTGGTCTTTGTAATGCCCCCGCGACTTTCCAAAGGTGTATGATGAGTATTTTCTCTGATATGGTGGAAGAATTCTTGGAAATATTCATGGACGATTTTTCAATATATGGATCATCTTTTTCCCAATGTCTCACTCATCTAGAACTCGTCCTTAAGCGTTGTAAGGAGAAATCACTCGTGCTTAATTGGGAAAAATGTCACTTTATGGTGAAAAGGGGGATAGTTCTAGGTCATGTCGTCTCCAAAGATGGCCTAGAAGTCGATAAATCCAAGATCGATTTGATTGCTAATTTACCTCCTCCTAAGTCTGTCAAAGATGTTCGCTCATTTCTTGGCCATGCAGGATTCTATAGAAGATTCATTAAGGATTTCTCAAAAATTTCAAAACCTCTCTCGAATTTACTTGCTAAAGACGTAAAGTTTGAATTTTCCACTGATTGCCAAACATCTTTTGAAACTCTTAAATCACTCTTGACCACAACTCCCATCATTCAACCTCCTGATTGGACTCAACCCTTTGAACTTATGTGCGACGCTTCTGACTTTGCTATTGGAGCCATCTTGGGTCAGCGCATCGATAAACTCCCTCGAGTCATTTACTACGCTAGCAAAACCTTAAACGAGGCCCAATTGAATTACTCAATTACTGAAAAGGAATTTTTGGCAGTTGTCTTCGCTCTTGAGAAATTCAGGCCATATCTCATAGGATCCAAAGTCATAGTTTACACTGACCATGCTGCCTTACGATATTTGCTTTCTAAGAAGGATGCCAAGGCCCGCTTGATCCGTTGGATCCTTCTTCTTCAAGAATTCGACATAGAAATACGAGATAAAAAGGGTTCTGAAAATGTAGTAGCTGATCATCTCTCTCGAATTGTGCACGAAAATGATAACGACACCCAAATCGATGACTATTTTCCTGATGAACAACTCCTTTCGATCTCTAACACCCCTTGCTATGCTGACATCGTGAATTATCTTGTCACACAACAAATGCCCGCTGAATGGTCGAAACAAGATAAACAAAAATTTCTCTCAAAAGTTCGAAACTTCTATTGGGACGACCCATATCTTTTCAAATACTGTCCCGACCAAATCATTCGAAGGTGTGTGCCTGATCATGAACACCAAAGTATTCTCTCTTTTTCACATGACCATGCTTGTGGCGGTCATTTTGGAGCAAGAAAAACTGCTGCAAAAGTTTTGCAGAGCGGTTTTTATTGGCCCACACTCTTCCGTGACGCTTTCGAATTTTGCTCTAAATGTGAGCGATGTCAAAGAACGGGTCGAATCTCTAAGAGAAACATGATGCCTCTCAACCCCATTTTAGTGATTGAGTTATTCGATGTTTGGGGCATCGATTTCATGGGACCATTCCCTAATTCATTTGGGAATCTTTACATCTTACTTGCGGTAGATTATGTCTCAAAATGGGTTGAAGCCATTCCAACGAAAACCAATGACAACAAGGTTGTTGTCAAATTCCTCAAAGAAAACATCTTTTCACGCTTTGGCACACCTCGAGCTATCATTAGCGATAATGGCACTCATTTCTGTAATCGTGCTTTTGAGTCCTTGCTCAAGAAATACTCAATCACACACAAGCTGTCAACACCTTACCATCCACAAACTAGTGGACAAGTAGAAGTTTCCAATAGACAAATCAAACAAATTCTTGAGAAAACCGTGAATTCCAATAGAAAAGATTGGTCTGTAAAACTGATTGATGCACTTTGGGCTTTTCGCACTGCTTATAAAACCAATCTAGGGATGTCACCATATCGATTAGTCTTTGGAAAGGCCTGTCACTTACCTCTTGAATTAGAGCATCGTGCTCTTTGGGCCATAAAATTTTTGAACTTTGACTTAGAAAAAGCCGGCTCACACAGGAAGTTACAAATTTCAGAATTAGAGGAATTAAGAAATGAGGCATATGAAAATGCGAAAATCTACAAAGAAAGAACCAAAGCCCAACATGACAAAAACATACTTCGTAAGGAATTCAACATAGGTCAAAAAGTTCTTTTATACGACTCTAGACTTCACTTGTTTCCAGGAAAACTTAGATCTCGATGGACTGGACCTTATGTCGTGAAAACAGTATACCCTCATGGAGCGGTTGAAATTGAAAATCCTAGGGATGGAAGAGTCTTCAAAGTAAACGGTCAACGACTGAAACCATTTTTGGGATTCGAGCAATATGACGAAGATGACTCTATCGATCTGCATGATCATCCACCATGAAATCAGGTGGTACACGTTCTTTTTCTTTTATTTTTCTTTTTCGTTTATTTAATTTTATTTTTTTTCTGCCTTAGACAGTTGGGACACTGTCTCAATCAAGTGTGGGGGGGAGTCTGCATTTCATCCATTTTCAATTTTTCTTTGTTTTTATTTCTTTTTATTTTCAGCCATTTAAATAGGACCATCATACATTTTAGACTGTAGTAACATGCCATTTTTTTTTTGAAATACGACTCATTTTCAAGTAATACAACAAAATAAGTTCACAATTTTTAGCCAGTTGATAGTATTTTTCTCTCTCAACTTAGAACGAATAGGAAATATAATGAAAAGTTTAATTTTGAGGGATAATAGTGTAACCGGTACATAGGGAGATTCTTAGGTGATGGCCATGAAATCTATTCTATATTGTAGACTTTGTTTAAATAAGTGGAGGACTTAAAATACTTATATTGGCTTTTCAAATTTCTAAAACTAAGTTGTGTTAAGTTGAATTCGCGTAACTCTCTTTGGTGCTTATATTTCCGATAATAATAATACTAACAGTATTCCAAGGGTATCCAACATTGCTTGTATATCGAGCGTTGGTGTGCAAACCCGCCAAGCTCTATCCGACACGTTGTTGACAAAGTCAAAGTTGGAATATCTTGGTCTCATTTTATGGGATTGGACACCTAAGGATTACCGACACGTTGTTGACAAAGTCAAAGTCGGCCTGCACAATCCGCCAAGCTCTTTACCCACTCTCCGTTAGTCCGCGAGGTAGTGCATGGGTGGTAAACCTTGGTCTTTTTAGGTGTATGTACTTAATCATAAATCTTAAAATTTTATAGAATAAATAATAAGCGATAATACCCAAACACTTCTTGACCTTATTGATTTGACTAGCCATACATGAGAAAATTAGAATACCACTTTACAAACTGTGCCAAGCAAACTAAGAATTTATTTCATGGCTGCACTATGTTATCGACCGAACTAACTGGCCAAACTGGAATTTAACATTTGAAAACTTGATTTATATTGAAAATTTGTGACAAGTCGAGGTATCTAAAATAAAATCAACTGGTTAGAAATTATTAACTTAACTTGTTGTACCACTTTCCTGAAATAAGTCGTGTTGTCATTTTTCACTTTTATTTTTTTTTGCATATGTCCATTGCATTCATGTAGCTTTATCATAGCATACAACATTTGGATTTTGTGGGTAGTATCCGCTGAAAACCCTCACGAGACACCACTCGTCCTACTAGGGACACCTAGAGGTTTAACGGCTTGTTGCATACGCTCAATGCAATCGTGTTTCCTACGAAAGTGTGACCTATCTAGTTTAGTTTTTCATTTTTTGTTTCACTCAAGGACGAGTAAAAGATAAGTGTGGGGGTACTTGATTGACACTGAAAAGTGTTTATTTTATTACTCTTATGCTTTATCTTTTGTAAATAAATAAATGATACTTTGGTTACTTTTATATGTTTTTACAGGATGTCAAGAAATGCCTCCTTCAAATCAAATCAAAGGCCAACTATGAGAAAGAGCTACTTCCTCACATCAAATTCATTTCAATTGCAAAAGAAGTAGTAGCTCACTGGTAAAGGCATAGGAATTGGTGCTGAGAGACCTAAGTTCGAACCCCGTCAAGCTCACTTTTTGTCAAAGAAACGGAGCGCGTTCACACTGGCTCCTTTGCTTTGAGAAATATCTGGTTTAGTGTTATGTTATATATATACATACACATATTCATGTGTATGTATTTATGATGTGCACCAATTAACACTTCAGCAATAGCCATATTCTCATCATGGAAGTAAATTCAAATCATTCAATTTCAATTAGAAGAATTTCTGATTGAATTGTTGCCAAGAAGAAAAACCAATTTTGAAGATTTTATCTTATATTGCCTTTGGAGTCTGATAAGCGTCCTTGTTTGGAAGAATTAATTAGATGCAATCTTCTATCAATCAAGCCACATGGGAAAATTGAAAGATATGGAAAATAATTACCATGATATGCCCAGATTTTCTCCAATCAGGTAGTCAAGGAAGGCAAGAAATATTCATGAATGAAGAGGGTCATTGATTCATAGACCTAGTTAGGGTTTTCCCCTTCTCATCTATAAATATGTGATTGTAACCATTGTAAAAAATGATCTCATAATTCTGTACTGCCATTAGTTTAATAAAATTTTCTTGTTCTAGTTATTTACTTTTCTTTTAAAACAATTTGTGTATCTACATGATTAAATTCGGTAGAACACATATTGTTATTGTCTTTGTTACTACATACTAGTGTTGACTGTTTGATTAGTTTCAACAGCAACTCTATTTTTAATTCTCTGTTATTGTTCCAGTTATTATTTACTTTTGTTGTTTTTGCTAGTACTTGTTATTTTCTTTCCTGTTGTTGAATTTGATATATGTCTGATTAGATTCAGATTTGTAGCAGTTTCAATAACATTATTTCAACAACATTGAAAACAACCCCCAAAGTTCTGTCTAACACGCCCACGAAACATATAAATAATAAAATTTAACTTTCCTCCCTGTGTTCGACCTGTATGCTACACACCTGTATGCTTGCAGAATTTATTACAAATGTCGCGCTTTTCTACTTTATAGATTAGCGACGATCATACAGCCCAATCAAGATCATCAGTAATCCCCCAAACGACGTGAAGACTTCTGGTCTTCGACCACCGTCTTCATCTTCGACTTATCGTCGTATCAGTTATTCAGAATGGGATAAACCCGGTCTTTCCGAATAACTCGCGTATATTTTAAATAAGTGTTACACAAACTCAACATACGCCTCATTCCAATTCATCAGTCACTAACCGTAAATTAATCAAGAGAATAATTCCCCAAATATTAACCCCGAAGGCCGAAACCAACATCAGATCAATATCCAGAAAACCGTTCTGCTTAGCTAACCGACAGTTAGTTTCTGATTTCACATTCATAGGGAAAGGTTCCCATTAATTTTATCCAAGATAAATTCCTGAATTTATTCTCTAATCTTCCTTTGAATTTCGATTCAACTAGTCGGGATTAACGAAACTTACCGAAGTAATCATTTGTTTTAATTTCCCAATCCCAACCTATTTATCCCATGAAGTAAAACTGGTAGTACTTCATTTCTAACACCACAGTGTTATCGGTAAATTCAATTACCATTTCACGTTCAAATCTAATTAAAGATTTAACTATCGCCTGGAGCAAAACTGGTGATACTCCATTTTCGATCATTTCAATCTAATTAAAGATTCATTAAAACTCCACTTAGTTTTAATCTTCGACTGGGTTAAAGAATCAGTGTCATTTAAAACACGGTTCACGATAAACCCGAAATCCCATTCCATTAATTATCGGGTTAAAGAACAAGTGTTATTTAAAACACTGTTCACGAAAAACCCAAAAATCATTCCATTAATTATCGGGTTAAAGAACACGTGTTATTTAAACACTGTTCACGATAAACCCAAAAATCAATACCAATTCAATTCCAATTAAATATCATTTAATTGGTACACTTCATTAAATCTAAATAAAAAGATTTAATCTTTTCTCAACTGGGTTCAAGAACAGTGTTAGTGAAGACACCATTCACGACAAACCCAAATCACATTTGATATTCAATATAAGGCTCTGAATAGAAAATATATCGGCTTATATTCAATATCAAATTCTACGATTAACAAATGTCGTATTGGAAATAACGATATAAATATATATATCTTTCAAATTTCCATAACAACATCTGTATAATCACGAATTCCAACATCGAAATATTCCGAAGACAATTTCGATTCAATTCCACTCCAATGCAATCATTGGAAATTCTGGTTATTTTTAAAACCCTTTTCAAATTTAATTAATTTATTTAAAAATAAATAGAATTATAATTCTAGTTCAAAACTAGTTCATTTCGATAAAAATCTATTTTTATCTTTTCAAATATGGAGTTTTTCATCTTAATTCTTTCTAAATCATTTCTTATGATTTTACACAAATTATTACTATTTTTAATAATTTTATCAAGGCCCGTACAGTCGATTTCCATAAATGGCCATCGAACTGCACTTACAGCGACCCTTTTCAAATTTGATTTGGACATAATCCCAAATCCAACAGTTAGATTTCTAATTTCTAATATTCGTTAGAAAGCTCTTTTCGATACGAACCCAACGGTTCCGGTTTTAGGAGAATCCGACGGTCGGATCTCCCGTAATGTCCGTTTGAAATAAATGGTCGAAATTCGCGAACTGCCGCGGCGCGGCGCGTTCTATTCAGGCCATTATATTATATATATAATATATATAATATATACTTCGTCGATTTCTATTTAAAATGAATTATATAAATAGTTTTAAAATCGTTTCAAAAGCAATTTCAACTTTCTTTTCAATTCGAATCAAAATTGAATTCTTCTTTATAAATTCGTTTTAAAATTCATTTCTATTCAATTCAAATTTGAATTCAATTTGAATTCGTTTTCAATTCAATTCATTTCGAAATCGTTTTCAATTCAATTCATTTCGAAATCGTTATATATTCAATTCATTTCGAAATCGTTATATATTCAATTCATTTCGAAATCGTTATATATTCAATTCATTTCGAAATCGTTATATATTCAATTCATTTCGAAATCGTTATATATTCAATTCATTTCGAAATGAATAAAATCGATATAAATATCGTTCACGTCAAAATGGCGTCAAACTAATCAACACGGCTTCATAAATTTCTATTTTCAAATATTCTAGTTCAAATATTTCTTTTTCAAAATAGTTGTTATTATCAAAATATTTCGTTCAACACATGACCAATCTCAATGGATGAGTACTGTCAACACATGAACTTTTATTTTATATCGATAAAGATGTAAATTTTATTACTAAAATATTTCGTTCAACACATGACCAATCTCAATGGATGAGTACTGTCAACACATGAACTTTTATTTTATAATATTCTTTATTTTTCAAATTGGAATGAGGCCCAATCAATTACCATATAAAGTTAATTATATGGATTTTCATACATTACACACGTATAATAGCATTGAAAAATAATCAACCATCAACCAAAGTGCACTACACTGTATAAGCATCAAATATAGATATCTAACGCTTATAACAGCCTGTCAATCAATCGATCGACATATTTAATCAATCAGGATGAGTGAACTTCAAATTTCATCCCAACACCCGTGTGGGGTTTCAAACAATCAAACGCATATTTTATCTGTGCAGTTGGGCGATGTGTAAAATTTATCGACCCAATCAATGTCCTTCAAATAAGTGTACATAAACAAACCGTCTGGTTTGTAAATGAATATTTATTTATTCACATTCACGTTAAAAATTATATTTTTAACGATAAAACATTTTATTTTAACATATGAATTTCTATTCAGTTCATTCTTTAAATAAAATGGTATTTTTATTTTCTAACTTATTTTAGAAAATTTCGGCGGCATAACGACACGATACTAGAAACGGGACGAGGCCTAGCCTTATCCCCGGTCTAGTGAAGGCCCATGCCATTCACACATCAATCAAATTCACCAAACAATTCAATTTCAAATCAAATAATCTAACTAATTTATGCAACCAAACAAACAAGTCCATGGTCTGTGGACGATTGTGTCGGGTGCTACTAAGCACCGTCTGCATCCTAGTATATATATATAAATAGAAATGACATTGAAAGGTAAGGAGTTCTCACCGAAAGCTGTCCAAACATCTTGACTCTTCTTTTGCAGAATTCTTCGTCGTTCTCGCATCTTATCACTTTCGTCGCCCGTAGTCACTACATATATAAAAATCACACATTTTTATATTTTGATGTCTTTAAAATAAAAATCACATTTTTATTTATTCACTTTCAATTTAAAAAAACATATTTTTATAATTGCTTCATGTTAAAAACCAGATTTTTATAGATTAAAAATCATATATGTTCAAATCAAAGAGAACATATTTTCATACCAAAAGAAATATAATTTTCTTAATCAAAGAAATCTAATTTTCATCTACAAAGATTACATTTTTAAAATGATTTCTTTTCCATAAAAATCACATTTTTATTTTCTTTTCAAACAAGGAGAAATCACATTTTTTTCTTTCTAAAGTTCAAATCCCTTTTTTTTTTCTTTCTAAAGTTCAAATCTTTTTTTTCTTTCTAAAGTTCAAATCTTTTTTTTTCTTTCTAAAGTTCAAATCTTTTTTTTTCTTTCTAAAGTTCAAATCTTTTTTTTTTCTAGCAATCAAAATCAGTTTTTACAAGCGAACAAAATCCGTTTTTACAAGCGAACGAAATCAGTTTTAAAAACATATATATAAAACCAGATTTTTCTACTCGGTGATTATAATTTAAACCTGAAATTAAAGCAAAATAAATGCAAATAAATAGAAAACTCACATCTTTTCGGACCTAGGTGTTGAACGAGGTTTTCTCGCGAGGTGGAGGGGATTGAGGAGGCGTCGGCCAGTCGAAGGTGGGGCGGATGGCACCAGGGTGGCGGCGCTGGTCTTCAAGCCTACAGAGCGTCGGGTTTTTCCTTAAAGGAGGCGGAGGAGGACGGGGTCCATCGGAGAAAAGGGGGCGGCGGATTTAAGGGGGGGATGTCGTCGGAGGGGGTGAGCGGAACTGGGGAGAGGAGAGTCGAGGGTGGAGGCGGCGGTGGTGCTGGCGTCGATCGCCAGGAGGAGCCGCGGTTGCCATATTATTTTTTATTTTCTGTTTCGATTTTGAAAAGGGGGGGGGGCAGCTGATAAAAGGAGAGGAAGAGATATTTTTTTTAATTATTTTATTTTGCTAATAGTTGACTTTTACATACGACCTCGTAACGAGGCCCACCGCCTGTCGTCCATAGCGTTTCACCCCCATTTCGAACACAATGGGATATGTATCGTAGGCTGATTCGGCTGTTTCGATCAGTTTCCGTTAAAACCAACATATAACTCTATATATTGATTTTGAACGTGCATTTCAAATTACCGGGGTCACATACTAACTTGAAAAATTCCAGAAAAATATTTTCTGGCTTCGTATTGACGATTCGATCTTAACAAAACTAGTTTCGTCGAATTCTGAGACCGTTTGAAAAATGGCCATTTTCCAGTCGATTAAAATCAACTAAAACTGGTCAAACGCGTTTTCCTTTGCCACACTCACATATTGATTCGAAAAATTATGAAATTTGAAACCTAGCAATAATTCGACATCACGGACCCAACAAAACTGGTTTCGTCGAAATCCGAGGTCGTTTGCAAAATTTCCATTTTTAAGGGCCTGAATTCCATAGCGACTATTCAGAATTTTCAACTGGACATATCTTTTTTCCCCGCTATGAAATTTCGAATTTTCGGATTCGTTGGAAAGATATTCACAATTAGATCCTATGATTTTTGGTTTCACTAGAATCCGGATTGTTTTGCACCCGGTACATTCAATTGAAGTTTGAAATCGAATTATCGAACTACCGCGCCCTTTTCAATTCTATTTATAATTATAAATAAATATTTATATTCTAACGATGACGTATAAAATATAAACGTTCGAATTATATTCAAAACAAATTTCTCGTTGATATTATTTAAAATAATTCATTTTAAATAATCAAAATTCGCTAAAATTGCCAAAATAAAAAATTTCAAACTGGCTCGCATTTTACGGGTTGTTACAATCTCCCCCACTTAAAACTTTTCGTCCCCGAAAAGGAACAAAGTCGAAAGTGGTTTGATTAATCAACTCTACGTTCGATCTGGCTTTCATTCTCCAACTCTTTAGTTTTTGAGAATTTTCAAAATCTCAAAAATTTGGCTAACACCCTAAATTTTTGAAATTTTTTGCCATAACCTCCCCTGCACCGGGAGCATCGGGGAATTTCAAATAGCTTCCCCGGTCCTTCAGATCTCAAAAAGAAAAAGAAAAAGCCAAGCGGCTGGCCAATAGGCTCATAAAATCATCATCACCCAAACAAAACAGTAAATTATGTAGTAAACATGCACCTATTTGTCGGGCAAACAAGTTTTATTCTCTGGCTCTAGCCTCCTTGCTATGACCTGTTCAATGTAAGTATATGTATATGCAAGCAAATGCAACCAATTTTCAATACAGATCAATATGTGATTCAGTTAGGCTAATTGGCTAAAAATTAGCAAACAAATAACCAAACAACACAAACATCAATCAATTAGTGAATTAGAGTTTCAAATTCATAATTTTGATACATATAAAGAAAATCATGTTTTTGATGCCAAATCACAACAATAGGCCCTATCTAATTTTGGTTCTCACGCCAGTCTAATGGAAATATATAGATATCACACCTTCGACACTCGAATATAAATACTGATGATGATGCACCATCATCAGGATCATCCCCGGGTGACTAGAGTGTGGTTCCATATCTATCCAGTATATTAAAACTTCGAATATACGTTTGCAAGGCGCATATGCAAAATCTTTATATACTGGACTGTCCAAATCAATCCAATTAAATAATCAAATACGAATAATTGATTTTAAATTTTCCAACAAAATTGTTTTCATTTGAAAAATATACTCTTCACACTCGTTCTAGGATACTACTGATCCCATCTATAACGAGTCATTCTCATTGGATATTACTAATCCAATATCTGATGAATTCTTTCGTATGGTTCTAATGTGCCTTGTTCTCTACTTTGTAAACCAAAGCTCTGATACCAACTGTGAAAACCCGTAACTTCCCCGTAAAGGAAAGCGGCGGATAGTTCGAGAACAAACCACAACAGAACTGATACAGAAGAACATTTCATTGTATATTACAACAATGCATCAGATTACAAGAATATACAGTATAAGTGAATATTACACAGAAATATCAGAGATTTAAATTACATTTAAATACATAGCAGCAGAAAATAATACAATACACAACTAGAAGAGATATACGGATACAAAGCTTTCCGGATATCGTTCCAGCTGTAAACCAGGATCCTGTGAATATAAATCTGCAAAACCAAAACTACTAGCTGCCCGTGTCAAAATAGGGGCACCCAGAGTTTAGGTTAAAACAATAAACTCCAGGTCAGTCATGTGACTGGTGTGAGAACTAAAACAGTTAATCTTTATTTTTAAAGTTAGGTAAATCAAGGGACCACGCCGTATAACACGGAACGGGTTTCCTCCCAAGAATACCAGTGCATAAAACAAAAAGCGCAATGCTAAATAAAGAAAAATGAAGCTGTTATAAGACCCAGGTCCCATCACACAATGCAACGCAGCCGAGGATAGGGTTTTCCCTTATAACAGCCAAAGAATGCTTGATACGTTTAAAACAAATCATTTGATACTATTATAAGTGCATAGTGTATAAAACAACTTCAAATCATAAGTATTAATCATAGATGGCATAAGCACCCAATCCCACTATGTCGCCATACTAGGCTCTACAATCAAAACCGCAAAGTCACGTATTTGGAAATTGGATTTCCATCTATGAACCGAGGCAAAAGATAGTCCTCAACCGATTCGAGACAATCTAGCCTACCATGTCTCAGGATCAGAGCTCGAGTGACCCTAGGAGCGACAGGGCCGGTCCACCGATGTGGATTAAAATGCCTGAACACTACGTTTCCCCGCCCTTTGGGGCGCAAATGAGCCATCAAATGACTCCATCGGTTCGAGAACGACCGATCAATCCGAGGCGCCTCGCAACAGCAACAACCACATAAGTCAAACTCGTCAGGGCGTGTAAAACCACTGACGCCACTTTTAGCTAGAAAGAAACGCACGTCCTCCCTGAGGTCCATCTCCTGTTTTTGGTTCATACCGGGTGTGAAACTCGCGAAGTAAACGTTACACAAAGCTAAGCCACAAGGCCGTGCTTTGATCATCACCACAAGACTTTGCTTTTCAACAGAAGCCTCGATCAATTGCCACTTAGGCATGCCACACAGGCAATTCACTCCATGCGTTTGATATCCATCAATATATAACCCCTGAGCTCGTACGTCTCAGAGAAGGGCGTTAAGCAAGAGAATAAATTCTCCGCCGCCAAACAGATATATATTTAATAGAGATCAATCACACGGACTAAAATCCAATGTCAGACACACAGTCCATTTACAAGTCCGTTCTGGGTCTGAACGAAACCGGAGGCACCTAGTACCCCGCATATCCATCGATCTCCAAGTACGTCTGGACGATCACCAACTGTTTCCATCTTCTTGGGTGTACAGCCCAATCAAGATCATCAGTAATCCCCCAAACGACGTGAAGACTTCTGGTCTTCGACCACCGTCTTCATCTTCGACTTATCGTCGTATCAGTTATTCAGAATGGGATAAACCCGGTCTTTCCGAATAACTCGCGTATATTTTAAATAAGTGTTACACAAACTCAACATACGCCTCATTCCAATTCATCAGTCACTAACCGTAAATTAATCAAGAGAATAATTCCCCAAATATTAACCCCGAAGGCCGAAACCAACATCAGATCAATATCCAGAAAACCGTTCTGCTTAGCTAACCGACAGTTAGTTTCTGATTTCACATTCATAGGGAAAGGTTCCCATTAATTTTATCCAAGATAAATTCCTGAATTTATTCTCTAATCTTCCTTTGAATTTCGATTCAACTAGTCGGGATTAACGAAACTTACCGAAGTAATCATTTGTTTTAATTTCCCAATCCCAACCTATTTATCCCATGAAGTAAAACTGGTAGTACTTCATTTCTAACACCACAGTGTTATCGGTAAATTCAATTACCATTTCACGTTCAAATCTAATTAAAGATTTAACTATCGCCAGGAGCAAAACTGGTGATACTCCATTTTCGATCATTTCAATCTAATTAAAGATTCATTAAAACTCCACTTAGTTTTAATCTTCGACTGGGTTAAAGAATCAGTGTCATTTAAAACACGGTTCACGATAAACCCGAAATCCCATTCCATTAATTATCGGGTTAAAGAACAAGTGTTATTTAAAACACTGTTCACGATAAACCCAAAAATAATTCCATTAATTATCGGGTTAAAGAACAAGTGTTATTTAAACACTGTTCACGATAAACCCAAAAATCAATACCAATTCAATTCCAATTAAATATCATTTAATTGGTACACTTCATTAAATCTAAATAAAAAGATTTAATCTTTTCTCAACTGGGTTCAAGAACAGTGTTAGTGAAGTCACCATTCACGACAAACCCAAATCACATTTGATATTCAATATAAGGCTCTGAATAGAAAATATATCGGCTTATATTCAATATCAAATTCTACGATTAACAAATGTCGTATTGGAAATAACGATATAAATATATATATCTTTCAAATTTCCATAACAACATCTGTATAATCACGAATTCCAACATCGAAATATTCCGAAGACAATTTCGATTCAATTCCACTCCAATGCAATCATTGGAAATTCTGGTTATTTTTAAAACCCTTTTCAAATTTAATTTATTTATTTAAAAATAAATAGAATTATAATTCTAGTTCAAAACTAGTTCATTTCGATAAAAATCTATTTTTATCTTTTCAAATATGGAGTTTTTCATCCCAATTCTTTCTAAATCATTTCTTATGATTTTACACAAATTATTACTATTTTTAATAATTTTATCAAGGCCCGTACAGTCGATTTTCATAAATGGCCATCGAACTGCACTTACAGCGACCCTTTTCAAATTTGATTTGGACATAATCCCAAATCCAACCGTTAGATTTCTAATTTCTAATATTTGTTAGAAAGCTCTTTTCGATACGAACCCAACGGTTCCGGTTTTAGGAGAATCCGACGGTCGGATCTCCCGTAATGTCCGTTTGAAATAAATGGTCGAAATTCGCGAACTGCCGCGGCGCGGCGCGTTCTATTCAGGCCATTATATTATATATATAATATATACTTCGTCGATTTCTATTTAAAATGAATTATATAAATAGTTTTAAAATCGTTTCAAAAGCAATTTCAACTTTCTTTTCAATTCAAATCAAAATTGAATTCTTCTTTATAAATTCGTTTTAAAATTCATTTCTATTCTATTCAAATTTGAATTCAATTTGAATTTGTTTTCAATTCAATTCATTTCGAAATCGTTATATATTCAATTCATTTCGAAATCGTTATATATTCAATTCGTTTCGAAATCGTTATATATTCAATTCATTTCGAAATCGTTATATATTCAATTCATTTCGAAATCGTTATATATTCAATTCATTTCGAAATCGTTATATATTCAATTCATTTCGAAATCGTTATATATTCAATTCATTTTGAAATCGTTATATATTCAATTCATTTCGAAATGAATAAAATCGATATAAATATCGTTCACGTCAAAATGGCGTCAAACTAATCAACACGGCTTCATAAATTTCTATTTTCAAATATTCTATTTCAAATATTTCTTTTTCAAAATAGTTGTTATTATCAAAATATTTCGTTCAACACATGACAAATCTCAATGGATGAGTACTGTCAACACATGAACTTTTATTTTATATCGATAAAGATGTAAATTTTATTACTAAAATATTTCGTTCAACACATGACCAATCTCAATGGATGAGTACTGTCAACACATGAACTTTTATTTTATAATATTCTTTATTTTTCAAATTGGAATGAGGCCCAATCAATTACCATATAAAGTTAATTATATGGATTTTCATACATTACACACATATAATAGCATTGAAAAATAATCAACCATCAACCAAAGTGCACTACACTGTATAAGCATCAAATATAGATATCTAACGCTTATAACAGCCTGTCAATCAATCGATCGACATATTTAATCAATCAGGATGAGTGAACTTCAAATTTCATCCCAACACCCGTGTGGGGTTTCAAACAATCAAACACATATTTTATCTGTGCAGTTGGGCGATGTGTAAAATTTATCGACCCAATCAATGTCCTTCAAATAAGTGTACATAAACAAACCGTCTGGTTTGTAAATGAATATTTATTTATTCACATTCACGTTAAAAATTATATTTTTAACGATAAAACATTTTATTTTAACATATGAATTTCTATTCAGTTCATTCTTTAAATAAAATGGTATTTTTATTTTCTAACTTATTTTAGAAAATTTCGGCGGCATAACAGCACGATACTAGAAACGGGACGAGGCCTAGCCTTATCCCCGGTCTAGTGAAGGCCCACGCCATTCACACATCAATCAAATTCACCAAACAATTCAATTTCAAATCAAATAATCTAACTAATTTATGCAACCAAACAAACAAGTCCATGGTCTGTGGACGATTGTGTCGGGTGCTACTAAGCACCGTCTGCATCCTAGTATATATATAAATAGAAATGACATTGAAAGGTGAGGAGTTCTCACCGAAAGCTATCCAAACATCTTGACTCTTCTTTTGCAGAATTCTTCGTCGTTCTCGCATCTTATCACTTTCGTCGCCCGTAGTCACTTCATATATAAAAATCACACATTTTTATATTTTGATGTCTTTAAAATAAAAATCACATTTTTATTTATTCACTTTCAATTTAAAAAAACATATTTTTATAATTGCTTCATGTTAAAAACCAGATTTTTATAGATTAAAAATCATATATGTTCAAATCGAAGAGAACATATTTTCATACCAAAAGAAATATAATTTTCTTAATCAAAGAAATCTAATTTTCATCTACAAAGATTACATTTTTAAAATGATTTCTTTTCCATAAAAATCACATTTTTATTTTTTTTTCAAACAAGGAGAAATCACATTTTTTTCTTTCTAAAGTTCAAATCCCTTTTTTTTTCTTTCTAAAGTTCAAATCTTTTTTTTCTTTCTGAAGTTCAAATCTTTTTTTTTTCTTTCTAAAGTTCAAATCTTTTTTTTTCTTTCTAAAGTTCAAATCTTTTTTTTTTCTAGCAATCAAAATCAGTTTTTACAAGCGAACAAAATCCGTTTTTACAAGCGAACGAAATCAGTTTTAAAAACATATATATAAAACCAGATTTTTCTACTCGGTGATTATAATTTAAACCTGAAATTAAAGCAAAATAAATGCAAATAAATAGAAAACTCACATCTTTTCGGACCTAGGTGTTGAACGAGGTTTTCTCGGGAGGTGGAGGGGATTGAGGTGGCGTCGGCCAGTCGAAGGTGGGGCGGATGGCACCAGGGTGGCGGCGCTGGTCTTCAAGCCTACAGAGCGTCGGGTTTTTCCTTAAAGGAGGCGGAGGAGGACCGGGTCCATCGAAGAAAAGGGGGCGGAGGATTTAAGGGGGGGGATGTCGTCGGAGGGGGTGAGTGGAACTGGGGAGAGGAGAGTCGAGGGTGGAGGCGGCGGTGGTGCTGGCGTCGATCGCCAGGAGGAGCCGCGGTTGCCATTTTTTTTTTTTCTGTTTCGATTTTGAAAAGAGGGGGGGGGGGGGGGGCAGCTGATAAAAGGAGAGGAAGAGATATTTTTTTTTAATTTTTTAATTATTTTATTTTGCTAATAGTTGACTTTTACATACGACCTCGTAACGAGGCCCACCGCCTGTCGTCCATAGCGTTTCACCCCCATTCCGAACACAATGGGATATGTATCGTAGGCTGATTCGGCTATTTCGATCAGTTTCCGTTAAAACCAACATATAACTCTATATATTGATTTTGAACGTGCATTTCAAATTACCGGGGTCACATACTAACTTGAAAAATTCCAGAAAAATATTTTCTGGCTTCGTATTGACGATACGATCTTAACAAAACTAGTTTCGTCGAATTCTGAGACCGTTTGAAAAATGGCCATTTTCCAGTCGATTAAAATCAACTGAAACTAGTCAAAAGCGTTTTCCTTTGCCACGCTCACATATTGATTCGAAAAATTATGAAATTTGAAACCTAGCAATAATTCGACATCACGGACCCAACAAAACTGGTTTCATCGAAATCCGAGGTCGTTTGCAAAATTTCCATTTTTAAGGGCCTGAATTCCATAGCGACTATTCAGAATTTTCAACTGGACATATCTTTTTATCCCCGCTATGAAATTTCGAATTTTCGGATTCGTTGGAAAGATATTCACGATTAGATCCTATGATTTTTGGTTTCACTAGAATCCGGATTGTTTTGCACCCGGTACATTCAATTGAAGTTTGAAATCGAATTATCGAACTACCGCGCCCTTTTCAATTCTATTTATAATTATAAATAAATATTTATATTCTAATGATGACGTATAAAATATAAACGTTCGAATTATATTCAAAACAAATTTCTCGTCGATATTATTTAAAATAATTCATTTTAAATAACCAAAATTCGCTAAAATTGCCAAAATAAAAAAATTTCAAACTGGCTCGCATTTTACGGGTTGTTACAAAAATCCATATAATCAACATGATATGGTAATTGATTGGGCCTCATTCCATATTTGAAATAGACATATTTGAAATAGAAATAGTTGAAATAGAAATATTTGAAAATAGAAATATATGAAGCCGTGTTGATTAGATTGACGCCATTTTGACATGAACGATATTTATATCGATTTTATTCATTTTATAATGAATATCGAAATTGATTTCAAAATCTGATATTATGAAAAGAATTGAAATTCGAATTAAATTGAATTGAAATGAATTCGAATTAAATCGAATAAAAATGAATTTGAATTGAAAATGAATAAATGAATTCGAATTGAAATTGAAAATAAATGAATTCGAATTGAAAATGAATAGAA
Source organism: Allium sativum (assembly GCA_030737875.1). Taxonomy (NCBI): domain Eukaryota; kingdom Viridiplantae; phylum Streptophyta; class Magnoliopsida; order Asparagales; family Amaryllidaceae; genus Allium; species Allium sativum. The sequence goes on along the minus strand of CM060912.1, from coordinate 787,210,910 downwards.
CGAATTCGAATTGAAATTGAAAATAAATGAATTCGAATTGAAAATGAATAGAACAAATTCGAATTGAAATTGAAAATAAATGAATTCAAATTGAAATTGAATATAAATGAATTCGAATTGAAATTGAACTGAATTGAAAACGAACTGAAATTGAATTAGAAATCAATTTGAAATGAATTTAAAACGAATTTGTATTGGAATATTCAATTTTGATTTGAAATTGAATATGAAGTTGAAACCGTTTTGAAAATGAATTTAAAAACGATTTATAAAGCACGTTTTGAATTAAAATCGATGAAGTATATATTATATATATAATATAATGGCCTGAATAGAACGCGCCGCGCCGCGGCAGTTCGCGAATTTCGACCATTGACTTCGAACGGATATTACGGGAGATCCGACCGTCGGATTCTCCTAAAACCGGAACCGTTGGGTTCGTATCGAAAAGAGCTTTCTAAAGAATATTAGAAACTTGAAATCTAACGGTTGAATTTGGAATTATGTCCAAATCAAATTTGGAAAAGGTCGCTGTAAGTGCAATTCGATGGCCGTTGATGGAAATCGACTGTACGGGCCTTGATAAAATTATTAAAAATATCGATAATTTGTGTAAAATCGTAAGAAATGATTTGTGAAGATTTGGAATGAAAAACTCCATATATGAAAAGATAAAAATAGATTTTTATCGAAATGAACTAGTTTTGAACTAGAATTATAATTCTATTTATTTTTAAATAAATAAGCTGTTATGTTTAAAGCTATGTAATGTTAATTATGATGTATGGTTCCTTTTTGTATGGCCATATGTAGCGATGACCTGTTTTGGTTGTACATATGTTGTATATACACGTAGTGTTACTTTATGTTACTTGATGGATGCTATATATTTTAGGCGTGAATCATGTTGATTCACTACCTTTTCCTTCAAAAAAAAATTATTTTTAAATAAATAAATTGAATTTGAAAAAGGTTTTAAAGGTGACCAGAATTTCTAATAATTGAACTGGAATGGATTTGAATCGAAATTGTCTTTGGAATATTTCGATGTTGGATTTCGTGATGATACTGATATTGTTATGGGAATTTGAAAGATAAATATATATATCATTATTTTCAATACGATATTTTTTAGTTGTAGAATTTGATATTGAATATAAGCCGGTATATTTTCTATTCAGAGCCTTGTATTTAATATCAAATGTGATTTGGGTTTGTCGTGAATGGTGTCTTCATTAACACTGTTCTTAAGCCTAGTTGAGGAAAGATTAAATCTTTTTATTTAGATTTAATGAAGTGTACCAATTAAATAATATTTAATTGGAATTGAATTGATTTTTGGGTTTATCGTGAACAGTGTTTTAAATAACACTTGTTCTTTAACCCGTTAATTAATGAAATGTGATTTTGGGTTGTCGTGAACGGTATCTTCAATAATACGGTTCTTAGACCCAAAGGAGTAAGAAAATCAGAAACTAACTGGAGATTAGTTAAGTTGAATGGTTTCAGAGGTATTGATCTGATGTTGGTTTCGGCCTTCGGGATTAATACTTAGGGAATTGCTCACTTGCTACTTTACGGTTAGGAACTGATTGAAATGTGATGTGATTTTGGGTTTATCATGAACCGTGTTTTAAATGACATTGATTCTTTAACCCAGTCACAGATTAAAACTAAGTGGAGTTTTAATGAATCTTTAATTAGATTGAAATGATCGAGAATGGAGTATCACCAGTTTTGCTCCAGGCGATAGTTAAATCTTTAATTAGATTTGAACGTAAAATGGTAATTGAATTTACCGATAACACCGTGGTGTTAGATATGAAGTATTACCCGTTTTACTTCATGGGATGAATAGGTTGGGATTGGGAAATTAAAACAAATGATTACTTCGGTAAGGTTCGTTAATCCCGACTAGTTTGAATTGATATTCAAAAGAAGATTAAAGAATAAATTCAAGGGATTTATCTTGGATAAAATTAATGGGAACCTTTCCCTATGAATGTGAAATTTAGAAACTAACTGTCGGTTAGCTAAGCAGAATGGTTTTCTGGATATTGATCTGATATTGGTTTCGGCCTTCGGGGTTAATATTTGGGGAATTGTTTTCTTGATTAATTTACGGTTAGTAACAGATGAATTGGAATGAGGCGTACGTTGTGTTTGTGTAACACTTATTTAAAGTATACGCGAGTTATTCGGGAAGGCCGGGTTTATCCCATTCTGAATAACTGATACGACGATAAGTCAGAGATGAAGACGATGGTCGAAGACCGGAGGTCTTCACGTCGTTTGGATAATTACTGATGATCTTGATTGGGATGTACACCCAAGAAGATGGAAACAGTTGGTGATCGTCCAGACGTACTTGGAGATCAATGGATATGCGGGGTACTAGGTGCCTCTGGTTTCGTTCAGACCCAGAACGATCTTGTAAATGGACTGTGTGTCTGACATTGGATTTCAGTCTGTGTGATTGATTTCTATTAAATATATATCTGTTTGGCGGCAGAGAATTTATTCTCTTGCTTAACGCCCTTCTCTGAGACGTACGAGCTCAGGGGTTATATATTGATGGATATCCATCGCATGGAATGAATTGCCTGTGTGGCATGCCTAAGTGGCAAAAATGATCAAGGCTTCTGATTGAAAAGCAAAGTATTGTGGTTGATGATCAAAGCACGGCCTATGTGGCGTAGCTTTGTGTAACGTTTACTTCGCGAGTTTCACACCCGGTATGAACCAAAAACGGGAGAGGACCTCAGGGAGGACATGCGTTTCTTTCTAGCTAGAAGTGGCATCAGTGGTTTTACACGCCCTGACGAGTTTGACTTATGTGGTTGTTGCTGTTGCGAGGCGCCTCGGTTTGATCGGACGATCCGGGTCCGATGGAGTCATTTGTTGGCTCATTTACGCCCCATAGGGCGGAGAGACGTATTGTTCAGGCATTATAATCCACATCGGTGGACCGACCCTGTCGCTCCAAGGGGCAGTTGCGGCTGTTCCGGAGACATGAGCTAGATTGTCTCGAATCGGTAGAGGACGATCCCTGGCCTCGGTTCATAGATGGAAATCCAATTTCCAAATACGTGACATTCACGGTTTTGATTGTAGAGCCTAGTATGGCGACATAGTGGGATTGGTTGCTTATGCCATCTATGATTAATACTTATGATTTGAAGTTGTTTTATACACTATGCACTTATAATAGTATCAAATGATTTGTTTTAAACGTATCAAGCATTCTTGGCTATTATAAGGTAAAAACCCTATCCTCCGGCTTGCGTTGCATTGTGTGATGGGAACTGGGTCTTATAATAGCTTCATTTTTCCTTATTTAGCATTGCGCTGTTTGTTTTATGCACTGGTATTCTTGGGAGGAAACCCATTCCGTGTTATACGGCGTGGTCCCTTGATTTACCTAACTTTAAAATAAAGATTAATAACTGTTTTAGTTCTCACACCAGTCACATGACTGACCTGGAGTTTATTGTTTTAACCTAAACTCTGGGTGCCCTTATTTTGACACGGGCAGCTAGTAGTTTTGGTTTTGCAGATTTATATTCACAGGATCCTGGTTTACAGCTGGAATGATATCCGGAAAGCTCTGTATCCGTATATCTCTTCTAGTTGTGCATTGTATTATTTTCCGCTGCTATGTATTTATATGTAATTTAAATCTCTGATATTTCTGTGTAATATTCATTTATACTCTATATATTCTTGTAATCTGATGGTATTGTTGTAATAACAATGAAATGTTCTTCCGCCTGTGTTCTAGTTTGTCGTGTTCTCAAAACAATTCGTTCTTTCTCTTCTCTTCGGAGACCGGGGAAGTTCGGGTCGTTTCAATATTATATAACTCCACCCCTTATACCCTCCCCCTTCTCTTTGAATCAGTCAAAACCAAAAAAAAACCCCGATGCTTCCCCTAACCGCCGCCCTCATCAGCAACCGCCACCCTCCCCAGATCCGCCTCAGCCTGCCGTCGCCCCCCTCTTCTTCTTCTTCTCCGCTGCTCCCTTAGCCCCCCTTCTGATCGACGAGCCCTCACCAAACCCCATGCCCTGAAACCGCCGATCCACCCACCCGCGCCACCGCCCTCCGCTTCTCTCCCCCTCCGATCAGTCCTCCCTCTCCCCCGTACTCCTTCAATCGCGACGCCAACGAGGACCCCAGACGCCGCTTCCTTAGGTAAAGCTTCAATTCCTTTAGTGAAAGGTGAATTTTATTTTTGTTTTGTTTAATTAATTTTTGCAAATAAAAATCTGAATTTTTATATGAAGAAGGTTTACATTTTTATACGAATGAAATTGTTATAAAGACGAGATTTTTATAGTTGAGAAGACGAGATCTTTATACATGAAAAGGCGATATTTTTATTCATAAAAAGGAACGATTTTTATAATGTATAGATAGTAAAGATTCGATTTTTATATATGTACGATAATAAAAATATGATTTTTATCATACGTGAAGTATAAAAACAATCTTTTTATATAGTAGCAATATTAAAAATACGATTTTTATATTATTTAGATAATAAAAATTCGATCTTTATTATGCAGGAGATATAAAAATATGATTTTTATTCATGTAGAGTAAATAAAAATATAATTTTTATATATGTAGTGAATCAAAAATATAATTTTTATATATGTAGTGAATCAAAAATATGATTTTTATATTATAGAAAGAATAAAAATATGATTTTTATATTATAGAAAGAATAAAAATATGATTTTTATAGGATAGAGAATATAAAAATACGATTTTTATATATGTTGTAGCGAAATAAAAATTCGATTTTTATATAAGTAGCGGATTGAAAATAGAATTTTTATATAATATAGAATATAAAAATATAATTTTTATTTATGTAGCGAAATAAAAATCTTATTTTTATTATATATATAGTGGAATAAAAATGTGATTTTTACAGCGTTGAAATAAAAATGTGATTTTTATTATGAACAGTGTGAATAAAAGTGAGATGGAATGGATAGAAATCAAAAGAGAATTCAGACAGTTCAGAAATAAAGAATGGAGTAGTGGATCCCTCGGTGAGAACTTCTCACTTTAAATCTTCTTTTCTAGTTAAAAATATATACTAGGATGCAGACGGTGTTTAGTAGCACCCAACACCCGTCATCCACAGACCATGGATGGCTTGTATGTTTGATTGTTTGATGTGTTTTGAAAATTGATTGTGTGATGTGAAATAAAATATTTATATAGTTGAAAATATTTTATCGTTAAAAATATTGTTTTTAACGTGTGTGTGTGAATAAAAATATGTGTTTGTTGATTTGAAACCCCACACGGGTGTTGGGATGATATTTTAAGTCCACTCATCCCGATTGATTTGTTGTATGTCGATCGATTGATTGACAGGCTGTTATAAGCGTTAGATATCTATATTTGATGCTTATACAGTGTGGTGCACTTTGGATGATGATTGATTATTTATTGTTGTGATTATATACATGTGTTGTATGGAATCCATATAATTAACATTATATGGTAATTGATTGGGCCTCATTCCAATCGGGAAAATAGAAAAATAATCATGTGTTGAAAATTATCATGTGTTGAATAAAGTATTTTAACAATTTACATCTTTATCATATTTAAAGATTAGAAACTAACTGGAAAATAGATAAGATGAGTGGTTTCCTGGGTATTGATTTGATATTGGTTTCGGCCTTCGGCGTTAATATTTAGGGAATCATTCTCTTACTACTTTACAGTTGGAGTCTGATTTGAAAATCAAACGATAGATACCATAATTTTATAAAGTATATTAAATAATACAAATAGTCATGTGTTGACGGTGCTCATGTGTTGAGAATATTCATGTGTTGAATAAAATATATATTCATGTGTTGAATAGAATAAATATTCATTTGTTGAATAGAATAACGAATTTATTGAAATATATAAAGCCGTGTTGATTATAGTTGCGCTATTTTGACGTGAGCGATATTTATATCGATTATATTCGTTTTTGTAATGAATATAGAAAAGGAAATGATTTCGAAATATAACGTTTTGAAAATATTATCATTTATATAGTAATGATTTGAAATATTCAATTTGGATTTGAAATTGAATATAGAGTTGAAATGGTTTTGAAAACGGATTTAAAATGATTTATAAAATACGTTTTAAAAAGGAAATCGACGAAATATATATATATATATATATAATATATATATATATATTATGTATATAATGGCCTGAATAGAACGCGCCGCGCCGCGACAGTTCGTGAATTTCGACCATTGACTTCGAATGGACGTTGCGGGAGATCCGACCATCGGATTCTCCTGAAACCGGAACCGTTGGGTTCATATCGAGAATTGCTTTCCAATGAATGTTAGAAAATTGAAATCTAATGGTTGGATTTGGAATTATGTCGAAATCAAATTTGGAAAAGGTCGCTGTAAGTGCAGTTCGATGGCCATTGGTGGAAATCGACTGTACGGGCCTTGATAAAATTATTAAAAATATTAATAATTTGTGTAAAATCATAATATGTGAATTGGAAAGAACTGGGATGAAAAACTCCATATTTGAAAAGATAAAAATAGATTTTCATCGAAATGAACTAGTTTTGAACTAGAATTAAAATAAATTTATTTTTGAAATAAATAAATTGAATTTGAAAGTAGTTTTAAAAACAATCAGAATTTCCAATACGTGAATTGGCATGGATTTGAATCGAAATTATCTTCGGAATATTTCGATGTTGAATTTCTTGATTATACAGATATGGTTGTGGAAATTTGAAAGATATATTTTATAACGTTATTTCCAATACGATATTTGTTGGTCGTAAAATTTGATATTGAATATAAGCCGGTATATTTTCTATTCAGAGTCTTGTATTTAATTTCAAATGTGATTTGGGTTTGTCGTGAATGGTGTCTTCATTAACACTGTTCTTAAGCCCAGTTGAGAAAAAGATTAAATCTTTCTATTTAGATTTAATGAAGTGTACCAATTAAATAATGTTTAATTGGAATTGAATTTGAATGTGATTTTGGGTTTATCGTGAACCGTGTTTTAGATGACATTGGTTCTTTAACCCAGTTAAAGACAGGAAATTGATTTTTGAAAAGATTAAAACTAAGTGGAGTTTTAATGAATCTTTAATTAGATTGAAATGTGAATGGATAATTTAAATTATCAAATCTGAAAGGTGATCGAGAATGTAGTACCACCAGTTTTGCTCCAAAGCGATAGTTAAATCTTTAATTAGATTTGAAAGTGAAATGGTAATTAATATTTATCGATAACACTGTGGTGTTAGATATGGAGTATTTCCAATTTTATTCATGGGATAAATAGGTTGGGATTGGGAAATAAAATAAACAATTACTTCGGTGTGGTTCGCTAATCCCGACTAGTTTAGAAAACCATAATAGGGTTTGAAATGATATCCAAAGGAAGATTAAAGAATAAATTTAAAAGAATTTATCTTTGATAAAATTAATGGGAACCTTTCCCTAAGATTGTGATTTTTTGAATAAAGGAATATTCTGAATTGGAATGAGGCGTTTGTTGTGTTTGTGTAACATTTGTTTATTATATACGTGGGTTATTCGGAAAGGCCGGGTTTATACCCATTCTGAATAACCGATTCGGCGATAAGTCGAAGATGAAGACGGTGGTTGAAGACTGGAAGTCTTCACATCGTTTGGGTGATTACTGATGATCTCGATTGGGCTGTACACCCAAGGGGAGAGAAGCAGTTGGTGATCGTCCAGACGTACTTGGAGATCGATGGATATGCGAGGAAAGTGCCTCCGGTTTTGTTCAGACCCAGAACGAACTTGTAAATGGACTGTGTGTCTGACATTGGATTTTATTCTGTGTTGATTGATCTCTATTAAATATACATCTGTTTGGCGGCGGAGAATTTATTCTCTTGCTTAACGCCCTTCTCTGAGACGTACGAGCTAAGAGGTTGTATATCGATGGACATCAGTCGCATGGAGTGAATTGCCAGTGTGGCACGCGTAAGTGGCAATTGATCAAGGCTTCTGTTGAAAAGCAAAGTCTTGTGGTTGATGATCAAGCACGGCCTGTGTGGCGCAACTTTGTGTATAACGTGAATTCACGAGCCTCACACCTCGGTACGAGTAAAAAACGGGATACGGACCGTTGGGAGAACACGACGTTACTTTCTAGCTATGGGTGGTGTCAGTGCTTAAACTGGCTGACATTTATATACTTTTCACCTGTGTTGTTGTTGGATGAGGCGCCTCGATATTAGGTCTGTTAGGACCAGGAAACGTGTGTTCAGGAATTGCCAATCCTCAAAAGTAAGAGAGGACCGGTCCAACCGATTCCAAGGATCATAGTGGGGTCCAGGGACATTTGCTAGAGTGTCTCGAATGGAGAGGAGCTTGCCCCTTGCCTCGACTCATGACGTAAATCCAATTCCCAATACGTGATATTGCGGTTTTATTTGTAGAACCTAGTATGGCGACATAGTGGGATGGGGCACTTATGCCGCCTATGATTGATATTTATGATTGAAATTGTTTTGACACTATACACTTATTATAGTATCAAATAATGTGTTTTAAATGTATCAAGCATTCTTTGGCTATTATAAGGTAAAAACCCTATCCTCCGGCTTGTGTTGCATTGTGTGATGGGACCTGAGTCTTATAATAGCTTCATTTTTCCTTATTTAGCATTGCGCTGTTTGTTTTATGCACTGGTATTCTTGGGAGGAAGCCCGTTCCATGTTATACGGCGTAGTCCCTTGATTTACCTAACTCTAAAATAAAGATTAATAACTGTTTTGGTTCTCACACCAGTCACATGACTGACCTGGAGTTTATTGTTTTAACCTAAACTCTGGGTGCCCTTATTTTCGACACGGGCAGCTAGTAGTTTTGGTTTTGCAGATTTATATTCACATGATCCTGATTTACAGCTGGAACGATGCTCGGAAAGCTCTGTATCCGTGCATCACTTTCAGTTGTGTTTTATATTGTTTTTCTGCTGCTATGTAATTTATTGTAATCTCTGATATTTTCTGTGTAATATTTATTCATACTCTGTATATTCTTGTATCTGATGGAATTGTTGTAATAAACAATGAAATGTTCTTCTATCTGCGTTCTGATTCGTCTTGTCCTCAATTCTATCCGTGCTTTCCTTCACGGGGAAGTTCGGGTCGTCTCATTTTGGTATCAGAGCTTTGGTTTACAGAGCTCGAGAATAAGACACATTAGAACCGAACGAAAGAATTCATCAGATATTGGATTAGTAATATCCAATTAGAATGACTCGTTAGAGATAGGATCAGTAGTATCCTAGAACGAGTGTGAAGAGTATATATTTCAAATGAAAACAAATTTTTTTTGAAATTTAAATCGTTTTATACGTATTTGAATATTTATTTATTTTGAATTTGGACAATCCAATATATAAAGATTTCGCGTATACGCGTCATGAACGTATATTCGAAGTTTTAATATACTGGATAGATATAGAATCACATTCTAGACACCCGGGGATGATTCTGATGATGGTGCATCATCATCAGTGTTCGTGTTCGAGTTTCGAAGGTGTGATATCTATATATTTCCATTAGACTGGTGTGAGAACCAAAACTAGATAGATTTATTGTTGTGATTTGGCATCAAAAACATGATTTTCTATATATGTATCAAAATTATGAATTTGAAATTCTAATCCACTAATTGATTGATGGTTGTGTTGTTTGTTTATTGGTTTGATAATTTTAACCATTTAGCCTAGTAGAACCGAATATTAAATTGTATTGAAAATTGGTCGCATTTGCATGCATATACATGTACTTACATTGAACAGGTCATAGCAAGGAGGCTAGAGCAGAAGAATAAAATTGTTTGCCCGACAAGTAGGTACATGTTTACCATAATTTACTGTTTTGTTTGGGTGATAATGATTTTATTAGCCGATTGGCTTTTTCTTTTTCTTTTGGATTGAAGAAGGCCATGAGAGGCTATATGAAATATCCCGAAGTCCCCGGTGCAGGGGAGGTTATGGTGAATTTTTTTGAAAATTTAGGGTGTTAGCCAAATTTTTGAAAAATTTGAGAAGTTCTTAGATACTGAAAAGTTGAAGAACTTAGGCCGTAACGAAAATAGTGAAAGTTGAGTTGATTTGTTAAACAACTTTCGGCTTCGTTCCTTTTCGGGGACGAAAAGTTTTAAGTGGTGGAGAATGTAACAACCCGGAAATGCGAGCCAGTTTAAATTTTTTATTTTGGCAATTTTAACAAAGTTTGAATATTTAAAATAGATTATTTTAAATAATATCGACGAAAAATTTATTTTGAATTGAATTCGAACGTATATATTTATATACGTCGTCGTTAGAATATAAATAATTATATATAATTATAAAAGGAATTGAAAATGGCGCGGTAGTTCGATAATTCGATTTCAAATTTCAATTGAACATACCGGGTGCAAAATAAACCGGATTTTATCAAAACCAAAAATACTAGAATCTAATTGAGGATATCTTTCCAGCGAATCCGAAAAATCGAAATTTCATAGCGGGAATCAAAAGTTACGTCCAGTTGAAAATTCAGAATAGTCGTTATGGAATTCTGGCCCTTAAAAATGGGAATTTTGCAAACAACCTCGGATTTCGACGAAACCACTTTTGTTGGATCCGCGATGTCAAGTTATTGCTAGGTTTCAGATTTCGTAATTTTTTGAATCAATATGTGAGCGTGGCAAAGGAAAACGCGTTTGACCAGTTTCAGTTGATTTTAATCGACTGGAAAATGGCCAATTTTCAAACGGTCTCAGAATTCGATGAAACTAGTTTTGTTAGGACCGTATCGTTGATACGAAGTTAGAAAATATTTTTCGGGAATTTTTAGAGTCAGTATGTGACCCCGGTAAATTGAAATGCGCGTTCAAATTCAATATATAGAGTTATATGTTGATTTTGACGAAAACTTACCGAAACGATCGAATGAGCTTACGATACATATCCCATTGTGTTCGGAATGGGGGTAATTAGCTATGGGCGACAGTCGGTGGGTCTGATTTCGAGTTCGAATGAAAAAGTTACTTTTTGAAATCAATAAATAATTAAATATATATTATATAACTCCACCCCTTATACCCTCCCCCTTCTCTTTGAATCAGTTAAAACCAAAAGAAAAAAAAAACCCGATGCTTCCCCTAACCGCCGCCCTCATCAGCAACCGCCACCATCGGCTGCCACCGCCGCCCTCCCCAAATCCACCTCAGCCTGCCGTTGCCCCCCTTCTTCTTCCTCTCCGCTGCTTCCTTAGCCCCCCTTCCGATCGACGAGCCCCCACCAAACCCCATGCCCTGAAACCGCCGATCCACCCACCCGCGCCACCGCCCTCCGCTTCTCTCCCCCTCCGATCAGTCCTCCCTCTCCCCCGTACTCCTTCAATCGCGACGCCAACGAGGACCCCAGACGCCGCTTCCTTAGGTAAAGCTCCAATTCCTTTAGTGAAAGGTGAATTTTATTTTTGTTTTGTTTAATTAATTTTTGCAAATAAAAATCTGAATTTTTATATGAAGAAGGTTTACATTTTTATACGAATGAAATTGTTATAAAGACGAGATTTTTATAGTTGAGAAGACGAGATCTTTATACATGAAAAGGCGATATTTTTATTCATAAAAAGGAACGATTTTTATAATGTATAGATAGTAAAGATTCGATTTTTATATATGTACGATAATAAAAATATGATTTTTATCATACGTGAAGTATAAAAACAATCTTTTTATATAGTAGCAATATTAAAAATACGATTTTTATATTATTTAGATAATAAAAATTCGATCTTTATTATGCAGGAGATATAAAAATATGATTTTTATTCATGTAGAGTAAATAAAAATATAATTTTTATATATGTAGTGAATCAAAAATATAATTTTTATATATGTAGTGAATCAAAAATATGATTTTTATATTATAGAAAGAATAAAAATATGATTTTTATATTATAGAAAGAATAAAAATATGATTTTTATAGGATAGAGAATATAAAAATACGATTTTTATATATGTTGTAGCGAAATAAAAATTCGATTTTTATATAAGTAGCGGATTGAAAATAGAATTTTTATATAATAGAGAATATAAAAATATAATTTTTATTTATGTAGCGAAATAAAAATCTTATTTTTATTATATATATAGTGGAATAAAAATGTGATTTTTACAGCGTTGAAATAAAAATGTGATTTTTATTATGAACAGTGTGAATAAAAGTGAGATGGAATGGATAGAAATCAAAAGAGAATTCAGACAGTTCAGAAATAAAGAATGGAGTAGTGGATCCCTCGGTGAGAACTTCTCACTTTAAATCTTCTTTTCTAGTTAAAAATATATACTAGGATGCAGACGGTGTTTAGTAGCACCCGACACCCGTCATCCACAGACCATGGATGGCTTGTATGTTTGATTGTTTGATGTGTTTTGAAAATTGATTGTGTGATGTGAAATAAAATATTTATATAGTTGAAAATATTTTATCGTTAAAAATATTGTTTTTAACGTGTGTGCGTGTGAATAAAAATATGTGTTTGTTGATTTGAAACCCCACACGGGTGTTGGGATGATATTTGAAGTCCATTCATCCCGATTGATTAGTTGTATGTCGATTGATTGATTGGCAGGCTGTTATAAGCGTTAGATATCTATATTTGATGCTTATACAGTGTGGTGCACTTTGGATGATGATTGATTATTTATTGTTGTGATTATATACATGTGTTGTATGGAATCCATATAATTAACATTATATGGTAATTGATTGGGCCTCATTCCAATCGGGGAAATAGAAAAATAATCATGTGTTGAATAAAGTATTTTAACAATAAAATTTACATCTTTATCATATTTAAAGATTAGAAACTAACTGGAAAATAGATAAGATGAGTGGTTTCCTGGGTATTGATCTGATATTGGTTTCGGCCTTCGGCGTTAATATTTAGGGAATCATTCTCTTACTACTTTACAGTTGGAGTTTGATTTGAAAATTAAACGATAGATACCATAATTTTATAAAGTATATTAAATAATACAAATAGTCATGTGTTGACGGTGCTCATGTGTTGAGAATATTCATGTGTTGAATAAAATATATATTCATGTGTTGAATAGAATAAATATTCATTTGTTGAATAGAATAACGAATTTATTGAAATATATAAAGCCGTGTTGATTATAGTTGCGCTATTTTGACATGAGCGATATTTATATCGATTATATTCGTTTTTTTATGAATATAGAAAAGAAAATGATTTCGAAATATAACGTTTTGAAAATATTATCATTTATATAGTAATGATATGAAATATTCAATTTGGATTTGAAATTGAATATAGAGTTGAAATGGTTTTGAAAACGGATTTAAAACAATTTATAAAATACGTTTTAAAAAGGAAATCGACGAAATATATATATAATATATATATATATATATATGTATAATGGCCTGAATAGAACGCGCCGCGCCGCGGCAGTTCGTGAATTTCGACCATTGACTTCGAATGGACGTTGTGGGAGATCCGACCGTCGGATTCTCTTGAAACCGGAACCGTTGGGTTCGTATCGAGAATAGCTTTCCAATGAATGTTAGAAATTTGAAATCTAACGGTTGGATTTGGAATTATGTTCAAATCAAATTTGGAAAAGGTCGCTGTAAGTGCAGTTCGATGGCCATTGGTGGAAATCAACTGTACGGGCCTTGATAAAATTATTAAAATTATTAATAATTTGTGTAAAATCATAATATGTGAATTGGAAAGAACTGGGATGAAAAATTCCATATTTGACAAGATAAAAATAGATTTTTATCGAAATGAACTAGTTTTGAACTAGAATTAAAATCAGTTTATTTTTGAAATAAATAAATTGAATTTGAAAGTGGTTTTAAAAATAATCAGAATTTCCAATACGTGAATTGGGATGGATTTGAATCGTAATTATCTTCGGAATATTTCGATGTTGAATTTCATGATTATACAGATATGGTTGTGGAAATTTGAAAGATATATTTTATATTGTTATTTCCAATACGATATTTGTTGGTCGTAAAATTTGATATTGAATATAAGCCGATATATTTTCTATTCAGAGTCTTGTATTTAATTTCAAATGTGATTTGGGTTTGTCGTGAATGGTGTCTTCATTAACACTGTTCTTAAGCCCAGTTGAGAAAAAGATTAAATCTTTCTATTTAGATTTAATGAAGTGTACCAATTAAATAATGTTTAATTGGAATTGAATTTGAATGTGATTTTGTGTTTATCGTGAACCGTGTTTTAGATGACATTGGTTCTTTAACCCAGTTAAAGACAGGATATTGATTTTTGAAAATATTAAAACTAAGTGGAGTTTTAATAAATCTTTAATTAGATTGAAATGTGAATGGATAATTTAAATTATCAAATCTGAAAGGTGATCGAGAATGGAGTACCACCAGTTTTGCTCCAAAGCGATAGTTAAATCTTTAATTAGATTTGAACGTGAAATGGTAATTAATATTTACCGATAACACCGTGGTGTTAGATATGGAGTATTACCAGTTTTCTCCATGGGATAAATAGGTTGGGATTGGGAAATAAAATAAATAATTACTTCGGTGTGGTTCGCTAATCTCGACTAGTTTGGAAAACTATAATAGGGTTTGAAATGATATCCAAAGGAAGATTAAAGAGTAAATTTAAAAGAATTTATCTTTGATAAAATTAATGGGAACCTTTCCCTAAGAATGTGATTTTTTGAATAAAGGAATATTCTGAATTGGAATGAGGCGTTTGTTGTGTTTGTGTAACATTTGTTTATTATATACGTGGGTTATTCGGAAAGGCCGGGTTTATACCCATTCTGAATAACCGATTCAGCGATAAGTCAAAGATGAAGACGGTGGTTGAAGACCGGAAGTCTTCACATCGTTTTTGTGATTACTGATGATCTCGATTGGGCTGTACACCCAACAGGAGAGAAGCAGTTGGTGATCGTCCAGACGTACTTGGAGATCGATGGATATGCGAGGAAAGTGCCTCCGGTTTCGTTTAGACCCAGAACGAACTTGTAAATGGACTGTGTGTCTGACATTGGATTTTATTCTGTGTTGATTGATCTCTATTAAATATACATCTGTTTGGCGGCGAAGAATTTATTCTCTTGCTTAACGCCCTTCTCTGAGACGTACGAGCTCAGAGGTTGTATATCGATGGACATCGGTCGCATGGAGTGAATTGCCAGTGTGGCACGCGTAAGTGGCAATTGATCAAGGCTTCTGTTGAAAAGCAAAGTCTTGTGGTTGATGATCAAAGCACGGCCTGTGTGGCGCAGCTTTGTGTATAACATGAATTCGCGAGCCTCACACCTCGGTATGAGTCAAAAACGAGATACAGACCGTTGGGAGAACACGACGTTTCTTTCTAGCTATGGGTGGTGTCAATGCTTAAACTGGCTGACATTTATATACTTTTCACCTGTGTGGTTGTTGGATGAGGCGCCTCGATATTAGGTCTGTTTGGACCAGGAAACGTGTGTTCAGGAATTGCCAATCCTCAAAAGTAAGAGAGGACCGGCCCAACCGATTCCAAGGATCATAGTGGGGTCCTGAGACATTTGCTAGAGTGTCTCGAATGGAGAGGAGCTTTCCCCTTGCCTCGACTCATGACGGAATACATGATATTGCGGTTTTATTTGTAGAACCTAGTATAGCGACATAGTGGGATGAGGCACTTATGCCGCCTATGATTGATATTTATGATTGAAATTGTTTTGACACTATACACTTATTATAGTATCAAATAATGTGTTTTAAACGTATCAAGCATGCTTTGGCTATTATAAGGTAAAAACCCTATCCTCCGGCATGTGTTGCATTGTGTGATGGGACCTGGGTCTTATAATAGCTTCATTTTTCCTTATTTAGCATTGCGCTGTTTGATTTATGCACTAGTATTCTTGGGAGGAAGCCCATTCCGTGTTATACGGCGTAGTGCCTTGATTTACCTAACTTTAAAATAAAGATTAATAACTGTTTTAGTTCTCACACCATTCACATGACTAACCTGGAGTTTATTGTTCTAACCTAAACTCTGGGTGCCCTTATTTTCGACACGGGCAGCTAGTAGTTTTGGTTTTGCAGATTTATATTCACAGGATCCTGATTTACAGCTGGAACGATGCTCGTAAAGCTCTGTATCCGTGCATTACTTTCAGTTGTGTTTTATATTGTTTTTCCGCTGCTATGTAATTTATTGTAATCTCTGATATTTTCTGTGTAATATTTATTCATACTCTGTATATTCTTGTATCTGATGGAATTGTTGCAATAAACAATGAAATGTTCTTCTGTCTGCGTTCTGATTCGTCTTGTCCTCAATTCTATCTGCGCTTTCCTTCGCGAGGAAGTTCGGGTTGTCTCATCTTCTGTTCTCACTCTCTACTCATTACTCTCTGAATCGAAGTGCTATTGAAGAGTTATAGGGCTGTTGTAATTATTTGGGATAGTTTTGGAAACAGTGTGTTCCTTGTAGTCGTGAAATCAAGGACGGAATTGGTGTTAACCTTGTAGTCGGTAAATCAAGGGGAATATACTTGATTAAGGGTGTTTGAATCATTGGTAATCTTGTAGCCATGAAATTAAGAGTGTTGGAATTAGTGGTAACCTTGTGGCCGTGAAATCAAGGGTGTTGTACTTGGATATTGATATAGTAAAAAAACTCTATGCAATCCAGCATTGTGTGGGACTAGACGTAGGAGTAATCCGAACTAGTATAAAATTCGGTGTTCTTTTCTTTTCTGCATCTTATTTTTGTTTATTTCTGTGTTTATGTTTGATTCTTTGTCTGTGATCATCTCTATGGTGTGTTATTCATATAGTAGATCATATTAGTTTTAGATTTTCTTAAAATCCTTGAAAACACTATTTACCCCCTCTAATGTTAGTTTTGCCTTAACTACCCATTCCTTATTCCCTAACAATCAAATCCTACCACCCATCACTTTTGATCAGTCCCCCTCCTTTTAATCTTTGGCTGTCCTGATCATAAACCACAATGCATATTCAGATTTTTCAACACTTGGATTGACCAACCTAGTTTCCATGATGTTGTTAAGGATGTGTGGTCAACTAGCTTTCATGGCAACCCATTGTTTATTCTCCAAGCCAATTTTAAACACACAAAAAGTCCCCTGTGTGCATGGAGCATGGCCACTTTGGCAGAGGAACCAAACTTTCTACCACTCTTCAAAACGAATTACAACAAGTACAAATTAATCTTCACAATGATCCCTCTAACAACACACTTTCTATCAGGAGCATGAATTGACAGTGAAATTAATACAAGCCCACGATGTTGAAGACAACATGCTCAAGCAAAAGTGTCGTGACAGCTGGGATAAGCTAGGCGATAAGAACTCTTCTTTCTATCACAACTACCTCAAATCTAGAGTCAGTTCCAAAATGATATACACCATTCTGGATGATAACAACCTTCTATGCGAGGATCAAGCATCGATTGCTAATGCTTTCTTAAATCACCATACTGGCCTTCTTGGATCTAACGACATGCCCACCATTGATACATCTATTTTAGACAATATTTCATTCCCCAGCTTAACTCCAGTTCTACAGACCATGATATGCGATGAGGTGACTGAGGATGAAATTAACAAGTCCTGTTTGATATTCCTGAAAGTAGTACTGGGGGACTGGACGGGTTCAATTCATGTTTCTTCACTTCATGCTAGGATATCATTAGGGTATTATTTATTAAAGCCATCAAAAACTTCTTCAGAAGCAGTCAAATGCTAAATGGAATCAATGTAACTATTATCTGTCTTATACCGAAAGTGAAGTACCCTACCAAGGTAGACCAATTTCATCCGATAAGTTGCTGCAATACAACTTATAAGTGTATATCGAAAATACTTGCTCATAGACTTAGCCTCAATCTTCCAGACTTAATTTTTACGAACCAAAGCGCCTTCTTACAAGATAGAAGAATAAAAGATAACATCCTTATGTCTTACGAACTCCTAAGGGGATACGACAGCTCCTCGCTTAGCCCCCGATGTTGTTTGAAAATTGATCTGCGTAAGGCCTATTATGAATCCATAAATTGGTCTTCGGTAACCTATGCTATGCAGCACATAAACTTCCTTTACAATACATTAAGTGGATCGAAACCTGTATATCTACACCATATTTTTTTAGTTCTTGCCAATGGCAAGTCACCTGTTACTTTCAAAGAAAACATGGAATTCATCAAGGTGATCCGTAGATTTCCTTCCTATTTTTGCTGATTATGGGAATGCTTACATTATTTGTGAATGTCAAATACACCAGTACAAAAATAAAGTACCACCTGAAATGTCATGACCCTCTAATACCTTCCCTTTGCTTTGCGGATGACTTGATGATTTTTACTAAACCCAAGGAGGCATCCCTACAAGCTCTTTTCCACACTCTGAATGGTTTCAAACTGGCTACTGGCCTCACCATTAATCATAACAAGTCTCTCATCCTCATAACATGCCTTACCATTATGTTGAGTTATGCCTAGCTGCTGCTTACAAGATATGACTTGGAGCTACTAGGGTGGCTTATCTCGGTGTCCCTCTTACCTCCTCTAAAATTACAACCACTCAATGCCTACCACTCTATGAGAAAATTATTAGAAAGATGAATATGTGATATAATAAGAGTTTAACGCAGGGTGGTAGATTAACGATCATCAAATCCATAATTTTTCCTATGCAAGTGTAGTACTCTAGAATCTTGATCCTTCCTAAAAAAAATATTCTTAATCTCATTCGTCGAGTTTGCTATCACTTTTTATAGACAGGTAATCCTTATTCAAAGAAACCAAGTCCTATATCTAATGCAAAATTATTTCAACCGGTCAAAAGTAGTGATTTGGGTGTGATTGACCTTGTAAAATGGAATGAAGCTTCTTTCACAGTGAAATTTAATGATATTTTAATTGGAAGGAAGTTCATATGGTTAACATGGTGCAAGAAGCATTATACAGGAGCCGAAGATTTATTGGGTGCTGAGAAGAAATCTAATGGCAGTTGGATATAAAGGAGCATAATAAATGTGAGAGACAAGTGGATTGTTCACCTACAACAGACTATATCCCCAACGTCACAAGTTTTGTTCTAGAATAGTCCTTGGGTATGTAGAGGATCTATCCTGAGAGATAAGCAAAGTTATAGTGAAATTAGACAAACTGGTGTACCCTTTTCAGCTAAGGCGATAGATCATATCAATAATGGTCGAATCATTGTTCCATACTCGAGCAATACTAATATTAGAAACCTACGGAGCATGATAGACATAATGAAGCCAAAACAGACAGACAACAATGATTCTCTATGGGGTGAGCAGGCAAAACAACACACTGTCAAATTGGCTTATAATCTGTTAACTAGTAATATGGAGCTCCCAGAAGACCCTTAGGCTGTGAGAGTTTGGGACATGTCTGGAACGCAAAAGCAAAACCTATTTATGTGGAGAATGATAAAGAATGGGCTCCTAACTAAGAGTAAATTAGGTAGCATGGGTTTAGGAATTAGTAGTGAGTGTAATATATGTTACACTGAGATTGAAATGAACCTGCACTTGTATTTTGAATGTAAGATGAGCTACGCTATATGGGGTAGAATACTTGATGCGGGGGTATCGTTCACCATCTCAAAATAGCATGGAAGATTGGTTTACCATATTTAAAGTGACAAGATGGAGAAGTGGATGTTCGAAAGTCCTATTGCTATCCTTAAAGACTGTATTGTTGGAAATTTGGAAAGAGAGGAACTTGCGTGTAACGACCCACATTCTACGCATCACAGGATCGTAGAATATTTATTTCTTTCACATACGACTTAGTCGTATGGTCATGTAACTTTGGGAGACGATTATTGGGTCATTTCCCATGTTCATGATTTTTGCCGATTTTCAAATGACCGTTTTGCCCCTAGCTGATCTTGTTTTGACCGTAACTTTTGACTGGAAATGAATTTTGACCTGAAACCACTTCCATTGGCTCCAGATGATGGTTTACAATTCCGTAGAGTGGTCACATTAGCCAAACGGACTCACCATTTGGGAGATATGGCTGAAACAAGGTTTAGAAGGTGAAAAACAGCTTAACCGGGCCTAATTAGGGTGATTAGCAAGAAGGCCCATGACCCATTTCGGGATTAGAGATGTATAGGAGCTGATTAGGGTTAGAAAACATTTCTTTCAGCCGCCACTTTCATTCTTGGAACCCTAGCAATGACCTCCAACACCCAAATCAACTTCTAATCACTTTCTAATCAAGTTTTGGCTTAATCAACATCAAATCAAGGAAGATCTTCACCAAATCAGTATTAGAGCTGATGTTAGACATTAGTATTCACCCAAATCAACGAGGTTTCAGTTCTGAAAATTTTATTTGTGGCAAAGGTGAGTGATTAGCATTGTTTTGATACTAATTATGGTTAGTTAAGGATAATTAGTGTTGATTAGCGAATTTATACCCTAATAAATTTTGGAAAAATATTTATAAATTCTTAAATAATGTTTTAGACCTCTGTTGGAAACTTGGGTTAATTTGATTAAGTTTTACTAATCATACCATTAGTTTTGCCTAAACATGCTTAAGGGAAATTATGGGATTTTGGGTATGTTTGATCCATTTTACATGCTATAGTGATTGTTTTGGTGTTTATGATTGATTGTACATGTTTCTATGAATGTGTGGTATGTTTTGTGATTGATAAGAACTGTTAGATTGGTCGAAAACGCCGTCGTATGGCGTAAAACAGTCGCTGGAAAGTCGCAGGAAATATGCAGGGTTTCGAACCGGATCGGATCGGATTATTGGGCTCGGATCGGATAGGGGAACCGGGCAAGTGGACTCGATTCGGATTGGAACTTAGCATAAGAGGCTTGGCGAGAAGGAATGCCATTTGCTTAGAATTGGAGTTGGGCAGGGGATCGGATCGGAGAGACCAACAAGGGATCAGATCGGAAGCAAGGGCGTAGGGATCAAACTAGAGCTAGGGGGCGGGATCGGGTCGGAGGACCAAGCTTGGAGCTGGAGTTGGAGCGAAGCACTGGATCGGATCGGGACATCTAGGAGGGAGCAACCACCGAACCAGGCATAGGGCATCCGAATCAAACCAGGGCTGGAGGACCGAACAGAGATGGAATGGATCAAGGCATGAGTCAGAACCACCGAACCGAACCGGATCGGGACCACCGAACCGAACCAAATGTATACTTTTACCTCATCGTGACGACTCTTTTGAAGACCAACTCTAGTTCGACCAAAACCCGAGATGCAAAGGAAGTCCAATTGAGGAGCTTTGACTCAGGATCCAGTTGGGAACAAATGAGTGAGCTTCATGATTGGGCTTCGCCGCGGGACGTGTGCTAAGGGGTTATCGATGTCTGTAACTTTGAATCACTATGTGTAGGGAGTACGTGAACGGATTCAGGGCCATAGTGGCCTAGGTACGACTAAAGAGCTAAAGACCAATGAAGTGGGGTCATTTGTAAAGATTTGGTCATGACTCCATGTGGTAAGCTTGGTAGTAGCAGTAGTTGTACAAGTCGAACTCCGTCACTACTTCGATAGGTCTAGTGATCGACAGTGGTGGACATCGTATGCTTTACGCACTGAGTGAGAGATGTGAGGATGGTTGTTATGGTTGATTTGTTTGCCATCATTATGACATGTCCACCCCCACCCTCCTTATCTTTACACCATCTGTTCAGTGGCACCTTAGAGTATTGTACAGTATATAGTGCTAACTCTTTGGTTGTAGGTCCAGGTTCAGGTATGGTTTAGTATACCTGTTATTATTCTGTTTAGCTTCTTATCGCTCATACCAGACTTTTTGTCTGACCCAGAGTTTTATGTCTCTTCTTATTACTCTGGGTGCTCTCACGAGCAGACTAGAGACAGGTTTGCTGGGTATGCACGGGTAGCTGATCCGGAGATGAGCAGGAGGCTTCCACGTATGATACATATAGTATTCTCCCTGTGTTGTTAAAGATCACTGCTTGGGAATTAGTAGTGCATCTTCTACTTTAGCTTTCTTTTGTTTTAGAGACAGTAATATGGGAAGTTGTAATAAGCTGTATTTGGATTTCCGCTGCTATGTTGGTTTAGTTTTCAGCTTATGCACTGTCTCGCCTGTTTTATGTCAAGATTATGTTATTATTATATTTTGTTCCATGTGCTGTGGACATTCTACAGGTTCCTTGTTAGTTCATTCTCTTCTTTCCCTTCTTTGGCGACCGTCCCGTGCTAGTCGGGCATGTGTACAGCGCACCTTCGGAGGAAATGTAGGCTGGTGCGGGGCGGGCCGTCACACTGCGGGCTTTGAAACCAAAGCAAGAAATGAAAATGAAATTGTATTCTGTTGTTTGAAGGTCATAAGTGGTAGGGTGCTAATGTGGGGGGATGAACTTAATACTATTTTAGAAGATAAATATGTTTATGATAGATGGCTTGGTTTTGTATTTAGCCCGAGCCTGCTTGGTTTTTGTTTAGCCCAAGCTTTTGTATTTATGCTTTTTATTAATAGAAAGAGGTAAGAGTCCTCTATAAAACCCTACTTAACTTGCAAAAAAACAACAATGGGTCTTTACAAACAATCAAAAGACAACGATGTCGATTAGATACGAAGGTGAAATCAGGATCATCATCCTATAACATTTCCTCATGCTTTGTTAAAGTTAACACTGGTTAAGCTCAACTTCAGTAGATACAATGTGAAAAACTATTGGGAAAAAGACCAAGTAATTTTTTTACATCATTAAAGTAAAAATAATGCACAAAATAGGCAAATTGCAATAGCACAGGAATGTCAAATGTTTTATATAAGAATACTACAACTATTTGACATTGTAATATATGATATCTCATCAAATATAACAGAAAAAAATCAAAACATATCAAAAGAAAAAATTTCAAGTAAACAAATAGCATTTCCAATATTAACTTAAAATATAAAATAACAATATAAATATACGAAATAAATAAAATACAACATCGATGGTTTGCCACAAGAACACGGCTAATATTTGACATTGAAATGTAACAAAGAAATTAAAACGTACCAAAAAATATTTGCTAAGTAAATATACTTACATTTGTGATTCTAATTTAATAAAAATAACAACAAACTGGTCAAACAAAATGATAAATTGAAACAACACAAGCTTACCGAATATTTTCCATAAAAATATGACAAGTATTTGACATGCAAATACTTGATTAAATGAAATATTAAACACATATATTATAAATTTCAAAACTAAATCATACCTTAATTGTTCTTAATATTAAAATACATAATACTACATTGCACTCTACCTTTTGTAAAAGTCCCAATAAGAAAGTTTAAAGGATAACAATAATTAAATTCATAGTTTCATATTTCATACCCAACAAAAACTCTCTTAAATTGGTGACTAATAGGACCATCTTAAAGTCAAAAAGTACTACTAAGATCACAAACATCCACAACTCCATAAAAACCAAACGATGATACAAAATATATCATTCCTAAAGTTCTTTTTCCAAAGCCAATATTTTCTTAGTGTAAGCTAAATAGTAATTTAACACTTAATAATTGGTCTGAAATAAATGAACAATATCTTTCATTTTCATTAGAGGATTCAAATGAACAAAATCAACAATCAATTTCTTACCTAATTTTCTTGAAACACGTGGATGGTTAAATATACGATACCAGCACCATACAAATGGTTGAGTTGCATAGAATTAAAAACAAAACAAAGAAGCCTATAGGTTAAAAATACAACAAATATGAATGTGAAAAGTATAATCTTCCAATGAATAGATAGTGTAACTCAAGCCCTGTCATTTTTAACAACTTCAACTTTATATTCATTCTTAATACAATATACATCATAAGATACAGTTGGAACTACTAAACATCACCAGCAAATCTTTGACAAGCACAAGCAAACACTAGATTGCTAGAATCATGTTTTAGCAGTTGTACGAAGCAGAATTAGAATCATCCAAAGAAAAAAACTGTTGAAGAAGCAGACGAGCCACCTCGATAAAGGATGTGTAGTTAATACCCTGCAATATCCCATAGCAGACTTCTACCGCTATGATTTTCCAAAATTGCCCCTAAATAGCTCTCCTGCTTTAAACCCTCTTTATTTCACTATTCCCAATATGTCTCGTTATTTCCGGTATATTCCACTTTTACTGCTGTACCTTCTATAAAAGAAATGAAGTGATAAATGATATTTATACGTTATAAAAATTATCAAATTAGTAGTTTAATTGAATTTTTAACATACTGTGATGACTTAGATTTTCAACCTTTGAAAGTCAACATTTAATACTTCCGAGTACTCAAATGTCGGAATTTCGAACGTCGGAATTCGCATCGCCTGGGATGACGACACATTAGAAACAACACAATGAAACAGAATAACATTTTATTACTACAACAACATGATTACATGACATCATCAGAGTATGACATACCCAGTTATACAGACAACTGGATGCAAAATAGAACAGTGAAAACACAACTAAAATAAACCGGTGAATTCAAAAACGTCCATCTTCACCTTACAAAGCTCCAAACCACAAAAGCTCCAAAATCCAAAGAAAGCTCCAACAAAACTCCACAGAAAGACTCCAAAATTCTCCTAACAAGACCTGACCAAAATGTTCCAAGATGCTATACTAGAACCTGTAACTAGGCTGCCCATGTGGAAAATTATGGGCACCCAGTGTTTAAGGGAAACAAATAAGCTCCAGGTCAGTCATGGAACTGATGTGAGAATGTAACAACCCGGGGTTTTCGACTCCGAAAATCAACACAAAACTACCATGTTGACTATTCAGACATCGGAAATACCTAATCATTAATAGAAAGAAGTTAGAGGGTGGGAATATATAAGATAGAAAATTAGAATAGAAGAAGAAGAAGATCACCATAGAACATAATCAGAGTAATACGAATCGCACGGCGGAACGAATAAAATATAATATATAACAAAACTTTGTAATAAAACAGTATATATATAGAATAACATTATCAGAGTACAACACTTACACACAGCGGAAATAACAATAGCTATATAATCCTGAAGCCTCCTGCTTCAAGCTCCTCCAAGTATATCTGTAAAGACCTGAACTACTTGACGGCCTGTACAAATTTGGGCACCCAAGAGTTTAGGGAAAACAAAACAAAATAAACTCTGGGTCAGTCATGGGACTGGTGTGAGTAAGCTCAAATTTTTTGGTTTAACTTTTCAGAACCCTTTTCAAAAGAAATGATAATTGTATGACCAATCCACACATAAACACGGCTAGTTTTTACCTTACGATAACCCAAAACACTTTTGGAAATCAATACTTCTCTGATATTATAATAATGTCTAACCACAAGTAATTAACAATATAGCAGAACGCTTGCATCTCACGTTCCACATATATAGTATACAATCAAAAATCATGGGCTCTTATTGGAGATTGGATTCCGACTATGACAAGGTATGGGACCACCTGCCGATAGTGTATCTCTAGAGTCGAATACACAGGGTTCAACAAGAACGTCTTGCAACCCGGCCCACACATGACCGACCACTCATTTCGCTTGAGTGTATCTAATGTATATCACCAACGGTTGGGAGCTACCCACCGTTTCCCGAAAAGGGACAACATCGAATAGATAAAAAAATGAAATGGATTTTCTCTAGATAAGTGATATACACCCTAATGGGAGCGACCCACCTAGCCATGCTGCCTACCCGATTTTTGTCATTTCCTAGTTGATGAGGCTTGAGGTCATAACGTATCTTTTGTAACACCTGACTACCATTCACTTTGAATGCCACATCGTCATACCCGCCAAATCACAAATTGATTTCCCCAAAAATACCACGGGTATAAAGCTAAGAGAAACGAATTCCTCCGCCACCAAACATAAGTACGTTTAAAGAGATCAACTTACGCGATCCGTTAGATATACTTTGTCTGACATTCGTCCATTCACGTTGTCCTGGGACTGGACAAACCGAAGGCACTATTATGTAAACAGGATAGCCCTTACATAACTCCGTCTTCAATTATTTTCATCATATTTGATCGCAACGCTAACGTCCATACATAGTGGTTTCAGATAATGAATTTGATCCCGGTCTCTCCGTATTGACGACGGAAAAATGGTCAAAAACTTCGATAGTCGGTGATTTAACTATATAAAAAAATAGTTGTACAACCAACGATATTATTTCCAGATGGAAATTTATCGATCAATCATCATTTAACGTTTATCTCTTTAGTTCATCAGTTATTTATTTCCTATTTCCATATATTCAACATTCCTTCTTTTCTAAATTTAGAAAATATACATTATTAATTTTTGGAAAACATTTCCGTCTCTTTTCACGTATCACTGTCATCCCAGTATTCTTTTCATTAAACATTTCATTTTCTATGGTTAGAAAATATATCTGATTATATTTGGAATACGTTTCCAAAACTCATTCATCGGATTTTAAATAGATGTTTAAAGAAAACAACGCTATGCCACTTAAATCGTAACCCTGATTAACTAATTTCACTTAATCAACCTTCACTGTCGAACCTTACCCATCCCTTAGTTAAAAAAGAAGTCAATCAAGTTGGGGTATAATTACCTCTCAGACCTTAACTGAACAACATTTCTAACCTCGAAATAGACAAAGCTCACCCTTTTAAATCTTTTAACCAACTTCCTTACGTAACTCAGATTCTATTTATGAATCCACTTCTTTATTTTAAAATATTGATTATAACAATAGCGTTAAAATCCCTTCTTCCTAAATATCTAACTTCAAAATATAACTTTTATTCCTTAATTTAACTAAATAACTAAACCACTAATTTATTAATAAATAAGTAAATCTAGATTAAAAATGGAAAGTAAACATTACTTTCCCGAATTCAATATAATCGAATTCAATGTATAATTCTCTTTCGAAAAATCTCTATTCGATAACTCCTTTTCGAATAAACTATATTCGATAACTCTTTCTTCGAATAACTATGTCTGGTTTAACTTTATTTCGAATGGCTAATATTCGATTTAACTCCATTCGCTTGACTCTAGATCGCAGCGATCACAATGGTTACACCTGATCCCCTCAGGAAAAATCCGACCACCGTAGGCTATCTACAGCCCTGCGAATTACGCAAGCAGTCGTACGAAATGGCAACTCATCCTGAATAACTATGTTTGACTAACTCTATCTCAAATAACTATATTCGATCAACTCTAGTTGAATAAATAATATTCAATTAATTCTAATTCGATTAACTATGTTCTGTTAACTCTAATTCGATTAATTCTAACTCTAATCAATTTAATCTAACTGGTTAACTCTAACTGATTAACGCTAACTGATTAACTCCTACTGATTAACTCCTTTGATTAACTCTACGTTTATTCAGTTTCAAATATCAATGTTGAAATCGATTCTTACTTCTCTATATAAGTCCTGGCTTATATATTCTATTTATCCAATGATAAACATTTTATTTAATTTATAAAATATTATTTATAAATTTGTCTTCTCCACTTATCTGTTAAAATATATTTCTATTAAATATCTATTTTAAATTCATATTCTGTTATACCCGTGTGCGAAGCACGGGTCAAAACTTTCCTAGTGTAAAATTCTCTTTTTGTACACTTCTTAATTTTTCAAGTATTTCCTTTTATAATCTATTTATTTTCTAAATAAATATCACTTTTGTTTTATTTAATTTATCAAATGATTAATATTCCTTTCATAAAATCCTTTGATTTTATAAATATTTTATTTCTAATATACACTTTTAAAAGATCTTATTTATTTTCTAAATAATATTTCCTTTACTATTTGTTATACAAATATTTCCCTTTTCTATTTGTTATACAAATATTTTCCTTTACTATTTGTTATACAAATATTTTCCTTTATATTTCTTTGATTTTATAGTTATTTTCTTTTATAAAATCCTTTTTCTTTTATATATAAAATCCATTGATTTTATATAAATAATTTATTTTCAAACATACTTTGAATATCCCCCTTTTTCCATCCCAGTATTTCTCACGGTATTTAAAAATACCAAATAACAATGATAGATATCATTCAAACCCAGATAATCAACAAAATATTACATATCACATCATATATCAAAATATATGAAAAACAGTAAAATAAATGTTGAGGAACCCAGTTGGGTCCCTCCAACCTGTTTCCCTGCATCCACAGATGTTAATCAACATAAATAACACAAACATGAAATATTCGTGATAAGCAGAATCAATATTCGACTAACGATTTATATCTATATCGTTATCTATATTTTCAACCAATTTACTAGCAGTTTAACCAAAACAGCCAACACACAGCAAACAACCATCATTTATCATGTCTAAAAACACGTTATAAAAATATAACTGAGAAGAGTTAGCGAGTTTTACTCACATTGGACGGTTATCGTTAAATAACGATAATTGGTCATTGATTTGATTCAGGCGTTTAATTTCACCATAAATACAAACGATCTCCAATTCACTCCCGGTCAGTTCCAGGGTATAGCCACCATCCATACGATCCTAACGGATCTTGTTTTGTCAGATTCTGTTACTGTATGATTTAAATATTGAATTTAGAAGTTTGTATACTTTATTTTAGTTAAATAAATAAAAATCCTTTTCCTTTTACACTTGGCCTCACCCACTTTAAACGGCCCATCCAGAAGCCCATCCCACTACTAACCTTCTTCCCCAATACGCTGATACACTCCCCATCGTTCTGACCCTTTACCGCACCTCTACTTCAGCCCTTCTCCCTTCTCACTCCACAATTAGCACAACCGAGATCACCAATACCTTCCCTTTTGTGTAACGAACTGGGATTTTCGACTCCGAAAATCAACATCAAACTACCGTGTTAACCATTCAAACATCGAACATTCCAGATCATTAATAGAAAGAAGTTAGAGGGTGAGATAAGAAAGAAAGAAATATTAGAATAGAAGAAGAAGAAGAACACGACACCACACAGAGTCTCACATCGCAGCGGAACAAAATATAATACATAAATACTCTTTATTGAAAGCTTTAAAATACTTACAGTATCAGAGTACATCATACCATGGGACAGTTATAATAGCCTGTTCCCATATACAACACACAGCGGAATAGTAGCTATATAATATCATACGTCCGAACATCTCCAGCTCGTCTCTTCATAGCAGTCGATAACCTGAACCTGTACAACCCGGTCTAACCCGAGCATTTACAAAACACCGGGTCGGTCTGGTGAACCAGAGTGAGATAAACTCGCACAGTAATAAGGGTGAACCATCCAATCATGATTTTAAAGTTCAAAACATTTTCAAGAGAAAAGGATAATCGTAAGACCGATCCACACATAAACACGGACGGTTTTTATCTTACGATAACCCAAAACAGTTTTGAAACCAATATCTTGTCTGATATTATAATAATGTCTAAATACAAGTAAATATCAATCTAGTGGAACGCTTGCATCTCACGCTCCACCTATATAGTATACAAACAAAACCCGCAGGCGCTTATTGGGAATTGGATTCCGACTTGACAAGGTATGGGTCCACCTTCCGATCGTGTATCTCTAGAGACGAATACACTGGGTTCAACAAGAACTTCTTGCAACCCGGCCCTCACATGACCGACCACTCATTTCGCTTGAGTGTATCGAATGTATATCACCGACGGTTGAGATCAGCAACCGTCTCCCGATAAGGGACAACATCGAAACATAGATTAAAGAAGCAAATAGGATTTCCTCTAGATAGGTGATCATACACCCTAATGGGAGCGACCTACATAGCCATGCTGCCTGCCCGATTTTTGTCATTTCCCGGTTGATGAGGCTTGAGGCCAGAATTAACTCTTGACATCTGGTCGTCCTTCACTTTGAATGCCACATCGTCAAATCCATCGGATATCACTAATTGATATCCACAAAAATACTCTAGCTGGAAGCTAAGAGAGCGGCAATTCTCCGCCAACAACCATAGCACGTTTGAAGAAATCAACGTACGTGATCCTTTGGAAATACTCTGTTAGACATTCGTCCATATACGTCATCCAGGAACAGGATGAACCGAAAGCACTCCCCTACTGCATCCAATATAGGAATCACCCCATGGATCAATAGCGAGAAGTCCTTGCAACCCATTGATTCCAACCACGACAGAATCACAGCTTTCCTCTGCTTGCCAGGCAGAGAATATTAGTGGTTCTTCCGTTTATGAAAACCCACGGTCTTCAATGCTCCATCTCGATCATCTTCTGAGATCTTCACGTATTTGTTGGACGGAATGGTTTTCGAATATGAATTCGATCCCGGTCTTTCCATACCAACAATCGTATTGGGAGGGTTTGATAGTCGGTGTTTTAACTATCAAAATATTCAGTGTTTCAAACATGACACTCCAATGAGTTCACTGATTCAGTATTTAGCACCATTTGGCCTTTGACAATCTAATTTCCTTTTTGTTAAATTGAAACTTCCAATTCTTTTAATATTCAAAAATATGATATTTGAATAACTCTAATTTCAATTAACTAACATTCAACTTACTCCATTCGCTCGACTCTAGATCGCAGCGATCATAATGGTTATGCCTGATTCCCTCAGGAAAACATCCGACCGCCGTAGGCTATCTGCAGCCCTGCGAATTTCGCTAGCAGTCGTACGAAATGGCAACTTAGCCGAATAATTATGTTTGGCTAATTCTATCTCGAATAACTATATTCAATTTTCCCATTTAAAATCTTCCTTCAAATCATCCTTTAAATTCGGAAATCCATTAGTTTTAACAAAGAAATTTATAGCACATATGTTATAACAATAGCGTTATAATTACTATTTAGATTTACAAAACAACAGCGCTATAATCGCTGTTTAGGTTTACAATCCATTTGCTATAGCAAAAGCGCTACAATCGCTATATTAGATTTACAAAACATATACTATAACAACAACGCTAAAATCGCTGTTTAGATTTCAAAACATATCCACTAACGTCACTTACGATTTACCAACTAATACTATCTTCAGATAATCCCGATGTTGTTCAAGTTGGGGTATTATAATTACCTCTCAGACCTTGATCAACAACGTTCTTATCCTCAGATAAATGTCAGTTGTAATCCAACTCCAAAATTCCACTCCAGTCTCAAAACAAATCCCATTTATAAATTGGGTTTATTTATACAATCTTATGACCCATTTCTTTATCCCCAAATTTCACTTTCTACCGATCTCCTTTCAATTATTTTCAACCCTTATCCACTTTGGAGGTCTTATTTCCCTTGTCCCATTTTTACTTGATTTCACTCTCACGTAACGTTAATGTAAAGTTAACGCTTTACACTTTAAATCTCACTTAAAACCTCTGGTTTATAATAAACCCTTTTATCGTAATCTCCTTTCACTTAATTCATATAATTGAGTACGTTTATTTCCTTTCACCATTCAATTGGCTTGCATCTCACATTCGGTAACCTTTTTAAATGAATTCCCATTTAAAAATATATTCCTAACTTTATCATTAATAACTTATTTCAAACATTAACTACTTTAGTAGTTAATCCCTTTATTAACTAAATTAAATATTAAATCCCTTTTAAATCCTTACTTAAATTCAAACAATATTCATTTAACTATTTTAGTCAAAACACATTAACTTGATAAACAATTCTAATTTCAAACGGTCGATTTAATTAACTCAAAAACTTGATTATCTCATTAACCGATTTCAACAATCCTCGCTTTAAATTAATCAAAAATATGATTAATTTAAATAGATTTTAATTATTTGTTTTATTTACAAAACAAATTTCAAGGTTTAACCATTTAATTCATTTCTTATTCTTCAACTGGTAAATCTGATTAACATCAGCATTTGCTTTGCAAAATAAATTCATAACAAATCAAAGTCTTAAACAAATAAAATATTTATTTATTTCTCTTAAATAACTTTTATTCAAATAATATAATTCAAATCTAACTCTGGTTATAAAATAAATTTTTATAACCTCAACTCTATCGATTCACCTGACGGTGAATAAATATTTATAACTCGATTGGTTTTAAAGGCCATACTCTGCCAAACACTTAACCAATATCGCCCATTGGTTTAAACCAAACAGATGTTGAATATCCAGTCAATAATCAACCATCAAATCAATCACACAAACAGATCAGTTCATATATGATCATATGAAAATAAATAATACATTTGAGGAATCCGGTTGGATCCCTCCAACCTGTTCTTCCCTGTATTCAAATGGTTATCTCAAATCAGACGGTTCAGTTTTGTTTAACTGATAAATTAAATAACGACCATTTAACATCAACCATAAGCAATTCAAACAATGCAACCATTTAAACACGTCTATAGATAAACGTGACCAACCAAGGTGAGTCACCTTTATTGGAACCAATCGTTAAAAATAACGATTTGGTATTTCACTGAAATTAAACACAGTTTAATTTCATCGTTTAAATCCACAGTTAAATAGATAACTAGCAAAGCAGTCAACCATTAGCAAGCAAAGCACACAAAATAAAAATACCCAATTTATATAAAATATAAAAAGGGTAACTGAGTGAGTTTAACTCACCTTGAGTTGATTCTGTTGTTGAAATGGTTTGTTCTAATTAAATTAAACGGTCGTTTAATTTAATTAGCATCTCGGTTGCTGCCAATTCTGACCCAACCCTCTTTATTACGTCATGCTCATCAATATAGATTTGGCGTCATTTGTTTTACCTGCTTCCGTTACTGTATAACACAGATATAAATTCAATACAGTATTCAATATTTAAATTAATATTATTTAAAATTAAAATTGATTATTAATCCCTTCTTGACGCCCTCATTTTTCACTTGTAAAGTGGATTTGCATATTATACTATCCTAGATATGAAAACTTATGTATACACATTATTAACTTAAGAGGCTACTAACGTTTAGGCTTTGAGAAAGGATTAGTCATGTTTAAAGGGAATCAGGCATCTACTAAAAAGGATGAGTATTTATATATTTTAATTAGGTTTGATGGTAGTATGAACATGCCATGAATATCGGATACTGTTCAAACTGGTTAGGCATGTTGAAGCCTTACTGTTCATCATCTTTGTAACAACCCGTAAAATGCGAGCCAGTTTGAAATTTTTATTTTGGCCATTTTAGCGAATTTTGATTATTTAAAATGAATTATTTTAAATAATATCGACGTGAAATTTATTTTGAATATAATTCGAACGTATATATTATATACGTCGTCGTTAGAATATATAATAATTATATATAATTATAAAAGGAATAGAAAATGGCGCGGTAGTTCGAAAATTCGATTTCTAATTTCAAATGAATATACAGAATTCAATATAAGTCAGAATTGAACGAAACAAGAAATATTTGAATCTGTATAACTATATCTTTGTAACGAAGTTAACAAATTGAGATTTCATCTTAGGAATGATAAGATATGTCCAGTTTAAAATTAGAAATAGTCGCTGTGGAATTTATATATATTTTTATATATATAAGGCCCTTAAAAATGGACATTTTGCAAATGACCTCGGATTTCGACGAAACCAGTTTTGTTGGGTCCGTGATGTAAAGTTATTGCTAGGTTTCAAATTTCATAATTTTTCGAATTAATATGTGAGCGTGGCAAAGGAAAACGCGTTTGACCAGTTTCAGTTGATTTTAATCGACTGGAAATTGGCCATTTTTCTAACGGTCTCAGAATTCGACGAAACTAGTTTTGTTAGGACCGTATCGTCAATACGAAGCTAGAAAATATTTTTCGGCCATTTTTAGAGTTAGTATGTGACCCCGGTAATTTGAAATGTACGTTTAAAATTCAATATAATGATTTAAATGTAAATTAAACGGAAACTGATTCAAACGTCCGAATCAACCTACGATACATAACCCATTGTGTTCAGAATGGGGGTGAAACGCTATGGACGACAGGCGGTGGGCCTCGTTTCGAGGTCATGGATAAAAGTCAACCTTTTTGAATAAATAAATAATTAATAATAATAATAATAATAATAAAAAAATTTATCTCCTCCCTTAACCAGGCCCCCCCGATCTCTTTTCATTTCAGATCAATTAAAAAAAAAAAAAAAAAGAGAACGCCGCTCCAAGATCGACGGCCGCCGTCGAGGATCGCCCCCCCCATCTTCCGCCACCGCGCAGCCACAGGAGGAGCGTCGCCCTCCGATTGACGAACCCCCCTCCCCCCTTCCTTCTCCCTTGCCTCCCTCGACACCAACACAACCGAGCCCTCGCCTGCGCCGAAGCCACCCCCTCCCTCCAGCGAGGAAACCGCCGACGCCCCCCTGTAAGTCGTTTTTTTTATTTTATTTGTTTTATTTTTATTTTATATTTAATAAGAAAATTAAAACTGATTTTACAAGAAAATTAAAACTGATTTGAATAAGCATTTTTAAAACTGATTTTTTATAATTTCAAAAACTGATTTTTTTTTATAATTTCAAAAACTGATTTTATATAAAGTAAAACTGATTTTTATATAATGATTAACTGATTTATATATAATGTTAAAACTGAAAATTTATTTTAAAAGCTAAGATGGGAATTTTATATATGAAAAGGCAATATTTAAAGGGATAAAAATTCGATTTTTATATATTGAATATCGAAATAAAAATATGATTTTTATATATTGAACTTCATAGGAAAAATATGATTTTTATATGTTGAACTTCGAAATAAAAATATAATTTTTATCTATATAACATAGTAGTAAAATATGATTTTTATTTATTGAACTTTGAAATAAAAATTCGATTTTTATATATTGAACTTTGAAATAAAAATTCGATTTTTATATATTGAACTTTGAACTAAAAATTCGATTTTTATATATGGAACTTTGAAATAAAAATTCAATTTTTATATATATAGTGGCCTTGGGCAACGAAGGTGACAAAAAGGCGAAACGACGAGACTTCTGCAAATGAAGAGCCGTGGAGCTAGGATAGCTATATGTGAGAATTTCTCACCTTTCAATTTCTTTTCTAATTATATATATACTAGGATGCAGACGGTGCTTAGTAGCACCCGACACAATCGTCCACAGACCATGGACTTGTTTGTTTGGTTGCATAGATTAGTTGAATTATTTGTTTGAATTGAATTGTTTGGTGAGATGAAATTGATTTGATTGATGTGTGAATGGCGTGGGCCTTCACTAGACCGGGGATAAGGCTAGGCCTTATCCCGTTTCTAGTATCGTGCCGTTATGCCGCCGAAATTTTCTAAAATATGTTAGAAAAATAAAATATCATTTTATTGAAGAAATGAACTGAATAGAAATTCATGTGTTGAAATAAAATGTTTTATCGTTAAAATATAATTTTTGACGTGAATGTGAATAAATAAATATTCATTTACGAACCGGACGGTTTGTTTATGTACACCTATTTGAAGGACATTGATGGGGTCGATAAATTTTACACATCGCCCAATTGCACAAATAAAATCTGTGTTTGATTGTTTGAAACCCCACACGGGTGTTGGGATGAAATTTGAAGTTCACTCATCCTGATTGATTAAATATGTCGATCGATTGATTGACAGGCTGTTATAAGCGTTGAATATCTATATTTGATGCTTATACAGTGTAGTGCACTTTGGTTGATGGTTGATTATTTTCAATGCTATTATATACATGTGTTGTATGAAAATCCATATAATTAATTTTATATGGTAATTGATTGGGCCTCATTCCAGTTTTGAAAAAGAAATATTGGAAATAGAAATATTTGAAATAGAATATTTGAGAATAGAAATTTATGAAGTCGTGTTTATTAGTTTGACGCCATTTTGACGTGAACGATATTTATATCGATTTTGAAAACGATTTCGAAATGAATTGAATTGAAAACGATTTCGAAATGAATTGAATTGAAAACGATTTCGAAATGAATTGAATTGAAAACGATTTCGAAATGAATTGAATTGAAAACGATTTCGAAATGAATTGAATTGAAAACGATTTCGAAATGAATTGAAAACGATTTCGAAATGAATTGAAAACGAATTCGAATTGAATTGAAAGTGAATTGAAATGAATTCAAATTGAATTGAAATTTGAATTGAATAGAAATGAATTTTAAAACGAATTTATAAGGAAGAATTCGATTTTGATTTGAATTGAAAAGGAAGTTGGAAATTGTTTTTGAAACGAATTCAAAAATATTTATATAATTCGTTTTAAATAGAAATCGACGAAGTATATATTATATATATTATATATATAATATAATGGCCTGAATAGAACGCGCCGCGCCGCGGCAGTTCGTGAATTTCGACCATTTATTTCAAACGGACATTGCGGGAGATCCGACCGTCGGATTCTCCTAAAACCGGAACCGTTGGGTTCGTATCGAAAAGAGCTTTCTAATGAATGTTAGAAATTTGAAATCTAACGGTTGGATTTGGAGATACGTCCAAATCAAATTCGAAAAAGGTCGCTGTAAGTGCAGTTCGATGGCCATTGTTGGAAATCGACTGTACGGGCCTTGATAAAATTATTAAAAATAGTAATAATTTGTGTAAAATCATAAGAAATGATTTAGAAAGAATTGGGATGAAAAACTCCATATTTGAAAAGATAAAAGTAGATTTTTATCGAAATGAACTAGTTTTGAACTAGAATTATAATTCTATTTATTTTTAAATAGATAAATTGAATTCGAAAAGGGTTTTAAAAGTAACCAAAATTCCAATGATCGCATTGGAGTGGATTTGAATCGAAATTGTCTTCGGAATATTTCGATGTTGGAATTCGTGATTATACGGATGTTGATATGGAAATTTGAAAGATATATATTTATATCGTTATTTCCAATACGATATCTGTTAGTCGTGGAATTTGATATTGAATATAAGCCGGTATATTTTCTATTCAGAGCCTTGTATTGAATATCAAATGTGATTTGGGTTTGTCGTGAATGGTGTCTTCACTAACACTGTTCTTGAACCCAGTTGAGAAAAGATTAAATCTTTTAATTAGATTTAATGAAGTGTACCAATTAAATAATATTTAATTGGAATTGAATTGATATTGATTTTTGGGTTTATCGTGAGCAGTGTTTTAAATAACACTCGTTCTTTAACCCGATAATTAATGAATGTGATTTTGGGTTTATCGTGAACCGTGTTTTAAATGACACTGATTCTTTAACCCAGTCGAAGATTAAAACTAAGTGGAGTTTTAATGAATCTTTAATTAGATTGAAATGATCGAAAGTGGAGTATCACCAGTTCTTGTTGCTGGCCCTGTGTGGGCTGGGTTCGCGTGATAGGGGGTTCTCGCTTCGCAGTTTGGTGGCGAACGGGAGACTCTTACCCCTACATGTCCCTTGTGGTGGGGGTTGGTTCGCCAGTGGGCGCGAGACTCGAGAGGGTTGCCGTAAAACAAGTAACTGGGGGACCATGTGAAAGCCACGGTGGGTTTTACCTGCTGCTTGGGGGATGAAGGGATGGTTGCAAAGCCTACCGGAGTTCGTCGGCTATTTTACACGTGGTATCAGAGCTTTGGTTTACAAAGCTCAGAGAACAAGGCACATTAGAACCATACGAAAGAATTCATCAGATATTGGATTAGTAATATCCAATTAGAATGACTCGTTAGAGATGGGATCAGTAGTATCCTAGAACGAGTGTGAAGAGTATATTTTTCAAGTGAAAACAAATTTTGTTTTGAAAATTTGAATCAATCATTCGTATTTGATTTTCTATTTATATTGAGTTGGACAGTCCAGTATATAAAGATTTTGCGTATACGTCTGATCCACGTGTGTTTGAAATTTTAATATACTGGATAGATATAGAATCACACTCTAGTCGCCCGGAGATGATGTTGATAATGACCATGGCATCATCAATGTTTATGTTCGTGCTCCGAAGGTGTGATTTCTATATATTTCCTATTGACTGGTGTGAGAACCAAAATTAGATAGGGCCTATTGTTGTGATTTGGCATCAAAAATGTGATTTTTGTATATGTATCAAATTATGAATTTGAAACTCTAATTCACTAATTGATTGATGTTTGTGTTGTTTGCCTATTTGTTTGCTAATTTTGAACCATTTTGCCTAATAGCATCAAATATTGGATTATATTGAAAATTGGTCGCATTTGCTTGCATATATGTACTTATATTGAACAGGTCATAGCAAGGAGGCTAGAGCCAGAGAATAAAATTTGTTTGCCCGACAAATAGGTACATGTTTACTACATAATTTCCTGTTTTGTTTGGGTGATGATGATTTTGTGAGCCTATTGGCTAGCCGCTTGGCTTTTTCTTTTTCTTTTTGAGATCTGAAGGACCGGGGAAGCTATTTGAAATTCCCCGATGCTCCCATTGCAGGGGAGGTTATGGCGAAATTTTTCGAAAATTTAGGGTGTTAGCCAAATTTTTGAAATTCTCAGAAACTGAAAAGTTCGAGAATGGAAGCCAGGTCGAGCGTAGAGTTGAATAATCAAACCACTTTCGACTTTGTTCCTTTTCGGGGACGAAAAGTTTTAAGTGGGGGAGATTGTAACAACCCGTAAAATGCGAGCCAGTTTGAAATTTTTATTTTGGCCATTTTAGCGAATTTTGATTATTTAAAATGAATTATTTTAAATAATATCGACGTGAAATTTATTTTGAATATAATTCGAACGTATATATTATATACGTCGTCGTTAGAATATATAATAATTATATATAATTATAAAAGGAATAGAAAATGGCGCGGTAGTTCGAAAATTCGATTTCTAATTTCAAATGAATATACAGAATTCAATATAAGTCAGAATTGAACGAAACAAGAAATATTTGAATCTGTATAACTATATCTTTGTAACGAAGTTAACAAATTGAGATTTCATCTTAGGAATGATAAGATATGTCCAGTTTAAAATTAGAAATAGTCGCTGTGGAATTTATATATATTTTTATATATATAAGGCCCTTAAAAATGGACATTTTGCAAATGACCTCGGATTTCGACGAAACCAGTTTTGTTGGGTCCGCGATGTAAAGTTATTGCTAGGTTTCAAATTTCATAATTTTTCGAATCAATATGTGAGCGTGGCAAAGGAAAACGCGTTTGACCAGTTTCAGTTGATTTTAATCGACTGGAAATTGGCCATTTTTCTAACGGTCTCAGAATTCGACGAAACTAGTTTTGTTAGGACCGTATCGTCAATACGAAGCTAGAAAATATTTTTCGGCCATTTTTAGAGTTAGTATGTGACCCCGGTAATTTGAAATGTACGTTTAAAATTCAATATAATGATTTAAATGTAAATTAAACGGAAACTGATTCAAACGTCCGAATCAACCTACGATACATAACCCATTGTGTTCAGAATGGGGGTGAAACGCTATGGACGACAGGCGGTGGGCCTCGTTTCGAGGTCATGGATAAAAGTCAACCTTTTTGAATAAATAAATAATTAATAATAATAATAAAAAAAAAAAAATTACTCTCCTCCCTTAACCAGGCCCCCCCCCCGATCTCTTTTCATTTCAGATCAATTAAAAAAAAAAAAAAAAAAAAGAAAACGCCGCTCCAAGATCGACGGCCGCCGTCGAGGATCGCCCCCCCCATCTTCCGCCACCGCGCAGCCACAGGAGGAGCGTCGCCCTCCGATTGACGAACCCCCCTCCCCCCTTCCTTCTCCCTTGCCTCCCTCGACACCAACACAACCGAGCCCTCGCCTGCGCCGAAGCCACCCCCTCCCTCCAGCGAGGAAACCGCCGACGCCCCCCTGTAAGTCGTTTTTTTTATTTTATTTGTTTTATTTTTATTTTATATTTAATAAGAAAATTAAAACTGATTTTACAAGAAAATTAAAACTGATTTGAATAAGCATTTTTAAAACTGATTTTTTATAATTTCAAAAACTGATTTTTTTTTATAATTTCAAAAACTGATTTTATATAAAGTAAAACTGATTTTTATATAATGATTAACTGATTTATATATAATGTTAAAACTGAAAATTTATTTTAAAAGCTAAGATGGGAATTTTATATATGAAAAGGCAATATTTAAAGGGATAAAAATTCGATTTTTATATATTGAATATCGAAATAAAAATATGATTTTTATATATTGAACTTCATAGGAAAAATATGATTTTTATATGTTGAACTTCGAAATAAAAATATAATTTTTATCTATATAACATAGTAGTAAAATATGATTTTTATTTATTGAACTTTGAAATAAAAATTCGATTTTTATATATTGAACTTTGAAATAAAAATTCGATTTTTATATATTGAACTTTGAACTAAAAATTCGATTTTTATATATGGAACTTTGAAATAAAAATTCAATTTTTATATATATAGTGGCCTTGGGCAACGAAGGTGACAAAAAGGCGAAACGACGAGACTTCTGCAAATGAAGAGCCGTGGAGCTAGGATAGCTATATGTGAGAATTTCTCACCTTTCAATTTCTTTTCTAATTATATATATACTAGGATGCAGACGGTGCTTAGTAGCACCCGACACAATCGTCCACAGACCATGGACTTGTTTGTTTGGTTGCATAGATTAGTTGAATTATTTGTTTGAATTGAATTGTTTGGTGAGATGAAATTGATTTGATTGATGTGTGAATGGCGTGGGCCTTCACTAGACCGGGGATAAGGCTAGGCCTTATCCCGTTTCTAGTATCGTGCCGTTATGCCGCCGAAATTTTCTAAAATATGTTAGAAAAATAAAATATCATTTTATTGAAGAAATGAACTGAATAGAAATTCATGTGTTGAAATAAAATGTTTTATCGTTAAAATATAATTTTTGACGTGAATGTGAATAAATAAATATTCATTTACGAACCGGACGGTTTGTTTATGTACACCTATTTGAAGGACATTGATGGGGTCGATAAATTTTACACATCGCCCAATTGCACAAATAAAATCTGTGTTTGATTGTTTGAAACCCCACACGGGTGTTGGGATGAAATTTGAAGTTCACTCATCCTGATTGATTAAATATGTCGATCGATTGATTGACAGGCTGTTATAAGCGTTGAATATCTATATTTGATGCTTATACAGTGTAGTGCACTTTGGTTGATGGTTGATTATTTTCAATGCTATTATATACATGTGTTGTATGAAAATCCATATAATTAATTTTATATGGTAATTGATTGGGCCTCATTCCAGTTTTGAAAAAGAAATATTGGAAATAGAAATATTTGAAATAGAATATTTGAGAATAGAAATTTATGAAGTCGTGTTTATTAGTTTGACGCCATTTTGACGTGAACGATATTTATATCGATTTTGAAAACGATTTCGAAATGAATTGAATTGAAAACGATTTCGAAATGAATTGAATTGAAAACGATTTCGAAATGAATTGAATTGAAAACGATTTCGAAATGAATTGAATTGAAAACGATTTCGAAATGAATTGAAAACGATTTCGAAATGAATTGAAAACGAATTCGAATTGAATTGAAAGTGAATTGAAATGAATTCAAATTGAATTGAAATTTGAATTGAATAGAAATGAATTTTAAAACGAATTTATAAGGAAGAATTCGATTTTGATTTGAATTGAAAAGGAAGTTGGAAATTGTTTTTGAAACGAATTCAAAACTATTTATATAATTCGTTTTAAATAGAAATCGACGAAGTATATATTATATATATTATATATATAATATAATGGCCTGAATAGAACGCGCCGCGCCGCGGCAGTTCGTGAATTTCGACCATTTATTTCAAACGGACATTGCGGGAGATCCGACCGTCGGATTCTCCTAAAACCGGAACCGTTGGGTTCGTATCGAAAAGAGCTTTCTAATGAATGTTAGAAATTTGAAATCTAACGGTTGGATTTGGAGATACGTCCAAATCAAATTCGAAAAAGGTCGCTGTAAGTGCAGTTCGATGGCCATTGTTGGAAATCGACTGTACGGGCCTTGATAAAATTATTAAAAATAGTAATAATTTGTGTAAAATCATAAGAAATGATTTAGAAAGAATTGGGATGAAAAACTCCATATTTGAAAAGATAAAAGTAGATTTTTATCGAAATGAACTAGTTTTGAACTAGAATTATAATTCTATTTATTTTTAAATAGATAAATTGAATTCGAAAAGGGTTTTAAAAGTAACCAAAATTCCAATGATCGCATTGGAGTGGATTTGAATCGAAATTGTCTTCGGAATATTTCGATGTTGGAATTCGTGATTATACGGATGTTGATATGGAAATTTGAAAGATATATATTTATATCGTTATTTCCAATACGATATCTGTTAGTCGTGGAATTTGATATTGAATATAAGCCGGTATATTTTCTATTCAGAGCCTTGTATTGAATATCAAATGTGATTTGGGTTTGTCGTGAATGGTGTCTTCACTAACACTGTTCTTGAACCCAGTTGAGAAAAGATTAAATCTTTTAATTAGATTTAATGAAGTGTACCAATTAAATAATATTTAATTGGAATTGAATTGATATTGATTTTTGGGTTTATCGTGAGCAGTGTTTTAAATAACACTCGTTCTTTAACCCGATAATTAATGAATGTGATTTTGGGTTTATCGTGAACCGTGTTTTAAATGACACTGATTCTTTAACCCAGTCGAAGATTAAAACTAAGTGGAGTTTTAATGAATCTTTAATTAGATTGAAATGATCGAAAGTGGAGTATCACCAGTTTTGCTCCAGGCGATAGTTAAATCTTTAATTAGATTTGAACGTGAAATGGTAATTGAATTTACCGATAACACTGTGGTGTTAGATATGAAGTATTACCAGTTTTACTTCATGGGATGAATAGGTTGGGATTGGGAAATTAAAACAAATGATTACTTCGGTAAGGTTCGCTAATCCCGACTAGTTTGAATTGATATTCAAAAATGGATTAAAGAATAAATTCAAGGAATTTATCTTTGATAAAATTAATGGGAATCTTTCCCTATGAATGTGAAATTTAGAAACTAACTGTCGGTTAGCCAAGCAGAATGGTTTTCTGGATATTGATCTGATGTTGGTTTCGGCCTTCGGGGTTAATATTTGGGGAATTATTCTCTTGATTAATTTACGGTTAGTGACTAATGAATTGGAATGAGGCGTATGTTGTGTTTGTGTAACACTTTTATAAAATATACGCGAGTTATTCGGGAAGACCGGGTTTATCCCATTCTGAATAACTGATACGACGATAAGTCGAAGATGAAGACGATGGTCGAAGACCGGAAGTCTTCACGTCGTTTGGGTGGTAACTGATGATCTTGATTGGGCTGTACACCCAAGAAGATGGAAACAGTTGGTGATCGTCCAGACGTACTTGGAGATCTATGGATATGCGGGGTACTAGGTGCCTCCGGTTTCGTTCAGACCCAGGACGGACTTGTAAATGGACTGTGTGTCTGACATCGGATTTCATTCTGTGTGACTGATATCGGTTGCATAGAATGGTTTGCCTGTGTGGCATGCTAAGATGCAAATGATCAAGGCTTCTGTTGAAAAGCAAAGTCTTGTGGTGATGATCAAAGCACGGCCTTTGTGGCGTAGCTTTGTGTAACGTTTACCTCGCGTGTTTCACACCAGGTATGAACCAAAAACGGGAGACGGACCTCAGGGAGGGCCTGCGTTTCCTCCTAGCTAGAAGTGGCGTCAGTGGTTTTACACGCCCTGACGAGTTTGACTTATGTGGTTGTTGCTGTTGCGAGGCGCCTCGGTTAGATCGGACGATCCGGGTCCGATGGAGTCATTCGTTGGCTCGCTTACGCCCCAAAGGGCGGCAAAACGTAGTGTTCAGGTATAATAATCCACGTCGGTGGACCGGCCCTGTCGCTCCAAGGCTTGCCTGCGCGCTTGCCTGAGACTCGGGCTAGGCAGTCTCGAATCGGTTGAGGACTATCTTTTGCCTCGGTTCATAGAAGGAAATCCAATTTCCAAATACGTGACTTTGCGGTTTTATTTGTAAACCTATATATGGCGACATGATATATGGTACCCATGCCGCCTATGATTGATACTTATGATTTGAAGTTGTTTTATACACTATGCACTTATAATAGTATCAAATGATTTGTTTTAAACGTATCCAGCATTCTTTGGCTGTTATAAGGGAAAACCCTATCCCCCGGCTTGCGTTTGCATTGTGTGATAGGACCTGGGTCTTATAACAGCTTCATTTTTCTTTATTTAGCATTGCGCTGTTTGTTTTATGCACTGGTATTCTTGGGAGGAAACCCGTTCCGTGTTATACGGCTTGGTCCCTTGATTTACCTAACTTTTAAAATAAAGATTAATAACTGTTTTAGTTCTCACACCAGTCACATGACTGACCTGGAGTTTATTGTTTTAACCTAAACTCTGGGTGTCCTTATTTTCGACACGGGCAGCTAGTAGTTTTGGTTTTGCAGATTTATATTCACAGGATCCTGGTTTACAGCTGGAACGATATCCGGAAAGCTTTGTATCCGTATATCTCATTCTAGTTGTGTATTGTATTATTTTCCGCTGCTATGTATTTAAATGTAATT
Source organism: Allium sativum (assembly GCA_030737875.1). Lineage (NCBI taxonomy): Eukaryota > Viridiplantae > Streptophyta > Magnoliopsida > Asparagales > Amaryllidaceae > Allium > Allium sativum. The sequence goes on along the minus strand of CM060912.1, from coordinate 787,166,211 downwards.
TAAATCTCTGATATTTCTGTGTAATATTCATTTATACTCTGTATATTCTTGTAATCTGATGCATTGTTGTAATATACAATGAAACGTTCTTTTATATGTGTTCTGTTGTGGTTTGTTCTCGAACTATCCGACGCTTTCCTTTACGGGGAAGTTGCGGGTCTTTACAATCTTTTATTCCAACCGCATACTCAGACTTCCTTCTACAGACCGAACTAGCACCCAACAAACACTCCACTGCTGCACCAGTTCCAGTCACCGGAATCCCATCCCCGACTGCCAGGAGCTGCGCCTCAGGATCTGCTTCCACTGATGATCGTCGCGGTCAACTCGAGCTTGCCTGTCACCGCAAAATCATCACGGAATCTGGCGCCCTTCTCTTTCGAAGCTCCAACACAGCTAACTTCCCCACTGACACCACTTCCAGTCCACCGTGTACACCACTATAGGAAAAACAAATAGTGCACTGACCTTATCACACTTACCCCTCCCCTTACTAATCCGCGCATCTCGTCTTGCCTTCACATTGGAGAAGTAATGGAAGAGGGCCTGCGGTGCTTTGTTCTTGTAAATGGTGTCTTAGTTGTAGAAGACTAGTTTTTTTTTTCTTTCCTCACTCGTTCTGCTCAGCAAACACTCAAAGGAGTGGTGTATATATATATACACAAATGGGAAAGGATAAGCACGATGTCTTGTTTATAGGCATGTGCATCTGAAGAAGTAGAGTGGTAGCTGAAATGTGTTTTCACGTCAGTTGATGTAGCAACATTGACGTTTTGGTCACCTACAGTGCTTTCTTGTCTTCCACAGTTGTGTCGATGGTTGTGTTGGAAAAAGGAAATACAGACATGAGCTATCTTGCTTTGCAGACGGTAGGTGATAACTTGGGAAGATGGGGAACTGAGGTAGGCAAAACGTGACAGGAAGAATTTATATATATTATTACAATTCATCGAAACTTTGCGCTGAAGTAACATATAAAAACTAACCATAATCAACTTCTGTTTACTGATAAAAAACTTATCTCGGTGTAAAAAGGTATTTCGGACCCAATGGGACAAGTTTCGTCTAAATCCGAGGTCGTATGGAAAAATTTCCTTTATGAAACCAGAAATGAACACACGTTAAATTTTTCCACGGTCACCAGATAAATCAAATCCACTTGAAACTGCGAACATCGACAATAACTTTTCGATACGAACCCAACGGCACTAATTTCGTCGCATTCTGAGACCGTTGCCCCGGTAGGCTGTTTTTACCGCGAACCGCCCTACCCTTTTTAACGCCAAATTTCTCGATCTCTAAAAATAACAAACTATATACATATCCTGACTCTAATCGACGATACGAACTCAACGGAACTGGTTTCGTGGCCTAATTTGATCGTCTGCTCAAGTTACACTCAAATATCCCTATATTGAATTAATTACGCGCTATAGAAATTATATGGACGTTTACGGCTACCGTGGTCATATACGACATCGGTTTTCCACGCCACTCACCACCGTACAATAATTTAGCGATACGGTTCTAATGAAACTGATTTTGTCGAAATCTGAGTCCGTTTGCAAAACGGCCATTTTAAAGGCTTATAATTTAATAACGATTTTCCATAGCGACTATTTCAAAATTTGATTTGGCCATAACTTACCATCTAAAATACGAAATCTGAATTTTTTTCTCTTTCATATGAAAATTATCGTCAATATGGTTCCAACGTGTCTTGTTTCACAAAAATCCGACCTATATCGAATCCTGTATATCCATTTGAAGTTCAAAACTCGAATTTACGAACTGCACGCCATTTTCAAGCTCGATTTATAATTATATAAATATATAACATTCGAACTCTATTTAAATAACGAGTTCAATATTAAATTTCATTAATATTCCCAATATAATATTTAAATTAAATAAATTAAATTAAATATTTGACGGGCAAAAACACGGGTCGTTACATTCTTCCCCCCTTAAAATAATTTCGTCCTCGAAATTGCTAAGGTAAGAAAGAACGTTATAAACTCATTAATTTCAAATCTAATTTTATATTAAATTAGAAACCAATTCAATACTGTAAATAAATATTTTCAAAAATATCGAAAATTTTCTAACACTTTAAATTTGTGAAAAATTTCGCCAGCACCTCCTCTGTACGGCTCAATCGGTACAACTCCAACTCGCCTCTCTGGGCCTTTTCCAATTCGAAAGAAAATAAAACAGCCAAGTGGCTTGCCAAATCGGCTCACAAACTTCCAAATCCACATAAAAGTAATCATGTACCTTTTTGTCGGGCATATCATTATATCCTTTCCATCTTCTGCCCTGTCAGCATATACAAATGCATCCCCAACAAAGTTCCAATTTTATCCTCAAAGCCAAATCCTTCACGCGTCCAAGCCAAATCTTATTCTTAACTCAATTTCCATTCATCACCAATTTCAACTCTTGACTTACCAACCCAATATCATTTCAGATTCCTGTCCCCAATTCAAAATCTGATTCTACTTGATATATCATATCCCGATTCAATTTCCAGTTAATTGGTTTCAATTCAATTCATATTTGCTTTTCCAATTTTTATTAAATTTTGCTTTGGTTCAACAATTCCCCTGGGAGTTTTTAAACAGTTCAGCTTTTTCAAAAATCAAATATTTCTTTTCAGGATTCAAAACAACTTGTTCTTCTCAAAGCAATTCAAACAAGATTTTTGGTAGTAATCCGTCACTTAGAACTCGGAAATGAACACTGATGATGTGGCCAGCATCCTCAGAGTTATTTCCCAGCTATCGAAGTGAGTTCAATACTATAGCACTTGTCAAAACTGTATTTAAACACTTTCATTTTGAAATCTTTTTAAAATACCCACCTCAAAGTTTGTAAAACAAATTTAAAATCTCCCAGGATCTTAAATTTCTCATATATTCAATTCAAGTTCATTTGCAATCACTTATCCCACTTTAAGGAATTTTAATTCCAATTCTGATTTAGATTTCAGATTTAATTCATTGATTCCATATTATACGAATTCTAATTGGTTATTTATATAACCATTTCAATTATAATCAACCAACACATCCAATATATTATAATACTTCAAATATATATCATTCTTTTATATTAAAATATAATTTGGGTAAATTATTTCATTTACCCTCTTTCAAAACATATCGTGACGACCTATCGTATTTGAGTGTTTATAAACCCCTATCGATACAGTGGATCAAACTGATCGACCAGAACTCATAAACAACTCAACAAATAAATCTCCACAATATAAAACATTTTTTTATAAGATCTACAAATACGTTCACTCGTATATATACACTCAAACTCAATCTAGGGTATTGCTAACCCCATCTCTACTGAGTCACGCCACAGAGCCAAGGTAATCACTTAACCTTCAGCTCTGATACCACTGTAACGAACCGGGATTTTCGACTCCGAAAATCAACATCAAACTACCGTGTTGACCATTCAGACATCGAACATTCCAGATCATTAATAGAAAGAAGTTAGAGGGTGAGATAAGAAAGAAATATTAGAATAGAAGAAGAAGAACACGACACCACACAGAGTCTCACATCGCAGCAGAACAAAATATAATACATAAATAGTCTTTATTGAAAGCTTTAAAATACTTACAGTATCAGAGTACATCATACCATGGGACAGTTATAATAGCCTGTTCCCATATACAACACACAGCGGAATAGTAGCTATATAATATCATACGTCCGAACATCTCCAGCTCGTCTCTTCATAGCAGTCGATAACCTGAACCTGTACAACCCGGTCTAACCCGAGCATTTACAAAACACCGGGTCAGTCTGGTGAACCAGAGTGAGATAAACTCGCACAGTAATAAGGGTGAACCATCTAATCATGATTTTAAAGTTCAAAACATTTTCAAGAGAAAAGGATAATCGTAAGACCAATCCACACATAAACACGGACGGTTTTTATCTTACGATAACCCAAAACAGTTTTGAAACCAATATCTTGTCTGATATTATAATAATGTCTAAATATAAGTAAATATCAATCTAGTGGAACGCTTGCATCTCACGCTCCACCTATATAGTATACAAACAAAACCCGCAGGCGCTTATTGGGAATTGGATTCCTACTTGACAAGGTATGGGTCCACCTTCCGATCGTGTATCTCTAGAGACGAATACACTGGGTTCAACAAGAACTTCTTGCAACCCGGCCCTCACATGACCGACCACTCATTTCGCTTGAGTGTATCGAATGTATATCACCGACGGTTGGGATCAGCAACTGTCTCCCGATAAGGGACAACATCGAAACATAGATTAAAGAAGCAAATAGGATTTCCTCTAGATAGGTGATCATACACCCTAATGGGAGCGACCCACATAGCCATGCTGCCTGCCCGATTTTTGTCATTTCCCGGTTGATGAGGCTTGAGGCCAGAATTAACTCTTGACATCTGGTCGTCCTTCACTTTGAATGCCACATCGTCAAATCCATCGGATATCACTAATTGATATCCACAAAAATACTCTAGCTGGAAGCTAAGAGAGCGGCAATTCCCCGCCAACAACCATAGCACGTTTGAAGAAATCAACGTACGTGATCCTTTGGAAATACTCTGTTAGACATTCGTCCATATACGTCATCCAGGAACAGGATGAACCGAAAGCACTCCCCTACTGCATCCAATATAGGAATCACCCCATGGATCAATAGCGAGAAGTCCTTGCAACCCATTGATTCCAACCACGACAGAATCATAGCTTTCCTCTGCTTGCCAGGCAGAGAATATTAGTGGTTCTTCCGTTTATGAAAACCCACGGTCTTCAATGCTCCATCTCGATCATCTTCTGAGATCTTCACGTATTTGTTGGACGGAATGGTTTTCGAATATGAATTCGATCCCGGTCTTTCCATACCAACAATCGTATTGGGAGGGTTTGATAGTCGGTGTTTTAACTATCAAAATATTCAGTGTTTCAAACATGACACTCCAATGAGTTCACTGATTCAGTATTTAGCACCATTTGGCCTTTGACAATCTAATTTCCTTTTTGTTAAATTGAAACTTCCAATTCTTTTAATATTCAAAAATATGATATTTGAATAACTCTAATTTCAATTAACTAACATTCAACTTACTCCATTCGCTCGACTCTAGATCGCAGCGATCACAATGGTTACGCCTGATTCCCTTAGGAAAACATCCGACCGCCGTAGGCTATCTGCAGCCCTGCGAATTTCGCTAGCAGTCGTACGAAATGGCAACTTAGCCGAATAATTATGTTGGGCTAATTCTATCTCGAATAACTATATTCAATTTTCCCATTTAAAATCTTCCTTCAAATCATCCTTTAAATTCGGAAATCCATTAGTTTTAACAAAGAAATTTATAGCACATATGTTATAACAATAGCGTTATAATTACTATTTAGATTTACAAAACAACAGCGCTATAATCGCTGTTTAGGTTTACAATCCATTTGCTATAGCAAAAGCGCTACAATCGCTATATTAGATTTACAAAACATATACTATAACAACAACGCTAAAATCGCTGTTTAGATTTCAAAACATATCCACTAACGTCACTTACGATTTACCAACTAATACTATCTTCAGATAATCCCGATGTTGTTCAAGTTGGGGTATTATAATTACCTCTCAGACCTTGATCAACAACGTTCTTATCCTCAGATAAATGTCAGTTGTAATCCAACTCCAAAATTCCACTCCAGTCTCAAAACAAATCCCATTTATAAATTGGGTTTATTTATACAATCTTATGACCCATTTCTTTATCCCCAAATTTCACTTTCTACCGATCTCCTTTCAATTATTTTCAACCCTTATCCACTTTGGAGGTCTTATTTCCCTTGTCCCATTTTTACTTGATTTCACTCTCACGTAACGTTAATGTAAAGTTAACGCTTTACACTTTAAATCTCACTTAAAACCTCTGGTTTATAATAAACCCTTTTATCGTAATCTCCTTTCACTTAATTCATATAATTGAGTACGTTTATTTCCTTTCACCATTCAATTGGCTTGCATCTCACATTCGGTAACCTTTTTAAATGAATTCCCATTTAAAAATATATTCCTAACTTTATCATTAATAACTTATTTCAAACATTAACTACTTTAGTAGTTAATCCCTTTATTAACTAAATTAAATATTAAATCCCTTTTAAATCCTTACTTAAATTCAAACAATATTCATTTAACTATTTTAGTCAAAACACATTAACTTGATAAACAATTCTAATTTCAAACGGTCGATTTAATTAACTCAAAAACTTGATTATCTCATTAACCGATTTCAACAATCCTCGCTTTAAATTAATCAAAAATATGATTAATTTAAATAGATTTTAATTATTTGTTTTATTTACAAAACAAATTTCAAGGTTTAACCATTTAATTCATTTCTTATTCTTCAACTGGTAAATCTGATTAACATCAGCATTTGCTTTGCAAAATAAATTCATAACAAATCAAAGTCTTAAACAAATAAAATATTTATTTATTTCTCTTAAATAACTTTTATTCAAATAATATAATTCAAATCTAACTCTGGTTATAAAATAAATTTTTATAACCTCAACTCTATCGATTCACCTGACGGTGAATAAATATTTATAACTCGATTGGTTTTAAAGGCCATACTCTGCCAAACACTTAACCAATATCGCCCATTGGTTTAAACCAAACAGATGTTGAATATCCAGTCAATAATCAACCATCAAATCAATCACACAAACAGATCAGTTCATATATGATCATATGAAAATAAATAATACATTTGAGGAATCCGGTTGGATCCCTCCAACCTGTTCTTCCCTGTATTCAAATGGTTATCTCAAATCAGACGGTTCAGTTTTGTTTAACTGATAAATTAAATAACGACCATTTAACATCAACCATAAGCAATTCAAACAATGCAACCATTTAAACACGTCTATAGATAAACGTGACCAACCAAGGTGAGTCACCTTTATTGGAACCAATCGTTAAAAATAACGATTTGGTATTTCACTGAAATTAAACACAGTTTAATTTCATCGTTTAAATCCACAGTTAAATAGATAACTAGCAAAGCAGTCAACCATTAGCAAGCAAAGCACACAAAATAAAAATACCCAATTTATATAAAATATAAAAAGGGTAACTGAGTGAGTTTAACTCACCTTGAGTTGATTCTGTTGTTGAAATGGTTTGTTCTAATTAAATTAAACGGTCGTTTAATTTAATTAGCATCGCGGTTGCTGCCAATTCTGACCCAACCCTCTTTATTACGTCATGCTCATCAATATAGATTTGGCGTCATTTGTTTTACCTGCTTCCATTACTGTATAACACAGATATAAATTCAATACAGTATTCAATATTTAAATTAATATTATTTAAAATTAAAATTGATTATTAATCCCTTCTTGACGCCCTCATTTTTCACTTGTAAAGTGGATTTGCATATTATACTATCCTAGATATGAAAACTTATGTATACACATTATTAACTTAAGAGGCTACTAACGTTTAGGCTTTGAGAAAGGATTAGTCATGTTTAAAGGGAATCAGGCATCTACTAAAAAGGATGAGTATTTATATATTTTAATTAGGTTTGATGGTAGTATGAACAGGCCATGAATATCGGATACTGTTCAAACTGGTTAGGCATGTTGAAGCCTTACTGTTCATCATCTTTTATTCCAACCGCATACTCAGACTTCCTTCTACAGACCGAACTAGCGCCCAACAAACACTCCACTGCTGCACTAGTTCCAGCCACCGGAATCCCATCCCCGACTGCTAGGAGCTGCGCCTCAGGATCTGCTTCCACTGATGATCGTCGCGGTCAACTCGAGCTTGCCTGTCACCGCCAAATCATCACGGAATCCGGCGCCCTTCTCTTTCGAAGCTCCAACACAGCTAACTTCCCCACTGGCACCACTTCCAGTCCACCGTGTACACCACTATTGGCAAAACAAATAGTGCACTGACCTTATCACACTTACCCCTCCCCTTACTAATCCGCGCATCTCGTCTTGCCTTCACATTGGAGAAGTAAAGGAAGAGGGCCTGCGGTGCTTTGTTCTTGTAAATGGTGTCTTAGTTGTAGAAGACTAGTTTTTTTTTCTTTCCTCACTCGTTCTGCTCAGCAAACACTCAAAGGAGTGGTGTATATATATATACACAAATGGGAAAGGATAAGCACGATGTCTTGTTTATAGGCATGTGCATCTGAAGAAGTAGAGTGGTAGCTGAAATGTGTTTTCACGTCAGTTGATGTTGCAGCATTGACGTTTTGGTCACCTACAGTGCTTTCTTGTCTTCCACAGTTGTGTCGATGGTTGTGTTGGAAAAAGGAAATACAGACATGAGCTATCTTGCTTTGCAGACGGTAGGTGATAACTTGGGAAGATGGGGAACTGAGGTAGGCAAAACGTGACAGGAAGAATTTATATATATTATTACAATTCATCGAAACTTTGCGCCGAAGTAACATATAAAAACTAACCATAATCAACTTCTGTTTACTGATAAAAAACTTATCTCGGTGTAAAAAGGTATTTCGGACCAATGGGACAAGTTTCGTCGAAATCCGAGGTCGTATGGAAAAATTTCCTTTATGAAACCAGAAATGAACACACGTTAAATTTTTCCACGGTCACCAGATAAATCAAATTCACTTGAAACTGCGAACATCGACAATAACTTTTCGATACGAATCCAACGGCACTAATTTCGTCGCATTCTGAGACTGTTGCCCCGGTAGGCTGTTTTTACCGCGAACCGCCCTACCCTTTTTAACGCCAAATTTCTCGATCTCTAAAAATAACAAACTATATACATATCCTGACTCTAATCGACGATACGAACTCAACGGAACTGGTTTCGTGGCCTAATTTGATCGTCTGCTCAAGTTACACTCAAATATCCCTATATTGAATTAATTACGCGCTATAGAAATTATATGGACGTTTACGGCTACCGTGGTCATATACGACATCGGTTTTCCACGCCACTCACCACCGTACAATAATTTAGCGATACGGTTCTAATGAAACTGATTTTGTCGAAATCTGAGTCCGTTTGCAAAACGGCCATTTTAAAGGCTTATAATTTAATAACGATTTTCCATAGCGACTATTTCAAAATTTGATTTGGCCATAACTTACCATCTAAAATACGAAATCTGAATTTTTTTCTCTTTCATATGAAAATTATCGTCAATATGGTTCCAACGTGTCTTGTTTCACAAAAATCCGACCTATATCGAATCCTGTATATCCATTTGAAGTTCAAAACTCGAATTTACGAACTGCACGCCATTTTCAAGCTCGATTTATAATTATATAAATATATAACATTCGAACTCTATTTAAATAACGAGTTCAATATTAAATTTCATTAATATTCCCAATATAATATTTAAATTAAATAAATTAAATTAAATATTTGACGGGTAAAAACACGGGTCGTTACATTTTGAATCCTCTATAAACCCATCATCGAAATACTTAACTCGCAGCACTTGTCCATCTCGCGACTTCTACCCATCGAGTGGACCCTGACAACATCGACAGCTACTTGCTCGGAAATAACCAGAAATTAGCACACAAGTGCGTTTTTTCTCCTAGATCACGGAAATAACACACAAAACTTGGATCGATACTTATTCATAGATCGATCCTCAACCCTAGTTGTCGCTGCGAATAATTGAACAGTGGAAAAACACCGTCGAACTCCTCAAGATGAATACAAATGAAAGAGAAACTCAATACCCATTCACTCCACAAGTTTTATAATTTATAAGGATTTATCCTATTTCTTTTGAATTCAAAACTTCACGATTTATTTTTGAAGAAGGAGATAGTGGCGGCCGATTGTTGTTGACTGTCAAAATGAGGGTTGTTAGGGTTTAGAGGATGATAAGTGTAACACCTCGAAAATTCTATAACTGTGAAATTAACAAATTAAAGCATAATTAATCTGAAATCAAAGAACTAAGGGAAACGGGATACGCCATTGCGTTCGTCTCGGAAAAATACGCGAAATAGAGTCCGAGTTTTCGAAAAATGGAGTCCGTATGAAGAAGATATGGCCTTCGGAAGTTTGAGAATTAAATTTAAAATTCAAACAGAATAAAATAAGCTCAGAAAATCAAATTTGAATTCGAAAATGGGGCCCAATGGGCCAGGGTGGATAAACACCCGCCTAGGCCACCCAGGTCGACTGGGCTGTCGACCTGGGCTACCCATGTCGACAGGGCTGTCGACAGCCCTGTCGACAGGGGTGTCGACCTGGTCGAGCCCAGTCAACCTGGCTGGCCAGGTCTGTGTTTGGCCGATTCTCTGTGGTCTGCTTTGTCATTAGGGCTAGGTGGCGGGTTCTAATTGGTCTCTCTATCTAATGAATGGCTATGATCAATCCAAGCAACATCAAGGGTCCTAATCAGTTCCTAACCTCTATATAAACAACCCTAGACTAAACCCTAATCTATTCATTCAAAATTAAGAACATAGCCGCCATGTTGCTGAGGAACGACTAAGAGTAGCCGCCAACTAGAGAGAGAATTAGGAGGAAAGTTCTAAAGCCTAAAGCAATTCAAGCAACCTAAAGCCAATCAATTCAACAAAGGAATCATATCTCTTAATTAGAGAATTCGCCGCAACCATTGTAAGTAGAGTATTACTTTGGTATGAATAAACAACTGTGTTGATTTGTATGCTTGAATTGGGATAATAAAGTAGTTCATATTTGTGCAAAATTATGTTATTCATTATAAAGAACTACATGCGGTAGTTCTATGCAAGTATACGTTTGGAATATTGCGCAAATTATGTAATCTATGTTGAAGCTACATGTATGTAGTTGATTGAAATTCATGCAAGTTTGGGGCTTTGTTATTATGCCATCATGATGTATATTTTTGTGCATAAATCATTTTGCAAGTAATTGAAACAAGTTTGGTTGTTATAGTTCATATGAAACTATGTTGGAATTTTGACACCATAATCCATGTATTAAGTCAAGCTTTTGCAAACTTATGAATATGGCTAGGCTATGAATGATATTTGGCATAATTGAAATCCATGATTAAGTCTATCTTGTTTACAAGAATTATATGATGACATATGTGAGACATGGCTAGGTTAGACTCAAAAATCCCTTTTTGCAAGCTTAAAGCAAACACCATGTTTAGGAATATTTATGCATAAGTATGTTTATACCATCGTTATGTGATTAGACTTAAATCATGATTAAGTTGAACTATGCTTTTGTGTTAGTAACAAAGTATCCCCTTTGTAAACATGTAGAAACCTTATGAACATGACTTGTTTATGTTTGACATTATGCCTAAATGAGAACATAGGTCTATGTTGTAGTTAAGACTATGTGACACCTAATTTAGATTCTTATCTTAAGTTTACATGGTTTGGTTCATGTCACCTATGCTTTATGATCAAAGTATATATATGCAAGTACACCAGTTTCTATTATGTATTTCCAACGTCATATGCAAGTTCATGCGCTCACCTTCCCCTCTTTGTGTATGTAATCACGCTTTGAGCCTCCCCTTTTCGCATGGCTAAATTGGGCTTTAAAAGGCTAAGCCCAATATATATAAACGGACGTGTAAAACGGGGGAAAATAACGTTGGGTTAAAATTACTAATGAATGAAAATATAAAATAGAAGGGCCCAAATTCAAGTATGGGTTGGGCCCGTGATTGGTGTAACCTTTACACCATTAACTTAATAATGGGCCGCAAATATTTACATATAAGAAATAAAGAAGAATGACAAGATATGTAAATGCAGAACATACGATGTGTTTAACCCGAGGTTGGATTGAGTTGTGATGTAAACCTGCCCGGAACCGCCCGGCTGTCCAGTAGTCACAACAATACCTATCCAATGTGGGAGGTTAAACATGGAGCCCAGCAAGGACCCGAGGTTAGACTGAGTTGTGGCGTAAGACTGCCCGGAACCAACCGGCAACAGGCAGCCACAACAATAACTGTCTAATGTGAGAGGTCAGGGCCTTAATAAGACAATTAAGGCTGAGTCAGGATTGTTAGGATTAAGTGAACTAAAGACTTAATCAAAATGGAACATGCTAAACTAAACGGACTGGTGGGGGTTAGGTAGGAAACACTTAACCAACTTAGCATGTTGGCTAGAGATAGAAAACCTAGTAACGGGGGACCCTTTTCAGCAGTAACCCTAAAAGGTGTATCAGGATACCCTGAAACTAGGCAGGGTGGGGCACGATTACTAGGCTGATTGTAAGAGGTCAAAGCGACGGCGGTGGTGTAGCAGTGTAGATTCTAACGGAGTGCGGGCGTGCACACACTCCGGTGCAGAAAAATAAGGCACTGGACACCAGTAGCATACCTGTGCACTCTAAGGTTGTGTCGGGTTGCCACTATGGGACTTGATACACCCCATGGTGGGACCAGCATAGGTAACTACAACATCGGGGGCCGTAAGACACATGTAACTATGCGAGTAGGAGCCGATCATCATTGAATGGATCACATCACCCTGATTTTGGGGTGCCAGTTGGAAACTAGTTTATATGGGTTCAGAGATTAACATGGGGTACGATAGTATATTCGACCCTAGACAACTTAACCAAGTTTATAGTGCTTGCCCACTTCTTGTTCATACTTATCATACCCAGTTCTTTATTCATAGACAAAATAGTACTAGACTTACTCAGGCTTTATGTCTGACTCTACTTTTCTTTCGTCTTCTTTCTTCCGTTTCCCCCCCAGGTCCTCAGGGAGGGAACACAGCAGCTTGACCAACCTCAACATCCAGCTTGAAGAAGAGAAATGTATTGCTTGGACTTTCCTGTTTTGAACTATGGCTTTGGACCGTCCACTATGGGGCTTTTGCAGTTTATCTATGTTTTATTTATGCTTCTTTAAATAATGTACTCAAGACAGATTATGAAAGTGTTATGATATGTTTTTGGGAAAGGATGTTGTTGTAACACGTATTTGACTTTATGAAATAAAGTTTGTTGTTCTTCCGCTGTTTACAAATATGTGTTCTTATATCTGTCTTGTATATCTGTGACTTATACTTATAAACCTCCACCAAAATTAGGGCATTCCCTTTGAGAGTGACCCTAACGGAGGTGGGGTGTTTCACTTGGTATCAGAGCATAGGTTTACCAGATAAGATAAAAGTTTTGAAAATTATTTTCAAAAAGGAAATTTAAAGAAGCATTTTTAAAAAAGAAAAATATTATTTTATTTTAAAAGGGCAAAGTCCACTCCCCAAAGCCATAGGTACTATCTCTTATCCTTCGTTTTGAATCTATCCTTTTTGTTTCAGCATGTCCCAAGAACTTAACTTGCCGGAAGTGGTGCCAATACCTGGTTGGTTTAGACGGTTCTTAGAAGCAAGGGCCACTCAGCCAGGTCCTACCGTTCCTCCTCCCCCAGCGGAAGGGAATCATCCAGCTGCAGCAGCACCTTTTCCTCCACCTCCTCCTCGGGGAAACACGTTTGCTAAGATATGTAAAGATTTTAAAGCTATGGGAGGAAGGGATTTCCATGGAACTGAGTCCTTCGTAGCAGCTAGGAATTGGCTGAAATAAACTGAGGACCTATTCATCATCTTTGAGGTAGAAGATAGACAAAAAGTACAGTTGGCAGTGTGGCTATTGAAGGGCGAGGCTTCCTACTGGTGGGAAGTCACCAATGCTGAAAGACCAGTGGAGACATGGGAGGACTTTAGGGCAAGGTTTGAGACTAAATTTCTCTCAGATGCGGAAAGAAGTTTGCAGTTGGAAAAATTCTTATTTCTTAAGCAAGGGGACAAGACAGTCAGAGAGTATGTGAATCAGTTCGATGAGCTGGCTAGGTTTGGGCTTGACCTAGTCAATACCCCGCACAAGAAGGCTCTCCGTTTCGTCAAAGGGTTGAATGAGCCATTACACAGTTTGGCCATGACCCATATACCCATGGGAGCCACGTATGAAAGATTGGTGCAAATGGCATTGCTGAATGAAGAGGATAAGGGCAAGAAGGAGACAAAGGCAGAAAGCTCTCAAGGGAAGAAGGAAGGGTAGTAGCTTATGGCGGGAGGCAGTTGAAAGTACACGAAAAGAACTACCCAACCCACGATCTTGAGTTAGCCGCCATCGTCTTTGCACTCAAGTCTTGGCGACACTATCTCCTAGGTGAGAAGTTCGAACTTTACACAGACCATAAATCGTTGAAATATCTTTTCTCGCAGAAGGATCTTAACTTGAGGCAACAAAGATGGATGGAGTTTCTTGCCTCGTACGATTGCGAAATCTCCTATACTCCGGGCAAAGGCAACGTAGTGGCAGACGCGTTGAGCCGAAAGAAATTGACCCTAAGCCCGTTGTTTGTTGAAAGACAAAGCCTAGAGTTTATAGCCCGTTTCGACTTTAGGCCCTCCTCCGATTTCGTACCGGGCTTGCTAGCATCTCTCGAAGTGCGCCCAACTTTAGTGGATTCAGTAGGGACAGCACAACGCGAAGACCCTCAGCTTGTGGAAATGATTGATAGGCTAATTAGGGGTGAGACTTCAAGTCACCTCAACAGATACTCCATTGACGTTAAAGGTTTGCTAAGGCGAGACGGAAGACTATGTGTCCCACAGACAAAAGATTTAATAAAGAAGGTTCTCGAGGAAGTGCATCATTCCAAGATGACGATACACCCAGGCGGAGATAAAATGTACAAAGATATAAAAAGGACTTTCTTCTGGAACGGCACGAAAAAGGACGTGGCAGAATTCGTTTCTAAGTGTATGGTGTGCCAACAGGTTAAGGCGGAACAGAAAAAGCCTGGCGGACTACTACATCCTCTGGAGGTCCCGCAGTGGAAGTGGGATAGCATCTCAATGGACTTCATTGATGGGCTGCCTAGGTCTAGGAGAGGCAACACTAGCATTTGGGTAATAGTGGATAGGCTTACTAAAAGCGCCCACTTTTTACCTGTCAAAAGTAAAAGAACTGCCTCATCCCTAGCATCACTGTACCTTAAGGAAATCGTTCGACTCCATGGAATACCATCTAGCATTGTTAGTGACCGAGACCCCATCTTCACCAGTGAGTTTTGGCGGAGTCTGCAAGAAGCAGTAGGAACGCAGTTATGCTTGAGCACAGCCTATCATCCCCAAACCGACGGCCAAACAGAGAGAGTGAACAGAGTTTTGGAAGACCTTTTAAGGCTATGCGTCCTCGACTTCGGAGGGACATGGGAAGACCACCTTCCTTTGGTGGAATTTGCCTACAACAACAACTATCAAGCAACCATCGGAATGGCGCCCTTCGAAGCTTTATATGGAAGACCGTGCCGATCGCCCACTTGTTGGTGGGAGTCCACGGATAGCTCATACTTGGACCAGACATGATCCGAGAGACTTCAGAGAAAGTGGACTTAATACGAAGAAGGATGAAGACGGCCCAAGACAGACAAAAGTCCTATGCCGACAAGAGGAGGACCGACCTTGAATTCGAGGTTGGAGATAGAGTTTTTCTCAAGGTATCACCACTAAGAAACGTTGTTCGCTTTGGAACCACAGGAAAGCTAGCACCAAGGTTCGTAGGGCCATTCCCTATCATCGAGAAAATTGGGAAAATGGCCTATAGATTAGATCTACCCGAGAAGTTGGCTGGAGTCCACAACGTTTTTCACGTTTCACATCTCCGAAAATGTCTTCATGAGTCCGCTGAAGTGGTAGAGCCAAATATCCTCGAAGAGGCCGAAGTGGAACGCGAAGCAACCATAAGGAAAGTTCCAACCCGCATCTTAGGAACGGAAGTGAAGAAGCTACGCAATCGCGAAGTCAAACTCGTCAAAGTTCAGTGGAGCGACGCCGAGGAAGACGCGACTTGGGAAACTGAAGCTAGAATCCGTACAGCCTACCCTTTTCTGTTCGAGGGTACATCCTTGATCTTTCCTTTTCCTTAAGTTGCGCTTTTATCTATCTTTTTAGGTATATTTCCTCGACCTTATCTTTTAGGTAGAAACCTTTTGGATGAAAACATGTAATTGAAACATGTTATGGATGATGGTTGCAAGTGGTTGCAAGTGATTGCTAATGGTTGCTCGTGGTTGCATATACACACACAATCTAGGTTTTAGATTGGCTCAGTCACTTCATATTGCATATGCATATATGTTTGCATTCGTATATGGTTGAACTTTAATGTGTTGTCATATGGATGTTGCATTTGTAATGAGTGATTGTGCACTCATGTAAAATCAAAAATAGGAAAATTTGCATACATAATGGATTCATGGCACTTACATAATTCGCATTAAGGAGGTCAACTGAATCAGTAGACCGCCCGATTTTGCATTAGATAAGTACATGTACACACACACTTCGCATATGATCATGAAGCATTAGAAGTCTTTTAAGGTCAATGGATGCTCGTGTTTGATGGATGAGTAGATGGATGATTGGATGTTAGGATATACATTCCTCCTAACTTGAAGATTTCGGGGACGAAATCCTTTTAAGTGGGGGAGAATGTAACACCCCGAAAATTCTATAACTGTGAAATTAACAAATTAAAGCATAATTAATCTGAAATCAAAGAACTAAGGGAAACGGGATACGCCATTGCGTTCGTCTCGGAAAAATACGCGAAATAGAGTCCGAGTTTTCGAAAAACGGAGTCCGTATGAAGAAGATATGGCCTTCGGAAGTTTGAGAATTAAATTTAAAATTCAAACAGAATAAAATAAGCTCAGAAAATCAAATTTGAATTCGAAAATGGGGCCCAATGGGCCAGGGTGGATAAACACCCGCCTAGGCCACCCAGGTCGACTGGGCTGTCGACCTGGGCTACCCATGTCGACGGGGCTGTCGACAGCCCTGTCGACAGGGGTGTCGACCTGGTCGAGCCCAGTCAACCTGGCTGGCCAGGTCTGTGTTTGGCCGATTCTCTGTGGTCTGCTTTGTCATTAGGGCTAGGTGGCGGGTTCTAATTGGTCTCTCTATCTAATGAATGGCTATGATCAATCCAAGCAACATCAAGGGTCCTAATCAGTTCCTAACCTCTATATAAACAACCCTAGACTAAACCCTAATCTATTCATTCAAAATTAAGAACATAGCCGCCATGTTGCTGAGGAACGACTAAGAGTAGCCGCCAACTAGAGAGAGAATTAGGAGGAAAGTTCTAAAGCCTAAAGCAATTCAAGCAACCTAAAGCCAATCAATTCAACAAAGGAATCATATCTCTTAATTAGAGAATTCGCCGCAACCATTGTAAGTAGAGTATTACTTTGGTATGAATAAACAACTGTGTTGATTTGTATGCTTGAATTGGGATAATAAAGTAGTTCATATTTGTGCAAAATTATGTTATTCATTATAAAGAACTACATGCGGTAGTTCTATGCAAGTATACGTTTGGAATATTGCGCAAATTATGTAATCTATGTTGAAGCTACATGTATGTAGTTGATTGAAATTCATGCAAGTTTGGGGCTTTGTTATTATGCCATCATGATGTATATTTTTGTGCATAAATCATTTTGCAAGTAATTGAAACAAGTTTGGTTGTTATAGTTCATATGAAACTATGTTGGAATTTTGACACCATAATCCATGTATTAAGTCAAGCTTTTGCAAACTTATGAATATGGCTAGGCTATGAATGATATTTGGCATAATTGAAATCCATGATTAAGTCTATCTTGTTTACAAGAATTATATGATGACATATGTGAGACATGGCTAGGTTAGACTCAAAAATCCCTTTTTGCAAGCTTAAAGCAAACACCATGTTTAGGAATATTTATGCATAAGTATGTTTATACCATCGTTATGTGATTAGACTTAAATCATGATTAAGTTGAACTATGCTTTTGTGTTAGTAACAAAGTATCCCCTTTGTAAACATGTAGAAACCTTATGAACATGACTTGTTTATGTTTGACATTATGCCTAAATGAGAACATAGGTCTATGTTGTAGTTAAGACTATGTGACACCTAATTTAGATTCTTATCTTAAGTTTACATGGTTTGGTTCATGTCACCTATGCTTTATGATCAAAGTATATATATGCAAGTACACCAGTTTCTATTATGTATTTCCAACGTCATATGCAAGTTCATGCGCTCACCTTCCCCTCTTTGTGTATGTAATCACGCTTTGAGCCTCCCCTTTTCGCATGGCTAAATTGGGCTTTAAAAGGCTAAGCCCAATATATATAAACGGACGTGTAAAACGGGGGAAAATAACGTTGGGTTAAAATTACTAATGAATGAAAATATAAAATAGAAGGGCCCAAATTCAAGTATGGGTTGGGCCCGTGATTGGTGTAACCTTTACACCATTAACTTAATAATGGGCCGCAAATATTTACATATAAGAAATAAAGAAGAATGACAAGATATGTAAATGCAGAACATACGATGTGTTTAACCCGAGGTTGGATTGAGTTGTGATGTAAACCTGCCCGGAACCGCCCGGCTGTCCAGTAGTCACAACAATACCTATCCAATGTGGGAGGTTAAACATGGAGCCCAGCAAGGACCCGAGGTTAGACTGAGTTGTGGCGTAAGACTGCCCGGAACCAACCGGCAACAGGCAGCCACAACAATAACTGTCTAATGTGAGAGGTCAGGGCCTTAATAAGACAATTAAGGCTGAGTCAGGATTGTTAGGATTAAGTGAACTAAAGACTTAATCAAAATGGAACATGCTAAACTAAACGGACTGGTGGGGGTTAGGTAGGAAACACTTAACCAACTTAGCATGTTGGCTAGAGATAGAAAACCTAGTAACGGGGGACCCTTTTCAGCAGTAACCCTAAAAGGTGTATCAGGATACCCTGAAACTAGGCAGGGTGGGGCACGATTACTAGGCTGATTGTAAGAGGTCAAAGCGACGGCGGTGGTGTAGCAGTGTAGATTCTAACGGAGTGCGGGCGTGCACACACTCCGGTGCAGAAAAATAAGGCACTGGACACCAGTAGCATACCTGTGCACTCTAAGGTTGTGTCGGGTTGCCACTATGGGACTTGATACACCCCATGGTGGGACCAGCATAGGTAACTACAACATCGGGGGCCGTAAGACACATGTAACTATGCGAGTAGGAGCCGATCATCATTGAATGGATCACATCACCCTGATTTTGGGGTGCCAGTTGGAAACTAGTTTATATGGGTTCAGAGATTAACATGGGGTACGATAGTATATTCGACCCTAGACAACTTAACCAAGTTTATAGTGCTTGCCCACTTCTTGTTCATACTTATCATACCCAGTTCTTTATTCATAGACAAAATAGTACTAGACTTACTCAGGCTTTATGTCTGACTCTACTTTTCTTTCGTCTTCTTTCTTCCGTTTCCCCCCCAGGTCCTCAGGGAGGGAACACAGCAGCTTGACCAACCTCAACATCCAGCTTGAAGAAGAGAAATGTATTGCTTGGACTTTCCTGTTTTGAACTCTGGCTTTGGACAATCCACTATGGGGCTTTTGCAGTTTATCTATGTTTTATTTATGCTTCTTTAAATAATGTACTCAAGACAGATTATGAAAGTGTTATGATATGTTTTTGGGAAAGGATGTTGTTGTAACACGTATTTGACTTTATGAAATAAA
This sequence comes from Allium sativum, assembly GCA_030737875.1. Taxonomy (NCBI): domain Eukaryota; kingdom Viridiplantae; phylum Streptophyta; class Magnoliopsida; order Asparagales; family Amaryllidaceae; genus Allium; species Allium sativum. The sequence continues at coordinate 787,146,588 of CM060912.1, read as the reverse complement.
GTTTGTTGTTCTTCCGCTGTTTACAAATATGTGTTCTTATATCTGTCTTGTATATCTGTGACTTATACTTATAAACCTCCACCAAAATTAGGGCATTCCCTTTGAGAGTGACCCTAACGGAGGTAGGGTGTTTCAATAAGGGTATATATAGGATAGTTTAATAATTTTTTATTCGAATATTATAATTGGTTTTAAGCAAACGCTATATGTCTTTATATTTTAAAAAATCCAATAATCACACGTGATATCCAAAAATCACGAAAATGGACATGCAGCTACAGTTCGACATTACGAACCCAACGAAACTGGTTTCGTCGAATTCCGACTTCGTTTGCTCAAACAGCGTATTTTTTAAAGTCAAATTATTGAATGTATTTCACATTAAAAATCCGTACGGCCACACAATGACCCCAAAAATCACGGAAATTGAAATCTAGCAATAATTTAATATTGCGGATCCAACAAAATTAGTTTCATCTAAAACAGAGGTCGTTTGCAAACTAGCTATTTTTAAAGCTCTAAATAAACCCTTTTAAATATATAAATATATTTAAAAATAATTAAACTAAATATAAATAAATATATATTATCGTATATATTCACACTAGAAAATCATACAGCTCCACTGGGATTTATAACACGATATTTCAAAATTCCAAGTTTTATCGATATTCGATTTATATATAAAATCCTTTTATAATATAAATATATATTTATAATTTTCAAAAGAATTCCATAGCGACTTTTCTAAATATTGATTTGGACATAAATCAAAATCTACACAATGAAATCCCGATTTTTCTCTTCCACTAGAAAAATATACTCCACCAGCTCCGAACGTTTCTTGTTTCACAGAAATCCGATTTAAAATGGACCCTGTACATTCAGTTGAAGTTCAAATCGCCAAATAGCGAACTGCAGCGCCATTTCGAGCTCGATTTTAAATTATAATACAATTATATGTTCAATTGTCGTTTAAATAGTATATTCATTATTCTAATTAAATTCCAAACTGGAATATATATTTTGAATTGCCCAATTCACACAGTATTGTGAATTCTACTATTTCCGACTATTTCATAAATTAAATATATTATTTTATTATTTAATTTAATTTAATATTCATTATTATTTAATTAAACAACCATTTTATTCTCTATATCACTATTTAAATAAATTAATTATTTTGTCGCTAAAATATGGGTTGTTACATTCTTCCCCCCCTTAAAATAATTTCGTCCTTGAAATTGCTAAGGTAGAAGACAGACCTTATTAACTGGGTTAAAAATTATTCATTTACTTTTAACTTTAGTTCCACTGAACCCATTTAATTCCAATTAAAATATTAATTTATTCCTTCTAACAAACATTTTCAAAAATCCTGATAATTTTCTAACACCCGAAATTTTCGAAAAATTTCGCCAGCACCTCCTTTGTACCGGTCAATAGTTAAAACCCCAACTCGCCTCTCTAGGCCCTTTCCTTTCAAAAAGAAAATCAAAAAGCCAAGCGGCTTGCCGATTCGGCACATAAAACCTCATATGGAAATTTAAACATGTACCTTTTTGTAGGGCACATCATCATATCCTTTCCATCTGCTACCCTGTTAGCATATACAAATGCATTCCCAAACAAAATTTCAATTTTATTCTCAAAACCAAATCATTCACGTACCTAAGCCAAATTCCATTTCAAACAAAAGTTCCATTCTTGATTCCAACTCCTAACTCATAAATCCAATACCATTTCAGATTTCCTATCTCACAATTCAAAAATCTAATTTTATTTGATATATTATATTTCAATTCAATTTCCAGTTAATTGATTTCAATTCATATTTACTTTCACAAATTTCTATTTAATTTGTTTTTGTTCAAACAATCTCTCCTGGGAGTTTTCAAACAGTTTAGCTCTTTCAAAAATCAAATATTCCTTTTTAGGATTCAAAATAACTTGTTTTACCCAAAACAATTCAAAACAGTATTTTTGGTAGTAATCCGTCACTTAGAACTCGAAAATGAACACTGATGATGTGACCAGCATCATCAGAGTTATTTCCCAGTGATCAAAGTGAGTTCAATAATATATCACTTTAAAAACCCTTTTGAATAATTCCACATTGAAATATACTTCAATATACCCTTCACAATGCTTGTAAAACAAATTTTTAAATCTCCTAGGATCTTAAAATTCTCATATAATTAATCCAAGTCTATTTACAAACACTCATTCAAATTTTAGGAATTTTAATTCGAATTCTGATTTAATTCATCTGCTTTAATATATTACCTTTACACGAGTTTTGTTTGGTTATTTACATAACCATTTTACTTATAATCAACCAACACGCCCAACATACTATAATAATTCGAATATAAATATTTCCTTTATATCGAAATATACTTTGGATAAAATTATCTCATTTACCCACTTTCAAATATACTGTGTCGGTTTATCGTACTTGAGTGTTTAGAAACTCCTATCGATACAGTGGATCAAACTGATCGACCAAAATTCATAAACAACTCAACCAATAAATCTCCACAATATAAAACAATTTTTTATAAAATCTACAAATACGTTCACTCATATATATACACTCAGACTCAATCTAGGGTATTACTAACCCCATCTCTACTGAGTCACGCCACAGAGCCAAGGTAATCAATTAACCTTCAGCTCTGATACCACTGTAACGACCCGGGGTTTTCAACTCCGAAAATCAACAGAAAACTACCATGTTGACTATTCAGACATCAGAAATACCTGATCATTAATAGAAAGAAGTTAGAGGGTGAGAGTAGATAAGATAGAAAATTAGAATAGAAGAAGAAGATCACCACAGAACAGAATCAGAGTAATACGAATCTCACAGCGGAACGAATAAAATATAATATATAACATATAACATAACTTTGCAATAAAACAGTATATATATAGAATAACATTATCATAGTACAACACTTACACATAGCGGAAATAACAATAGCTATATAATCCTGAAGCCTCCTGCTTCAAGCACCTCTAAGTATATCTGTAAAGACCTGAACTACTTGACTTCCTATACAAATTTGGGCACCCAAGAGTTTAGGGAAAACAAAACAAAATAAACTCTGGGTCAGTCATGGGACTGGTGTGAGTAAACTCAAATTTTTTGGTTTAACTTTTCAAAAGAAATGATAATCGTAAGACCAATCCACACATAAACACGGCTGGTTTTTAACTTACGATAACCCAAAACACTTTTGGAAATCAATACTTCTCTGATATTATAATAATGTCTAACCACAAGTAAATAACAATCTAGCAGAACGCTTGCATCTCACGTTCCACGTATATAGTATACAATCAAAAATCGTGGGCTCTTATTGGAGATTGGATTCCGACTATGACAAGGTATGGGACCACCTGCCGATAGTGTATCTCTAGAGGCGAATACACAGGGTTCAACAAGAACGTCTTGCAAACCGGCCCACACATGACCGACCACTCATTTCGCTTGAGTGTATCGAATGTATATCACCAACGGTTGGGAGCTACCCACCGTTTCCCGAAAAGGGACAGCATCGAATTGATAAAAGAATGAAATGGATTTTCTCTAGATAAGTTATATACACCCTAATGGGAGCGACCCACCTAGCCATGCTGCCTGCCAGATTTTTGTCATTTCCTGGTTGATGAGGCTTGAGGTCATAACGTATCTTTTGTAACACCTGACCACCATTCACTTTGAATGCCACATCGTCATACCCGCCAAATCACAAATTGATTTCCCCAAAAATACCACGGGTATAAAGCTAAGAGAAACGAATTCCTCCGCCACCAAACATAAGTACGTTTAAAGAGATCAACTTACGCGATCCGTTAGATATACTTTGTCTGACATTCGTCCATTCACGTTGTCCTGGGACTGGACAAGCCGAAGGCACTATTATGTAAACAGGATAGCCCTTACATAACTCCGTCTTCAATTATTTTCATCATATTTGATCGCAACGCTAACGTCCATACATAGTGGTTTCAGATAATGAATTTGATCCCGGTCTCTCCGTATTGACGACGGAAAAATGGTCAAAAACTTCGATAGTCGGTGATTTAACTATAAAAAAAAATAGTTGTACAACCAACGATATTATTTCTAGATGGAAATTTATCGATCAATCATCATTTAACGTTTATCTCTTTAGTTCATCAGTTATTTATTTCCTATTTCCATATATTCAACATTCCTTATTTTCTAAATTTAGAAAATATACGTTATTAATTATTGGAAAACATTTCCGTCTCTTTTCACGTATCACTGTCATCCCAGTATTCTTTTCATTAAACATTTCGTTTTCTATGGTTAGAAAATATATCTGATTATATTTGGAAAACGTTTCCAAAACTCATTCATCGGATTTTAAATAGATGTTTAAAGAAAACAACGCTATGCCACTTAAACCGTTTCCCTGATTAACTAATTTCACTTAATCAACCTTCACTATCGAACCTTACCCATCCCTTAGTTAAAAACGAAGTCAATCAAGTTGGGGTATAATTACCTCTCAGACCTTAACTGAACAACATTTCTAACCTCGAAATAGACAAAGTTCACCCTTTTAAACCTTTTAACCAATTTCCTTACGTAACTCAGATTCTATTTATGAATCCACTTCTTTATTTTAAAATATTGATTATAACTATAGCGTTAAAGTCCCTTCTTCCTAAATATCTAACTTCAAAATATAACTTTTATTCCTTAATTTAACTAAATAACAAAACCACTAATTTATTAATAAATAAGTAAATCTAGATTAAAAATGGAAAGTAAACATTACTTTCCCAAATTCGATATAATCGAATTCAACGTATAATTCTCTTTCGAAAAATCTCTATTCGATAACTCCTTTTCGAATAAACTATATTTGATAACTCTTTCTTCGAATAACTATGTCTGTTTTAACTTTATTTCGAATGGCTAATATTCGATTTAACTACATTCGGTTGACTCTAGATCGCAGCGATCACAATGGTTACACCTGATCCCCTCAGGAAAAATCCGACCACCGTAGGCTATCTGCAGCCCTGCGAATTACGCTAGCAGTCGTACGAAATGGCAACTCATCCTGAATAACTATGTTTGACTAACTCTATCTCAAATAACTATATTCGATCAACTCTAATTGAATAAATAATATTCAATTAATTCTAATTTGATTAACTATGTTCTGTTAACTCTAATTCAATTAATTCTAACTATAATCAATTTAATCTAACTGATTAACTCTAATTGATTAACTCTAACTGATTAACTCCTACTGATTAACTCCTTTGATTAACTCTACGTTTATTCAGTTTCAAATATCAATGTTGAAATCGATTCTTACTTCTCTATATAAGTCCTGACTTATATATTCTATTTATCTAATGATAAACATTTTATTTAATTTATAAAATATTATTTATAAATTTGTCTTCTCCACTTTTCTGTTAAAATAGATTTCTATTAAAAATCTATTTTAAATTCATATTCTGTTATACTCGTGTGCGAAGCACGGGTCAAAACTTTCCTAGTGTAAAATTCTCTTTTTGTACACTTCTTCATGTTTCAAGTATTTCCTTTTATAATCTATTTATTTTCTAAATAAATATCACTTTTATTTTATTTTATTTATCAAATGATAAATAATCCTTTCATAAAATCCTTTGATTTTGTAAATATTTTATTTCTAATATACACTTTTAAAAGATCTTATTTATTATCTAAATAATATTTCCTTTACTATTTGTTATTCAAATATTTCCCTTTTCTATTTGTTATACAAATATTTTCCTTTACTATTTGTTATACAAATATTTTCCTTTATATTTCTTTGATTTTATAGTTATTTTCTTTTGTAATATCCTTTTTCTTTTATATATAAAATCCATTGATTTTATATAAATAATTTATTTTCAAACATACTTTGAATATCCCCCTTTTTCCATCCAAGTATTTCTCACGGTATTTAAAAATACCAAATAACAATGATAGATATCATTCAAACCCATATAATCAACAACATATTACATATCACATCATATATCAAAATATATGAAAAACAGTAAAATAAATGTTGAGGAACCCAGTTGGGTCCCTCCGACCTGTTTCCCTGCATCCACAGATGTTAATCAACATAAATAACACAAACATGAAATATTCGTGATAAGCAGAATCAATATTCGACTAACGATTTATATCTATATCGTTATCTATATTTTCAACCAATTTACTAGCAGTTCAACCAAAACAGCCAACACACAGCAAACAACCATCATTTATCATGTCTAAAAACACGTTATAAAAATATAACTGAGAAGAGTTATTGAGTTTTACTCACATTGGACGGTTATCGTTAAATAACGATAATTGGTCATTGATTTGATTTAGGCGTTTAATTTCACCATAAATCCAAACGATCTCCAATTCACTCCCGGTCAGTTCCATGGTATAGCCACCATCCATACGATCCTAACGGATCTTGTTTCGTCAGATTCTGTTACTGTATGATTTAAATATTGAATTTAGAAGTTTGTATACTTTATTTAAGTTAAATAAATAAAAAACCTTTTCCTTTTACATTTGGCCTCACCCACTTTAAACGGCCCATCCAGAAGCCCAGCCCACTACTAACCTTATTCCCCAATACGCTGATACACTCCCCATCGTTCTGACCCTTTACCGCACCTCTACTTTAGCCCTTCTCCCTTCTCACTCCACAATTTGCACAACCGAGATCACCAATACCTTCCCTTTTGAATCCTCTATCAACCCATCATCGAAATACTTAACTCGCAGCACTCGTCCATCTCGCGACTTCTACCCATCGAGTGGACCCTGACAACATCGACAGCTACTTGCTCGGAAATAACCAGAAATTAGCACACAAGTGCGTTTTTTCTCCTAGATCACGGAAATAATACACAAAACTTGAATCGGTGCTTATACACAGATCGATCCTCAACCCTAGTTGTCGCTGCGAATAATTGAACAGTGGAAAAACACCGTCGAACTCCTCAAGATGAATACAAATGAAAGAGAAACTCAATACCCATTCACTCCACAAGTTTTATAATTTATAAGGATTTATCCTATTTCTTTTGAATTTAAAACTTCACGATTTATTTTTGAAGAATGAGATAGTGGCGTCCGATTGTTGTTGACTGCCAAAATGAGGGTTGTTAGGGTTTAGAGGATGATAAGGGTATATATAGGATAGTTTAATAATTTTTTATTCGAATATTATATTTGTTTTTAAGCAAACGCTATATGTCTTTATATTTTAAAAATTCCAATAATCACACGTGATATCCAAAATTCACGAAAATGGACATGCAGCTACAGATCCACATTACGAACCCAACGAAACTGGTTTCGCCGAATTCCGACTTCGTTTGCTCAAACAGCGTATTTTTTAAAGTCAAATTATTGACTGTATTTCACATTAAAAATCCGTACGGCCACACACTGACCCCAAAAGTCACGGAAATTGAAATCTAGCAATAATTTAATATTGCGGATCCAACAAAATTAGTTTCGTCGAAAATAGAGGTAGTTTGCAAACCGACTATTTTTAAAACTCTAAATAAACCTTTTTTAAATATATAAATATATATAAAAATAATTAAATTAAATATAAATAAATATATATTATTGTATATATTTACACTAGACAATCATACAGCTCCACTAGGATTTATAACTCGATATTTCAAAATTCCTAGTTATATCGATATTCGATTTATATATAAAATCCTTTTATAATATAAATATATATTTATAATTTTCAAAAGAATTCCATAACGACTTTTCTCAAATTTGATTTGGACATAAATCAAAATTTACACAATGAAATCCCGATTTTTCTCTTCCACTAGAAAAATATACTCCACCAGCTCCGAACGTTTCTTGTTTCACAGAAATCCGATTTAAAATGGACCCTGTACATTCATTTGAAGTTCAAATCGCCAAATAGCGAACTGCAGCGCCACTTCGAGCTCGATTTTAAATTATAATATAATTATACGTTCAATTGTCATTTAAATAGTATATTCGTTATTCTAATTAAATTCCAAACTGGAATATATATTTTGAATTGCCCAATTCACACAATATTGTGAATTCTACTATTTCCGACTATTTCAGAAATTAAATATATTATTTTATTATTTAATTTAATTAAATATTCACTATTATTTAATTAAACAAACATTTTATTCTCTATATCACTATTTAAATAATTAAATAAATTAATTATTATGTCGCTAAAATACGGGTCGTTATAGAGAAACTCAATATATTTGTTATGTGCAGTAAAATTTGCATTGCATTTTGGAAAATGAAGCTACCACAAGGTCTCGCGACACAAACATTATGCAAACGCAGACTTGAGCAATGTTTCTCCTTATGATAACAAAAAATTCTTGATACGTGAAAACCATTTGATATTATTATCACTATTGAAAATCATTTCGTAAGTAAATGCATCGATCCTAGTAAGCATAATGTTCCATACCATAATGTTGACAAATAATATACAATTAAAAACCGTAAGGGCTTGCAGTGGAGAATGGATTTCAAACAAATGACCATGCTAAGAAACTTCCTTTTCCAATGGGTACACCTCTAGTGGGATGTCCTGAGAACCAACTGGCTCTCTGCCAATGCAAGGCTGGTCTCTCCCTTAACCGAATTGATTTGATTACGTCTAAGTATGCATCTACCGGTTGTTACCAATCTTTAATCCAGGCCCCACAACATCAACATCCACATTAGTAGAAGTTGCTACATAAGTAATACATGGGCTTCATACTATAGTATACTTTTTATCTAAAAGAAGATGACATACCCATATCCTATCCACGTTTTGCCTATTTTAGTCATTTACCAGTGTGTGAGGCTTGTCGAAGTCTCGTTACACAAAGCTACACTTATCCTTAAGACATGCTTTGATCATCCATATCTCATTCACTTGGCATGTCACACTGTCATTTCATAACATATGATTGATAATCCTAACCATATCAACTTTGGACTCGTACGTCTCAAGAAGGGTGTTAAGCTAAGAGACCATATTCTCCGCCACCAATAGAAATATGTTTAGTAAAGATCGATCACATATTACAAAATACAATATCAGACAAACATCCATACAAGTTCATTCTGGATTTGAACAAAACCGAAGGCACCTTATTCCTTGTCCAATAAAGGGGAGAGGTCCCTACAAATCTAGAAAAATCTCCAAGTATGTCAGAGTCACTGTTATAAATAACCTCGTTATGGGAGGCCTTCCTAACAAAGACATCAACGAGCATTCCCTTCGATGTGAAGATTTCTTGTCTTCAAAACCGTCTTCAGCTATCCTTTCTTCTTTCATCGCGTCGTATTATTATTCGGAATGGTTCTTGGACATACGTTCCGATCCCGGACTTCCCGAATAACAAGCATCATTTTAAAACAATATGCATATATCTGATTTTAGTTAACTCTCAACCCCATCTTAAACTTTGAAGCTTTTATTCATCGTCAAAAATATTTCATTATTCATTAGAAATAAATTAACAAAGGCTGGATATCGATTTTAAGTTTAAACCTCTCAAAATCAATTATTAAGTAAAAAGTATTTCAAAAGCGTTACTAAAATTGTTATAAAAAGTCTTATTTAACCAGTTTGATGAAAATAACTTCAAAATTTTATATTTTTAATCCAAATATCTTTGAAATCATTTATTATGATTTATCAAAAAAAATCATATTTTTAATAATTTTCATAAAGCCATTTTAGTTGATTTCCATATTTGGTCACTAAACTACACTACCATGATTTTTATTGAAAACCGTTTTGAACATAACTTTAAAATTATTTATCAAAATTAGGAAACCTTTTTACATTCGAAAACTATTATTATAAGAAAGAAAACATTTTCCGTTTGGGGAAAATCCACTTAAAATGAATCTGTTATGATAGTTTAAAGTCTGCGGTCGAAATTCGCTAGCTATCGCTGCGCGACAAGCTCTATTCTAACCGTATTTTATTTTTAAAATAAAAATAGTCCGCTTTACTTTAAATAGTTTAGAAAACCTTTTAGACATATGTAAGACCATTTTAAAACAGTATTCCATATTTTCAATTTTTATTTCAAATATTCATTTTTATTAATATTATAATATCATTTAATTGTTAAAATATAAATATTTTTCAAAAATAAATCTTCTAAAATCCAAAATTTCCAGAACTCAAATTAAATATTATATAAGCTATATGAAATAATTAGTTTGAGTTAAAACATTTCCTATATAGCCAAAATAAACTTCAATTTCAAAATCGAATTTAGTTTAATTAATTTAAACTTAAACACATGTTTAATGTCAAAACCTTGTTCAATAAAATTACAACCTTTACAAAAGTTTTTCAAAATCAATTCAGTTTCATTTCTGTTGAATTCTGGATATAAAATTTCAACTTTCATTTCTCCTCTATATTTAAATGAATAAAATATTCATTTATATTACCATATGAGCATTAGACTTAACCAATACCCAAATATTTCCACATTGGTGAGTGTACATGTGTAGTATGAACTAACATCACTACTAACAGCTATTACAACATTCATATCATCCATTCATCCACCACATAACATGTATATCACATTATATACATATAAGCGTTCGGTAATCAGCACTTACACTATGTTTAAAAGTTAATTAACCATCCATCATCATCCATTAACATAACAAACATAGTAAAAAAATATAAGTGTAGAATTTCTCACCGAGGGTTCCACTCCATAATCTTTACTGTAGGACTGCCTAGTCATATCGGACTGCTATGAACTGATTTCCGACCTTCACGACTTTGACAATATCATTATTATTATAATTGTATATATATATATATATTTTTTATAATTGTATAAATATATACATTTATTTATTTGGAGGAGGCCGAGATGGGGTATAGTGGTGGTGATGAGGTGGCCGAGCTTGGCGTTGGGTTAGAGGTGGTTTAGGTCGAGCTAGGGGGTCGTGTTGGTGACCAAGAGGTGTCTCAAGGATAGAAGAAGGTAGGGTCGTGGATGGTGGTTGGGGAGGCCGAGCTCTTGGCCGAAGTTGGGGTGCTACGGGAGGAGGGAGGTGGCGGCCTAAGGTGGTGGAGAAGGGGGCTGAAATGAGGGAAAAGGGGGGAGGGGCTATAACCGAATATTAGGAGGAGGGAGAGGGAAAGAAAAAAAGGGAGGAGAAGAAGTTTTAGGCTATGGAAGCCATGGCCATTAAAGTGGAGAAGGAGAAGGGAAAATGAGAATGGAGAAGTGAGTGAAGAGGGGATAGTTTAGGCACTGTTTTATAGGTGGAAAGGATGGGGTAAGTGTAAATGTAACGCCCCGCCTCTATAACCACTATCTTCCAGTTCATTTCAGAGAAATGTCATAGACCATAATGAAGAATGAGGTTTGTGAAGAGCGACCGGTTGTATGATTTCTCCATGTGAGGAATGCACATCGAATTCTGATACCGATTAAAGTTTCGACATAACCATTCGGCACATAGGGCAAATACACAACGGCTATAAATAATCCGGAAAGCAGTCTAAAATAGACAACAACAACGATGTATAGATATCTCATAGCCAGACACAAAATAATCATATCACAAAGGCGGAATATATATGAATAAACCAAGGATGTGTACAATAAGATAGTGGTCAACAAAGATCCACCAATCCTAAAAGAATAGATACATGCACTATGATCTAGATAAAAGAATATGTACATAACAATAGATAATGTCATAGGTACAAAAGTACATAAAACTGCGGAGACAGAGTAGCAAGCTGAAAGCAAAAGATCAATCCTGCGAGGAGTCCCAGAGGAGTACCTAAAATGACTCGGTCTGACCCAAGTATTATTTATAGGAATAAATAATAAATGAGTCAGTCTAGCTGTACTTTTCAAATAAACTGAGATAACAAGAGATATAACACAGGATGACATGATTCTATTAATAATATCTAATCATAAATAATTATGAAACATGGAATGTCAACACAATCAGGAAACGACAATGGAATGTCATCACACAAATATCTCTAACTAATCTCATAGCTAATGTAGAATGCAACATTCAAATAATAGCACCCAACAAGAAATGACAAATAAATACCAAACATAAATCAAATTGACACGCATCGCATCAAAGTAACCATGAATCATCAAAGTAAACATAAATCAAATTGACGCGTATCACATCAAAGTAACCATAAATCATCAAAGTAAACATAAATAAAGGGGCAGACCTATTCATAGAAGAGATACGATCTCTAGGTAGTGAACCCATTTTGTTGGAGCCGAAGCTCCCCACGATACCGGGTCGTGGCCCTGGAGAGAGAAAACATATTAATCGTGAAATCTCTAGAAAACATCATAAAGAGGGGGCGGACCTGTTCATAGATGAGATACGATCTCTAGGTAGCAAGCCCATTGGTTTGAGTCGAAGCTCCCCATGAAGCCGGGTCGTGACCCCGATAGAGGAAAACATAAATCATAGAAAATCATAGAAGGTTGGACTAAAGTCCCATAAATGAAGGTCACAAATCGTATATTCCCACTCGGGCGATCGCGAACCAAACAACTATGTCATAGAGGCGGATACCATGGATCCAGGTGAGTATGAATTACACCGAGATAGTTAATATAAGAAAATAGCTAAATGTCCCATAACCACTCGCTATTCTCGAATATTTACTAACCCGTTGTTAGTTCATTCTCAAAACATAAATCATGAAGGTTGGACTGAAGTCCCATAGGTGAAATCCAAGAATCGTAAATCCCAAACTAGCACCCGAATGTTTTAAACTACATCAGAATAGACTCGAAGGATATCAAGTCGATAATTCACGTTTTTAATGACGTGAATCATCTTAACAAGTGTATCAAATAAATTCGATATGCGAATCAGAACGCACGGGCTTCAGAATGATCACTTATTCAATTCACATTATAAACAAATGTGAATCGACCAAGAAGGATCAACATTGGAAGAATCAAATGAGGATCAAAGTGGACGAATCGAGCTGTTGGAATATATGAATTCGTAAAGTTGAAGTTAACAAACAAAGTCCGAACGGCCCGAGCTCCGTCCAGGAAAGAGCCTGGATGAGCCTAAACTGTTGACCATGGTCTCCACTGGTCAACAACAGTTTCAGGACAACAAACGTCTGTCACTACAAGACAGACGTATGAGCTGATAGTTAGCAGTTTTTTTATTTTTCCCGAGAGCCGGGACAGACGTCTGACCCATTTTGGACAGACGTCTGAGCTGAAGCATTTAAGAATTTTGATTGCCAATGAATGCGCGATCGGCCTCGGACGAGCCTTGTACCAATAGTGATGGTATATGATGATTTCTAAGTGAAAATGAAGCATCTAAGGCTTGGCGAAACATCTCATAACATCAACAAACCCGCACACACACACGAACATGATATTGCTATGATTTCGATTATACATTCAAAAATGAACAAAATTCCAAACCTAAGCCTACAAAAGTGATTCAGGCGACTTGTGAAGACTTAGAAATTTGTCGGGGGACAACGGAGCTTCACAACATCACCAAATCAACTCAAAACAATGCATAAGATCGTGTAAACAATCCTACTTGTTATTTCAACTCAATGGAACATAAATACATGAAATCGGCTAAGTTACACTAACATAACCAATTCACTAGCACATGCAAACTCATATGAACACTAAATCACACTTGTACAAGCCAATTGCTTATGGCATAGATGTGAGTTCACAAAAAACTCACCTTTGATTGTAGGAATGAAGAACAAGCTCCAAACCTAGGTTAGATCAACCTCTCTTCAATCAATACACTAGAATTTCCAATCTAAGATCACATAAATAGAATTCCTAAGAGTTGGGTCAAAGGAAATCATAGAAATCGAAGAGAAAACAAGTAGGAGAAGATGAAGAAGGAGATGGAGAAGCTTACTCAAGTTGTCTCCTTGATTTCCCCTTTGATTTGAGCTTCCGATTGCAAAACCTAGCTTAGGAATTTCTATTTCCTTTTCCACTCTCCATTTTTCTTTTTCTTTGTTGAAGTAAGAATGAACGAAGAGGAGGAGGAGGATTTGGGGTTATATGGTGAGCTAGGCTAGCTCAACCAAGACCCAACCCAAAGTGCCAAATTTCCGAAGCTCGGAATATATCAAAGTTTATACTTTTCGAACTCCTAAACGACGTTTTGAACTCAACGGAAGTGGTTTCAAGTCCAAATTCATCTGTATGCGAAAAATGATATTTTGGTCATTCACTCAAATGAGAAAACAACCAAATTTTACCTAACTCCGAATGTATCGATGCTTATAGTCGAAAAGGTCGTAAACGATGATCCGGACTCAATGGAAGTGGTCCCAAATCCTAATTTTATCGTTTGTGAAAAACGACATTTTAAGTGGCACATCGGACACGACGATATATTTAAATAAAATATTTAAATCTATTATCATCGAATGTGCGGGTTGTTACAGACTTCCCCACTTAAAAGAATTGCGTCCCCGCAATTCCTTAAGAATGAAGTAATAAGTAACAACCAAAATTATACCATAAAGTGGTACAACAAGAACCGACACGAAATGAAAAGATCACACCAGTAGCTAGGTGAGATCCCCATTTCGTCTCGTAAGATCATAAAAACTAGAGTTCAATCTCAAACTTCATTACCCTTGAAGGTATTCATCCCAAACGGGTAAAATAATTCCAGAAAAATTCAGAAGCGCTATGAATTCAAATAGACTCGCCTTTCTTAGTATGATTCTCAAGAGAATGAGAATCGATAGAATGCACAAAAACCATTCGAATCTAATTTGGAATTTCAAGAAGCAACAGGACTGCATCCTACAGACGCGAGATATCATAGTGGATATTTCTCTTAGGATATGAGATGGGAAATTATAGTGGTTGATTAATCAATTTCCAAACTCAATTACGACGATGTAGCGAACATCGAACCTGAGCACTTTAGTCTTGCGACAAGGTGGCTGACACCAACAAAAGCACAACATAGAGATTCCAATGAATTTAGCAAAGGAGAGCAATTCTAGAAGGAATAATCAATGATTTAAGGTTGGTAACGGAACACCAACGAACTATTCGGGGAAATCAATTTCTAACTAGGCACTAAATCTCATTTAGTAACCATAAGGACGAAACATTAGGGATTATACGAAATTCCTAATATTCAGGAACTCGAGTATCAATTTTAGAAAATCGGAAACATCGAGAAGATGATGGATAAGTAGTGCACAACTTACCACTTCGGAGCAAAAGGATTTAAGATAATTTTCCACCAAAAATCTCAAATCAAAAACATCAGTAATTAATTAAAGAAGCAATAGACAATTCCTATAACAAGATGAGACTAAAACAAAGAGGTCATAATCCCCAAAGATTTGATTGACAAGTGTTAACAAACGTGCAGAGACAATTGTCAATCCAAATGATTCAAGAAAACAAAGGAGGAATATCAAAAGAGCCCGTCCTTTAGATATTCATTTCTAATAACAACACAAGGCTAAGTCCATAAGTGAATTGATTATAGCACTTCTGGATGATCGACTAGATCATAGATTTGACGGAAGGAATTATTGAGTTTGCCGTGGATCGCAAAACCCAAATCTTACCTTCCCAACGCGAACTCCCATTCTCTCGAGTGATCGTTCACTAGAGAAAATAAGAAGACCCATGGAATCACAAGAATACTAAATTCTCTTTAGCAAATCAAAACAAGGATTAAGAATTAGGCTAGATTCTTAATCATTAAGAATTCTCGAAAATCAAAGATCTGAAATCTAGAAACAAGAGACATAAATAAATAACTTTATGGGTTGTTCCTGAAGTTATTTAATTTACTCAAAGAAAAGATTCAAGATAATTTCTATTTGAAAATCTTGAACCACTCAAATTCTTGGAATTGCTTCAAGGAAATCTAGAAACAAATTATCTAGAAAGAAAACCAATGATTACGAAAAATCACAAAAATCCAAAATATTATTATTTGATTAACTTATTAATGGTTAATTTAATTTTAGGGATCATTTCAAATGTCGGATTGTCACATAGTGTGTTTAGGAATTCCGAACTACAACATGGCGTCCCATATCTCGTTCAAGATCCTTAACGCACCCAATGGACAAGTTAATACAAGAAAGTCCTCACATTTTCTAACGTTTACGCAGATCTCGCGAAAATATTAAAATTCAATAAATCGTTCGGGATGGCATAAAGGAAATAAAATTCCTTTATCAACTTACGAATAAAACACAATTGATATCTTTTGATAACGAAGAACACAGTCAAAGTATATCAAAAGAACACAAATATAATAATCTCTGAACAAGGTAAATGACATTAAGGAATTAATGACACGTACCTCGACTCAAGAAGAGGGATCATAAGAAGCGGGATTCTTTCCCTCTTCTTGATCTTGAGTTTGGAACGCAACGATATATTTGTTGAGTTAATTTAGCACAAATGTTTAGTGACTCACACCGGCACAACGAGGTAACAAATGAGTTTTTTTAGCCCGAAGGCTTGGTGATCTAACACCGAACTAGAACTATATAGCTAGCAACAAGGGAGTAGGTTTAGTTACAAAGACATGGTATCTCCATACCGACCGACAAGTTATCAATAGAGCATGCTAGGTACGTTACGACGTACGAGATAATCTTAACTAAAAATCAAGAAATATCAAGATCAAAGGCGCTTACAACGTGCGTAACGACGCACGGGCAAGATATCCAATGATCAATCAACTGCAAGGATCATAATTGATCAACAAGATAAGTGTGATACAAAAACAGACATCGATTAGCAACTCGAGTCAAAAGATTGAAACAGAAGCAACACAAGAGCACACGGGCCCTAGATGGACTATAGAAATCAACCCGAAGGAGACATGTCAATAACTATTCTGAAAGACTAAAAATAGGTCACTAGATACTTAAACACCCCTCCGTAAGAGGTACACTGGGTGAGCCGGCACTTGCATGGCTACGACCAACTATTTTTCTTCTTTAAGGAAAAAGAAGGAGGAAAAAGTTGGTCTCAAGTTGAACTCAAACGACATGAATTCAACCAAAATGGAATCGTATAGGAAGATA
The DNA here is from genome assembly GCA_030737875.1 of Allium sativum. Classification (NCBI taxonomy): domain Eukaryota; kingdom Viridiplantae; phylum Streptophyta; class Magnoliopsida; order Asparagales; family Amaryllidaceae; genus Allium; species Allium sativum. Next base: position 787,129,396 of record CM060912.1, on the reverse strand, counting down.
AGCTACGATGGGTCTTAAGACTATAACTAAAACCCTAATGCACGATTCCCAAGAGAGGCTTAAGACAATACCATCGTCATACTATCTTACACTATTCCGGAAAATGGCTCTGATACCAACTGTAACGCCCCGCCTCTATACCCATTATCGTCCAGTTCATTTCAGAGAAATGTTGTAGACCATAACGGAGAATGAGGTTTGTGAAGAGCGACCGGTTGTATGATTACTCCATGTGAGGAATGCACATCGAATTCTGATACCGATTAAAGTTTCGACATGACCATTCGGCACATAGGGAAACTACACAACGGCTATGAATAATCTGGAAAGCAGTCTAAAATATACAACAACAACGATGTATAGATATCTCATAGCCAGACACAGAATAATCATATCACAAAGGCGGAATAGATATGAATAAACCAAGGATGTGTACAACAAGATAGTGGTCAACAAAGATCCACCAATCCCAAAAGAATAGATACATGCACCATGATCTAGATAAAAGAATATGTACGCAACAATAGATAATGTCATAGGTACAAAAGTACATAAAGCTGCGGAGATAGAGTAGCAAGCTGAAAGCGGAAGATCAATCCTGCGAGGAGTCCTAGAGGAGTACCTAAAATGACTCGGTCTGACCCGAGTATTATTTATAGGAATAAATATTAAACGAGTCAGTCCAGCTGTACTTATCAAATAAACTGAGATAACAAGAGATATAACACATGATGACATGATTCTATTAATAATATCTAATCATAAATAATTATGAAACATGGCATGTCAACACAATTAGGAAATGACAATGGAATGTCAGCACACAAATATCTCTAACTAATCTCATAGCTAATTTAGAATGCTACATTCAAATAATAGTACCCAACAGGAAATGACAAATAAATACCAAACATAAATCAAATTGACGCACATCACATCAAAGTAATCATGAATCATCAAAACTAAACATAAATCAAATTGATGCGTATCGAATCAAAGTAATCATAAATCGTCAAAGTAAACATAAATAAATGGGCAGGCCTATTCATAGATGAGATACGATCTCTAGGTAGCGAACCCATTTTGTTGGAGCCGAAGCTCCCCATGGTACTGGGTCGTGACGCTGGAGAGAGAAAACACATAAATCGTGAAATCTCTAGAAAACATCATAAAGAGGGGGCAGGCCTGTTCATATATGAGATACGATCTCTAGGTAGCGAACCCATTGGTTTGAGCCAAAGCTCCCCACGAAGCCGGGCCGTGACACCGGTAGAGGAAAACATAAATCATAGAAAATCAAGGAAGGTTGGACCAAAGTCCCATAAATGAAGGTCACAAATCGTATATTCCTACTCGGGCGATCGCGAACTAAACAACTATGTCATAGAGGCGGATACCATGGATCCGGGTCAGCATGAATTACACCGAGATAGTTAATAAAAGAAAATAGCTAAATGTCCCATAACCACTCGCTATTCTCAAATATTTACTAACTCGTTGTTAGTTCATTCTCAAAACATAAATCATGAAGGTTGGACCGAAGTCCCATAGGTGAAATCCAAGAATTGTAAATCCCAAACTAGCACCCGAATATTTTAAACTACATCGGAATAGACTCGAAGGATATCGAGTCGATAATTCACGTTTTTAATGACGTGAATCACCTTTACAAGAGTATCGAATAAATTCGATATACAAACTGGAACGCACGGGCTTCAGAATGATCACTTATTCAACTCATATCATAAACAAACGTGAATCGACCAAGAAGGATCAACACTGGAAGAATCAAATGAGAATCAAAGTGGATGAATCGAGCTGCTGGAATATGTGAATTTGTAAAGCTGAAGTTCACAAATGAAGTCCGAACGGCCCGAGCTCCAGCCGGGAAAGAGCCTGGATGAGCCTAAACTATTGACCATGGTCTTCACTGGTCAACAGCAGTTTCAGGTCAACAGACGTCTGTCACTACAGGACAGACGTATAAGCTGACAGTTAGCAGTTTTTTTATTTTTCCCAAGAGCCGGGACAGACGTCTGACCCATTTTGGATAGATGTCTGACACATTTTGGACAGACGTCTGAGCTGAAACATTTAAGAATTTTGATTGCCAATGAATGTGCAATCGGCCTCGGACGAGCCCCGGACCAATGGTGATGGTATATGATGATTTCTAAGTGAAAATGAAGCATCTAAGGCTTGGCGAAACATCTCATAACACCAACAAATCCGCGCACACAAACAAACATGATATTGCTATGATTTCGATTATACATTCAAAAATGAACAAAATTCCAAACCAAAGCCTAAAGCGACTTGTGAAGACTTAGAACTTTGTCGGGGGACAACGGAGCTTCACAACATCACCAAATCAACTCATAACAATGCATAAGATCGTGTAAACAATCCTACTTATAATTTCAACTCAATGGAACATAAATACATGAAATCAGCTAAGTTACACTAACATAATCAATTCACTAGAACATGCAAACTCATATGAACACTAAATTATACTTGTACAAGCCAATGGCTTGTGGCATAGATGTGAGTTCATAAAGAACTCACCTTTGATTGTAGGAATAAAGAACAAGCTCCAAACCTAGGTTAGATCAACCTCTCTTCAATCAATACACTAGAATCTCCAATCTAAGATCATATAAATAGAATTCCTAAGAGTTATGTCATAGGAAATCATAGAAATTGAAGAGAAAACAAGTAGGAGAAGATGGAGAAGGAGACGGAGAAGCTTATTCAAGTTGTCACCTTGATTTCCACTTTGATTTGAGCTTCTAATTGCAAAACCTAGTTAAGGAATTTCTATTTCCCTTTCCACTCTCCATTTTTGTATTTCTTTGTTGAAGTGAGAATGAATGAAGAGGATGAGGAGGATTTGAGGTTATATGGTGAGCTGGGCTAGCTCAACCAAAACCCAACCCAAAGTGCCAAATTTCCGAAGCTTAGAATATATCGAAGTTTATACTTTTCGAATTGCTAAACGACGTTTTGAACTCAATGGAAATGGTTTCAAGTCCAAATTCATCTGGATACAAAAAGTGATATTTTGGTCATACACTCAAATGAGAAAACAACCAAATTTTACCTAACTCCGAATGTATCGACGCTTATATTCAAAAAGGTCATAAATGACAATCCAGACTCAATGGAAGTGGTCCCGAATCCTAATTTTATCGTTTGTGAAAAACAACATTTTGAGTGGCACATCGGACACAACGATATATTTAAATAAAATATTTAAATCTATTATCATCGAATGAGCGGGTTGTTACAGACTTCCCCCCTTAAAAGAATTTCGTCCTCGCAATTTCTTAAAAATGAAGTAATAAGTAACAACCAAGATTATACCATGAAGTGGTACAACAAGAACCGACACGAAATGAAAAGATCACACAAACGGCTAGGTGAGATCCCCATTTCGTCTTGTAAGATCATAAAAACTAGAGTTCAATCTCGAACTTCATTACCCATGAAGGTAGTCATCTTAAATGGGTAAAATAATTCCAGAAAAATTCATATGCGCTATGAATTCAAATAGACTCGCGTTTCTTAGTACGATTCTCAAGAGAATGAGAATCGATAGAATGCACAAAAACCATGCGAATCTAATTTGGAGTTTCAAGAAGCAATGGGACTGCGTCCTACAGACGGAGATATCATAGTGGATATTTCTCTTAGGATATAAGATGGGAAATTACGGTGGTTGACTAATCCATTCCCAAAACTCAATTACGACGATGTAGCGAACATCGAACCTGAGCACTTTAGTCTTGCGACAAGGTAGCTGACACCAACAAAAGCACAACATAGAGATTCCAACGAATTTAGCAAAGGAGAGCAATTCTTGAAGGAATAATAAATGATTCAAGGTTGGTAACGGAATACCAACAAACTATTCGGGGAAATCGATTTCTAACTAGGTACTAAATCTCAATTAGTAACCAGAAGGACGAAACATTAGGTATAATACAAAATTCCCATTATTCAAGAACTCGAATATCAATTTTAGAAAATCGGAAACATCGAGAAGATGATGGATAAGTAGTGCACAACTTACCACTTCGGAACAACGGGATTTAAGATAATTTTCCGTCAAAAATCTCAAATCAAAAAACATCATTAATTAATCAAAGAAGCAATAAACAATTCCTATAACAAGATGAGACTAAAACAAAGAGGTCATAATCCCCAAAGATTTGATTGACAAATGTTAACAAACGTGCGGAGACAATTGTCAATCCAAATGATTCAAGCAAACAAAAAAGGAATATCAAAAGAGCTCATCCTTTCGATATTCATTTCTAAGAACAACGCACGGCTAAGTCCATAAGTGAATTGACTATAGCACTTCCGGATGATCGACTAGATCATAGATTTAACGAAAGAAATTATTGAGTTTTCCGTGGATCGCAAAACCCAAATCTTCTCTCCCCAACGGGAACTCCCATTCTCTCGAGTGATCGTTCACTAGAGAAAATAAGAAGACCCATGGAATCACAATAATACTAAATTCTCTTTAGCAAATCGAAACAAGGATTAAGAATTAGGCGAGATTCTTAATCATTAAGAATTCTCAAAAATCAAAGATCTGAAATCCAGAAACAAGATACATAAATAAATAACTTTTTGGGTTGTTCCTAAAGTTATTTAATTTACTCAAAGAAAAGATTCAAGATAATTTCTAATTGAAAATCTTGAACCACTCAAATTCTTGGAATTGCTTCAAGAAAATGTAGAAATAAATTATCTAGAAAGATAACAAACGATTACGAAAAATCGCAAAAATAAAAAATATTATTATTTTGATTAACTTATTAACGGTTAATTTAATTTTAGGGATCATTTCAAATGTCGGATTGTCACATAATGGTGTTTAGGAATTCCGAACTACAACATGGCATCCAATATCTCAATCGAGATCCTTAACGCACCCGATGGACAAGTTAACACAAGAAAGTCCTCGCATTTTCTAACATTCACGCAGATCTCGCGAAAATATAAAAATTCAATAAATCGTTCGGGATGGCATAAAGGAAATAAAATTCCTTTATCAACTTACGAATAAAACACAATTGATATCTTTTGATAACGAAGAACACAGTCGACGTATATCAAAAGAACATAAATAAAATAATCTATGAACAAGGTAAATGACATTAAGGAATTAATGACATGTACCTTGACTCAAGAAGAGGGATCACAAGAAGCGGGATTGTTTCCCTCGTTCTTGTTCTTGAGTTTGGAACGCAACGATACATTTGTTCAGTTAATTGAGCACAAATGCTTGGTGACTCACACCGGCACAAAGAGGTAATAAATGAGTTGTTTTAGCCCGAAGGCTTGGTGATCTAACACCGAGCTAGAACTATATAGCTCGCAACAAGGGAGTAGATTTAGTTACAAAGACATGGTATCTCCATACCGACCGACAAGTGATCAATAGAGCATCTAGGTACGTAACGATGTACGAAACAATCTTAACTGGAAATCAAGAAATATCAGGATCAAAGGCGCTTACAACGTGCATAACGACACACATGCAAGATATCCAATGATCAATCAACTACAAGGATCATAATTGATCAACAAGATAAGTGTGATACAAAAACAGACATCGATTAGCAACTCGAGTCAAAAGATTGAAACAGAAGTACCACTAGAGCACACGGGCCCTAGATGGACTATAGAAATCAACCCGAAGGAGACAAGTCAATGACTATTCTAAAAGACTAAAATAGGTCACTATATACTCAAGCACCCCTTCGTAGGAGGTACACTGGGTGAACCGACACTTGCACGGCTACGACCAACTATTTCGCTTCTTTAAGGAAAAAGAAGGAGGAAAAAGTTGGTCTCAACTTGAATTCAAACGACACGAATTCAACCAAAATGGAATCGTATAGGAAGATAAGCTAAGATGGGTCTAATGCACGATTCCCAAGAGAAGCTTAAGACAATACCATTATCATACTATCTTACACTGTTCCGGAAAGTGGCTCTGATACCAACTGTAATGCCCCGCCTCTATACCCACTATCGTCCAATTCATTTCAGAGAATTGTCATAGACCATAACAGAGAATGAGGTTTGTGAAGAGCGATCTGTTGTATGATTACTCCATGTAAGGAATGCACATCGGATTCTGATGCCGATTAAAGTTTCGACATGACCATTCAGCACATAGGGCAACTACACAATGGCTATAAATAATATGGAAAGCAGTCTAAAATAGACAACAACAACGTTGTACGGATATCTCATAGCCAGACACAAAATAATCATATCACAAAGGCGGAACAGATATGAATAAACCAAGGATGTGTACAACAAGATAGTGGTCAACAAAGATCCACCAATCCCAAAAGAATAGATACATGCACCATGATCTAGATAAAAGAATATGTACACAACAATAGATAATGTCATAGGTACAAAAGTACATAAAGCTGCGGAGACAGAGTAGCAAGCTGAAAGCGGAAGATCAATCCTGCGAGGAGTCCCAGAAGAGTACCTAAAATGACGCGGTCTGTCTCGAGTATTATTTATAGGAATAAATAATAAACGAGTCAGTCTAGCTGTACTTATCAAATAAACTGAGATTACAAGAGATATAACACAGGATGACATGATTCTATTAATAATATCTAATCACAAATAATTATCGAACATGGCATGTCAACACAATTAGGAAATGACAATGGAATGTCAGCACACAAATATCTCTAACTAATCTCATAGCTAATGTAGAATGCAACATTCAAATAATAACACCCAACAGGAAATGACAAATAAATGCCAAACATAAATCAAATTGATGCGCATCGCATCAAAGTAATCATGAATCATCAAAGTAAACAAATCAAATTGACGCGTATCGCATCAAAGTAATCATAAATCATCAAAGTAAACATAAATAAAGGGGCAGACCTGTTCAAAGATGAGATACGATCTCTAGGTAGAAAACCCATTTTGTTGGAGCTAAAGCTCCCCACAGTGCTGGGTCATGACCCCGGAGAGAGAAAACACATAAATCGTGAAATCTCTAGAAAACATCATAAAGAGGGGGCAGGCCTGTTTATAGATGAGATACGATCTCTAGGTAGCGAACCCATTGGTTTGTGTCGAAGCTCCCCATGAAGCCGGGTCGTGACCCCGGTAGAGGAAAACATAAATCATAGAAAATCATAGAAGTTGGACCGAAGTCCCATAAATGAAGGTCACAAATCGTATATTTCCATTCGGGCGATCGCGAAACAAACAACTATGTCATATAGGCGGATACCATGGATCTGAGTGAGTTTGAATTGCACAGAGATAACTAATATAAGAAAATAGCTAAATGTCCCATAACCACTCGTTATTCTCAAATATTTATTAACCCATTGTTAGTTCATTCTCAAAACATAAATCATGAAGGTTGGACCGAAGTCCCATAGGTGAAATCCAAGAATCATAAATCCTAAACAAGCATCCGGAGGTTTTAAACTACATCGGAATAGATTCGAAGGACATCGAGTCAATAATTCATGTTTTTAATGACGTGAATCATCTTAACAAAAGTATCAAATAAATCCGATATACAATCAGAATGCATAGGCTTCAGAATGATCACTTATTTAGTTCACATCATAAACAAATGTGAATCGGCCAAGAAGGATCAACATTGGAAGAATCAAATGAGAATCAAAGTCGACGAATCGAGCTGTTGGAATCTGTGAATTCGTAAAGATGAAGTTCACAAACGAAGTCCGAACGGCCTGAGATCCGGCCGGGAAAGAGCCTGGATGGGCCTAAACTGTTGACCGTGGTCTCCACCGGTCAATAGCAGTTTCAGGCCAACAGACGTCTATCACTATAAGACATACGTCTGAGCTGACAGTTAGCAGTTTTTTTATTTTTCCCGAGAGTCGGGACAGACATCTGACCCATTTTGGACAGACGTCTGAGCTGAAGCATTTAAGAATTTTGATTTCCAATGAATGTGCAATCGGCCTTGGACGAGCCCCGGACCAATGGTGATGGTAAATGATGTTTTCTAAGTGAAAATGAAGTATCTAAGGCTTGGCAAAACAACTCATAACACCAACAAACCCGCACACACACACACGAACATGATATTGCTATGATTTCGATTATACATTCGAAAATGAACAAAATTCCAAACCAAAGCCTATGAAAGCGATTCAAACGACTTGTGAAGAGTTAGAACTTTGTGAGGGGACAACGGAGCTTCACAACATCACCAAATCAACTCAAAACATATGCATAAGATCATGTAAACAATCCTACTTATAATTTCAACTCAATAGAACATAAATACATGAAATCGGCTAAGTTACACTAACATAACCAATTCACTAGCACATGCAAACTCATATGAACACTAAATTACACTTGTAAAAGCCAATGGCTTGTGGCAAAGATGTAAGTTCATAAAGAACTCACCTTTGATTATAGGAATGAAGAACAAGCTCCAAACCTAGGTTAGATCAACGTCTCTTCAATAAATACACTAGAATCTCCCATCTAAGATGACATAAATAGAATTCCTAAGAATTAGGTCATAGGAAATCATAGAAATAGAAGAGAAAACAAGTAGGAGAAGATGGAGAAGCTTACTCAAGTTGTCTCCTTGATTTCCCCTTTGATTTGAGCTTCCGATTGCAAAACCTAGCTTAGGAATTTCTATTTCCTTTTCCACTCTCCATTTTTCTTTTTCTTTGTTGAAGTAAGAATGAATGAAGAGGAGGAGGAGGATTTGGGGTTATATGGTGAGCTAGGCAAGCTCAACCAAGACCCAACCCAAAGTGCCAAATTTCCGAAGCTCGGTATATATCGAAGTTTATACTTTTCGAACTCCTAAACGACGTTTTGGACTCAATGGAAATGGTTTCAAGTCCAAACTCATCCGTATGCGAAAAGTGGTATTATGGTCATACACTCAAATGAGAAAACAACCAAATTTTACCTAACTCCGAATGTATTGATGCTTATAGTCAAGAAGGTCGTAAACGACGATACAGACTCAATGGAATTGGTCCCTAATCCTAATTTTATCGTTTGTGAAAAATGACATTTTGAGTGACACATCGGACACGACGATATATTTAAATAAAATATTTAAATCTATTATCATCGGATGAGCGGGTTGTTACAGTAAAAGTGCATGGAAAACCATGGGTAAGGAGGCAAAACCGAGCGCCTTTGTAAACAAAACCATAGACTTAAAACACATCGTTTTCTCCTAAGAATTTGTAACACTTTTGTCACACTTTTTAAGTGTTTCAAGCTTGCAATGGATATAAGTGTGTCTATATTTAAATGTACACTTTAACGTTTAAAATCAAAAGGTAACATATTTTGTCAAAATACTGCCCAACTATATTTTATAATTATAAACAACTTATTTTTATTTATTCAAAGTAATTTAAATATATCTCATAAATTCAATCAAATTAATTGTTGAACTCGTCTAAAATTCTAGATTTTTACATTCACCCTGCAATAAAAGAATTTTGTCCTCGAAATTGCATAAGAAGGGAATATCCGAAAAGAAATAGATAAAGAAATGAGTTTAGCAAAGGTTGGGCTAGACTTAGATGTCCACTCGTTAGTCGGGGTAGAATTTTCGTATAGTCTCTTCTGCTTCCAACGTACAATCCCTTGGATCACTTGTAATGATTTTTACATATCGACCGGTCCTAAAATAATTATATTTTATTCCTTGGTGGTCGGATCATTATTTGATTTTAATATGTTATCCATGGGAATGTGAGATTTGTCCATGATTTTTACCAAATCTAGTTATGACCATTTTGCTCTTTTAATTTGATGTTTGGGTTGTGACTTTTGATAGAAATCAAATCAGATGCCGAGATTAGTCTCATTGGATCGAAATGGTGGTTTATAATTTCGTAGAGTGGTCACATGAAGGATTTGTTTTAGCGGTTTATGAGGAATCGTTGTTTTAAGTTTCAGTTTCTGTTAGGTAGGCTGATTAGCAACTATTGGACCGATTAGTCAGGCCAATTAGATTAATGACATGCAAATATAAATTGGGGGACTTGGGGAGAGAACTATGGTTACTCTCTTCATTTTGAACTTTAGGTTGGGCGTTTGTGATTCTCTTAATCAGCCTAAAACTAATTCTCCATTATTTTCAATCAAATTAATCATAAATTGCACCTAGAAAATAGTTATGCATTAAAGAAGATTAGATCACATCAGATTACATCAATTTCTAAGATTATCAGCACTGTCCGGATCTGATCCCATCGAATTTACATTGAATTGGAGATTAAACGAGTGATAGATATCTCCTACACAGAAACTACAGATTGTATGGGTAAATTAGGATCAAATTCATATGTCACATGCTAAATTCACTCTAGATCTGATCAAATATGATAATCTCAGATTTAGACGTCTTAGGGAAACCTAATTTGATCATGTTAACCGGATAATTGTTAGATTAATTATGTTTTTACTTATGGTTGCATCCAAATCATGTTAGGTTTCATATTTGTGATATGTTTATGCCATAATTGTGATATGTTCATGTTTGCATGATCAGTATTATGTGAATTGTTGTACTTTTTGATTGAATTGATTGCACTATTTGAGTTTTTTTTGTTAGAATTGGTTGCCGTAGATCTTAGGATTGAAGAATAGAGAAAATCAGAGGTTCAGATGATCAGATTTAGACAAAACTTGGTAGAGGCAATCTTGAAGATGAGGGATTGAAGCAAAAAAAAATTTGTGCCAAGAAACGCTAAGTATATGAACTGATTTCGATCCATCATGGACTAGTACCGATCCATATGGGGAGGTCGGATGGCCAAATTTTTTTAGGGAATACAACGTGGTGGTAAATCAAGGCTACATATGAAATTTCAAGTCATTCGGAGGTATTTTGGATGGGTCAAAGGTTGATTATTCAATAGCAATGATGGACCGACAGAAGTTTCAACACGAACGTCAAAATGACTGGAAAATGGACTGGTAATATGCTCTCGAGGCAAGGATGGACCGAAGTCAAAAACTTAGCGAAATTTCGCTAAGCGTATGGACCAGTACCGATCCATCATGGTATCGAATGGAGAGTGAGGCTTTTGGGTTTGGATGGTAATGGCTTCTAAAGGTTTCTGGTGAAATTTGGATAGAAATGGACTTCGGATGATAGATGTGCAACTCAAAGATAAATGATGCTTCGATTGTGAACTCACGTTGGTGGCCGGAGCTGGATTGATGTGATACCGATCATGATGCGACATACGATCCAGTATGATGATAGATTGACAGGATGGAAGTCAATCATGAATGATGGAATGGTTCGAGAAATGGATTGAGTCACCGAGATAAAAGGCTTGACAGATTTGAAGGGCCAAGAAATCATCGATAATCGAAGTGTTCTATCAGACTCAAAGTAGGGGTATTACGGGGATGCCCATAGGATCAGAATGGATAGATCACATACCCTGGGTAGTCATGATGGACCTAGTTGTCTTCGTCGAGTAAGGCAAACATACGTAGTCACGATGGCGTATGGTAGTTTGGCTAGAACGGGGTTTTCCATTATCCCTTTCGATCGTTGAAAGCATATTCGATTATCGATTGGTTTAAGGCTACGATCGGTGATAGCTAGGATATTGAATGTTATGGTTGATTGTGTGTTTTCTCCTCTATTTCTCTAGGTAGGCTATCACCATAGGATGTTGAAGAGAAGCAAGATCGGGGTTGTTTATCCTATTCTAACAACATATGATGGATGATTTTCATGTGTTAACATTATGGTTGCTAGGCAGATCAGATGTCGATCCGCCTATACTCATATTATCCTATATAACTGTTGTTAGTTATTTTATTGGTCACTAAGACTTTTGTATGACTCAATGTTTTATGTTTCCCTCTTATTAACTTGGTTTATTAATTAATGTTGTTGATGAGATGACTGAGTAGCAGGTAGCATGTTTTGGATGACGGTGATGTTGTGCGGTGATGAGCATGAGGCAGGCGTACTAGTACTACCTACTATATAGACATTTTTTTTCTATTTCCATTGTATGTTGATGGTTATTGATACTCTGAGGGAAGCAGTGATGCATGTTGTATTCATAGATTCATGTACTGAGATGCATTGTACTTGAGATTCGATGGTTTTATGAGGATTTGATTTTCTGTTCAATTATGCTTAACTACTATATCCTATTGTATATTTTATTATTATATATTATCAATGAGCTGTGAGTTATACGACAGGTTCCATTTCGAGTTATTCTTCCTTGATGATCATCCCATATCGGCCTGGCATGTAATACTGCGCACCTTTCCTTAGATTGGTGTAAGAGGTATAATGCGATCATCACATTTGGTATCAGAGTTTTGGTTTATCGTTTTTACCTAAATTTTGCGAGCATAAAAGCATATGAGAGACGTACTTGTAATTTTTATTGTATGATTACCATATATAATATATAGTATAGTTGGTTAGTAGGCACTTGAACACCAATGTGACTTTCTCTAATGTGAATTGACTCTGGTTTAAGATAGAGAATGAGTCGACGTACTTCGAGACACAAAGCTAGGGATGAGCCTGTGACTGGAGGGGTAGGCGAAGGTAGCCAGTCAGGAGCTGCGGTTGCAGCTGTCATGCCTGATTATCCAACTATGTTCGAGGCCATGATGACACCGATAATGAGAAGGATGCCCACTCTAAGAGCGACAGTAGAGCATGGTGTTCATGTAAAGACACCTAAGTTTATTGATTTTGCAAAGCTCTGCAAGCATTGCGCTTCTCTAGTTCTCTAGGTGGTAAGCTATTTGTTGGAATAGAACCGACTGTTGAAATTCAGAATTGGTTATACACTTGTGTTCGTATTTTTGGAGATTTGGGAATTGACACGCAACTAAGAGAAAGCTTGCATCGAGACAACTACAAGGTCGACTGATGGGTTGGTGGAACTCTATTACCTTGGAGACTCCAAAGGACCAGATCACTTGGGACAAGTTTAGGACTAAGTTTGAGGAAAAATTTATTTCTATGGTCCAGAAACAAATACTCTTTAAGAAGTTTGTTGAGCTTAAGCAAGGACGTAGACCGATGTTTGAGTATATGGCTGAGTTTGAAGCTTTAACTAAGTATGCTCATTCTCATATTGAGACTTCTTATCAAAAGAACAAGGAATTTATATTAGGTCTAGATGAGGGACTTGGAAAACAATTGATCGACCATACTATGATTATTATGAGAAATTGACCGAAAAATCTTTGAGGAAAAAGAGTTTGTTTCCAAAGAAAGTGGAGGCTATTGTTGAGGATAAGGAGGAGTCAAAGCCACAACACGCGGCAGTAATAAGAAAAAGTGGAATGGTAAGAGAAAACAACAACAACAAGGAAAGAATGGCCAAAAGAAATTGAAAGGAGAGATTATTTTCTATAACTGTCAACAAAAGGGTCATCTTTCCAAGGACTGTAAGAACGCTAAGGCGGAAAGGAAATGCTTTAATTGTGATAAGCCTGGGCATATGAAGAAGAATTGCTTGAAACATCGAAGGATAAGAAGGTTATGAGAGTGTATGCTTTGAATGTTGTGTCGTCTTCCTCTAGAGGTCCGACTGTTGAGGAGAAAGGGAAGAGTGTCGTTGTGTATGATACACTTTCTATTAGAGAAGTTTCGGTCGGAGTTTTATTTGATACCGTAGCATTACATTCTTTTATTTGTAATGAGCTTCTTTTCAAGCTAGATTTAGAACCTGGGATTGTCAATCGACCGTTAGTTGTGACTAACACGGTAGGGGGTTCGTCTAGTCTTTGTATGCTTTGTCGTGGTCTAGTTTTATCAAGTCATGGTTGCTCTTTTGTGTGTGATTGTTTTTTTATTGAATTTCACTGGGGTTGGGATTATGTTGGGTATGGTCTGGCTCAAGAAGCACGCAACTATAGTGGATTGCGAGAGAGGCCTGAGGTGACAATCAGGAATGTGGAAGGTTGAATGATTATGATATGCTGACTACCGGAGGATGGAGTTCTGGTTAGCTTTTTATATTCTCTTGTGATTCCACAGGATGGGTTGTCATCAATGCCAATCGTATGAGAGTTTTCTAATGTTTTCGATGAGCTCATAGGATTGCCGCCGCAGTGAGAGATCGAGTTTCAGATTGATTTAGTGGATAGAGTCAGACCTATTGTTATGCCTCTTAGGCGGATAGCACCTAAGGAACAAAGAGAATTAGAGGTGCAAGTGAATGATCTTTTGAGTAAGAGATTCATCTAGAGAAGTGTATCCGAGTGGGGGAGCACCAGTAGTATTTGCGACCAAGGCCGATGGATCAGTGTGATTATGTGTGGATTATAATGAGATGAATAAGGTGACCAAGAAGAACAAGTATCCATTGTCGAGAATAGATGACTTGTTTGATTAGTTCATGAAGCCAAGGTGTTTTCCTAAATGGATTTGGCGATGGGATTCCAACAACTAAGAGTGGCTAGGGATAGTGTGTCGAAGAATGCTTTTAGGACACCATTTGGAATTTATGAGTGGTTGGTGATGTCGTTTGGATTAACTAACATGCGAGCATATTTTGTGGATTTTATGAATCGAGTTTTCAGAGATCATTTGAACAAGTTCATGCTTGTGTTCGTGGATGATATATTGGTTTATTCTAGGACTGAGGAGGAACACTAGACACATTTGGGAATTGTTTTGGAAATCGTACTGAAACATCAGTTGAATGTTAAGTTTTCGAAATGTCACTTCTGGAAGGAAGAAGTGAGATTTTTAGGTCATGCCGTGTCGGGACAAGGAATAGCGGTGGATTCCGCTAAGGTGGTAGCAATTCAAGATTGGGATTGACCCAAGAATGTGACAGATGTTATGAGTTTCCTCGGTTTAGCAGGATACTATCGACGATTTATCAAGGATTTCTCCAAGATGGCTGCACCATTAACCGGATTGACGAAAAAGAGTCAAGTCTTCGCGTGGGAAGCGAAGTGTAAGCAAGCTTTTGAGATTTTGAAATAGAGATTGACAAGTACCCCTGTGTTGACCATTCCGAGTGGAAATGAGGAGATTATAGTATACACCGACGCATGTGGCACTGGACTTGGAGTGGTACTAATGCAAATGATAAGGTTGTGTCTTATGCAAGTCAATAACTGAAGCCGCATGAAAGGAATTACCCGATTCACGATTTGGAGTTAGCGACGATAGTGTTTGCTCTTAAGATTTGAAGACACTATATTTATTGGGAGTTTGATTTTGAGTTGTTTACGGATCATAATTCATTGAAGTACCTTATCTCCCAAAAGATTTGAATATGGGGGCTATGTTTTTATAATGGAAACATCTTGAGTATTTGGCCAGATTTAATTTTAGACTTCAATGTGAGTTAGAGCCTGAGATGTTAGCAAGCTTATCAATTAGACCAACTCTCATTGGAAGGATTGGCGAAGGTCAGAAGCAAAACGAGAATCTTTTGGAAATCATTTGGAGATTAGAGATGGGGATCAACCCCGAGGAAATTAAGGATTTCAAAGTTCATCAACATGGTTGGCTTTGTAGGAATTGGAGACTGTTTGTTCCTTATATAGAGGGATAGAGAGATGAGGTTCTTAGAGAATGTCATCACCCTAGGTTAACTATTCATCCTGGTGGTAATAAGATGTATTGAGATATGAAACGAGTTTACTATAGGGAAGGTATGAAAAGAGAAGTCAGGAAATTTATCTCGAGGTGTATGAACTATCAATTGGCTAAAGCCGAGCGGTTTGTTACAACCATTGGAAGTTGTTACATGGAAATGAGAGCAAGTGTCAATGGACTTTATCGATGGATTACCTAGGACAAGGGTGGGAAATGATAGTATATGGGTCATCGTTGATCGCTTGACCAAAAGCGCAAGGTTTATTCATGTTAGATCTATTAGGATGACATCGAAGTTGGCTGAGCTATATCTTAAGTAGATAGTTTGATTCCATGGGATACCGAATAGTTTTGTCAGCGATCGAGATCTGTTGTTCACCAGTGGATTCTGGAAGCGTTTACAAGAGACACTAAGAACCGAGCTATGTTTGAGTACGTCTTATCATCCCCAGATAGTTGATCAAATCGAAAGGGTTAATTATGTATTGGAGGATCTTCTTAGAGCTTGTGTATAAGATTTTGTAGGATCATGGGAAGATCATCTACATTTGGTCGAGCTTTCTTATAGTTACAACTTCCAATCGAGTATTAATGGCACCATATGAGGCGTTGTACGGTCGACCGTGTAATTCTCCATCTTGTTGGTTGGAAACTGGCGAGAAGTTGTTACTTGGACCTGAAATGATAAGAAAATCGATGGATAACATTGAAATTATTTGACAATGAATGAAGGCAACCCAAGTTCATCAAAAAGTTATTCCGATAAATGACGTAAGGACTAGGAATTCTCAGTTGGAGAGTTGGTGTTTGTTAAGGTTTCAATATTGACCATTTCGGAAGGACACGGAAGTAAGCTCTAAGGTTTGTTGAGCCGTTTTTGATTGTCGAGCATATTGGGAAGCTCGCTTATAGGCTGGATTTCTTGAGAAGATAGAGAACGTGCATAATGTGTTTCATGTATCGTTCATACAGAAGTTTGTGCACGACTCGAATGTTGTGGTATTTCCTGACCAGTTTGAAGATTTAAAGGTTGAGCCTGAAGTTTCTAGATCTCGTAAGCCGCTTCGCTTCGTGTGGAGTGACAAAAAACAACTTAGGAGGAAAGTTGTTAAGTTAAATAAGGTACGATGGAGCAAGGAGGATGACAATTGCACATGGGAAATGGAAGAGAATGTGAAGACGACCCATCCATAACTTTTTGAGTGGTATATTCATATCTTACTGGTGCCATTGTGAATTATGCTATTAGAATTATGCATGCTAGAGTAGGAGTTAATCATGAATGATAGTGAAATGGTTCAAGAAATGGATTGAGTCACGCTTGACATATTTGAAGTGTTAAGAAATCGTCAGTAATCGAAATGTTCTAGCAGACTCAAAGCAGGGCTATTGTGGGGATGTCCATTAGGATCAGAATGGATATATCGTGTACTCTGGGCAGTCCTGATGGGCCTAGTCTTCTTAGAACAAGGAAAATATACATAGTCATGATGGCATATAGTAGTTTGGATAGAATGGGGATTTTCCGTTAGCCCTTTTGATCGTTGAAAGCAAGTTCGATTATCAACGGATTCAAGGCCGTAGCCGGTGATAGCTATGATATTGGATTCTATAAATGCTATTGTTGATTATGTATTTTCTTCTATATTTTTTCTAGGTAGGCTATCACTATAGGATGTCGAATAGAAGCGGCATAAGGGTTGTCCTTTCCTATTCTAACAACATGTGGTGGATGATTTTCACGTGTTAACATTTTGTTTGCTGGGCAGATCAGATGGTTGATCCGCCTATACTCATATTATCCTTTGTAACTGCTGTTAGTTATTTTATCGCTTACTAAGACCGTTGTCTGAATCAAGGTTTTATATTTCCCTCTTATTATCTTGGGTTGTTCATCAATGTTGTTGTTGTTGAGCAGACTAAGTAGCAGGTAGCAGGTTTGGGGTGCCGGTGATGTTGTGCGGTGATGATGTGCCGTGACGAGCATGAAGCTAGCATACTATTACTACTTATTATATAGATACTTCTTTTCTATTTCTGTTGTATGTTGATGGTCATTGATACTCTAAATGATGTAGTGATGCATAATGCATTCATAGATTCATGTACTGAGATGCATTGTACTTGAGATTATATGGTTTTATGAGCAATTGATTTTTTGTTCAATTATGCTTCACTACTATATCCTATTGTATATTTTTATTATCATATATTATCCATGCATTGTGAGTTACACGACAGGTTCAATTTCGAGTTATTCTTCCTTGATGATCGTCCCAATCGGATTGGCACGTAATACGGCATACCTTTTCCTCAACTTGGTGCAGGAGGTATTGGGCGGTCGTCACATTACTGCTCTATTGTACTTTAACCAACTTAACAGTCCTATATCTCAGTCTCTTTTAATATCGAGGAATGATATTTATGGGTTCTCTCTTAACTGCTAAATTTGTGGAAATTTATAGATCTTGTTGAACGACTTCTTCGATAATTTGATAAGGGTCATGAATATACATTCTTAAATTTGATATGTAGAAAACATCATGCACACCTGATAGCCATTCAGGTAATTGAACTTATATGCTAGTGGTCCAATTCTTTCCAAAATAGGGAACAACCCAATATAGCGAGGTGCTAACTTTTTATTTTTCCTAATCTTGTAACTCCATGCATCGGAGAAACTTTTAAGAATACTGAATCTCCAAATGCAAATTCTAGTGCTCTCCTTCTACGATCAGCGTAACTCTTTTATCATCCTGGGCTGTTTTCAACTTCTTCTTAATCAGATCTAGTTTCTCCATAGCTTCTCTAATCGTGTCTGATCCGAGAATAAGTCTATCTATAGACTTAATCCAACAAGTAGTTAATTAACATGGACGACCATACAATGCTTTGAAAGGCAGTATCATGATACTAGCACGGTAATTATTATTATAAGAAATTCAACCAAGGATAAATGATTTTCTCATGAACCTCCGAAGTCAAGAACACATGCTCATAACAAATCTTCCAAAATCATGTTGACTCTTTCCGTCTATCCATCCATTTGGGGGTGATAAGTTGTGTTGAACTTGAGTCTTATTCCCAAAGCATCTTGAAAAGCTTCCCAAAAACGGCTAGTGAAAATTAAACGTCTGTCACTTACTATGCTGCTCAGTTCCCATGCACTCAAACAATCTTTTTTATGTGTAATTCTACTAAGCTTACAGCGGTTCTGGTAGATTTTACCAGAATGAAATGGGCTCTTTTAATTAGACGATCTAACCCAAATTCCTTCATTTCCTTTGCGAGATCTAGGTAGTCCATCAATGAAATCCATAGAGACTTTGTCCCATTTCCACTTTGGAACTAATAGAGGTTGAAGAAATTCGCTGTCTTCTGGTGCTCTTAATTTGTTGACATTAAGCACAACCTCTAACATAAATAGATATGTCCCTTTTTATTATTCTCCACTAAGATGTACGTTTGGCATCACATACCATTTTATTAACTCCAGAGTGGATGCTGAATCTGGACTTATTGCATTCGTCCAATACCTTTTGCTTAAGTTCTTTAATATCAGGAACACAAATTGTTCCATTCAATTTCAAAATGCCTTTATTATCAATTTGAAAATCTGAATTCCCACCTTGTTGTATATTCTTTACGATCTTTTGTAGGAATTCATATTCCCCTTGCTTACGAGCAATCTTCTCGATAAGAGTTGGAGCAATAATGAACTAGCAAATCATGGCATATTTCCTACTTAAAGCATCTGCAACCGCGTTAGCTTTACCAGGTGTATATCGAATATCTAGATCATATGACGCTAGAAATTATAACCAACGCTGTTGTCTCAAACTCAAGTCCTTCCAAGTGAACAAATACTTCAAAGGCTTGTGGTCAGTGTATAATTCAAACTTCTCTCCCAGTAGTTAGCATCTCCATATTTTTAAAGCAAACATTGCAGCTAGCAGCTCGAAGTCAAGAGTAGGATAATTTTTGTCATGAGGTCTCAACTATCTGCTTGCATAGGCAATTACTTTGCCTTCTTGCATCGGAACTACGCCAAATCCTTCTTTGCATGCATCTATATATATTGATAATCCTTTCTTTCCAATTATAATGGCCAAAACTAGAGCAGATGTCAATCTTTTCTTTAGCTCCTGAAAGGCTTCTTCGCATTCGAGGGACCAGTCAAAATTTGCATTTTCATGGTTAGTTTGGTCAGAGGAGAAGCTGTCCATGAGAAATCTTTAACAAACTTCCTGTAATAACTAGCCAGTCTAGGAAACTCCGGACTTCCTATGGCATTGTAGACTGTTTCCAGTCTAGAATAGCAGATTTTTTTATAGGTCTATAGAAATTCCTCTCTCGGATACAATATAAACAAAGAACTTTACTTCCCTTTCCCAGAAATGACATTTAGAAAGTTTTGCGTTTAAAATATTTCTTCTCAATATCTCCAAAGCAATTCTCAGATACTCTGCATATTCTTCCTTGGTTTCGGAGTTAACATGAATATCATCGATGAAAACCAGTACAAATTTATACAACACATCACGGAACACTCGGTCGTCAAATCCACATAATAGGCGAAGGCATTAGTCAATCTGAATGACATTACTAACCATTCATAAAAGGTATCCAGTCCACGAAAAGCAGCCAAATGAATACAGTCCTTAATAAGCCTTAACTGATGAAAATCGGTAGCTAGGTCCGTTTTCGAGAAGAATCGGGCGCCACTCAACTGATCAAATAGGTTATTAGTTCGAGGCAGCGGGTATTTATTATTAAGAGTTTGTTTATTAAGATCCCAGTAGTCAACGAACAATCTTAAGGAACCATCGGACTTGGCTACAAACACTACAGCTGACCCCTTATTTGAACGGCTAAGTTGAATGAATCCCTTCTCCGAAAGCTATTGAATTTGTATATTAAGTTCTTCTCTTTCTCTTGGGGCCATTCTACGGTTTGGATGAACAACAGGTCGACATTGGGTACTAAATCAGTCCTAAACTCGATTTCTCGATGTTGGGAAAGGCTCTTATCTTCTTCGAATATGTCAGGAAAATCCTTAACAATGGGTAGAGTTTCAATGTAAGTGCTAGGATAACCTAGGGTACACATCAAATTGGCCCTTTTGGACTGGGGTCTCTGCAAGATATTTCGATAAAATTTCCAAAGTTTGTTTTACTAATACTTTTTTATTTACATAATCCATATGTGCTTCGTATTTAGTTAACCAATCCATTCGAAGTATAATTTAAAATTCATCAAAATCTAGGATAAATAAGCTGAAAGGGAACTCATGATGTGAGTGAGAGATAGGGATGCTTTTACAATATAAACATAGACTAGTGGGGCCTCCTACTGGATTCCTTACACATAAGGGTTCGTCAACAAATTTGGGTTTAAGTTTTAGTTCTTCTAGGATGGGTTTTGAAATGAAACTATGTGTTGCACTAGTATCGAATAGAACTCGGACTAATTTATCAAAAATGAAGATATTACCTTCTAAGACTTCCTTACCTTTCTCTTCCTTAATGAAGGAAGGACCCTCAATAATAGCATAAACCTTTGGCACTTCCACTTTCTTCATAATCAGACAGTCTTTGATCATATGTTCAGGCTTGTGGCAATTATAGCACTCCCTAGCTCCTTGACTTGACTTGCTTGACTTCTTGTGTTTGCTACAGTTAGTTGAATAATGCCCTTTTTCTTGGAAATTGAAGCATGTGACATCCTTAAGATGATCACCCTTAGCTTCCTTCTCTCCTTTATTCTAACCAAACTTCATTCCACCGAATTTCCTTTTCTTCAAATTGATGTTATTGTGGCCTTCCTTTTCCTCATGTGCCTTTTGCTGATCTAGAGTAGCATGTCTATATCTCATATCCACTAAGTCAACGAATGATTGTTTCACGTGTGCGGTCATTCTCTCAAGATACTTTTGGTTCATCCCTTTAATAAACCTCTCGTTCTCCTTAAGTGGCGTGTTAATCAGTTCCAGTCCAAACTAAAAGAGTTCATTGAACTTATTCAAGTATTCCTCAAAAGACATATTCCCTTGCCCTAAATCCGGAAACTCCTGATACATCTTAGAAATACCGGCTGAACGCATGTATCTTTCTTCAAAAACTTCTTTAAACTGGCTCCATGAAAAGTCATCCTCTGATTTCCCTTGAACAATAGTCTCCCACTAGGTCTCAGCTCCTTCCTGTAGTCGCCTTGTAGCTGACATCCTTTTCTGGTTGTCTTCCAAGCTTAATCCTCTAAAGATTTTATCACATGTGGTGATCAATGCTTGGGCCTCCATAACATCTTCTGACTCTTTGAATGGTTTCCCCTCCAGATTCGTATATTGCTCATTCTGTACTGGAAGATTCATTTAAGGATGATCCTGATCAGTAGCTTCATCAACCATAATGGTATTAAGACCATTTATAGTGGTGCTGCTTATTGCCTTACACGTTGTTGAATCATTTTCTACTATCTATAAATAGTACGAAAATGTTATTAGGGCATATAGACGAAATATCTTAGGGAATATCAAATCATTTCGTTTCATTAAGCCTTACTCATTCTAGGGTATTACTAACCCCATCTGAGTTATATCCCATAAGCTTTGTACAAACCAAAGCTCTATTACCAATTATGACAAACTGGATTTTCAACCTTCGAAAAGCGACATTTAATACTTCCAAGTACTCAAAAGCCGGAATTTCGAATTTCGTAATCCGCATCGCCTGGAAATATAACACATTAGAAATAACTCAATGAAACAAAATAACATTTTATTACTACAACAACATGGTTACATGACATCATCAGAGTATGTACATATCTAGTTATACTGACTACTGGACGAAAAATAGAACAACGGAAACACAACTAAAATAACTAGGTGAACCCAAAAACGTCCATCTTCACCTTCGAAAGCTCCAAACCAAAAAAAGCCAAAATCTAAAGAAAGCTCCACCGAAACTCCACAAAAAGACTCCAAAATGCTCTAAGATGCTCTACTAGAACCTGTCAACTAGGGTCTCTGTGTGCAAAATTATGGGCATCCAGAGTTTAAGGAAAACAAGTCAGTCATGGGACCGGTGCGAGAAACTCAATATATTTGTTATCTATAGTAAAATTCGCCATGCTTTTTGGAAAATGAAGCTACCATAAGGTCTAGCGACACACATACAATGCAAACACAGACTTTGGCGAGGTTTCTCCTTATTATAACAAAAAATGCTTGATATGTGAAAACCATTAGATATTATTACTAGTGTTGAAAATCATTTCACAAGTAAACGTATCAATCCGAGCCAGCATAATGTCCCATACCATAATGTTGACAAATAGTATACTGTTGGATCTAGATTAACCCTAGAGGTGGCGGGGGGGGGGGGGGGGGGTGAATTGGGTTTATTGAAGTTTTACAGAATATTAGAAATATCACAACAGAGAAAATAGATACAAAAAGTAAACAACACATATTTTACCCAGCTTCGGCAAACCCTGCCAATTGCTGCATTCCCCAAGGTTTTTTTTACTAGAATTAAAATAATCTCTACGCTTATAAAACCCTGTAAACTAGCGACACTCATTCAGAACTGTTCTAATCCTCTGCTTAAAACCCGGTACTGATTTTTAATCCCAAAAATCATATTTTTCCCGAAATACAATCCCATAACTCGTAGACCCCAGTTATAAAACCTATAACTAGAAAATCCTAGTTTTTACAGAAAAAATAGAAAACAAACTGAATTGGTTTATAAAATAAATAAATAAAACAATTAAAATAAAATAAAAAAACCAAGAACCCCTTGTAAATAAAATAATTATGGTTGTCCCTTTTGTTTCTTTAAACATTGAATCCTCTTTTTTCTTTAATGTCGGCCGAAATCAAAACTTAGGGTTTTGGTGAAAAATCCCAAATCGTAGCTCCGATTCACTCGATGCTCTTGGTCACTGATTTGGGCTTGCATTCGAAAACATGAGTACTCTGATTTGATTTGACTTTTTTCTCTTGAATTACTTCATTTTGTTTTCCGATAGAAATGTCAATGATGAAGTAGGTGTTAAATAGGGTATAGTAACCCTTGAATTATTCTATGATTTCCTCAATGAGGCTGATTTATGTGGTTGTTGCTTTGATTTCTGGCATGATGTTTGTGTGATTATTGCCTTGTACTCACGCATAATTTGTGGAAATGTTTTACGAACTCGTGACAATATTTTCAAGAATTAACTTGTTGATACATTCAGCTTTGGATTTCTGGAAACAAATAAAATTGTTTTCTGCCCAAAAATTTGATTGTGTGTTTCTATAATGATTTGTTATCGTGAATGATTTTGTGAATTGTTTCTTTCCCTAAATATACACTGATTTACTTGCCAACCTGCTAGAAATGATTTCAAAAAACAAACAAACATGCCGAGTTGCTTGTGTTGATTTAAGGAAACAACAGGAATGATTTCTTGCCTTAAAACCAAGCCATGATTTTCAAGAAAGTAAATAAAATTGTGAATCATTCTTGCTTGTCTTTCTTGGAAGTGTTCAATCACATGTATTTAGAAACTTGCCAAAACTCTCACTATGATTTCTGGAAATATTTCCTTGCTAAATATTCTTCTCCAAACTTGTTACTACTTTATGCAATTTGCTGGTGTACATTTTGTATGTGACTGTCAGTGAGTTTAGAAACAAATGTATTTCTTTTTACATAATTACTCGTCCATGACATGAAAAAAGTCAGTATATCCATATGTCATCCATATATATATATATATATATATATATATATATATATACACACATTTGTGTGTATATGCATATTGATGTAACTTGCCTTATTCTAGACCATGTTGACTTATTTATTTCATTAGTATGCACATTTGCATGTATCATTTGAATTTCTACCATACCTACCTTTTAATGCAACTTCCATTGATATTGTTGTGTGTTCAGATCTCCCTGAACCATGTACTCTTGAGTACTTCATTTTGACCTTCATGTTTGAACAAGTTTTTTCAGCTGTACATTAATTTGATTCTTTCTATTTTTGTAATTGGCCCCGGTAAATTAATTTGCCATGATCGTTGCTTGTCTTGACTGTTTGTTTCAACTGGCTCGACATATACCTTTATGATTTGAACTGTAACATGTATATTTACAAGTACATACTGTATATTGACTTCCCTATGCACACATGTGTGTTCATACTTGATTTGTACTCTGCATTGTTGAGCCATGCACATATTTTAGCATGCCCACTTGAAACTGTGCATGTATATTGTCATGTGCCATGTTGAAGTTTGCTATTCATATGCTTATTTCTGACCTAATTTGCTCGAGCTTGTGTATACTTGGGTCTGAGTTGTTCATTTTGGCTTGAGCAACATTGTCCATTTCCTTTATATAGCAGCGTACATATTGTGAGTACATTCTTGTATCCAGTTTTCCATGCTTCATCAAATTTGTGCAAACTGTGGTGTACTTTTTCATTTCTAGATTGGCATGTTTTTTGCTTCGAACTATATGTATATATATACCATCATGTGTTATATATATATATATAGATATATCTCTGTGTGTGTGTGTGTGTGTGTCTTGAGCTTGAAGTTGTGCATTTGTAAACTGACTAGTATTGGTCTGATCTTGACATTGTTGAGTGTCGTGCATATATGTATATATATAAATATATATATTCACAAACTTGTATACATATATGTTTGTGCCTAGACCTATGCTCACTTGAATTTCTGGTCTGGCTCGAATTCATGTATTTTGTGCCTCTTTAAATACATAGTATATAAACACATAATCCCACCCGAACTCATCACTAACTTCTATGATGCCTTCTGCCTTCTCTCCAAACCTCTCCAAAACTGCCTTCGGCTCTAGTCACCATTCCTGGCCTGCATGGTGATAGATTTATGCCAACCTTTGATAGCAGAAGATTCCACCTGCCTTAACATCCCTCGCTGTGACCTTCTACAGCATTTGCTGCTTCACTTTGCTTTATGCCCACAACATGAACTTGTATAAGGACGACCATTTTTATAGTACAAAAGTTGATTTCATCATTATACTTTTTTTAAAAAAATTATATTGGCTACAAATCCATAGAAGATTAATTAAATAAACATCACGTCAACACTATTTGTAAGTATTTCAACTCAGCGATCAACTTAGAGCTTGTGCGGTTTCAAATTCCAAGCCAAAATTAAAATCATGCATGGTTAGATATGATATCAAGCTGCAAGCAATGAACATCTAGTTTTGAAACGTAGATTGCTATGCTTTAATTTATTTAAATCTGCACAGGCTTATTACCAAACTGTAATAACCCGAAAATCCGAGCTAATTTAAATTTTTTATTTTGGCAATTTTGATGAATTTTGAATATTTAAAATGAATTATTTTAAATAATAACGAGGAGAAATTTATTTTGAATAGAATTAGAACGTATATATTTATTCGAATCATCGTTAGAATATAAATAATTATTTATAATTATAAAAGGAATTGAAAATGGCGCGGTAGTTTGAAAATTCGATTTCAAAGTTCAAATGGATGTACAGGGTGCAAAATAAACCGGATTTTAGAGTAACCAAAAATATTAGAATTTAATTGAGAATATCTTTCCAACGAATCCGAAAAATTGAAATTTCATAGCGGGGATAAAAAGTTATGCCCAGTTGAAAATTCAGAATAGTCGCTATGGAATTCTGGCCCTTAAAAATGGAAATTTTGCAAACGACCTCGGTTTTCGACGAAACCACTTTTGTTGGATCCGTGATGTCAAGTTATTGCTAGGATTCAAAATTTGTAATTTTCTGAATCAATATGTGAGCGTGGCAAAGGAAAACGCGTTTGACCAGTTTTAGTTGATTTTAATCGACTGGAAAATGGCCATTTTTCAAACGGTCTCAGAATTCGATGAAATTAGTTTTGTTAGGACCGTATCGTAAATACAAAGTTAGAAAATATTTTGCGGTAATTTTTAGAGTCCGTACGTGACCCCGGTAAATTGAAATGTGCGTTCAAATTCAATATATAGAGTTATATTTTGATTTTTACGAAAACTGATCGAAACGATAGAATCAGCTTACGATACATATACCATTGTGTTCGGAATGGGGGTAATTAGCTAGGGGCGACAGTCGGTGGGCTTGATTTAGAGTTCGAAATAAAAAGTTATGTTAAGGAATTAATAAAACAAACAAATAAATAAAATATATTATTATAACCCCACTATAATCTCCCTAACCCTCCTCTCTCCCATAAAGTCAACGCAGTAAAAAAAAAAGAGAAATCAAAACCCGCTCAATCCCCCCACCGATCTCGACTTCCGCGACCTCCTCCCCCTCTTCGGTGACTGCGCCGCCCACCCCCTTCCACAAGCGCCCCCCCCCCCCTCCGCCACTTCTCCCTCCTGAAGCCGCAAATCCGAACGCCGACGCTGCTCGCCTTCCCACAAACCCTAGCCGACGTTGAGCGCCCCCCCTGTCGTGCCACTCCACGATGCCGGAGACCCTGCCGCCGACTCCCGCAACAGACCCCCCCTCTCGACAGCAGCTCCGACCCCCTTCATTCGCGTATCGGTGAGTTTTCTTCCCCCTTTTCTTCTTCTGAAAATAACAAGATTTTAAAACTGAAGTTAGAATTGTTTTTAAATTATATAAAGCTAAGATTTTTATTATATTTAAAGATAAGATTTTTATATAGTTAATCAAATAGAAAAGATAAGATTTTTATATAGTTAATCAAATAGAAAAGGTCGTATTTTTATATAGTTAATCAAATAGAAAAGGTCGTATTTTTATATAGTTAATCAAAAAGAAAAGGTCGTATTTTTATATAGTTAATCAAATAGAAAAGGTAGGATTTTTATATAGTTAATTAAATAGAAAAGGTCGTATTTTTTTATATAGTTAATCAAATAGAAAAGGTCGAATTTTTATAATAGAAAAGTTTGAATCTTTATATAGTTGAAATGGTGAAGTAAAAATGAGATTTTTATATATGAAGACATAGAGAATAAAAATAAATTTTTTATATAATGTAAAGAATAAAAATATGATTTTTAGATAAGTAGTGAACCAAAAATATAATTTTTATATAGTGAGCAGAATAAAAATAGAATTTTTATCTATATAGTAGCGATGTAAAAATAGAATTTTTATCCATATAGTCGCGGTATAAAAATGTGATTTTTATCCATATAGAGCGATTATAAAAATGTAATTTTTATATACATAGCAACAATATAAAAATGTGATTTTTATATATGTAGTGGCTACAGACAATGAAATTGACGAAAGGCGAGCACGCCGAAGGTTTCCTAAATATGAAGAGTCGTGGCGTTTGGTTTAGCTAGTCGGTGAGAACTCCTCAATTTTAATTTGTTTTCTAGTTGAAATATATATTAGGATGCAGACGGTGTTTAGTAGCACCCGACTCCCATCGTCCACAGACCATGGATGACTTGTTTGTTTGATTGCTATGTTGTGAAATTTGATTGTGTGATGTGGAATGAAATAAAATATTTTATAATGGAAAATATTTTATAGTTAATAATATAATTTTTAACGTGTGTATAAAATAAAAATTTATAAACAAATCGGACGATTTGTTTATATACACTGATTTGACTGATATTGATTGGGACGATAAATTTTACACATCGCCCAACTGCACAAATAAAAATATGTGTTTGTTGATTTGAATCCCCACACAGGTATAGGGATGAGATTTGACGTACACTAATCCCGATTGTTTAGTTGTATGTCAATCGATGGATTGACAGACTGTGTAAGCGTTAATTATTTATATTTAATGCTTATGCAGTTGTGAAGTGCACTCTGGATGATGGTTGATTATTTATCGTTGCTATTATATACATGTGTTGTAGAAAATCCATATAATTAACATTATATGGTAATTGATTGGGCCTCGTTCCAATACAAAAATATATTCATGTGTTGAATAGAAAATAAATTCATGTGTTGAATAGAAAATAGAAAATATATTCATGTGTTGAACAGAATGAAAATTCATGTGTTGAATAAAATAAATATTCATGTGTTGAATAAAATAAACATTCATGTGTTGAATAAAAGTCGTGTTGATTAGATTGACGCCATTTTGACGTGAACGATATTTATATCGATTTTATTCATTTTTATAACAAATATAGAAAAGAAAGTGATTTCAAAATATAACGTTTTGAAAATATTACCATTTATATATCGATGATGTGGAATATTCAATTTTGATTAGAAATTGAATATGAAGTTGAAATCGTTTTGAAAACGAATTTAAAACGATTTATAAAATATGTTTTAAAAAGAAATCAATGAAATATATATAATATATATATTACATATATTAAATGGCCTGAATAGAACACGTCGCGCCGCGGCAGTTCGCGAATTTCGACCATTGACTTCGAATGGACATTACGGTAGATCCGACCGTGGGATTCTCCTAAAACCAGAACCGTTGCGTTCGTGTCGAAAAGTGCTTTCTAACGAATATTAGAGATTTGAAATCTAACGGTTGGATTTGGAATTATGTCCAAATAAAATTTGGAAAAGGTCGCTGTAAGTGCAGTTCGATGGCCGTGGATGGAAATCGACTGTACGGGCCTTGATAAAATTATTAAAAATATTAATAATTTGTGTAAAATCATAAGAAATGATTTGTGGAGAATTGGGATGAAAAATTCCACATTTGAAAAGATAAAAATAGATTTTTATCGAAATGAACTAGTTTTGAACTAGAATAATAATTTATTTCTTTTTAAATAAATAAATTGGATTTGAAATGGTTTTAAAAGTAACCAGAATTTCCAATAATTGAATTGGAATGGATTTGAATCGAAATTATCTTTGGAATATTTCGATGTTGGATTTCGTGATTATACAGATATTGTTATGGAAATTTGAAAGATATATTTATATCGTTATTTTCAATACGATATTTGTTGGTCGTAGAATTTGATATTGAATATAAGCCGATATATTTTTTATTCAGAGCCTTGTATATAATATCAAATGTGATTTGGGTTTGTCGTGAATGGTGTCTTCATTAGCACTATTTTTAAACCCAGTTGAGAAAAAGATTAAATCTTTTTATTTAGATTTAATGAAGTATACCAATTAAATGGTATTTAATTGGAATTGAATTTGAATGGATTTTTGTGTTTATCGTGAACATTGTTTTAAATAACACTTGTTCTTTAACCCGATAATTAATGAATGTGATTTTGGGTTTTTCGTGAACCGTGTTTTAGATGACATTGGTTCTTTAACCTAGTTAAAGGCAGGATATTGATTTCTGTGAAGATTAAAACTAAGTGGGGTTTTAATGAAACTTTAATTAGATTGAAATGGTCGAGAATGGAGTATCACCAGTTTGCTCCAGGCGATAGTTAAATCTTTAATTAGATTTGAATGTTTAATGGTAATTGAATTTACCGATAACACCGTGGTGTTAGATATGAAGTATTACCAGTTTTACTTCATGGGATAAATAGGTTGGGATTGGGAAATAAAATAAATGATTACTTCGGTGTGGTTCGCTAATCCCGACTAGATTAAATTGATATTTAAAAGAAGATTAAAGAATAAACTTAAAGAATTTATCTTTGATAAAATTAATGGGAACCTTTCCCGAAGTATAAGAATATTTGAATAAAAGAATATTCTAAATTGGAATGAGGCGTATGTTGTGTTTGTATAACACTTGTTTATTATATACGCGAGTTATTCAGAAAGACTGGGTTTATCCCATTCTGAATAACTGATTCGACGTGGTGTCGAGGATGAAGAAGGTGGTCGAAGACCGGAGGTCTTCACGTCGTTTGGGTGATTACTGATGATCTTGATTAGGCCGTACTCCTAAGAGGAGGTAATCAGTTTGTGATCGTACAGACATACTTGGAGATCGATGGATATGCGGGGTACTAGGTGCCTTCAGACCCAGAACGAACTTGTAAATGGACTGTGTGTCTGACATTGGATTTTATTCTGTGTGATTGATTTCTATTAAATATATATCTGTTTGGCGGCGTAGAATTTATTCTCTTTCTTAACGCCCTTCTATGAGACGTACGAGCTCAGGGGTGATATATTGATGGATATCAAACGCATGGAGTGAATTTCCTGTGTGGCATGTTTAAGTGGCAAATGATCAAGGCTTCTGTTGAAAAGCAAAGTCTTGTGGGTGATGATCAAGTCATGGCCTGTTTCGCATTGCTTTGTGTAGCATTGATTAATGAGCCTCACATTCCGATAGTGGACCAGAAACGGGAGAGGACTTCAGGGAGGGCATGCGTTTCCTTCTAGCTAGAAGTGGCGTCAGTGGTTTTACACGCCCTGACGAGTTTGACTTATGTGGTTGTTGCTGTTGCGAGGCGCCTCAGATATATCGGTGACTATGTGGAGCCGATGGGGTCATTGGACTCATTGACATCCCATAGGGTGGGGAAACGCAGTGTTCAGGAATTTTAATCTATATCGTTGGATCGGCCCTGACGATCCAAGAGACGATGCGTTCTGTTCCTGAGACACGGGCTAGAGCATCTCGAATTCGGTAAGGATGATCCATTGCCTTGGTTCACAGATGGAAATCCAACTTCCAATACGTGACATGTGCGGTTTTGATTGTAGAGCCTAGTATTGGCGACATGATATATGGTACCCATGCCGTCTATGATTAATATTTATGATTGAAATTGTTTTGACACTATACACTTATAGTAATAATAAAAGATGAAATTTAGCGTATCAAGCATTCCTTGGCTATTATAAGGTAAAACCCTATCCTCCGGCTTGTGTTGCATTGTGTGATGGGACCTGGGTCTTATAATAGCTTAATTGTTCTTTATTTAGCATTGCGCTGTTGTTTTATGCACTGGTATTCTTGGGAGGAAACCCGTTCCATGTTATACGGCGTGGTCCCTTGATTTACCTAAGTTTAAAATAAAGATTAATAACTGTTTTAGTTCTCACACCAGTCACATGACTGACCCGGAGTTTATTGTTTTAACCTAAACTCTGGGTGCCTTTATTTTGACACGGGCAGCTAGTAGTTTTGGTTTTGCAGATTTATATTCATAGGATCCTGATTTACAGCTGGAATGATACTCGGAAAGCTCTGTATCCGTGTATTACTTCTAGTTGTGTATTGTATTATTTTCCGCTGCTATGTAATAATGTATTGTAATCTCTGATATTTTATAATGTATATTATTTTTCAATACTCTGTATATTCTTGTTTTCTGATGAATTGTTGTAATAAGCAATGAAATGTTCTTATGTTTGTGTTCCGATTTGTCTTTTTCCCAATTCAATCCGTGCTTTCCTTACCGGGGAAGTTCAGGTCGTTTCATTTTGGTATCAGAGCTTTGGTTTACAGAGCTCGGAGAACAAGACACGTTAGAACCAAATGAAAGAATTCATTAGAGATTAGTAATATCCAATGAGAAGGACTCGTTAGAGATGAGATCAGTAGTATCCTAAAACGAGTGTGAAGAGTATATTTTTAAAATGAAAACAATTTTTGTTTTGAAAATTTAAATCAATTATTCATATTTGATTATTTATTTTATATTGAATTTGGAAAATCCAGTATATAAAGATTTTGCGTATACGTCTGATCCGCGTGCATTTGAAGTTTTAATATACTGGATAGATATAGAATCACACTCTAGTCGCCTGAAGATGGTTCTGATGATCGCTATAGCGATCGCATCATCAGTATTCATGTTCGATTTTCGAAAGTGGGATTTCTATATATTTCCTATTGACTTGTGTGAGAACCAAAATTAGATAGGGCTTGATGTGATTTGACATCAAAAATCTGATTTTTGGACTATGTATCAAAGTTATATGATTGAAATGATAATCAACTAATTGATTGCTGGTTGAGTTGTTTGATTATTGTTTGATTAATTAAATGTTGAACCTTTAGCCAAACTAAACCAAATAGTGAATTGTATTGAAAATTTGTTGCATTTGCATACATATACATGTACTTACATTGAACAGGTCATAGCAAGGAGGCTAGAGCAGAAGAATAAAATTGTTTGCCTGACAAATAGGTACATGTTTATTGTATTTCTTTGGGTTTGGATGATTTTATGAGCCGATTGGCTAGCCGCTTGGCTGTTTCTTTTTTTTTTTTTTGGATTGATGAGGGCCATGGGAGGCTATTTGAAATATCCCGAAGTCCTCGGTGCAGGGGAGGTTATGGCGAAATTTTTCGAAAATTTGGGGTGTTAGCCAAATTTTTGAAAAATTTGAAAAGTTCTTAGAAACAGAAAAGTTGAAGAACTTAAGCCGTAATGAAAATAATGGAAGTTGAGTTGATTTGTGAAACAACTTTCGGCTTCATTCCTTTTCGGGGATGAAAAGTTTTAAGTGGGGGAGATTGTAATAACCCGGAAATCCGAGCCAATTTAAAAATTTTATTTTGGCAATTTTGATGAATTTTGAATATTTAAAATGAATTATTTTAAATAACAACGAGGAGAAATTTATTTCGAATAGAATTAGAACGTATATATTTATTTGAATCGTCGTTAGAATATAAATAATTATTTATAATTATAAAAGGAATTGAAAATGGCGCGGTAGTTTGAAAATTCGATTTCAAAGTTCAAATGGATGTACCGGGTGCAAAATAAACCGGATTTTAGCGAAACCAAAAATATTTGAATCTAATTGAGAATATCTTTCCAACGAATCCGAAAAATTGAAATTTCATAGCGGGGATAAAAAGTTATGCCCAACTGAAAATTCAGAATGGTCGTTATGGAATTCTGGCCCTTAAAAATGGAAATTTTGCAAACGACCTCGGTTTTCGATGAAACCACTTTTGTTGGATCCGTGATGTCAAGTTATTGCTAGGTTTAAAAATTCATAATTTTCTGAATCAATATGTGAGCATGGCAAAGGAAAACGCGTTTGACCAGTTTCAGTTGATTTTAATCGACTGGAAAATGGCCATTTTTCAAACGGTCTCAGAATTCGATGAAATTAGTTTTGTTAGGACCGTATTGTCAATACAAAGTTAGAAAATATTTTTCGGTATTTTTTAGAGTCCGTACGTGACCCCAGTAAATTGAAATGTGCGTTCAAATTCAATATATAGAGTTATATTTTGATTTTGATGAAAACTGGTCGAAAAGATCGAATCATCTTACGATTCATATCCCATTGTGCTCGGAATGGGGTTAATTAGCTAGTGGCGATAGTCGGTGGGTTTGATTTAGAGTTCGAAATAAAAAGTTACGTTAAGGAATTAATAAAACAAACAAATAAATAAAATATATTATTATAACCCACTATAATCTCCCTAGCCCTCCTCTCTCCCATAAAGTCAAAGTAGTCAAATAAAAAAAAAGAGAAATCAAAACCCGCTAACCCCCCCCCCCACCGATCTCGACTTCCGCGATATCCCCACCCCCCTTCGGTGACTGCGCCGCCCACCCCCTTCCACGAGCATCCTCCCCCTCCGCCACTTCTCCCTCCTGAAACCGTAAATCCGAACCCCAATGCCGCCCGCCTTCCCATAAACCCTAGCCGACGTCGAGCGCCCCTTCCGTGCGACTCCACGACGTCGGAGACCCTGCCGCCGACTCCCGCAACAGACCCCCCTCTCGACAGCAGCTCCGACCCCCTTCATTCGCGTATCGGTGAGTTTTCTTCCCCCTTTTCTTCTTATTCAATTTTATTTATTTTTAAACTGAAAATAACAAGATTTTAAAACTGATGTTAGAATTGTTTTTAAATCATATAAAGCTAAGATTTTTATTATAATTAAAGATAAGATTTTTATATAGTTAATCAAATAGAAAAGATAAGATTTTTATATAGTTAATCAAATAGAAAAGATCGTATTTTTATATAGTTAATCAAATAGAAAAGGTCGTATTTTTATATAGTTAATCAAACAGAAATGGTCGTATTTTTATATAGTTAATCAAATAGAAAAGGTCAGATTTTTATATATGTAGAGCGATTATAAAAATGTGATTTTTATCCATATAGAGCGATTATAAAAATGTGATTTTGATATACATAGCAACAATATAAAAATGTGATTTTTATATATGTAGTGGCTATGGACAATGAAATTGACGAAAGGCGAACACGACGAAGGTTTCCTGCATATGAAGAGTTGTGGCATTTGGTTTAACTAGTCGGCGAGAACTCCTCACTTTTAATTTGTTTTCTAGTTGAAATATATACTAGGATGCAAATGGTGTTTAGTAGCACCCAACACCCGTCGTCCACAGACCATGGATGACTTGTTTGTTTGATTGCTTTGTTGTGAAATTTGATTGTGTGATGTGGAATGAAATAAAATATTTTATAATGGAAAATATTTTATAGTTAAAAATGTAATTTTTAACGTGTGTATAAAATAAAAATTTATAAACAAATCGGATGATTTGTTTATATACACTGATTTGACTGATATTGATTGGGACGATAAATTTTACACATCGCCCAACTGCACAAATAAAAATCTGTGTTTGTTGATTTGAAACCCCACACGGGTATTGGAATGAGATTTGACGTACACTAATCCCGATTGTTTAGTTGTATGTCAATCGATGGATTGACAGATTGTGTAAGCGTTAATTATTTATATTTAATGCTTATGCAGTTGTGTGGTGCACTCTGGATGATGGTTTATTATTTATCGTTGCTATTATATACATGTGTTGTAGAAAATCCATATAATTAACATTATATGATAATTGATTGGGCCTCATTCCAATACAAAAATATATTCATGTGTTGAATAGAAAATAAATTCATGTGTTGAATAGAAAATAGAAAATATATTCATGTGTTGAATAGAATGAAAATTCATGTGTTGAATAAAATAAATATTCATGTGTTGAATAGAATAAACATTCATGTGTTGAATAAAAGCCGTGTTGATTAGATTGACACCATTTTGACATGAACGATATTTATATCGATTTTATTCATTTTTATAATGAATATAGAAAAGAAAGTGATTTCAAAATATAACGTTTTGAAAATATTACCATTTGTATATCGATGATGTGGAATATTCAATTTTGATTAGAAATTGAATATGAAGTTGAAATCATTTTGAAAACGATTTATAAAATATGTTTTAAAAGGAAATCGATGAAACATATATAATATATATATTATATATGTTAAATGGCCTGAATAGAACGTGCCGCGCAGCGGCAGTTCGCGAATTTCGACCATGGACTTCGAATGAATATTACGGGAGATCCGACTGTCAGATTCTCCTAAAACCGGAACCGTTGGGTTCGTGTCGAAAAGAGCTTTCTAACAAATATTAGAGATTTGAAATCTAACGGTTGGATTTGGAATTATGACCAAATCAAATTTGGAAAAGGTCGCTGTAAGTGCAGTTCGATGGCCGTTAATGGAAATCGGCTGTACGGGCCTTGATAAAATTATTAAAAATATTAATAATTTGTGTAAAATCATAAGAAATGATTTGTGAAGAACGGGGATGAAAAATTCCACATTTAAAAAGATAAAAATAGTTTTTTATCTAAATGAACTAGTTTTGAACTAGAATAATAATTTATTTCTTTTTAAATAAATAAATTGGATTTGAAATGGTTTTAAAAGTAACCAGAATTTCCAATAATTGAATTGGAATGGATTTGAATCGAATTATCTTTGGAATATTTCGATGTTGGATTTTGTAACGACCCGGATTTTTGGTCAATTTATTTTAAATATTTAATATGGTTTTAAATATTGAATTTATAATATAAATGGTATTTTATTGGGTTATCGATTAAATAATCGAAATACGATTTATTTTGAGAATCATCGTAATACGAGAATTTAAAATAATTGAAAACGAGGTTAAAAAAACTGAATCGAAACAATTCAGATGATTTATAGAAATTTAATTAGAATATAAACGATTAAATAGAAATAGCGGTTTACGATCTCAAGTTTTGAACCCCGAAATATTTGATTTTTTTTGGATAAGCTTAAAATCAAATCAGAATCCGTTTAGATTAAATAGAAATCATTTTATATCGAATCAAATTAATTATAAATCAAATCAGTAATAAATTTGCTATGTACTTCACCCTGCATTCATTTAATAGCCATGTACTTTTGGTCTCCTCTTCGCTTCCTTATAAACGCGCAACCCCTCTTTCCTTCTGTTTTCATTTTTCCATTCCTCAGACAAGAAAATCGATGTTGGTTTCTATTTAATCCTTCGAGAAAATATATATTGAATCCTTCCTGAAATCCTTTCACAAACAAATCGAAATCAAAATCAATTCACAGCTATATATAATTTGCGTTCCTTTTTCCCAATTCATTCCTTCTGAAAATCCAAATCAACTTCCATTGCAACATTTGTGAAACAAAACATCTGCTCCCTTCTTCATGTTTCCAAAATAAAAATAGCAAGTTTCAATAAAAAAAAAGGCTTCCCTTCTAAAAATTGATATCGACCGGTACTAAAAGGAGAACAATCGAATTCGATTTCAAATCCGATGCTTAGGTTCTGCTAAACGCGAATTGGGGGTCGCGATTTCGAGTTTGAACTGGACGAGTTACGGTTTGGCATGGGGCCGATTGGTGTCTGCTTGGGTAGGCGAGTCGAAGGGGATCTTCCTTGGTTGATCCGGTGGTTCCAGGAGCGGGCGTAGGTTGTTCAGAGTAGGCAGAGCAGTGGGTATCAGACTTCAAGAGGGAACGACGCACGTAGTACAATGGTTATTGAAGGAAGAAGGCAGTCGAAATTTCTTAAGGAAGCTCGAGATTTGGAGTTTGGATCTGCGAATATGAAGCTGGGGTTAACGGGAATGAATACAGTGGAAAGGGAAGCACACAATGGTCAACGGATTGCGTGGTTCTGGTAATTGCAATGGAGTCTCCATAGAAGAGGAGCTGTTCAGGGATTTATTTTATGAAGTGGTCGAATAAAATGGTACTAACAGTAAGGTTTCCATTGTGTGTTATTGCTGAATATAAAGGCTGAAGGAAATCATTTTATGAGGAGGGAGATTTCAAGTGTGATGAAATGGAAAAGACTATTGGTCAGGAGGGGCTGTTGTAGCTAAGGCAAGGCAGCGATGATTTAAGGGTTTCAAATATTGGTCTGGGTTAAGGGTGTTGGTCTGATGGTAATGCTGTTAGGAGGGGATCAAAGTGATGTGAGCGGGGTTTGCAGCAATGATGTTGGGTCCCGAGGCGTGTTCTAGTAGTTAAGCAGTGATGTAATAACCCGGAAATCTGAACCAGTTTAAAATTTTTATTTTGGCAATTTTAGCGAATTTTGAATATTTAAAATAGACTATTTTAAATAAAATCAACGAGAAATTTATTTTGAATATAATTCGAACGTATATATTATATACGTCGTCGTTAGAATATAAATATTTATATATAATTATAAATAGAATTGAAAATGGCGCGGTAGTTCGATAATTCGATTTCAAACTTCAATTGAATGTACCGGGTGCAAAACAATCCGGATTTTAGTGAAACCAAAAATGATAGGATCTAATTGATGATATCTTTCCAACGAATCCGAAAAATCAAAATTTCATAGCGGGAATCAAAAGATATGTCCAGTTGAAAATTCTGAATAGTCGCTGTGGAATTCAGGCCCTTAAAAATAGACATTTTGCAAACGACCTCGGATTTCGACGAAACCACTTTTGTTGGGTCCGTGATGTAAAATTATTGCTAGGTTTTAAATTTCATAATTTTTCGAATCAAAATGTGAGCGTGGCAAAGAAAAACGCGTTTGACCAGTTTCAGTTGATTTTAATCGACTGGAAATTGGCCATTTTTCCAACGGTCTCAGAATTCGACGAAACTAGTTTTGTTAGGACCGTATCGTCAATACGAAGCTAGAAAATATTTTTCTGGAATTTTTCTACTTAGTATGTGACCCCGGTAATTTGAGATGTACGTTTGAAATTCAATATAGAGATTTAAATGTAAATTCAACGGAAACTAATCGAAACGATCAAATCAGCTTGCGATACATATCCCATTATGTTCGGAATGGGGGTAAAACGCTATGGACGACAGGCGGTGGGCCTCGTTTAGAGGTCGTATGTAAAAGTCAATAATTTGGTAATTAAAATAATAAAAGAAAAATTTTCTCTTTCCTCCCTCCCTTAACTTCTCTCTGGCCCCCCCTTTCATCCGTTCGTAACAGAAAAAAAAGAAGAAAAAAAAACACAAAAATCGGAATCGAGCCGCCAGCCCCCCCAGCGGCGCCGACCTCGCGACGCCCCCCCTCCACCTGTGGTAGTCCCGACCCCCCCCCTCGCCAGAGGCGGCGCGAAGACCCCCCCCCCCCCCCCAGTTCGATCGACGCGCGAGAGCCCCCCCCCCCCCTTTTTCCTCCACCGCCGCGCACCCCCAAGCGCCGCCATCCTCCTCTTCTTCCCCCTCCTTCGCCTGAGCGATGGCGCACCCCCACCCCCTCTGTAAGTCCTCTGTTTATTTTTATTTTGTTTTATTTTTAATTTCTTTTAGGTAATTAGTTTAGAAATTAAACTGGTATGGTTTTAAAAACCGAAATATATTTATATATGTAATTGTAAAGCAAAACGAATTAATTTTTATACGATCTTTATATTTTTAGAATAATAAAACTATGATTTTTATTATATATAGAAGATAAATATATAATATTTACATTATAGGAAGGTTCAAAATATAATTTTTCTAATATAGATAGGATAAAAATATGATTTTTACATAGTAGGAACTATAAAGATATAATCTTTGTAAGATAGAGAATATAAAAATATCATCTTTGTATAGGTAGCGAAATAAAAATCTGATTTTTATTATGTATGCATTGAAATAAAGAGGTGATTTTTATAATGATATTTTTATAAAGGCGAAATCTTTATATTTGAAAAGGCGAAATCTTTATTTTTGAAAAGGCAGAAACTTTATATAGAGAATAGCGTGATAAAATAGAATTTTTATCCATATAGCGTCAAAGTAAAAATTCGATTTTTATATATTGAATAGCATAGTAAAAATTCGATTTTTAAAGGTATGAAGCAATTATAAAAATATGATTTTTAAATTGAAAGTGAATAAATAAAAATATGATTTTTATTTTAAAGACATCAAAATATAAAAATGTGTGATTTTTATATATGTAGTGGCTACGGGCAACGAAGATGCGATAGCGATGAAGATTTCTATCAATGAAGTGCCGTGGAGCTAGGATAGCTATTTGTGAGAACTTCTCACCTTTCAATTTCTTTTTCTAATTATATATATATACTAGGATGCAGACGGTGCTTAGTAGCACCCGACACCCGTCATCCACAGACCATGGATGGCTTGTTTGTTTAATTGTTTGGTTGTGTAATTAGTTAGATGATTTGATTTGAAATTGAATGGTTTGGTGAAATGAAATTGATTTAATTGATGTGTGAATGGCGTGGGCCTTCACTAGACCGGGGATAAGGCTAGGCCTCGTCCCGTTTCTAGTATCGTGCCGTTATGCCGCCGAAATTTTCTAAAATATGTTAGAAAAATAAAAATATCATTTTATTTAAAGGATGAACTGAATAAAAATTCATATGTTAAAATAGAATGTTTTATCGTTAAAAATATAATTTTTAACGTGAAGTGAATTAAATAAAATATTCATTTACAAACCAGACGGTTTGTTTATGTACACCTATTTGAAGGACATTGATTGGGTCGATAAATTTTACACATCGCCCAACTGCACAAATAAAATCTGTGTTTAATTGTTTGAAACCCCACACGGGTGTTGGGATGAAATTTGAGATTCACTCATCCTGATTGATTAAATATGTCGATCGATTGATTGACAGGCTGTTATAAGCGTTAGATATCTATATTTGATGCTTATACAGTGTAGTGCACTTTGGTTGATGGTTGATTATTTTTCAATGCTATTATATACGTGTGATGTATGAAAAATCCATATAATTAATTTTATATGGTGATTGATTGGGCCTCATTCCAATTTAGAAAATAAAGAATATATAATATAAAGGTTCATGTGTTGACCGTACTCATCCGTTGAGATTAGTCATGTGTTGAACGAAATATTTTAACAATAAAATTTACATCTTTATCAATATAATATAAAGGTTCATGTGTTGACCGTACTCATCCGTTGAGATTAGTCATGTGTTGAACGAAATATTTTAACAATAAAATTTACATCTTTATCAATATAATATAAAGGTTCATGTGTTGACCGTACTCATCCGTTGAGATTAGTCATGTGTTGAACGAAATATTTTAATAATAAAATTCACATCTTTATCATATATAGAATTAGAAATCAACTGGAAAATAGATGAGTTGAGTGGTCTCCTGGATATTAATCTGATGTTGGTTTCGGCCTTCGGGGTTAATATTCAGGAAATCGTTCTCTCACTAAATTACGGTTGGAGTCTGATTCAATATCAAACAATAGATACCTCAATTTTTATAAACTATATTAAATAACAAAAATAGTCACACGTGGACAGTACTCATTCGTTGAGATTAGTCGTGTGTTGACAGAAATAAATATTCATTTGTTGATAGAAATATTTGAAATCGAAATATTTGAAATCGAAATATTTGAAATAGGAATATCTGAAATAAAATATTTGAAAATAGAAATATATGAAGCCGTGTTGATTAGATTAACGCCATTTGGACGTGAACGATATTTATATCGATTTTATTCATTTAAAAATGAATATCGAAAACGATTTCGAAATGAATTGAATATAAAACGAATTTGATTTCAATTAAATATGAAACGATTTCGAAATGAATTGATTAGAAAACGATTTCGAAATGAATTGATAGAAAACGATTTCGAAATGAATTGATAGAAAACCAATTTGAATTGAATCGAATAGAAAACCAATTTGAATTCAAATGGAGTAGAAAACCAATTTGAATTGAATCGAATAGAAAACCAATTTGAATTGAATGGAATAGAAAACCAATTTGAATTGAAGCAAATAGAAAACCAATATGAATTGAATCGAATAGAAAACCACTTTGAATTGAATCGAATTGAAAACGAATTCGAATTGAATTTAAAACGGAGTGATATGAATTCAAATTGAATTGAAACTTGAATTGAATAGAAATGAATCTTAAAACGAATTTGTAAAGAAGAATTCAATTTTGCTTTGGATTGGAATAGAAGTTGGAATTATTTTTGAAACGAATTCAAAACTATTTATAAAATTCGTTTTGAATAGTAATCGATGAAATATATATATTATATATATTATATATATAATATAATGGCCTGAATAGAATGCGCCGCGTCGCGGCAGTTCGTGAATTTCGACCATTTATTTCAAATGGACATTACGGGAGATCCGACCGTCAGATTCTCCTAAAACCGGAACCGTTGGGTTCGTATCGAAAAGAGATTTCTAACGAATATTAGAAATTCAAAATCTAGCGGTTGGATTTGGAGTTACGTCCAAATCAAATTTGAAAAAGGTCGATGTAAGTGCAGTTCGATGGCCATTGTTGGAAATCGACTGTACGGGCTTTGATAAAATTATTAAAAATAGTAATAATTTGTGTAAAATCATAAGAAATGATTTGAGAAAATTTGGGATGAAAAACTCCATATTTGAAAAGATAAAAATAGATTTTTATCAAAATGAACTAGTTTGAACTAAATTTAAAGCCCGACTTGTTTTTAAATAAATAAATTAGATTTAAAAAGGGGTTTTAAATAATCGGAATTTCTAATATATTTGATTGGATTTGAAATTGGTTTATCGTGAACGGTGTTTTAAATAACACTAGTTCTTTAACCCGATAATAAATACAATGTGATTTGGGTTTGTCGTGAACTGTGTTTTAAATAACACCTAGTTCTTTAACCCAGTAAAAGGAGTTTTAATGAATCTGCAATTAGGTTGAAATGTGAATCTATAATCTAAATTATCAAATTTAGAAATGAGCGAGAATGGAGTATCGCCAGTTTTGCTCCAAAGCGATAGTTAAATCTTTAATTAGATTTGAACGTGAAATGGTAATTAATTTTACCGATAACACCGTGGTGTTAGATTTGGAGTATTACCAGTTTTGCTTCATGGGATGA
Organism: Allium sativum; assembly: GCA_030737875.1. Lineage (NCBI taxonomy): Eukaryota > Viridiplantae > Streptophyta > Magnoliopsida > Asparagales > Amaryllidaceae > Allium > Allium sativum. The sequence continues at coordinate 787,086,605 of CM060912.1, read as the reverse complement.
ATAGGTTGGGATTGGGAAATAAAATAAATAATTACTTCGGTGTGGTTCGCTAATCTCGACTAGTTTAGAAAAAACATAATTTGGTTTGAAACGACATCCAAAGGAAGATTAAAGGATAAATTTGAAAGAATTTATCTTTGATAAAATTAATGGGAACCTTTCCCTAAAAATGTGATTTGGTGAATAAAAGATTATTCTGAATTGGAATGAGGCGTATGTTGTGTTTGTGTAACATTTGTTTTTAATATACGCGGGTTGTTCGGAAAGGCCGGGTTTATACCCATTCTGAATAACCAATTCGACGATAAGTCGAAGATGAAGACGGTGGTCGAAGACCGGAAGTCTTCACATCGTTTGGATAATTACTGACGATCCTAATTGGGCTGTACACCCAAGAGGATGGAAATAGTTGGTGGTCGTCCAGACGTACTTGGAGATGGATGGATATGCGAGGAAAGTGCCTCCGGTTTCGTTCAGACCCAGAACGGACTTGTAAATGGATTGTGAGTCCGACATTGGATTTTATTCTGTGTTGATTGATTTCTATTAAATATACATCTGTTTGGCGGCGGAGAATTTATTCTTTTGCTTAACGCCCTTCTCTAAGACGTACGAGCTCAGAGGTTGTATATCGATGGACATCAGTCGCATGGCATGAATTGCCTGTGTGGCACGCTAAGATGCAATGATCAAGGCTTTTGTTGAAAAGCAGAGTCTTGTGGTTGACGATCAAAGCACAGCCTTTGTGGCGTAGCTTTGTGTAAAACGTGAATTCGCGAGCCTCACACCTCGGTATGAGTTAAAAACGGGATACGGACTGCAGGGAGAGCACGACGTTTCTTTCTAGCTTTGGTGGTGTCAGTGACTTACCAGCCCTAACATTTATATACTTTTCACCTATGTGGTTGTTGGAATGTGAGGCGCCTCGATTATAGGTCTGTAAGGACCGGGAAACGTGTGTTCAGGAATACTAATCCTCTAACGTAAGTGAGGACCGGCCTTGAAGCATCCAGGATTGCCCAGAGTGCGTAGTCCTGAGGCATTTGCTAGAGTGTCTCGAACGCGGAGAGGAGCTTGCCACTTGCCTCGACTCATGATGGAAATCCAATTTCCAATAAGTGTATTTTAGTTTTATTTGTAGAGCCTAGTATGGCGACATAGTGGGATGGGGCACTTATGCCGTCTATGATTTATATTTATGATTGAAATTGTTTTGACACTATACACTTATTATAGTATCAAATGATTTGTTTTAAACGTATCAAGCATGTTTGGCTGTTATAAGGTAAAACCCTATCCTCCGGCTTGCGTTGCATTGTGTGATGGGACCTGGGTCTTATAATAGCTTCATTTTTCGAAAAAGCATTGCGTTGTTTATCCTATGCACTGGTATTCTTGGGAGGAAACCCGTTCCGTGTTATACGGCGTGGTCCCTTGAATTACTCTCTTTTAAAGTAAAGTTTTAAATAACTGTTTTAGTTCTCACACCAGTCACATGACTGACCTGGAGTTTATTGTTTTAACCTAAACTCTGGGTGCCCCTATTTTCCACACGGGCAGCTAGTAGTTTTGGTTTTGCAGATTTATATTCACAAGATCCTGGTTTACAGCTGGAATGATATCCGGAAAGCTCTGTATCCGTATATCACCTTTAGTTATGCTTTGTATTATTTTCCACTGCTATGTAATTTATTGTAATCTCTGATATTTATCGAATGAATATTTATTCATTTATACTCTGTATATTCTTGTATCCGATGGAATTATTGTAATAGCAATGAAATGTTCTTCTGTCTGCATTCTGATTTGTCCTGTTCTCAAACGATCAGGGGTTTCGAACGGTCTAGATCGGTTTAACGATTGATTCGGATCGAGCGAAATTCCTTGCCGTCACAAGTGAGGTATACACGTTTTCGAAATTTGAAATTTCTTAGAATAATTTATTTATTCAATTAAATAGTTAATTGAAATTAATCTAACTTAATCATTAAACAAATTAATTAATCGTAGGTACATAGAAAAATTCAGTCGAGTAGTTTCGTAACCAATGATACATAATTAAACTGGATATTCTGCAATGGAAAAATCACGGTGAGTAAATCTCACTCACCTTTTTATTTAAAATTATTTTTATCCGTAAAAAATAATTGTTTGTTGCTTGTTCGGTTGCGTTTAATATTTTTGTGCATCTTAAATATATTAGTTATTTAGGCATGGTGGTTGCTATTATATATATATATATATATATATATATATTGGTGGTTGGATTTCCCGCAGTATCATTAGCGGATGCCCGTGTGTAACGGCTGGAAATTTCCGACTCCTCGAGAGTCGGAAATTCCGAGACGTTAGTGAAAGAATTTAGAAGGTGAGAAAGAAAAGATAGAACTAATAGAATAGAAGAAGAAGAAGAACATCAGAATCATCAGAGTAACACGAATCTCACAGCGGAACGAATAACATATAATATATAACATAACTTTGAAGTAAACAGTTATATATATACAATAGCACTTATCAGAGTACAACACTTACAACACAGCGGAAATAACTATAGCTATAGAATCTTGCAGCCTCCTGCTCCAAGCTCTCCAAGTATATCTGTAAATCCCGACTACTTGACTGCCCGTACAAATTTAGGCACCCAAGAGTTTAGGGAAAACAACAAATTAAACTCCGGGTCAGTCATGGGACTGGTATGAGTAAAACAATTTAAAATGTATATGAACAAGTAAACGATATCTCATAAGACCACGCCGCATAACGGAACGGGTTTTTCCCTTATGAGAATCCAAAATATCTTTATATCAAAAACCTTTTGATATTATAATAATGTCTATGTACAAATAGATATCAACTAGCAGAAACGCTTGCATCTCACGTTCTACATACATAGTATAAAATCATAAACCGCAGGGCGCTTAACGGATAATGGATTCCAACAGACAAGGTATGGGAGCACCTTCTGAATAGTGTACTCTAGAGGTGATACACTCAGGGTTCAACAAGAACGTCTTGCAACCCGGCCACACATGACCGCTCACTCATTTAGCTTGAGTGTCGCGAATATATTGCCACCACGGTTATAGGCCATCAAACCGTCATCCGAAGATACAGAATCAAAAAGAAGTATAAATATGGATATTCCCTAGATCGGTGACAATACACCCTGCTTGGGAATGACCCAACTAGCCATGCTGCCTAGCCCAACTTTTGTTACTTCCTGGTGTGAGGCCAGAAGCTACGTCTATCTTCAGAACATCTGATCACCATTCACTTTGAATGCCACATCGTCATACCCGCCAAATCACAAATTGACTTATCCAAAAATAACACGGGTATACAGCTAAGAGAAACGAATTCCTCCGCCACCAAACGTGAATACGTTTGAACAGATCAACTTACGCGATCTATTGGATATACTCTGTCAGACCTTCTTCCATATGCGTTGTCCTGGGACTGGACAAACCGAAGGCACTATTCAGTATATCCATCTTAGTCATTGTTATCTAAGACTTATACAACAGCCCTTGCACTTTACTCCGTCTTCAATTTATCTTTGGCAGATATTGCTCGCAGCGCTTATGCCAATACAGAGTGGTTCTTTGGATAATAATCCAACCGGTCTCTCCATATTAACAACGTTAAAATGGTAAAAACTTTGATAGTCTGTGATTCAACTATCAAATGAAAACATGTCGGTGTACAAACAACGATCTTATTTCCAAATGGGAATTCGATCGATCAATCATCATATGTTCATATTTCCTTATTTCATATATTTAGAAAATATATGTTATTACTCATTGGAAAACATTTCCATAGCTTATTTTCACATCACTATTATTTCGCAACTATCAGTCCCTAACTGTAACTAGTATGAGGACAATTCTCTAAGTATCAATTCGGAAGGTCGAACCCAACATCAGATCATCACTTAGAAAACCGTTCAACTTACCCTCTCCAGTCAGTTTCTGAATTTGCTTAACTCTATTTCTTAAATTCTTATCATGAAAACATTTCATTTTCTATGTTTAGAAAACATATCTGACTATATTTGGAAAACGTTTCCAAAACTCATTTACGGATCTCCAATGAACGTTGTATAAAACATCGTTTCGCTTAATCCATTTATCGCTTATTCCTTAACTTTATTCCTAATCAACCTTTTAGATCGAACCACAACTATTCCTTTGTCAATTCTGAAGTCAATCAAGTTGGGGTATAACTACCTCTCAGACCTTAATTGAACAACGTCCTTTACTGTGAACTAGATGAAGCTCATCACTCACTTTTTTCCAATCATCTGTTTACGCAAATTCTCGGATTCAGGTTACGAATCCACTTCTTATATGAAAACGTTTGATTATAACTATAACGTTATAATTCCTACTTCTGCAATATCTAACCTAAATTAAAACTTTATCTCCTAACTCGAATAATTTAACGGACACCTAATTTCTAAATCAATAACTAAATCTTGATTTAAACCCTGGAAAGTAAATAGTACTTTCCCGAATTCGCTATAATCGAATTCGACGTATAACTCCCTTTCGAGTAATCTCTATTTGATTAACTCTTCTTCGAATAACCTATATTCGATTATCTCTCTTCGAATAACTCATATTCGAAATCTCTCTCTTTCGAATAAACAATATTCGATCCCTTTCTTTCGAATATGCTATATTCGAAAATCTCCTTTCGATTTACTAATCGATAACTCCTTTCGATCAAACTAAAATCGATAACTCCTTTAACTCTATTCGAATAACTAATATTCGACTAACTCCGTTGGATCAACTCATTTGATCAACTCCTTCGAATAACTAATTCGAATAACTTACCTTTGAATAACCAATATTCGATTTACCCTAACTCGATTAACTTAATTCTAATCGATTTACTCCATTTCGATTCAACTTAATTCAAATCGATTAACTTAACTCAAATTGATTAACTCCTTTCGAATAACTAAATTCGATTTAACTCTTCTCGAATAACTAAATTCGATTAACTCAAATTGAATAACTCCTTTCGAATAACTAAATTCGATTTAACTCTTCGACTAACTCCTTTGGATTAACTAACTTCGAATAACTCCTTTGTATTAACTAACTTCGAATAACTCTTTTGGATTAACTGACTTCGAATAACTCCTTTGGATTAACTAACTTTGAATAACCAATATTCGATAACTACTCTTCGAATAAATAATATTCGGTAACTCTTCTCAAATGAATAACATTTGATTTTTCCACTCGAATAAATTATATTCGATTAACTCTTCCCTCGAATATACTATATTCGATAACTCTACTTCGAATAAGTGATATTCGGCAACTCTACTCGATTAACTCCACTTGGATAACTCTAACTGGTCAACTCTAACTGGTTAACTCTAACTGGTTAACTCTAACTGGTCAATTCTAACTGATTAACTCAAATGGTTTAACCTAACTGGTTAACTCGTCTCGATTAACTGAACTAATCCACTTAGTTTAACTTAGCTAATTCACGTTGATTAACTCTAACCGATTCACTTAGTTCAACTCAACTAATTTACTTTGATTAACTCTAACCGATTCACTTAGTTTAACTCAACTAATTCACATTGATTAACTCTAACCGATTCACTTAGTTTAACTCAACTAATTCATTTCGATTACCCACTTAGTTTAACTTAACTAATTCACATCGATTAACCACTTAGTTTATCTTAACTAATTCACATTGATTAACTCTAACCGATTCACTTAGTTTAACTCAACTAATTCACATTGATTAACTCTAACTAATCCACTTTGGTTTAACTTAACTAATCCACTTTGGTTTAACTTAATTAATCCACTTTGGTTTAACTCTATTTATTTATCACATAAATATCCCTCGATTTAATCCTATTTATTTAACAAATAAATATGTCCTTTTAATTCTATTTATTTTAACAAATAAATATTCCTTTTACTTTGATTTATTTCCTAAATAAATATATCCTTTTACCTCTTTCAAATATATTCCTTTATATTTGCTGTCAAAAATATTTCCTATATATATTTGATTTATAAATAAATCCCTTTATATATCAATTACAAATACAATTCCTTTTATATTCAAAACCCTTTTCTTTTATATATAAAATCCGGTGATTTTATATAAATGAAATATTTTCACATTATACTTTGAAAATCCTCTTTCTACATTCTGGTATTTCTTATGGTATTTAACACACCATATAACAACGATAAATATCGTCCCAACACACATGATCAATATCAGATTATATATCACATTATATATCACAATATATAAATCACAGTAAAATAAATGTTGAGGAATCCAGTTGGATTCCTCCAACCTGTTTCCCTGCATCACAGATGTTAAACAATATAGATAACATCACTTTTCAGTTCCATATGATATATTCTGTTAAACAGAATCAATATAGAAAGTTTAACTAACTGACTAGCAGTTCAATCAAACAGTCAACACACAGTAAATCAGACAATTTCTAACAGTTCTAAAAATACAACATGAAATTATAAACTGTTCAGAGTTAGTGAGATTTACTCACTTGCGCGTTAACTGTTGAATAACGGTTTGCGTTATTCGACTCAGTCGGACAATTTATTTCACCATAAATTGTAACTAGCTCGGATTCACTCCTGGTCAGTCTCATTGTGTTGCTCCCGTCCATACGATCCCGACGGATCTTGTTTCGTCCAATTCCGATATCGTATGAGGAAGATATACTGTTTCGAAGTTAATACGTATTTTAAATTAAAACTAAACTATAATTATATTACTATATAAGCTTTAAATTGGCCTCACCATATTCCCATCAGCCCACTACCATCTATAGTCCAGCCCGCTTCAACCTTCTCCCCCAAATCCAAATCCCCCTTCACGTTACACCTTCACTTCTCACACTGGCCCACACAACATCTTCCAGGCCCAACATCCAATTTCGATCCCTTCTTCTACTTCGTTCTCACTCCTTACTTGATCGAATTCACAACAAATGTCACCGTGAAAATCCTCATCGCAAATCACAGAAATGACTTGATTCTTTAGTTCGACTTCATACCCATACAGCACCAAAACGTGCGAACTGAAATCAACAAATCTTCCCCTTTATATTTCGTTAATTAAATACAACTCAGTCCCTCACTTTTGAACCCCCTAGCTCTCAACCATGCACAAATCGCTGGACCCATCCTTCACGTTCCCATCCATGCAAATCCTTCTCAACACCTCACTGCAGAATCCGGAAACAAACCCCACAACTTCATCACGATGTCAACTATCATCAACTCGTCGGCTCCAAGCAGACTCCGTCCTCCCACTCCGACACTTCTTCCATTCTCCTTAACACCCATTCGACCAGTGCCCAACACGAAAAACACCCAACAGCTCCTCTATTTCCATGCATGAACCCAGCTCAGCTCCTACTCCTTCATAACCCATCTCCCTGTTTTCTGAAGATTGCGTCGGTTTTCCAGCTCCAGAACCCAATCTCGAGCGTCACTTTTTGATCTCATAATTTCCCAAAGGAAAACCCAATACAGCTGTCAAAATAATCAACGAACTCAAAATAACGAACCACGGCTTCAACATTTTGATTGCTTGAACCCTAGATTAACGAGAACGATGCTGGAAAGATTTCGCAACCCAATATTTGATGTCGAGTGTGGAAAAACACATACTAGATTGTAGAGAAACATCCTAGGAAACTAAAAGTATTTATTTCCGGATTTGTAGATTTCATTTCGATTTGTTTTGATTTTATTTCGATTGAAACTTTTACTGGAGAAATGAAAATGGTAGGCGGCTCAAAGAACAATTATATACGGTATCATATCTTTGTGTGGCTGTAAAGGTGAGTGTGTGGCTTGTTTATGTCTATATATTTTGTTTTGCGTGGTTGGTTGATATAGATAGACGTGTTCCTCTTTCCATCATTAACGTTAAGTTATGCGTACCAATATAAAGTTTACCTTTCATTCCAATGGCCATTATCCTGTTACGAAATCCTACTTACATACAAGCTGCTACAGACACAAATAAAAATACCGTTGTGATGAGTAAGGTACCACGGTTCCAAAAATATAATAATATCGGTAGGTGGACTCATATTTTGAAACTTCAAAATGTTGATTTCAGGGTGCGAAATACTCCAAATAAAAAGTTACTTATTAAATTAATTAAAAATTACCATAAAATTCTAAACATTAAATTATCGCTACTTCCTAAAAGAACCTTGTCTAAATTCAAACCCGATATTTAAATACACTCAAATAACCGTTATGGCCATAAACGAATATGCTGCTGTTTTTTCTGAATATTTGATTTGGACATAAAACAAAATCTACACGACGAAATCCCGATTTTTCTCTTCTACTAGAAAGACATACTCCACCAGCTCCACACGTTTCTTGTTTCACAGAAATCCGGCTTAAAACGAATCATGTACATTCAGTTGAAGTTCAACTCGCCAAATAACGAACTGCCGCGTCGTTACGTGCTCGATTATAATTATTATTATAATTTATACGTTCAACTATCGTTTATTTAATATATTCGTTATTTAAATAATTAAATAACTTAATTATTTTACCTTACAAAACGCGCCATTACAGACTTCCCCCCTTAAAATAATTTCGTCCTCGAAATTGCTAAGTTAGAAAAATGCTACTAACTCTACTAACTAGATTTAAAAATCCTTTTTTGTTTACCTCTAAATTTCAGTTTCGACTGGACCCATTTAATTTTAATTAATTCATTAATTCATTTCCGGCCAACTAAAATTTTCAAAAATTCTAAAAATTTTCTAACCCCTTAATTTTCGAAAAATTTCGCCATAACCTCCTTTGTACGGCTCATTACGTCAAACCACAACTTGCCTCTCTAGGCCTCCTCCAACCCAAAAGAAAATCAAACAGCCAAGCGGCTTGCAAATTCGGCTCATAAAATCCAAACTCATATATAATATAAACTTGTACCTTTTTGTCGGTCGTATCATTATATCCTTTTGATCTGTTATCACTTCTGCATATATCATGGTCATTCCACTCAGTTTATATCCTCAAACCAAATCATTCGCTTATACCCAAACCGAATTCCATTCAAACTCCAATATCAAATTTCAAACTATTGACTCATCAACCCAATTCCATAACAGATTATTCTCTAATCCAATTCAATTCTATTTAACTCTGTTCAAGTTAAATTTCAATTTATTTTTACCATCTCATTTTATTTAACTTCATTAGTTAAATTTTAATTCCAGAACTTAAGTTCCTGGGTTTCTTTCAAATCAATTTGAAATCATAATGCCAATTCAAAACCTTTGAATTTCTAAACAACTTGTTTTCTCAAAACAATTCAAAAACAAAATCTTTGGTAGTAATCCGTCACTTAGAACTCGAAAATGAACACTGATGATGTCTAGATTCATCATCAGAATCTATTTTCCAGCTATCGACGTGAGTTCAATACTATATCATTTTCAATTTGAAAAACATTTTCAAAATCTCCCAGGAACTTAAAATTTCCTTATTTTAAATTCCAAAACTGATTTAAATTCATATTTAATTCAAACTATTTCATATATTACATTCATATGAATACTGATTGGTCATTTATAACCATTTCACCTTTTTATAATCTTATTCGATTAAAATCACAACCAACACAGTCAATATACTATATTAATTTCAAGATATATATTTCTTCTATAAACAAATATATTTTGGGAAAAATTATTTCATTTACCCTCTTTCAAAACATACCATGACGGTTCATCGTATTCGAGTGTTTAGTAACCCTTATCGATACAGTGGATCAACTGATCGACCAGAATTCATAAGCCACTCAACCAATGAGTCTCCACAATATAAAACCATTTTATATTGTATAACATATACGCACTCATATATATACACTCAAACTCAATCTAGGATATTACTAATCCCATCTCTATCGAGTTATGCCACAGAGCCAAGGTAATCACTTAACTTAAGCTCTGATACCAACTGTAACGGCTGGAAATTTCCGACTCCTCGAGAGTCGGAAATTCCGAGACGTTAGTGAAAGAATTTAGAAGGTGAGAAAGAAAAGATAGAACTAATAGAATAGAAGAAGAAGAAGAACATCAGAATCATCAGAGTAACACGAATCTCACAGCGGAACGAATAACATATAATATATAACATAACTTTGAAGTAAACAGTTATATATATACAATAGCACTTATCAGAGTACAACACTTACAACACAGCGGAAATAACTATAGCTATAGAATCTTGCAGCCTCCTGCTCCAAGCTCTCCAAGTATATCTGTAAATCCCGACTACTTGACTGCCCGTACAAATTTAGGCACCCAAGAGTTTAGGGAAAACAACAAAGTAAACTCCGGGTCAGTCATGGGACTGGTATGAGTAAAACAATTTAAACATGTATATGAACAAGTAAACGATATCTCATAAGACCACGCCGCATAACGGAACGGGTGTTTCCCTTATGAGAATCCAAAATATCTTTATATCAAAAACCTTTTGATATTATAATAATGTCTATGTACAAATAGATATCAACTAGCAGAAACGCTTGCATCTCACGTTCTACATACATAGTATAAAATCATAAACCGCAGGGCGCTTAACGGATAATGGATTCCAACAGACAAGGTATGGGAGCACCTTCTGAATAGTGTACTCTAGAGGTGATACACTCAGGGTTCAACAAGAACGTCTTGCAACCCGGCCACACATGACCGCTCACTCATTTAGCTTGAGTGTCGCGAATATATTGCCACCACGGTTATAGGCCATCAAACCGTCATCCGAAGATACAGAATCAAAAAGAAGTATAAATATGGATATTCCCTAGATCGGTGACAATACACCCTGCTTGGGAATGACCCAACTAGCCATGCTGCCTAGCCCAACTTTTGTTACTTCCTGGTGTGAGGCCAGAAGCTACGTCTATCTTCAGAACATCTGATCACCATTCACTCTGAATGCCACATCGTCATACCCGCCAAATCACAAATTGACTTATCCAAAAATAACACGGGTATACAGCTAAGAGAAACGAATTCCTCCGCCACCAAACGTGAATACGTTTGAACAGATCAACTTACGCGATCTATTGGATATACTCTGTCAGACCTTCTTCCATATGCGTTGTCCTGGGACTGGACAAACCGAAGGCACTATTCAGTATATCCATCTTAGTCATTGTTATCTAAGACTTATACAACAGCCCTTGCACTTTACTCCGTCTTCAATTTATCTTTGGCAGATATTGCTCGCAGCGCTTATGCCAATACAGAGTGGTTCTTTGGATAATAATCCAACCGGTCTCTCCATATTAACAACGTTAAAATGGTAAAAACTTTGATAGTCTGTGATTCAACTATCAAATGAAAACATGTCGGTGTACAAACAACGATCTTATTTCCAAATGGGAATTCGATCGATCAATCATCATATGTTCATATTTCCTTATTTCATATATTTAGAAAATATATGTTATTACTCATTGGAAAACATTTCCATAGCTTATTTTCACATCACTATTATTTCGCAACTATCAGTCCCTAACTGTAACTAGTATGAGGACAATTCTCTAAGTATCAATTCGGAAGGTCGAACCCAACATCAGATCGTCACTTAGAAAACCGTTCAACTTACCCTCTCCAGTCAGTTTCTGAATTTGCTTAACTCTATTTCTTAAATTCTTATCATGAAAACATTTCATTTTCTATGTTTAGAAAACATATCTGACTACATTTGGAAAACGTTTCCAAAACTCATTTACGGATCTCCAATGAACGTTGTATAAAACATCGTTTCGCTTAATCCATTTATCGCTTATTCCTTAACTTTATTCCTAATCAACCTTTTAGATCGAACCACAACTATTCCTTTGTCAATTCTGAAGTCAATCAAGTTGGGGTATAACTACCTCTCAGACCTTAATTGAACAACGTCCTTTACTGTGAACTAGATGAAGCTCATCACTCACTTTTTTCCAATCATCTGTTTACGCAAATTCTCGGATTCAGGTTACGAATCCACTTCTTATATGAAAACGTTTGATTATAACTATAACGTTATAATTCCTACTTCTGCAATATCTAACCTAAATTATAACTTTATCTCCTAACTCGAATAATTTAACAGACACCTAATTTCTAAATCAATAACTAAATCTTGATTTAAACCCTGGAAAGTAAATAGTACTTTCCCGAATTCGCTATAATCGAATTCGACGTATAACTCCCTTTCGAGTAATCTCTATTTGATTAACTCTTCTTCGAATAACCTATATTCGATTATCTCTCTTCGAATAACTCATATTCGAAATCTCTCTCTTTCGAATAAACAATATTCGATCCCTTTCTTTCGAATATGCTATATTCGAAAATCTCCTTTCGATTTACTAATCGATAACTCCTTTCGATCAAACTAAAATCGATAACTCCTTTAACTCTATTCGAATAACTAATATTCGACTAACTCCGTTGGATCAACTCATTTGATCAACTCCTTCGAATAACTAATTCGAATAACTTACCTTTGAATAACCAATATTCGATTTACCCTAACTCGATTAACTTAATTCTAATCGATTTACTCCATTTCGATTCAACTTAATTCAAATCGATTAACTTAACTCAAATTGATTAACTCCTTTCGAATAACTAAATTCGATTTAACTCTTCTCGAATAACTAAATTCGATTAACTCAAATTGAATAACTCCTTTCGAATAACTAAATTCGATTTAACTCTTCGACTAACTCCTTTGGATTAACTAACTTCGAATAACTCCTTTGTATTAACTAACTTCGAATAACTCTTTTGGATTAACTGACTTCGAATAACTCCTTTGGATTAACTAACTTTGAATAACCAATATTCGATAACTACTCTTCGAATAAATAATATTCGGTAACTCTTCTCAAATGAATAACATTTGATTTTTCCACTCGAATAAATTATATTCGATTAACTCTTCCCTCGAATATACTATATTCGATAACTCTACTTCGAATAAGTGATATTCGGCAACTCTACTCGATTAACTCCACTTGGATAACTCTAACTGGTCAACTCTAACTGGTTTAACCCAACTGGTTAACTCTAACTGGTTAACTCTAACTGGTCAATTCTAACTGATTAACTCAAATGGTTTAACCTAACTGGTTAACTCGTCTCGATTAACTGAACTAATCCACTTAGTTTAACTTAGCTAATTCACGTTGATTAACTCTAACCGATTCACTTAGTTCAACTCAACTAATTTACTTTGATTAACTCTAACCGATTCACTTAGTTTAACTCAACTAATTCACATTGATTAACTCTAACCGATTCACTTAGTTTAACTCAACTAATTCACTTCGATTACCCACTTAGTTTAACTTAACTAATTCACATCGATTAACCACTTAGTTTATCTTAACTAATTCACATTGATTAACTCTAACCGATTCACTTAGTTTAACTCAACTAATTCACATTGATTAACTCTAACTAATCCACTTTGGTTTAACTTAACTAATCCACTTTGGTTTAACTTAATTAATCCACTTTGGTTTAACTCTATTTATTTATCACATAAATATCCCTCGATTTAATCCTATTTATTTAACAAATAAATATGTCCTTTTAATTCTATTTATTTTAACAAATAAATATTCCTTTTACTTTGATTTATTTCCTAAATAAATATATCCTTTTACCTCTTTCAAATATATTCCTTTATATTTGCTGTCAAATATATTTCCTATATATATTTGATTTATAAATAAATCCCTTTATATATCAATTACAAATACAATTCCTTTTATATTCAAAACCCTTTTCTTTTATATATAAAATCCGGTGATTTTATATAAATGAAATATTTTCACATTATACTTTGAAAATCCTCTTTCTACATTCTGGTATTTCTTATGGTATTTAACACACCATATAACAACGATAAATATCGTCCCAACACACATGATCAATATCAGATTATATATCACATTATATATCACAATATATAAATCACAGTAAAATAAATGTTGAGGAATCCAGTTGGATTCCTCCAACCTGTTTCCCTGCATCACAGATGTTAAACAATATAGATAACATCACTTTTCAGTTCCATATGATATATTCTGTTAAACAGAATCAATATAGAAAGTTTAACTAACTGACTAGCAGTTCAATCAAACAGTCAACACACAGTAAATCAGACAATTTCTAACAGTTCTAAAAATACAACATGAAATTATAAACTGTTCAGAGTTAGTGAGATTTACTCACTTGCGCGCTAACTGTTGAATAACGGTTTGCGTTATTCGACTCAGTCGGACAATTTATTTCACCATAAATTGTAACTAGCTCGGATTCACTCCCGGTCAGTCTCATTGTGTTGCTCCCGTCCATACGATCCCGACGGATCTTGTTTCGTCCAATTCCGATATCGTATGAGGAAGATATACTGTTTCGAAGTTAATACGTATTTTAAATTAAAACTAAACTATAATTATATTACTATATAAGCTTTAAATTGGCCTCACCATATTCCCATCAGCCCACTACCGTCTATAGTCCAGCCCGCTTCAACCTTCTCCCCCAAATCCAAATCCCCCTTCACGTTACACCTTCACTTCTCACACTTGCCCACACAACATCTTCCAGGCCCAACATCCAATTTCGATCCCTTCTTCTACTTCGTTCTCACTCCTTACTTGATCGAATTCACAACAAATGTCACCGTGAAAATCCTCATCGCAAATCACAGAAATGACTTGATTCTTTAGTTCGACTTCATACCCATACAGCACCAAAACGTGCGAACTGAAATCAACAAATCTTCCCCTTTATATTTCGTTAATTAAATACAACTCAGTCCCTCACTTTTGAACCCCCTAGCTCTCAACCATGCACAAATCGCTGGACCCATCCTTCACGTTCCCATCCATGCAAATCCTTCTCAACACCTCACTGCAGAAACCGGAAACAAACCCCACAACTTCATCACGATGTCAACTATCATCAACTCGTCGGCTCCAAGCAGACTCCGTCCTCCCACTCCGACACTTCTTCCATTCTCCTTAACACCCATTCGACCAGTGCCCAACACGAAAAACACCCAATAGCTCCTCTATTTCCATGCATGAACCTAGCTCAGCTCCTACTCCTTCATAACCCGTCTCCCTGTTTTCTGAAGATTGCGTCGGTTTTCCAGCTCCAGAACCCAATCTCGAGCGTCACTTTTTGATCTCATAATTTCCCAAAGGAAAACCCAATACAGCTGTCAAAATAATCAACGAACTCAAAATAACGAACCACGGCTTCAACATTTTGATTGCTTGAACCCTAGATTAACGAGAACGATGCTGGAAAGATTTCGCAACCCAATATTTGATGTCGAGTGTGGAAAAACACATACTAGATTGTAGAGAAACATCCTAGGAAACTAAAAGTATTTATTTCCGGATTTGTAGATTTCATTTCGATTTGTTTTGATTTTATTTCGATTGAAACTTTTACTGGAGAAATGAAAATGGTAGGCGGCTCAAAGAACAATTATATACGGTATCATATCTTTGTGTGGCTGTAAAGGTGAGTGTGTGGCTTGTTTATGTCTATATATTTTGTTTTGCGTGGTTGGTTGATATAGATAGACGTGTTCCTCTTTCCATCATTAACGTTAAGTTATGCGTACCAATATAAAGTTTACCTTTCATTCCAATGGCCATTATCCTGTTACGAAATCCTACTTACATACAAGCTGCTACAGACACAAATAAAAATACCGTTGTGATGAGTAAGGTACCACGGTTCCAAAAATATAATAATACCGGTAGGTGGACTCATATTTTGAAACTTCAAAATGTTGATTTCAGGGTGCGAAATACTCCAAATAAAAAGTCGCTTATTAAATTAATTAAAAATTACCATAAAATTCTAAACATTAAATTATCGCTACTTCCTAAAAGAACCTTGTCTAAATTCAAACCCGATATTTAAATACACTCAAATAACCGTTATGGCCATAAACGAATATGCTGCTGTTTTTTCTGAATATTTGATTTGGACATAAAACAAAATCTACACGATGAAATCCCGATTTTTCTCTTCTACTAGAAAGACATACTCCACCAGCTCCACACGTTTCTTGTTTCACAGAAATCCGGCTTAAAACGAATCATGTACATTCAGTTGAAGTTCAACTCGCCAAATAACGAACTGCCGCGTCATTACGTGCTCGATTATATTGTAACAACCCGCAAAATCTGGGCCAGTTTAAAATTTTTATTTTGGCGATTTTAGCGTATTTTGATTATTTAAAATGGATTATTTTAAATAATATCGACGAGAAAACTATTTTGAATATAATTCGAACGTATATATTATATACGTCGTCGTTAGAATATATAATAATTATATATAATTATAAAAGGAATTGAAAATGGCGCGGTAGTTCGAAAATTCGATTTCTAATTTCAAATGGATATACAGAATTCAATATAAGTCAGAATTGAACGAAACAAGAAATATTTGAATCTGTATAACTATATCTTTGTAACGAAGTTAACAAACTGAGATTTCATCTTAGAAATGATAAGATATGTCCAGTTTAAAATTAGAAATAGTCGCTGTGGAATTTATATATATTTTTATATATATAAGGCCCTTAAAAATAGCAATTTTGCAAATGACCTCGGATTTCGACGAAACCACTTTTGTTGGGTCCGTGATGTCAAGTTATTGCTAGGTTTCAAATTTCATAATTTTTCGATTCAATATGTGAGCGTGGCAAAGGAAAACACGTTTGACCAATTTCAGTTGATTTTAATCGACTGGAAATTGGCCATTTTTCCAACGGTCTCGGAATTTGACGAAATTAGTTTTGTTAGGACCGTATCGTCAATACGAAGCTAGAAAATATTTTTCAGGAATTTTTCTAGTTAGTATGTGACCCCGGTAATTTGAAATGTACGTTTAAGATTCAATATAGTGATTTAAATGTAAATTTAACGAAAACTGATTGTAACAGCCGAATCAGCTTACGATACATATCCCATTGTGTTCGGAATGGGGGCAAAACGCTATGGACGACAGGCGGTGGGTTTCGTTTGGGGTTCGAATTTAAAGGTTACCTTTTTGAATTAATTATAAAATATATAATAATAATAAAAAAAAATCCCCTCTCCTCCGTTATACTCTGGCCCCCCCCCCCCCCCCCGTTTAGTTTCAGATCTCGTTCGAGGAAAGAAAAAAAAAAAAACGAATCGCGGAAAACCGCGATGCTCAGCCGTCGACGCCGCTAGGGGCCAGTGCCCCACCGCCGTGTTCCCCCCTCCACTTGCCAACGATCGCGCGCCCCCCCTGCTTCCCCTTTTCCTCCGCTTCCTCCTCCCCTTCTTCTTCTCTGACCGAGAAACCCTAAGCCCCCCCCCCAACCCAAATCGAGCCGCGCCACCCTGCAGAAGCCCTCCACCACCCCTGCGCGCCCCCCCTCGTCGCAGGTACGTTGTTTTATTTTATTTCATCTTTATTCTTTTTAATCTAAAAAAATTTCGATTTATGAAAAAAAAATAAAGTTGAAAACTGAATTTTAATAAAGTTGAAAACTGAATTTTAATAAAGTTGAAAAACTGAATTTTAATAAAGTTGAAAACTGAATTTTAATAAAGTTGAAAAACTGAATTTTAATAAAGTTGAAAAACTGAATTTTAATAAAGTTGAAAAACTGAATTTTAATAAGGTAGAAAAACTGAATTTTAATAAGGTAGAAAAACTGAATTTTAATAAAGTTGAAAACTGAATTTTAATAAGGTAGAAAAACTGAATTTTAATAAGGTAGAAAAACTGAATTTTAATAAAGTTGAAAACTGAATTTTAATAAAGCGGAAAAACTGATTTTTGTTAAATAGAAAAAAAAACTGATTAATGTTTAAAAAGAATTCAAAACTGATTTTTGTTTAAATAGAAAAAAGATTTGAATTTTGAAAAGTAAAAGAAAAGATTTAATCTTTGAAGTAAAAATTCGATTTTTACATATGTAGTGAAAGCGGACAACGAAGGCGAGTTGGCGAAGATCTCTACAATAGAAGAGCCGTGAAGCTAGGATAGCAATATGTGAGAATTTCTCACCTTTCAATTTCTTTTCTAGTTATATATATATACTAGGATGCAGACGGTGCTTAGTAGCACCCGACACAATCGTCCACAAACCATGGACTTGTTTGTTTAGTTGCATAGATTAGTTTGATTATGTGATTGAATTGAATTGTTTGGGTGAAATTGAATGGTTTGATTGATGTGTGAATGGCGTGGGCCTTCACTAGACCGGGGATAAGGCTAGGCCTTGTCCCGTTTCTAGTATTGTGCCGTTATGCCGCCGAAATTTTCTAAAATATGTTAGAAAAATAAAAATATCATTTTATTGAATAAATGAATTGAATAGAAATTCATAGGTTGAAATAAAATGTTTTATCGTTAAAAATATAATTTTTAACGTGAATATGAAAATAGTGAAGTGAATAAATAAATATTCATTTACAAACCAGATGGTTTGTTTATGTACACTTATTTGAATGACATTGATTGGGACGATAAATTTTACACATCGCCCAACTGCACAACTAAAATCTGTGTTTGATTGTTTGAAACCCCACACGGGTGTTGGGATGAAATTTGAAGTTCACTCATCCTGATTGATTAAATATGTCGATCGATTGATTGACAGGCTGTTATAAGCGTTAGATATCTTTATTTGATGCTTATACAGTGTAGTGCACTTTGGTTGATGGTTGATCATTTTTCAATGTTATTATATACATGTGTTGTGTGAAAATCCATATAATTAATTTTATATGGTAATTGATTGGGCCTCATTCCAGTTTAGAAATGGAAATATTTAAAATAGAAATATTTGAAATAGAATATTTGAGAATAGAAATTTATGAAGTCGTGTTGAGTAGTTTGACGCCATTTAGACGTGAACGATATTTATATCGATTTTAAAACGATTTCGAAATGAATTGAATTGAAAAAGATTTCGAAATGAATTGAATTGAAAACGATTTCGAAATGAATTGAATTGAAAACGATTTCGAAATGAATTGAATTGAAAACGATTTCGAAATGAATTGAATTGAAAACGATTTCGAAATGAATTGAATTGAAAACGATTTCGAAATGAATTGAATTGAAAACAATTTCGAAATGAATTGAATTGAAAACGATTTCGAAATGAATTGAATTTAAAACGGTTTCGAAATGAATTGAATTTAAAACGATTTCGAAATGAATTGAATTGAAAACGATTTCGAAATGAATTGAATTGAAAACGATTTCGAAATGAATTGAAAACGATTTCGAAATGAATTGAAAACGAATTCGAATTGAATTGAAAGTGAATTGAAATGAATTCAAATTGAATTGAAATTTGAATTGAATAGAAATGAATTTTAAAACGAATTTATAAAGAAGAATTCAATTTTGATTTGAATTGAAAAGGAAGTTGGAATTGTTTTTGAAACGAATTCAAAACTATTTATATAATTCGTTTTAAATAGAAATCGACGAAGTATATATTATATATATTATATATATAATATAATGGCTTGAATAGAACGCGCCGCGCCGCGGCAGTTCGTGAATTTCGACCCTTTTATTTCAAACGGACATTACGGGAGATCCGACCGTCGGATTCTCCTAAAACCGGAACCGTTGGGTTCGTATCGAAAAGAGCTTTCTAACGAATGTTAGAAATTTGAAATCTAACGGTTGGATTTGGAGATACGTCCAAATCAAATTCGAAAAAGGTCGCTGTAAGTGCAGTTCGATGGCCATTGATGGAAATCGACTGTACGGGCCTTGATAAATTTATTAAAAATAGTAATAATTTGTGTAAAATCATAAGAAATGATTTAGAAAGAATTGGGATGAAAAACTCCCTATTTGAAAAGATAAAAATAGATTTTTATCGAAATGAACTAGTTTTGAACTAGAATTATAATTCTATTTATTTTTAAATAAATAAATTGAATTTGAAATGGTTTTGAAAATAACCAAAATTTCCAATGATTGCATTGGAATGGACTTGAATCGAAATTGTCTTCGGAATATTTCGATGTTGGATTTCGTGATTATACAAATGTTGTTATGGAAATTTGAAAGATATAGATATATATATATCATTATTTCCCGTACGATATTTGTTAGTCGTAGAATTTGATATTGAATATAAGCCGGTATATTTTCTATTCAGAGCCTTGTGTTTAATATCAAATGTGATTTGGGTTTGTCGTGAATGGTGTCTTCATTAACACTGTTCTTGGACCCAGTTGAGAAAAGATTAAATCTTTTTATTTAGATTTAATGAAGTGTACCAATTAAATAACATTTAATTGGAATTGAATCGATATTGATTTTTGGGTTTATCGTGGACAGTGTTTTTAAATAACACTCGTTCTTTAACCCGATGATTAATGAATGTGATTTTTGGGTTTATCGTGAACTGTGTTTTTAAATGACACGGATTCTTTAACCCAGTCACAGATTAAAACTAAGTGGAGTTTTAATGAATCTTTAATTAGATTGAAAAGATCGAGAATGGAGTATCACCAGTTTTACTCCAGGCGATAGTTAAATCTTTAATTAGATTTGAACGTGAAATGGTAATTGAATTTACCGATAACACCGTGGTGTTAGATATGAAGTATTACCAGTTTTACTTCATGGGATGAATAGGTTGGGATTGGGAAGTGAAAACAAATGATTACTTCAGTAAGGTTCGCTAATCCCGACTAGTTTGAATTGATATTCAAAAATAGATTAAAGAATAAATTCAAGAATTTATCTTTGATAAAATTAATGGGAACCTTTCCCTATGAATGTGAAATTTAGAAACTAATTGTCGGTTAGCCAAGCAGAAGGGTTTTCTGGATATTGATCTGATGTTGGTTTCAACCTTCGGGGTTAATATTTGGGGAATTATTCTCTTGATTAATTTACCGTTAGTGACTGATGAATTGGAATGAGGCGTATGTTGTGTTTGTGTAACACTTATTTAAAATATACGCGAGTTATTCGGAAAGACCGGGTTTATCCCATTCTGAATAACTGATACGACGATAAGTCGAAGATGAAGACGATGGTCGAAGACCGGAGGTCTTCACGTCGTTTGGGTGATAGCTGATGATCTTGATTGGGCTGTACACCCAAGAAGATGGAAACAGTTAGTGATCGTCCAGACGTACTTGGAGATCGATGGATATGCGGGGTACTAGGTGCTTCCGGTTTCGTTCAGACCCAGAACGGACTTGTAAATGGACTGTGTGTCTGACATCGGATTTCATTCTGTGTGACTGATATTGGTTGCATAGGATGGTTTGCCTGTGTGGCATGCTAAGATGCAAATGATCAAGGCTTCTGTTGAAAAGCAAAGTCTTGTGGTTGATGATCAAAGCACGGCCTTTATGGCGTAGCTTTGTGTAACGTTTACCTCGCGTGTTTCACACCAGGTATGAACCAAAAACGGGAGACGGACCTCAGGGAGGGCCTGCGTTTCCTCCTAGCTAGAAGTGGCGTCAGTGGTTTTACACGCCCTGACGAGTTTGACTTATGTGGTTGTTGCTGTTGCGAGGCACCTCGGTTAGATCGGACGATCCGGGTCCGATGGAGTCATTCGTTGGCTCGCTTACGCCCCAAAGGGCGGCGAAACGCAGTGTCCAGGGTTTAAGTTTAATCCACATCGGTGGACCGGCCCTGACGATCCAAGGGTCGATGCGTTCTGATCCTGAGACTCGGGCTAGGCAGTCTCGAATCGGTTGAGGACTATCTTTTGCCTCGGTTCATAGACGGAAATCCAATTTCCAAATACGTGACTTTGCGGTTTTA
The DNA here is from genome assembly GCA_030737875.1 of Allium sativum. NCBI lineage: Eukaryota > Viridiplantae > Streptophyta > Magnoliopsida > Asparagales > Amaryllidaceae > Allium > Allium sativum. Next base: position 787,064,689 of record CM060912.1, on the reverse strand, counting down.
TTTGTAAACCTATATATGGCGACATAGTGGCATGGGACGCTCATGCCGCCTATGATTGATACTTATGATTTGAAGTTGTTTTATACACTATGCACTTACAATAGTATCAAAGGATTTGTTTTAAACGTATCAAGCATTCTTTGGCTGTTATAAGGTAAAAACCCTATCCCCCGGCTTGCGTTGCATTGTGTGATAGGACCTGGGTCTTATAACAGCTTCATTTTTCTTTATTTAGCATTGCGCTGTTCGTTTTATGCACTGGTATTCTTGGGAGGAAACCCGTTCCGTGTTATACGGCGTGGTCCCTTGATTTACCTAATGATTTAAAATAAAGATTAATAACTGTTTTTAGTTCTCACACCAGTCACATGACTGACCTGGAGTTTATTGTTTTAACCTAAACTCTGGGTGCCCTTATTTTGACACGGGCAGCTAGTAGTTTTGGTTTTGCAGATTTATATTCACAGGATCCTGGTTTACAGCTGGAACGATATCCGGAAAGCTTTGTATCCGTATATCTCATTCTAGTTGTGTATTGTATTATTTTTCCGCTGCGATGTATTTAAATGTAATTTAAATCTCTGATATTTCTGTGTAATATTCATTTATACTCTGTATATTCTTGTAATCTGATGCATTGTTGTAATATACAATGAAACGTTCTTCTGTATGCGTTCTGTTTTGTCGTGTTCTCAAACGATAGGGCGTTTCGAACGGTCTGAGTCGGTTTAGCGACTGGTTCGGACCGAGCGAGATTCCTTGCCGTCACAGTTGGTATCAGAGCTCGAGAACAAGGCACATTAGAACCATACGAAAGAATTCATCAGATATTGGATTAGAAATATCCAATTAGAATGACTCGTTAGAGATGGGATCAGTAGTATCCTAGAACGAGTGTGAAGAGTATATTTTTAAAATGAAAACAAATTTTGTTTTGAAAATTTAAATCAATTGTTCGTATTTGATTATTTATTTTATATTGATTAGGACAATCCAAAATATAAAGATTTTTGCGTATGCGCCTAGCTAGCGTGTATTCGAAGTTTTAATATATTGGATAGATATAGCATCACACCCTAGTCACCCGGAGATGATGTTGATAATGACCATGGTATCATCAATATTTATGTTCGTGCTCCGAAGGTGTGATTTCTATATATTTCCTATAGACTGGTGTGAGAACCAAAATTAGATAGGGCCTATGGTTGTGATTTGGCATCAAAAATCTGATTTTTGACTATGTATCAAAATTATGAATTTGAAACTCTAATTCACTAATTGATTGATGTTTGTGTTGTTTGTTTATTTGTTTGCTAATTTTTAGCCATTTAGCCTAACAGAACCAAATATTGAATTATATCGAAGATTGGTTGCGTTTACTTGCATATACATATATATCATTGAACAGGTCATAGCAAGGAGGCTAGAGCAGAGAATAAAATTTGTTTGCCCGACAAATAGGTACATGTTTACTACATAATTTCCTGTTTTGTTTGGGTGATGATGATTTTGTGAGCCTATTGGCTAGCCGCTTGGCTTTTTCTTTTTCTTTTTGAGATCTGAAGGACCGGGGAAGCTATTTGAAATTCCCCGATGCTCCCATTGCAGGGGAGGTTATGGCGAAATTTTTCGAAAATTTAGGGTGTTAGCCAAATTTTTGAAGTTTTGAAAATTCTCAGAAACTAAAGAGTTGGAGAATGGAAGCCAGATCGAACGTAGAGCTGAATAATCAAACCACTTTCGACTTTGTTCCTTTTCGGGGACGAAAAGTTTTAAGTGGGGGAGATTGTAACAACCCGCAAAATCTGGGCCAGTTTAAAATTTTTATTTTGGCGATTTTAGCGTATTTTGATTATTTAAAATGGATTATTTTAAATAATATCGACGAGAAAACTATTTTGAATATAATTCGAACGTATATATTATATACGTCGTCGTTAGAATATATAATAATTATATATAATTATAAAAGGAATTGAAAATGGCGCGGTAGTTCGAAAATTCGATTTCTAATTTCAAATGGATATACAGAATTCAATATAAGTCAGAATTGAACGAAACAAGAAATATTTGAATCTGTATAACTATATCTTTGTAACGAAGTTAACAAACTGAGATTTCATCTTAGAAATGATAAGATATGTCCAGTTTAAAATTAGAAATAGTCGCTGTGGAATTTATATATATTTTTATATATATAAGGCCCTTAAAAATAGCAATTTTGCAAATGACCTCGGATTTCGACGAAACCACTTTTGTTGGGTCCGTGATGTCAAGTTATTGCTAGGTTTCAAATTTCATAATTTTTCGATTCAATATGTGAGCGTGGCAAAGGAAAACGCGTTTGACCAATTTCAGTTGATTTTAATCGACTGGAAATTGGCCATTTTTCCAACGGTCTCGGAATTCGACGAAATTAGTTTTGTTAGGACCGTATCGTCAATACGAAGCTAGAAAATATTTTTCAGGAATTTTTCTAGTTAGTATGTGACCCCGGTAATTTGAAATGTACGTTTAAGATTCAATATAGTGATTTAAATGTAAATTTAACGAAAACTGATTGTAACAGCCGAATCAGCTTACGATACATATCCCATTGTGTTCGGAATGGGGGCAAAACGCTATGGACGACAGGCGGTGGGTTTCGTTTGGGGTTCGAATTTAAAGGTTACCTTTTTGAATTAATTATAAAATATATAATAATAATAAAAAAAAATCCCCTCTCCTCCGTTATACTCTGCCCCCCCCCCCCCCGTTTAGTTTCAGATCTCGTTCGAGGAAAGAAAAAAAAAACGAATCGCGGAAAACCGCGATGCTCAGCCGTCGACGCCGCTAGGGGCCAGTGCCCCACCGCCGTGTTCCCCCCTCCACTTGCCAACGATCGCGCGCCCCCCTGCTTCCCCTTTTCCTCCGCTTCCTCCTCCCCTTCTTCTTCTCTGACCGAGAAACCCTAAGCCCCCCCCCCCAACCCAAATCGAGCCGCGCCACCCTGCAGAAGCCCTCCACCACCCCTGCGCGCCCCCCCTCGTCGCAGGTACGTTGTTTTATTTTATTTCATCTTTATTCTTTTTAATCTAAAAAAATTTCGATTTATGAAAAAAAAATAAAGTTGAAAACTAAATTTTAATAAAGTTGAAAACTGAATTTTAATAAAGTTGAAAAACTGAATTTTAATAAAGTTGAAAACTGAATTTTAATAAAGTTGAAAAACTGAATTTTAATAAAGTTGAAAAACTGAATTTTAATAAAGTTGAAAAACTGAATTTTAATAAGGTAGAAAAACTGAATTTTAATAAGGTAGAAAAACTGAATTTTAATAAAGTTGAAAACTGAATTTTAATAAGGTAGAAAAACTGAATTTTAATAAAGTTGAAAACTGAATTTTAATAAAGCGGAAAAACTGATTTTTGTTAAATAGAAAAAAAAACTGATTAATGTTTAAAAAGAATTCAAAACTGATTTTTGTTTAAATAGAAAAAAGATTTGAATTTTGAAAAGTAAAAGAAAAGATTTAATCTTTGAAGTAAAAATTCGATTTTTACATATGTAGTGAAAGCGGACAACGAAGGCGAGTTGGCGAAGATCTCTACAATAGAAGAGCCGTGAAGCTAGGATAGCCATATGTGAGAATTTCTCACCTTTCAATTTCTTTTCTAGTTATATATATATACTAGGATGCAGACGGTGCTTAGTAGCACCCGACACAATCGTCCACAAACCATGGACTTGTTTGTTTAGTTGCATAGATTAGTTTGATTATGTGATTGAATTGAATTGTTTGGGTGAAATTGAATGGTTTGATTGATGTGTGAATGGCGTGGGCCTTCACTAGACCGGGGATAAGGCTAGGCCTTGTCCCGTTTCTAGTATCGTGCCGTTATGCCGCCGAAATTTTCTAAAATATGTTAGAAAGATAAAAATATCATTTTATTGAATAAATGAATTGAATAGAAATTCATAGGTTGAAATAAAATGTTTTATCGTTAAAAATATAATTTTTAACGTGAATATGAAAATAGTGAAGTGAATAAATAAATATTCATTTACAAACCAGATGGTTTGTTTATGTACACTTATTTGAATGACATTGATTGGGACGATAAATTTTACACATCGCCCAACTGCACAACTAAAATCTGTGTTTGATTGTTTGAAACCCCACACGGGTGTTGGGATGAAATTTGAAGTTCACTCATCCTGATTGATTAAATATGTCGATCGATTGATTGACAGGCTGTTATAAGCGTTAGATATCTTTATTTGATGCTTATACAGTGTAGTGCACTTTGGTTGATGGTTGATCATTTTTCAATGTTATTATATACATGTGTTGTGTGAAAATCCATATAATTAATTTTATATGGTAATTGATTGGGCCTCATTCCAGTTTAGAAATGGAAATATTTAAAATAGAAATATTTGAAATAGAATATTTGAGAATAGAAATTTATGAAGTCGTGTTGATTAGTTTGACGCCATTTAGACGTGAACGATATTTATATCGATTTTAAAACGATTTCGAAATGAATTGAATTGAAAACGATTTCGAAATGAATTGAATTGAAAACGATTTCGAAATGAATTGAATTGAAAACGATTTCGAAATGAATTGAATTGAAAACGATTTCGAAATGAATTGAATTGAAAACGATTTCGAAATGAATTGAATTTAAAACGGTTTCGAAATGAATTGAATTTAAAACGATTTCGAAATGAATTGAATTGAAAACGATTTCGAAATGAATTGAATTGAAATCGATTTCGAAATGAATTGAAAACGATTTCGAAATGAATTGAAAACGAATTCGAATTGAATTGAAAGTGAATTGAAATGAATTCAAATTGAATTGAAATTTGAATTGAATAGAAATGAATTTTAAAACGAATTTATAAAGAAGAATTCAATTTTGATTTGAATTGAAAAGGAAGTTGGAATTGTTTTTGAAACGAATTCAAAACTATTTATATAATTCGTTTTAAATAGAAATCGACGAAGTATATATTATATATATTATATATATAATATAATGGCCTGAATAGAACGCGCCGCGCCGCGGCAGTTCGTGAATTTCGACCCTTTTATTTCAAACGGACATTACGGGAGATCCGACCGTCGGATTCTCCTAAAACCGGAACCGTTGGGTTCGTATCGAAAAGAGCTTTCTAACGAATGTTAGAAATTTGAAATCTAACGGTTGGATTTGGAGATACGTCCAAATCAAATTCGAAAAAGGTCGCTGTAAGTGCAGTTCGATGGCCATTGATGGAAATCGACTGTACGGGCCTTGATAAATTTATTAAAAATAGTAATAATTTGTGTAAAATCATAAGAAATGATTTAGAAAGAATTGGGATGAAAAACTCCCTATTTGAAAAGATAAAAATAGATTTTTATCGAAATGAACTAGTTTTGAACTAGAATTATAATTCTATTTATTTTTAAATAAATAAATTGAATTTGAAATGGTTTTGAAAATAACCAAAATTTCCAATGATTGCATTGGAATGGACTTGAATCAAAATTGTCTTCGGAATATTTCGATGTTGGATTTCGTGATTATACAAATGTTGTTATGGAAATTTGAAAGATATAGATATATATATATATATATATCGTTATTTCCCATACGATATTTGTTAGTCGTAGAATTTGATATTGAATATAAGCCGGTATATTTTCTATTCAGAGCCTTGTGTTTAATATCAAATGTGATTTGGGTTTGTCGTGAATGGTGTCTTCATTAACACTGTTCTTGGACCCAGTTGAGAAAAGATTAAATCTTTTTATTTAGATTTAATGAAGTGTACCAATTAAATAACATTTAATTGGAATTGAATCGATATTGATTTTTGGGTTTATCGTGGACAGTGTTTTTAAATAACACTCGTTCTTTAACCCGATGATTAATGAATGTGATTTTTGGGTTTATCGTGAACTGTGTTTTTAAATGACACGGATTCTTTAACCCAGTCACAGATTAAAACTAAGTGGAGTTTTAATGAATCTTTAATTAGATTGAAAAGATCGAGAATGGAGTATCACCAGTTTTACTCCAGGCGATAGTTAAATCTTTAATTAGATTTGAACGTGAAATGGTAATTGAATTTACCGATAACACCGTGGTGTTAGATATGAAGTATTACCAGTTTTACTTCATGGGATGAATAGGTTGGGATTGGGAAGTGAAAACAAATGATTACTTCAGTAAGGTTCGCTAATCCCGACTAGTTTGAATTGATATTCAAAAATAGATTAAAGAATAAATTCAAGAATTTATCTTTGATAAAATTAATGGGAACCTTTCCCTATGAATGTGAAATTTAGAAACTAATTGTCGGTTAGCCAAGCAGAAGGGTTTTCTGGATATTGATCTGATGTTGGTTTCAACCTTCGGGGTTAATATTTGGGGAATTATTCTCTTGATTAATTTACCGTTAGTGACTGATGAATTGGAATGAGGCGTATGTTGTGTTTGTGTAACACTTATTTAAAATATACGCGAGTTATTCGGAAAGACCGGGTTTATCCCATTCTGAATAACTGATACGACGATAAGTCGAAGATGAAGACGATGGTCGAAGACCGGAGGTCTTCACGTCGTTTGGGTGATAGCTGATGATCTTGATTGGGCTGTACACCCAAGAAAATGGAAACAGTTAGTGATCGTCCAGACGTACTTGGAGATCGATGGATATGCGGGGTACTAGGTGCTTCCGGTTTCGTTCAGACCCAGAACGGACTTGTAAATGGACTGTGTGTCTGACATCGGATTTCATTCTGTGTGACTGATATTGGTTGCATAGGATGGTTTGCCTGTGTGGCATGCTAAGATGCAAATGATCAAGGCTTCTGTTGAAAAGCAAAGTCTTGTGGTTGATGATCAAAGCACGGCCTTTATGGCGTAGCTTTGTGTAACGTTTACCTCGCGTGTTTCACACCAGGTATGAACCAAAAACGGGAGACGGACCTCAGGGAGGGCCTGCGTTTCCTCCTAGCTAGAAGTGGCGTCAGTGGTTTTACACGCCCTGACGAGTTTGACTTATGTGGTTGTTGCTGTTGCGAGGCGCCTCGGTTAGATCGGACGATCCGGGTCCGATGGAGTCATTCGTTGGCTCGCTTACGCCCCAAAGGGCGGCGAAACGCAGTGTCCAGGGTTTAAGTTTAATCCACATCGGTGGACCGGCCCTGACGATCCAAGGGTCGATGCGTTCTGATCCTGAGACTCGGGCTAGGCAGTCTCGAATCGGTTGAGGACTATCTTTTGCCTCGGTTCATAGACGGAAATCCAATTTCCAAATACGTGACTTTGCGGTTTTATTTGTAAACCTATATATGGCGACATAGTGGCATGGGACGCTCATGCCGCCTATGATTGATACTTATGATTTGAAGTTGTTTTATACACTATGCACTTACAATAGTATCAAAGGATTTGTTTTAAACGTATCAAGCATTCTTTGGCTGTTATAAGGTAAAAACCCTATCCCCCGGCTTGCGTTGCATTGTGTGATAGGACCTGGGTCTTATAACAGCTTCATTTTTCTTTATTTAGCATTGCGCTGTTCGTTTTATGCACTGGTATTCTTGGGAGGAAACCCGTTCCGTGTTATACGGCGTGGTCCCTTGATTTACCTAATGATTTAAAATAAAGATTAATAACTGTTTTTAGTTCTCACACCAGTCACATGACTGACCTGGAGTTTATTGTTTTAACCTAAACTCTGGGTGCCCTTATTTTGACACGGGCAGCTAGTAGTTTTGGTTTTGCAGATTTATATTCACAGGATCCTGGTTTACAGCTGGAACGATATCCGGAAAGCTTTGTATCCGTATATCTCATTCTAGTTGTGTATTGTATTATTTTTCCGCTGCGATGTATTTAAATGTAATTTAAATCTCTGATATTTCTGTGTAATATTCATTTATACTCTGTATATTCTTGTAATCTGATGCATTGTTGTAATATACAATGAAACGTTCTTCTGTATGCGTTCCGTTTTGTCGTGTTCTCAAACGATAGGGCGTTTCGAACGGTCTGAGTCGGTTTAGCGACTGGTTCGGACCGAGCGAGATTCCTTGCCGTCACAAATTATTATTATAATTTATACGTTCAACTATCGTTTATTTAATATATTCGTTATTTAAATAATTAAATAACTTAATTATTTTACCTTACAAAACGCGCCATTACACCGTGGTACCATTAGCAGATGATTACCCTATACGCCCCACGCTATGATAGTGGATGACCTTGTATACCGCGATATCCTGCCTCGAAGCAGGACAGGTATTATTTATGTTGACTAACGTCTGTGGATGCAGGAAAACAGGTTGGAGGAATCCAACTAGATTCCTCAAAAATATATTATCTGTTTGTTTATTTGTTTGCATATATACTTTCAAATATAATGTGTTAGAAACCCTGAAATAAATAATTGGTTGTTTGGTGTTTAAATATCACTGGGCCTGAGAGTTGATTTAAAAAAATTATCATGGAAAGGATATTTGAGATTTTAAAGGGAAATTCTATTTTTCTAAATAGAATTTGAAATTTGAATAGAATAAAAATATTAACTTGTTTTGAATATTTTAAACAAGTAGTTTGTTTGTAAACAAAGTTTAAAAAGGTGGTGAAATGAATTATCATTTGATAAATTCAGGAAATATAAATACAAGTGGAATTTAAATAAAGGAAAATTTATATTTTCCAAAGTAAAATATTTATTTCAAATGAAGTTGAAATCGAGACTTGTTTTAATATATATAAACAAGTAATATAAGGCGATGTTTACAAAGAAAGGTGAAAAACCATAAATTGGATAATATGGATATTTTAAATTCAAATGGAATTTAAACAAAGGGAATCAAATTTATAATTTTGAATATAGAAACTTAAATGGAATTTGTTTATAGAAATTGAATGGAGTTTGGATATAGAAAATTCAAATATGAATTCAGATACAGATTTCAAATAGAATTGAAATGGGAATTTGAATATAGAATTCAAAAAGAATTGAAATGGGACTTTGAATATATAATTCAAATAGAGTTGAAAGGGAAATTCGAATATATAATTTAAATAAAGTTGAAATGGGAATGGAATATGGAAAATTTAAATAGAATTGAATTGAAATTTAAATATAGAAGATCGAAGTATAAATAAATTATAACCGAGTAAGTGAAAATCGACAATTTTAGATAATCAGAATTTTTGAGATGAATTGGGAAAATTGGTTTAATATATATTAGAATAGGGTTGAATTTATTATAAACGAAGTTCAAACGTTTATATTTATAAATATAATTAAAACGAACTCGCCACAGCGTGGTAGTTCGTAAATTGTCGTTTCGGACTTTAATTGAGTAGACATAACTCAATTGAATTCGGAATTCTTTGAAATAAGAAACGTCAGGACCGATTTGATAATAGTTTTCTAATGGAGTAGAAAAATCTGAATTTCGTCGTATATATTTTGAGTTATGTCAAAATCAAATTTTTAGAAAAACAGTGCCATAACCATTTAAAAACCATAACGGTTTATTTAATTTTATAAAAGGATTTTAAGCGAATAAAATCCGAAATTCTATTTAGAAAATTTCAGATTTTGAGTTGTAAATTATATGTGAACTCAAGTGGAGTAATGAATTTATTTTTGAAACAGAAATCAGATTTTTGATTATTGAATAGAATTAACTAATCTGAATAGTAATTGTTAATGAGATTTTGAATTGAAATTGGGCTTTGAATAAGTGAATTCGATTTGAAAATTTATATTTGAACTCGAAAAGGAAACTAGAATTGAAATTCAATTTGGTTATGAGCAAGTTAAATATTTTATTTGAACACGTTATGTTCAAACAAAGAAGTGAAATAGGAAAAATAGCTAATTAAAGAATAAATGAGCGAAACTAAATTCAAACGATTGGATTGAGTTTAATTGAATTGGAAACAGGTGAGAATGTGTTAGACAGGTATGGGATGAAGTATATGAAGATTTTAATTTATGTGCCCAACAAAAAGGTACTCATTTAAATTCATATATGAGATTTTATGCGCCGTATCTGTAAGCCGCTTGGCGTTTTCTTTTTCTTTTGGATTGGTGAGGGCCATGGGAGGCTATTTGAAATATCCCGATGCTCCCGGTACAAGGGAGGTTATGGGGATTTTTTTCGGGAATTTAAGGAGTTAGAATATTTTTAAGAAAAAAAATTAATAGCTAGAAATAAATGTATCGATATATATAGAATTCGATAAGGAAATGGATTTGAAAATAGAATATTATAAACAAAAAGGGAAGTCGATAAGCTGGTAATAGAAGTGGAACATATATATGTTTTAAAATGATGAAATGGGTTTTTATAATGTTGATTATTCGGGGTAAGTGGTTTTTGTCTGTTTTGACGTTAATGAGGTTTTCAGTCAAGGTCTGAGAGATAATTTTACCCCAACTTGATTGATTTTATTTTTAATTGATAAATAGCAAGATCTAATCCCGAAGAGAAGTGTTGGATAATAGTTAGTTGAATAAAATATTTTGGGTTGTTGTAACAATGTTTTACACAACATTCATTTTAACCCAAGTGAAGGAATTTTCGAAATATAAAAGTAAATATTTTCTGAGTATAATTAAAGTAGTCGGGAAAGAGATAAGTGACTGAAATTGTTTCAGTTTCAAATGGAATATATTTTCTAAATGTAGAAAATAAAAGAAGGCGAGATATAGAAATGTTTTCCAAATAATGTAAGAGACCGAGATGATAATTGAAAATATTTGTTTAACAAATATTGATAAGGAAATGGAAAGGGTGATTTAATTAATGAATAGTAATCAAGGGGCCCAGTGATTGTTTGATTGTTTTGAATGGATGTTTGTTTTTCTTCGATAGGTAAATAACCGACTATCGAAGTGTTTGTCAATATCGTCGTCAATATGGAGAGACCGGTTGGATTATTATCCGAGAACCACTCTGTATTGGCAGTAGCGTTGCGAATCAGATTATATGAAGATAATCGAAGACGGAGTAAAGTGCAAGGGATTTTTATATTAATAGAAATTGTGCCTTCGGTTTCGTTCAGTCCCAGAACGAAGGTATATGGACGAATGTCTGACAGAGTATTTCGAATGATCGAATATGTTGGCCTGTATAAATATACATGGTGGCAACGGATTTATTCCCTTAGCGTAATATCCAGAATATTTGTGCAAATCAATTAGTGATTAAAGGATCTGACAATGTGGCATTCAAAGTGATTATGCTAACATTGAATGGAAAGTAATCGTAGCCTCAGGCCTCAACAACCGGGAAATGACAAAAATCGGGCAGGCAGCATGGCTATGTGGGTCGCTCCCATTAGGGTGTATTATCACCTATCTAGAGATTCATTTAATTCCTTATTCTATTTGATGTTGTCCCAATCGGGAAACGGTTGCTGATCCCAACCGTTGGTGATATACATTCGATACACTCAAGCGAAATGAGTGGTCGGTCATATGTGGGACGGGTTGCAAGATGTTCTTGTTGAACCCAGTGTATTCCTCTCTAGAGATACAATATCGGAAGGTGGTTCCATACCTTGTCATGTTGGAAATCCAATCTCCAATAAGCGCCATGCGGTTTTTGATTTTATACTATGTATGTGGAGCGTGAGATGCAAGCGTTCTGCTATTTGTTTATTTATTTGATTAGACATTATTATAATATCACTGAATTTTCATATCAAAGTGTTTTGGGTCAAAGTAAGGTAAAAACCGTCCATGTTTATGTGTGGGATGGTCTTAATATTATCTTTCCTTTCGAAAGGATTTTGAAAGTTAAACAAATGGTTGGAGTTTTCTCACACCAATCCCATGACTGACCCAGAGTTTTATTTTGTTTGTTTTCTGAAACACCCCACCTCCGTTAGGGTCACTCTCAAAGGGAATGCCCTAATTTTGGTGGAGGTTTATAAGTATAAGTCACAGATATACAAGACAGATATAAGAACACATATTTGTAAACAGCGGAAAATCAACATCTTTTATTTCATAAAAGCAAATACGTGTTACAAAACATCACCATGATTGTCTTACATCCTTTCCAAAAACATAACATAACACTTTCATAATCTGTCTTGATTACATTATTTAAAGAAGCATAAATAAAACATAGATAAACTGCAAAAGCCCCATAGTGGATTGTCCAAAGCCATAGTTCAAAACGAAAAGGTCCAAGCAATACATTTCTCCTCTTCAAGCTGGATGTTAAGGTTGGTCAAGCTGCTGTGTTCCCTCCCTGTGGACCTGGGGGGGGGGGGAAACGGAAGAAAAGAAGACGAAAGAAAAGTAGAGTCAGACATAAAGCCTGAGTAAGTCTAGTACTATTCTGTCTATGAATAAAGAACTGGGTATGATAAGTATAAACAAGAAGTGGGAAAGCGCTATAACTTGGTTAAGTTGTCTAGGGTCGAATATACTATCGTACCCCATGTTAATCTCTGAACCCATATAAACTAGTTTCCAACTGGCACCCCATAATCAGGGTGATGTGATCCATTCTATGATGATCGGCTCCTACTCGCATAGTTACATGTGTGTTACGGCCCCCGATGTTGTAGTTACCTATGCTGGTCCCACCATGGGGTGTATCAAGTCCCATGGTGGCGGCCCGACACAATCCTAGAATGCACAGGTATGCTACTGGTGCCCAGTGCCTTATTTTTCTGCGCCGGAGTGTGTGCACGCCCGCACCCCGTTAGAACCTACACTGCTACACCACCGCCGTCGATTTGACCTCTTACAATCAGCCCAGTAATCGTGCCCCACCCTGCCTAGTTTCAGGGTATCCTGATACACCTTCTAGGGTTACTGCTGAAAAGGGTCCCCCGTTACTAGGTTTTCTATCTCTAGCCAACATGCTAAGTTGGTTAAGTGTTTTCTAACCTAACCCCCACCAGTCTGTTTAGTTTAGCATGTTCCATTTTGATTAAGTCTTTAGTTCACTTAATCCTAACAATCCTGACTCAGCCTTAATTGTCTTATTAAAGCCTTGACCTCTCACATTAGACAGGTATTGTTGTGGCTGCCTGTTGCCGGTTGGTTCCGGGCAGTCTTACGCCACAACTCAGTCTAACCTCGGGTCCTTATTGGGCTCCATGTTTAACCTCCCACATTGGATAGGTATTGTTGTGACCACTGGACAGCCGGGCGGTTCCGGGCAGGTTTACATCACAACTCAATCCAACCTCGGGTTAAACACATCGTATGTTCTACATTTACATATTTTGTCTTTCTTCTTTATTTTCTTATATGTAAATATTTGCGGCCCATTATTAAGTTAATGGTGTAAAGGTTACACCAATCATGGGCCCAACCCATACTTGAATTTGGGCCCTTCTACTTTATATTTTCATTTATTAATTAATTTAACCCAACGTTATTTTTCCCCTGTTTAACACGTCCGTTTATTACATATATGTTGGGCTTAGCCTTTTTAAGCCCAACCTAGCCATGAGGAAAAGGGGAGGCTTAAAGCGTGATTACATACACAAGAAGGGGAATGTGAGCGCATGAACTTGCAACATAACGTAGGAACTACAAAATAGAAACTGGTGTACTTGCATAGTGGTAACATATACTTTGGTCATAAAGCATAGGTGACATGAATCAAAGCATGTAAACTTGTAGTTGAGATAAGAATCTAAATTGGATATCATTATTGACACATAGTCATAACCAAAACATGAACCTATATTTTTATTTAGGCATAATGTCAAACATAAGCAAATCATGTCCATAAGATTACTACATGTTTACAAAGGTACTTACTTTTGTTAATTACACAAAAGTATAGTTTAACTTAATCATGATTTTTACTTTAGTCATGCAAACTTGCAAAAAGGGATTTTTGAATCTAACCTAGCTATGTACCACATATGTCATCATACAATTCTTGTTAACAATATAGACCTAACATGGATTTCAATTATGCAAAATATCAATCATAGCCTAGTCATATTCATAAGTTTGCAAATAGGTTTTCTAGTACAAAAGCATGGCTTAATACATGATGCCATAATTTCATATGGATTATGATAACCCAAACTTATTCCAATTACTTCACAAAAATGATGTTTGTATAAAAATACACATTATGATGGCATAGTAGCAAAGCCCCAAACTTGCATGAATTTCAATCAACTACATACATGTAGCTTCAACATGGATTACATAATTTGCGAATATTCCAAACGTATACTTGCATAAAACTACCGCATGTAGTTTTTCATAATTGAATAACATAATTCGAGGATATCCAAATGTATACAATATTCCAAATCGATAAGAATCATAGTAACGCACAAATATGAATTACTTTATCGCCACAAATCAAGTATACAAACCAACACAATTATTTGTTCATACCAAAATAATACTCTACTTACAATGGTGTGGCGAATTTCTCCAATTTAGGGATTTGGAGATGCGATTCCTTGTTGATTTGATTTGTTTAGGTTGCTTTATGCCTTAGAATTTGCCTCTTAATCCTCTCTCCAATTGGTGGCTACTCTTAGTCGTTCCTCAGCAACATGGCGGCTTTGTTCTTATTTTTGAATGAATAGATTAGGGTTAGTCTAGGGCCATTTTTATAGGGTTTATGAACTTATTAGGACCATTGATGTTGCTTGGATTGATCGTAGCCATTCATTCGCAAGAGGGACCAATTAGAGCCTGCCACCTAGCCCTAATGACAAAGCAGACCACAGAAAATCGACCAACATAGAATAGGCCAGCCGGGTTGGACTGGGTTCGACCTGTCTCTGGACCAGGTCGACATGCCTGTCGACAGCCCTGTCGACAGCCCTGTCGACCTGGCTAGACCAGGTCGACAGCCCAGTCGACCTGGGTGCATCAGGCGGGATTTTTCCCGCCCTGGCCAATTGGGCCCGGTTTTAATTTTTAAACTGTTTTATTCTGTTCGAATTTTAAACTTAATTCAGAAACTTCCGAAGGCCATATCTTCTTCATACGAACTCCGTTTTTCGAAAACTCGGACTCTATTTCGCGTATTTTTCCGAGACGAACGCAATGGCGTATCCCGTTTCCCTTAGTTCTTTGATTTCAAATTAATTATACTTTAATTTGTTAATTTCACAGTTATAGAATTTGCGGGGTGTTACATTCTCCCCCACTTAAAAGGATTTCGTCCCCGAAATCTTCAAGTTAGGAGGAATGTATATCCTAACATCCAATCATCCATCTACTCATCCATCAAACACGAGCATCCATTGTCCTTAAAAGACTTCTAATGCTTCATGATCATATGCGAGGTGTGTGTGTACATGTACTTATCTAATGCAAAATCAGGCGGTCTACTGATTCAGTTGACCTCCTTAATGCGAATTATGTAAGTGCCATGAATCCATTATGTATGCAAATTTTCCTATTCATGATTCTACATGAGTGCACAATCATTCAATACAAATGCAACATCCATATGATAACACATTAAAGTTCAACCATATACGAATGTAAACATATATGCATATGCAATATGAAGTGACTGAGCCGATCTAAAACCTAGATTGTGTGTGTATATGCAACCACGAGCAACCACTAGCAATCACTTGCAACCACTTGCAACCATCATCCATAACATGTTTCAACTACATGTTTCCATCCAAGGGTTTTTACCTAAAAGATAAGGTCGAGGAAATATACCTAAAAAGATAGATAAAAGCGCAACTTAAGGAAAAGGAAAGATCAAGGATGTACACTCGAACAGAAAAGGGTAGGCAGTGCGTATTCTAGCTTCAGTTTCCCAAGTCGCATCTCCCTCGGCGTCGCTCCACTGAACTTTGACGAGCTTGACTTCGCGGTTGCGTAGCTTTTTCACTTCCGTTCCTAAGATGCGGGTTGGAACCTTTCTTATGGTTGCTTCGCGTTCCACTTCAGCCTCTTCGAGGATATTTGGCTCTACCACTTCAGCTGACTCATGTAGACATTTTCGGAGATGTGAAACGTGAAAAACGTTGTGGACTCCAGCCAACTTCTCGGGTAGCTCTAATCTATAGGCCATTTTCCCAATTTTCTCGATGATAGGGAATGGCCCTACGAACCTTGGCGCTAGCTTCCCTGTGGTTCCAAAACGAACAACGTTCCTTAGCGGTGATACCTTGAGAAAAACTCTGTCTCCAACCTCAAATTCAAGGTCGGTCCTTCTCTTGTCGGCATAGGACTTTTGTCTGTCTTGGGCCGTCTTCATCCTTCTTCGTATTAAGTCTACTTTCTCTGAAGTCTCTCGGATCATATCTGGTCCAAGTATGAGCTTATCAGTAGACTCCCACCAACAAGTGGGCGATCGGCACAGTCTTCCATATAAAGCTTCGAAGGGCGCCATTCCGATGGTTGCTTGATAGCTGTTGTTGTAGGCAAATTCCACCAAAGGAAGGTGGTCTTCCCATGTCCCTCCGAAGTCAAGGACGCATCGTCTTAAGAGGTCTTCCAAAACTCTGTTCACTCTCTCTGTTTGGCCGTCGGTTTGGGGATGATAGGCTGTGCTCAAGCATAACTGCGTTCCTACTGCTTCTTGCAGACTCCGCCAAAACTCACTGGTGAAGATGGGGTCTCGGTCACTAACAATGCTAGATGGTATTCCATGGAGTCGAACGATTTCCTTGAGGTAAAGTGATGCTAGGGATGAGGCAGTTCTTTTACTTTTGACAGGTAAAAAGTGGGCGCTTTTAGTAAGCCTATCCACTATTACCCAAATGCTAGTGTTGCCTCTCCTAGACCTAGGCAGCCCATCGATGAAGTCCATTGAGATGCTATCCCACTTCCACTGCGGGACCTCCAGAGGATGTAGTAGTCCGCCAGGCTTTTTCTGTTCCGCTTTAACCTGTTGGCACACCATACACTTAGAAACGAATTCTGCCACGTCCTTTTTCATGCCGTTCCAGAAGAAAGTCCTTTTTATATCTTTGTACATTTTATCTCCGCCTGGGTGTATCGTCATCTTGGAGTGATGTGCTTCCTCGAGAACCTTCTTTATTAAATCTTTTGTCTGTGGGATGCATAGTCTTCCATCTCGCCTTAGCAAACCCTTATCGTTGATGGAGTATCTGTTGAGGTGACTTGAAGTCTCACCCCTAATTAGCCTATCAATTATTTCCACAAGCTGAGGGTCTTCGCGTTGTGCTGTCCCTACCGAATCCACTAAAGTTGGGCGCACTTCGAGAGATGCTAGCAAGCCTGGTACGAAATCGGAGGAAGGCCTAAAGTCGAAGCTGGCTATAAACTCTAGGCTTTGTCTTTCAACAAACAACGGGCTTAGGGTCAATTTCTTTCGGCTCAACGCGTCTGCCACTACGTTGCCTTTGCCCGGAGTGTAGGAGATTTCGAAATCGTACGAGGCAAGGAACTCCATCCATCTTTGTTGCCTCAAGTTAAGATTCTTCTGCGAGAAAAGATATTTCAACGATTTATGGTCAGTGTAAAGTTCGAACTTCTCACCTAGGAGATAGTGTCGCCAAGACTTGAGTGCAAAGACGATGGCGGCTAACTCAAGATCGTGGGTTGGGTAGTTCTTTTCGTGCACTTTCAACTGCCTCCCGCCATAAGCTACTACCCTTCCTTCTTGCATTAAGACGGCGCCTAGCCCTGTCCCACATGCATCCGTATAAACAGTGAACATCTTGCTCCCATCTGGCAGCGTCAAAACTGGGGCTGTTGTAAGAGCCCTTTTCAGTCGTTGGAAAGCAAACTCGCAATCCAAATCCCAATTGAACACTAGATTCTTCTTGGTCAATTTCGTGAGCGGAGCTGAGATTTTCGCAAAATCCCTTATGAATTTTCGATAGAAACCTGCTAGTCCTAGAAAGCTTCGGACCTCAGTCGCATTCCTTGGTGTCTTCCAATCCTGTACCGCCACTACCTTAGCAGGGTCCACTGCTAACCCTTGTTTGGATACTATGTGCCCAAGGAACCTCACCTCTTCTCTCCAAAAGTGGCATTTGGAGAATTTGGCTTTTAGTTGATGGACTCGCAAAGTTTCCATGATTGCCCTTAAGTGTTGAGCATGTTCCTCTTCACTCTTTGAGAAGATAAGGATATCATCTACGAAGACCACTACGAATTTGTTGAGGAAATCTCTAAATACCCTACTCATCAGGTCCACGAAGTAAGCAGGTGCATTTGTCAAGCCGAAAGGCATGACAAGCCATTCAAAGAAGCCGTCTGGGGTTCTGAACGCCGTTTTATCGATGCTATCTTCAGCCACCCTTAGCTGATGAAAACCGGTTGCTAAATCGAGCTGGGAGAAAACAGACGCTCCTACGAGCTGGTCAAATAAATCGTCAATTCTAGGGAGAGGGTGCCTATTCTTTTTCGTTAGCTTGTTGAGCTCCCTATAGTCAACACATAGACGGAGTGAACCATCCGCCTTTGTAGCGAACACCACTGGAGCGCCCCATTCTGAAATGCTCCTCCTAATGAACCCCTTTTCTAGAAGCTCTTTAATCTGTTTACTGAGCTCTTTCCTTTCTCGTGGAGCCATGTGTCTAACAGGTAATGCAACGGGCTTTGCATTATCTACAAGATATATGCGGAAGTCTATTTCCCGCTTCTGAGGCAAGCCCTTCACCTCTTCGAAGACATCCGGATATTCCCGGACCACTCTAACTGATTGCAAGTTTTCAACAGAGGCATCTAGCGATTCAAGATAACTAAGCATAACCGCATACGAGGGATTACAAGAAATTTCCAAAGTATTACTGAGCTGGGTTAGGAGCCTAACAACCCTTTTCTCACAATCAAGGATGGCCCCATTACTGGATAGCCAATCCATACCCAAAATCAAACCATACCCCGAAAAGCCCAAAACAAAGGCACTACATTGAAATTCTACCCTTAGAATAGAAATTTTCAATCCCAAACAGATCATAGACAAATGAGCTGGGCCCCCAATTGGGTTTGAAACAATTAAGGGGTCCTCTACCATACTAGTTTTTAGGTGCAGAGATTCTACTAAAGCAGACGAGATAAAGGAGTGTGATGCGCCAGAATCAAATAAAGTGCGAACGGGGTGATCATAAAGATAAACTACACTTTCTACAGAAGTATTTATACCTCGCTGTTGCAGAGGTGGCGCTTCCAGCACATGAACCTGTGCCCCTGGGGTGGATCCAGCCCTCTGCCCCTGTCCTTGATTCTTTGGGCAGTCCTTAGCCCTGTGGCCTGTCTCACCGCAAGAAAAGCACCCACCATTCTCCTTGGCCTTCTTTTTCCGGCAGTCCTTTACTAAGTGCCCCACTTTGCCACAGAAATTACACTTCCTCTTCTCTTTGTTGCCTTTCCCGCCCTTCTTAAAGTCTGTCTTCTTAGGCTGCAAACCCTCTTTCTTCCCTTGAGAGCTTTCTGCCTTTGTCTCCTTCTTGCCCTTATCCTCTTCATTCAGCAATGCCATTTGCACCAATCTTTCATACGTGGCTCCCATGGGTATATGGGTCATGGCCAAACTGTGTAATGGCTCATTCAACCCTTTGACGAAACAGAGAGGCTTCTTGTGCGGGGTGTTGACTAGGTCAAGCCCAAACCTAGCCAGCTCATCGAACTGATTCACATACTCTCTGACTGTCTTGTCCCCTTGCTTAAGAAATAAGAATTTTTCCAACTGCAAACTTCGTTCCGCATTTGAGAGAAATTTAGTCTCAAACCTTGCCCTAAAGTCCTCCCATGTCTCCACTGGTCTTTCAGCATTAGTGACTTCCCACCAGTAGGAAGCCTCGCCCTTCAATAGCCATACCGCCAGTTGTACTTTTTGTCTATCTTCTACCTCAAAGATGATGAATAGGTCCTCAGTTTCTTTCAGCCAATTTCTAGCTGCTACGAAGGACTCAGTTCCATGGAAATCCTTTCCTCCCATAGCTTTAAAATCTTTACATATCTTAGCAAACGTGTTTCCCCGAGGAGGAGGTGGAGGAAAAGGTGCCGCTGCAGCTGGATGATTTCCGGCAGCTGGGGGAGGAGGAACGGTAGGACCTGGCTGAGTGGCCCTTGCTTCTAAGAACCGTCTAAACCAACCAGGTATTGGCACCCCTTCTGGCAAGTTAAGATCTTCGGACATGCTGAAACAAAAAGGATTGATTCAAAACGAAGGATAAGAGATGGTACCTATGGCTTTGGGGAGTGGACTTTGCCTTTTTAAAATAAAATAATATTTTATCTTTTAAAAATGCTTCTTTAAATTTCCTTTTTGAAAATAAATTTTTAGAACTTTTTATCTTATCTGGTAAACCTATGCTCTGATACCAAGTGAAACACCCCACCTCCGTTAGGGTCACTCTCAAAGGGAATGCCCTAATTTTGGTGGAGGTTTATAAGTATAAGTCACAGATATACAAGACAGATATAAGAACACATATTTGTAAACAACGGAAAATCAACATCTTTTATTTCATAAAAGCAAATACGTGTTACAAAACATCACCATGATTGTCTTACATCCTTTCCAAAAACATAACATAACACTTTCATAATCTGTCTTGATTACATTATTTAAAGAAGCATAAATAAAACATAGATAAACTGCAAAAGCCCCATAGTGGATTGTCCAAAGCCATAGTTCAAAACGAAAAGGTCCAAGCAATACATTTCTCCTCTTCAAGCTGGATGTTAAGGTTGGTCAAGCTGCTGTGTTCCCTCCCTGTGGACCTGGGGGGGGGGGGGAGGGGGGGGGGGGAACGGAGGAAAAGAAGACGAAAGAAAAGTAGAGTCAGACATAAAGCCTGAGTAAGTCTAGTACTATTCTGTCTATGAATAAAGAACTGGGTATGATAAGTATAAACAAGAAGTGGGAAAACGCTATAACTTGGTTAAGTTGTCTAGGGTCGAATATACTATCGTACCCCATGTTAATCTCTGAACCCATATAAACTAGTTTCCAACTGGCACCCCATAATCAGGGTGATGTGATCCATTCTATGATGATCGGCTCCTACTCGCATAGTTACATGTGTCTTACGGCCCCCGATGTTGTAGTTACCTATGCTGGTCCCACCATGGGGTGTATCAAGTCCCATGGTGGCGGCCCGACACAATCCTAGAATGCACAGGTATGCTACTGGTGCCCAGTGCCTTATTTTTCTGCGCCGGAGTGTGTGCATGCCCGCACCCCGTTAGAAAATACACTGCTACACCACCGCCGTCGATTTGACCTCTTACAATCATCCCAGTAATCGTGCCCCACCCTGCCTAGTTTCAGGGTATCCTGATACACCTTCTAGGGTTACTGCTGAAAAGGGTCCCCCGTTACTAGGTTTTCTATCTCTAGCCAACATGCTAAGTTGGTTAAGTGTTTTCTAACCTAACCCCCACCAGTCTGTTTAGTTTAGCATGTTCCATTTTGATTAAGTCTTTAGTTCACTTAATCCTAACAATCCTGACTCAGCCTTAATTGTCTTATTAAAGCCTTGACCTCTCACATTAGACAGGTATTGTTGTGGCTGCCTGTTGCCGGTTGGTTCCGGGCAGTCTTACGCCACAACTCAGTCTAACCTCGGGTCCTTATTGGGCTCCATGTTTAACCTCCCACATTGGATAGGTATTGTTGTGACCACTGGACAGCCGGGCGGTTCCGGGCAGGTTTACATCACAACTCAATCCAACCTCGGGTTAAACACATCGTATGTTCTACATTTACATATTTTGTCTTTCTTCTTTATTTTCTTATATGTAAATATTTGCGGCCCATTATTAAGTTAATGGTGTAAAGGTTACACCAATCATGGGCCCAACCCATACTTGAATTTGGGCCCTTCTACTTTATATTTTCATTTATTAATTAATTTAACCCAACGTTATTTTTCCCCCGTTTAACACGTCCGTTTATTACATATATGTTGGGCTTAGCCTTTTTAAGCCCAACCTAGCCATGAGGAAAAGGGGAGGCTTAAAGCGTGATTACGTACACAAGAAGGGGAATGTGAGCGCATGAACTTGCAACATAACGTAGGAACTACAAAATAGAAACTGGTGTACTTGCATAGTGGTAACATATACTTTGGTCATAAAGCATAGGTGACATGAATCAAAGCATGTAAACTTGTAGTTGAGATAAGAATCTAAATTGGATATCATTATTGACACATAGTCATAACCACAACATGAACCAATATTTTTATTTAGGCATAATGTCAAACATAAGCAAATCATGTCCATAAGATTACTACATGTTTACAAAGGTACTTACTTTTGTTAATTACACAAAAGTATAGTTTAACTTAATCATGATTTTTACTTTAGTCATGCAAACTTGCAAAAAGGGATTTTTGAATCTAACCTAGCTATGTACCACATATGTCATCATACAATTCTTGTTAACAATATAGACCTAACATGGATTTCAATTATGCAAAATATCAATCATAGCCTAGTCATATTCATAAGTTTGCAAATAGGTTTTCTAGTACAAAAGCATGGCTTAATACATGATGCCATAATTTCATATGGATTATGATAACCCAAACTTATTCCAATTACTTCACAAAAATGATGTTTGTATAAAAATACACATTATGATGGCATAGTAGCAAAGCCCCAAACTTGCATGAATTTCAATCAACTACATACATGTAGCTTCAACATGGATTACACAATTTGCGAATATTCCAAACGTATACTTGCATAAAACTACCGCATGTAGTTTTTCATAATTGAATAACATAATTCGAGGATATCCAAACGTATACAATATTCCAAATCGATAAGAATCATAGTAACGCACAAATATGAATTACTTTATCGCCACAAATCAAGTATACAAACCAACACAATTATTTGTTCATACCAAAATAATACTCTACTTACAATGGTGTGGCGAATTTCTCCAATTTAGGGATTTGGAGATGCGATTCCTTGTTGATTTGATTTGTTTAGGTTGCTTTATGCCTTAGAATTTGCCTCCTAATCCTCTCTCCAATTGGTGGCTACTCTTAGTCGTTCCTCAGCAACATGGCGGCTTTGTTCTTATTTTTGAATGAATAGATTAGGGTTAGTCTAGGGCCATTTTTATAGGGTTTATGAACTTATTAGGACCATTGATGTTGCTTGGATTGATCGTAGCCATTCATTCGCAAGAGGGACCAATTAGAGCCTGCCACCTAGCCCTAATGACAAAGCAGACCACAGAAAATCGACCAACATAGAATAGGCCAACCGGGTTGGACTGGGTTCGACCTGTCTCTGGACCAGGTCGACATG
Source organism: Allium sativum (assembly GCA_030737875.1). NCBI lineage: Eukaryota > Viridiplantae > Streptophyta > Magnoliopsida > Asparagales > Amaryllidaceae > Allium > Allium sativum. Next base: position 787,041,454 of record CM060912.1, on the reverse strand, counting down.
CCTGTCGACAGCCCTGTTGACCTGGCTAGACCAGGTCGACAGCCCAGTCGACCTGGGTGCATCAGGCGGGATTTTTCCCGCCCTGGCCAATTGGGCCCGGTTTTAATTTTTAAACTGTTTTATTCTGTTCGAATTTTAAACTTAATTCAGAAACTTCCGAAGGCCATATCTTCTTCATACGGACTCCGTTTTTCGAAAACTCGGACTCTATTTCGCGTATTTTTCCGAGACGAACGCAATGGCATATCCCGTTTCCCTGAGTTCTTTGATTTCAAATTAATTATACTTTAATTTGTTAATTTCACAGTTATAGAATTTGCGGGGTGTTACATTTTCCCTAAACTCTTGGGTGCCCAAATTTGTACGGGCAGTCAAGTAGTCGGGATTTTTCAGATTCACTTGGAGGAGCTGGCTGCAGGAGGTTTCACCTGTTAGCTATAGACTATCATATTTCTGCTGTGTACTATGTGGTATCTGGAAACAGGTGTTTATAACTGTTCCAGGAATAACTGTTGTGCTCTAATGATGGCATGTATATAAAGTTACTGATTTGTATTTTCAAAAAGTTATGTTATATAATATATTTTATTCGTGCCGCTATGAGATTTGTCTTCTTTGTTTTCTTCTATTCTAACCTTTCTTTCTTTCTATTTCTCATCCTCTAACTTCTTTCTAATAATGATTCGTATTTCTGTGCAATTTGGGTTGGACGTGTGGTTTTATTAGTCAACTCAGATAGTACAGATTTGTGGGTCGTTACAGTTGGTATCAGAGCTTAGGTTGAGCGAATACCTAGGCTTGTGTGGCATGTGCTCATTAGAGATAGGGTCAGTAGTACCCTAGAATGAGTTGAGTGTATATACGAGAGCGCATATTTGTAAATTGATATAAAAACTGTTTTATATTGTGTTGGCTAGTCTGTTGAGTTGTTTATGAATTTTGATCGAATTATGGGACGCCACGATGTCGATAAGAGTTTGTAAATACTTTAACAGAAGATTGAACACGATATTGTTTTAAAGTGGGTGAATGAATTTTTTTTTACCCAAAATTCTATTTTGATATAGAAAGAATAATTTTTGAAATTATTATAATTTATGGATGTATTGGTTGTTAATATTATAATTAAATGAGATTATAAGAAATGAAATGGTTATATAGAACCAAATAGAACTTGTATATGAATAAGATATACAATTGAGATGAATTAAAATTAAAATCAAACCAGAATTTGGAATTTTAAATCCCGGGAAGTTGGAAAATATCTTTCAAAGTATATTTAAATAATATAGCTTTGTGTTAGAAGGATTTTTGAAATAAAAATCATTTTGAATGGATTTCGAAAGTGATAAAGCATTGAACTCACTCGCTGGAAAATAATTCTGATAATGACTGCAGCATTATCAGTGTTCATCTTCAAGTTCTAAGTGATGAATTGCTACCGTAGAAAAGTTTTTGATGAAAATTTGTTTGAAGGAAATCAAATTGGTTTGAAAATTTAAATGTTTTGAATTTGAGATGGAAATAAATATATGTATATATTTATGTGATTTCGAAAGGATTTAAAATGAAATCCCAACAATGTGAATGTGGAAATTTAAATGAATCAAAGTGAATAAATTGAATCAGAATCAAGTTGAATAAATTAGAATGAATATGAAAGAAAACCAAAAGTTTTGGTGGAATTAAATTTGTTGAAATATGAGGAGTTGTGTTTCAACATAAGTGAGATTTTGAAAAATAATGGATTTGTACCATTTTTCCTACCTTAGTAATTTCGAGGATGAAATTATTTTAAAGGGGGAAGAATGTAACGACCCAAATTTTTGGTCGATTTATTTTATATATTTAATATGGTTTTAAATATTGAATTTATAATATAAATGGTATTATATTGGGTTATCGATTAAATAATCGAAATACGATTTATTTTGATAATCATCGTAATACGAGAATTTAAAATAATTGAAACCAAGGTTAAAAAAACTGAACCGAAACAATTCAGATGATTTATGGAAATTTAATTAGAATATAAACGATAATAAAAATAGTTATTATCGAAGAATCTGATTATTCCTGAATTTGAATTATATTATATTGATATAATATGGTTATTTTATATACGTTCAAATAAAATTTCAAAATATATTCTGCTGAGTTCAGTATAATGCTATAATATTGAAACGTTGGTCGGTGCGTTAAAATAGCGGTTTACGATCTCAAGTTGCGAACCCCGAAATATTTGATTTTTTTTTTGGATAAGCCTGAAATCAAATCAGAATTCGTTTAGATTAAATAGAAATCACTTTATATCGAATCAAATTAATTATAAATCAAATCAGTAATAAATTTTCTATGTACTTCACACTGCATTCATTTAATAGCCATGTACTTTTGGTCTCCTCTTCGCTTCCTTATAAACACGCAACCCCTCTTTCCTTCTGTTTCCATTTTTCCATTCCTCAGACAAGAAAATCGATGTTGATTTCTATTTAATCCTTCGAGAAAATATATATTGAATCCTTCCTGAAATCCTTTCACAAACAAATCGAAATCAAAATCAATTCACAGCTACATATAATTTGCGTTCCTTTTTCCCAATTCATTCCTTCTGAAAATCCAAATCAACTTCCATTGCAACATTTCTGAAACAAAACATCCGCTCCCTTCTTCATGTTTCCAAAATCAAAATCGCAAGTTTCAATCAAAAAAAAAGGCTTCCCTTCTAAAAATCGATATCGACCGGTACTAAAAGGAGAACAATCGAATTCGATTTCAAATCTGATGCTTAGGTTCTGCTAAACGCGAATTTGGGGTCGTGATTTCGAGTTTGAACTGGACGAGTTATGGTTTGGCATGAGGCTGATTGGTGTTTGCTTGGGTAGGTGAGTCGAAGGGGATCTTCCTTGGTTGATCCGGTGGTTCCAGGAGCGGGCGTATGTTGTTCAGAGTAGGCAGAGCAGTGGGTATCAGACTTCAAGAGGGAACGACGCACACAGTACAATGGTTATTGAAGGAAGCAGGCAGTCGAAATTTCTAAAGGAAGCTCGAGATTTGGAGTTTGGATCTGTGAATATGAAGCTGGGGTTAACGGTAATAAATACAGTGGAAGGGGAAGCACACAATGGTCAACGGATTGCATGGTACTGGTAATTGCAACGGAATCTCCATAGAAGAGGAGCTGTTCGGGGATTTATTTTATGAAGTGGTCGAATAAAATGGTACTAATAGTAAGGTTTCCATTATGTGTTATTGCTGAAAATAAAGGCTGAAGGAAATCATTTTATGAGGAGGGAGATTTCAAGTGTGATGAAATGGAAAAGACTATTGGTCAGGAGGGGCTGCTATAGCTAAGGCAAGGCAGCGATGATTTAAGGGTTTCAAATAGTGGTCTGGGTTAAGGGTGTTGGTCTGATGGTAATGTTGTTAGGAGGGGATCAAAGTGATGTGACCGGGGTTTGCAGCAATGATGTTGGGTCACGAGGCGTGTTGTAGTAGTTAAGCAGTGAGGTATACACGTTTTCGAAATTTGAAATTTCTTAGAATAATTTATTTATTTAGTTAAATAGTTAATTGAAATTAATCTAACTTAATCAATAAAAAAATTAATTAATCGTAGGTACGCAGAAAAATTCAGTCGAGTAGTTTCGTAACCAACGATACAGAATTAAACTGGATATTCTACAATGGAAAAATCACGGTGAGTAAATCTCACTCACCTTTTTACTTAATATTATTTTTATCAGTTAAAAATAATTGTTTGTTGCTAGTTTGGTTGCGTTTAATATTTTTGTGCATCTTAAATATATTAGTTATTTAGGCTTGGTGGTTGCTATTATATATATATATATATATATATATATATATATATATATATATTGGTGGTTGGATTTCCCGCAGTATCATTAGCGGATGCCCGCGGTACCATTAGCGGATGATTACCCTATAAGCCCCACGCTATGATAGTGGATGACCTTCTATACCACGATATCCTGCCTCGAAGCAGGATGGATATTATTTATGTTGACTAACATCTGTGGATACAGGAAAACAGGTTGGAGGAATCCAACTAGATTCCTCAAAAATATATTATTTGTTTTTTATTTGTTTGCATATATACTGTCATATATGATGTGTTAGAAACCCTGAAATTAATAATTGGTTGTTTAGTGTTTAAATATCACTGGGCCTGAGGGTTGATTTAAAAAAAATATCATGGAAAGGATATTTGAGATTTTAAAGGGAAATTCTATTTCTCTAAATAGTATTTGAAATTTGAATAGAATAAAAATATTAACTTGTTTTGAATATTTTAAACAAGTAGTTTGTCTGTAAACAAAGTTTAAAAAGGAGGTGAAATGAATTATCATTTGATAAATTCAAAAAATATAAATACAAGTGGAATTTAAATAAAGGAAAAATTATATTTTCCAAAGTAAAATATTTATTTCAAATGAAGTTGAAATCGAGACTTGTTTTAATATATATAAACAAGTAATATAAGGCGATGTTTACAAAGAAAGGCGAAAAACCATAAATTGGATAATATGGATATTTTAAATTTAAATGGAATTTAAACAAAGGGAATTAAAATTTATAATTTTGAATATAGAAACTTAAATGGAATTTGTTTATAGAAATTGAATGGAGTTTGGATATAGAAAACTCAAATATGAATTCAAATATAGATTTCAAATAGAATTGAAATGGGAATTTGAATATATAATTCAAATAGAATTGAAATGGGAATTTGAATATATAATTCAAATAGAGTTGAAAGGGGAATTTGAATATAGAATTTAAATAAAGTTGAAATGGGAATGGAATATGGAAAATTTAAATAAAATTGAATTGAAATTTAAATATAGAAGATCGAAGTATAAATAAATTATATCCGAGTAAGTGAAAATCGACGATTTTAGATAATCAGAATTTTTGAGATGAATTGGGTAAATTGTTTTAATATATATATTAGAATAGGGTTGAATTTATTATAAATGAAGTTCAAACGTTTATATTTATAAATATAATTAAAACGAACTCGCCGCAGCGCGGTAATTCGTAAATTGTAGTTTCGAACTTTAATTGAGTATACAGAACTCAATTGAAGTCGGAATTCTTTGAAACAAGAAACGTCAGGACCGATTTGATAATAGTTTTCTAATGGAGGAGAAAAATCTGAATTTCGTTGTATATATTTTGAGTTATGTCAAAATCAAATTTTCAGAAAAACAGCGCCATAACCATTTAAAAACCATAACGGTTTATTTAATTTTATAAAAGGATTTTAAGTGAATAAAATCTGAATTTCTATTTAGAAAATTTCAGATTTTTAGTTGTAAATTATATGTGAACTCAAGTGGAGTAATGAATTGATTTTTGAAACAGAAATCAGATTTTTGATTATTGAATAGAATTAACTAATTTGAATTGTAATTGTTAATGAGATTTTGAATTGATATTGGGCTTTGAATAGGTGAATTCGATTTGAAAATTTATATTTGAACTCGAAAAGGAAACTAGAATTGAAATTGAAATTCAATTTGGTTATGAGCAAGTTAAATATTTTATTTGAACACGTTATGTTCAAACAAAGAAGTGAAATAGGCAAAATAGCTAATTAAAGAATAAATGGGCGAAACTGAATTCAAACGATTGGATTGAGTTGAATTGAATTGGAAATAGGTGAGCATGTGTTAGAGAGGTATGGGATGAAGTATATGAAGATTTTAATTTATGTTCCCGACAAAAAGGTACACATTTAAATTCATATATGAGATTTTATGCGCCGTATCGGCAAGCCGCTTGGCTTTTTCTTTTTCTTTTGTATTGGTGAGGGCCATGGGAGGCTATTTGAAATATCCCTATGCTCCCAGTACAAGGGAGGTTATGGCGAATTTTTTCGGGAATTTGAGGAGTTAGAATATTTTTAAGAAAAAAATTTGATAGTTAGAAATAAATGTATCAATATATATAGAATTCGATAAGGAAACGGGTTCAAAAATAGAATATTATAAACAAAAAAGGAAGTCGATAAGCTGGTAATAGAAGAAAAACATATATACATTTAAAAATGAATAAATGGGTTTTTATAATGTTGATTATTCGGGGTAAGTGGTTTTTGTCTGTTTTGAAGTTAATGATGTTTTCAGTCAAGGTCTGAGAGGTAATTTTACCCCAACTAGATTGATTTCATTTTTAATTGATAAATAGCAAGATCTAATCTCGAAGAGAAGTGTTGGATAATAGTTAGTTGGATAAAATCTTTTGGGTTGTTGTAACGATGTTTTACACAGCATTCGTTTTAACCCAAGTGATGGAATTTTGGAAATATAAAAGTAAATATTTTCTGAGTATAATGAAAGTAGTCGGGAAAGAGATAAGTGATTGAAATTGTTTCAGTTTCCAATAGAATATATTTTCTAAGTGTAGAAAATAAAAGAAGGCGAGATATAGAAATGTTTTCCAAAGAATGTAAGAGACAGAGATGATAATTGAAAATATTTGTTTGACAAATATTGATAAGGAAATGGAAAGGGTGATTTAATTAATAAATAGTAATCAAGGGGCCTAGTGATTGTTTGATTGTTTTGAATGGATGTTTGTTTTTCTTCGATAGCTAAATAACCGACTATCGAAGTGTTTGCCAATATCGTCGTCAATATGGAGAGACCGGTTGGATTATTATCCGAGAACCACTCTGTATTGGCAGTAGCGTTGCGAATCAGATTATATGAAGATAATCAAAGACAGAGTAAAGTGCAAGGGCTTTTTCTATTAATAGAAATTGTGCCTTCGGTTTCGTTCAGTCCCAGAACGAACGTATATGGACGAATGTCTGACAGAGTATTTCCAATGATCAAATATGTTGGTCTGTATAAATATACACGGTGGCAACGGATTTATTCCCTTAGCATAATATCCAGAATATTTGTGCAAATCAATTAGTGATTAAAGGATCTGACAATGTGGCATTCAAAGTGATTGTGCTATCAATGAATGGAAAGTAATCGTAGCCTCAGGCCTCAACAACCGGGAAATGACAAAAATCGGGCAGGCAGCATGGCTATGTGGGTTGCTCCCATTAGGGTGTATTATCACCTATCTAGAGATTCATTTAATTCCTTATTCTATTTGATGTTGTCCCAATCGGGAAACGGTTGCTGATCCCAACCGTTGGTGATATACATTCGATACACTCAAGCGAAATGAGTGGTCAGTCATGTGTGGGCCGGGTTGCAAGATGTTCTTGTTGAACCCAGTGTATTCCTCTCTAGAGATACACTATTAGAAGGTGGTTCCATACCTTGTCATGTTGGAAATCCAATCTCCAATAAGCGCCATGCGGTTTTTGATTTCATACTATGTATGCGGAGCGTGAGATGCAAGCGTTCTGCTATTTGGTTATTTATTTGATTAGACATTATTATAATATCACTGAATTTTCATATCAAAGTGTTTTGGGTTACAGTAAGGTAAAAACCGTCCATGTTTATGTGTGGGCTGGTCTTACTATTATCTTTCCTTTTGAAAGGATTTTGAAAGTTAAACAAACGGTTGGAGTTTACTCACACCAGTCCCATGACCGACCCAGAGTTTTATTTTGTTTGTTTTCCCTAAACTCTTGGGTGCCCAAATTTGTACAGGTAGTCAAGTAGTCGGGATTTTTCAGATTCACTTGGAGGAGCTGGCAGCAGGAGGTTTCACCTGTTAGCTATAGACTATCATATTTCCGCTGTGTACTACGTGGTATTTGGAAACAGGTGTTTATAACTGTTCCAGGAATACTGTTGTGCTATGATGATGTATGTATATAAAGTTACTGATTTGTATTTTCAAAAAGTTACGTTATATAATATATTTTATTCGTGCCGCTGTGAGATTTGTCTTCTTTGTTTTCTTCTATTCTAACCTTTCTTTCTTTCTATTTCTCATCCTCTAACTTCTTTCTAATAATGATTCGTATTTCTGTGCAATTTGGGTTGGACGTGTGGTGTTATTAGTCAACTCAGATAGTACAGATTTGCGGGTCGTTAAAGATTTCGTGATTATATAGATATTATTATGGAAATTTGAAAGAAATATTTATATCGTTATTTCCAATACGATATTTGTTGGTCGTAGAATTTGATATTGAATATAAGCCGATATATTTCTATTCAGAGCCTTGTGTATAATATCAAATGAGATTTGGGTTTGTCGTGAATGGTGTCTTCATTAACACTGTTCTTAAACCCAGTTGAGAAAAAGATTAAATCGTTTTATTTAGATTTAATTAAGTATACCAATTAAATGGTATTTAGTTGTAATTGAATTTGAATTAATTTTTGGGTTTATCATGAACATTGTTTTAAATAACACTTGTTCTTTAACCCGATAATTAATGAATGTGATTTTGGGTTTTTCGTGAACCGTGTTTTAGATGACATTGGTTCTTTAACCCAGTTAAATACAGGACATTTATTTCTGTGAAGATTAAAACTAAGTGGGGTTTTAATGAATCTTTAATTAGATTGAAATGGTCGACAATGGAGTATCACCAGTTTTGCTCCAAGCGATAGTTAAATCTTTAATTAGATTTGAATGTGAAATGGTAATTGAATTTACCGATAACACCATGGTGTTAAATATGAAGTATTACCAGTTTTACTTCATGGGATGAATAGGTTGGGATTGGGAAATAAAATAAATGATTACTTCGGTGTGGTTTGCTAATCCCGACTAGTTTGAATTGGTATTCAAAAGAAGATTAAAGAATAAATTTCAAGAATTTATCTTTGATAAAATTAATGGGAACCTTTCCCAAAGTATAAGAATATTTGAATAAAAGAATATTCTGAATTGGAATGAGGCATATGTTGTGTTTGTGTAACACTTGTTTATTATATACGCGAGTTATTCAGAAAGACCGGGTTTATCCCATTCTGAATAACTGATTCGACGTGGTGTCGAGGATGAAGACGGTGGTCGAAGACCGGAGGTCTTCACGTCGTTTCGGTGATTACTGATGATCTTGATTGGGCCGTATACCTAAGAGGAGGGAATCAGTTAGTGATCGTCCATACGTACTTGGAGATCGATGGATATGCAGGGTACTAGGTGCCTCCGGTTTCGTTCAGACCCATAACGAATTTGTAAATAGACTGTGTGTCTGACATTGGATTTTATTATGTGTGATTGATTTCTATTAAATATATATCTGTTTGGCGGCGGAGAATTTATTCTCATGCTTAACGCCCTTCTCTGAGACGTACGAGCTCAGGGGTTATATATTGATGGATATCAAACGCATGGAGTGAATTGCCTATGTGGCATGCCTAAGTGGCAAATGATCAAGGCTTCTGTTGAAAAGCAAAGTCTTATGGGTGATGATCAAAGCACGGCCTATGTGGCATAGCTTTGTGTAGCATTTATTCGCGAGCCTCACACCCCAGTAGTGGACCAGAAACGGGAGAGGACATCAGGGAGGGCATGCATTTCCTTCTAGCTAGAAGTGGCGTCAGTGGTTTTACATGCCCTGACGAGTTTGACTTATGTCGTTGTTGCTGTTGCGAGGCGCCTAGGATATATCAGGGACTATGTGGAGCCGATGGGGTCATTGGACTCATTGACACCCCATAGGGTGGGGAAACGCAGTGTTCAGGCATTTTAATCCACATCGGTGGACCGGCCCTGACGATCCAAGGGACGATGCATTCTGTTCCTGAGACACAGGCTAGAGCATCTCGAATTCGGTAAGGACGATCCCTTGCCTTGGTTCACAGATGGAAATCCCACTTCCAACACGTGACATGTGCGGTTTTGATTGTAGAGCCTAGTATTGGCGACATGATGTATGGTACCCATGCCGTCTATGATTAATATTTATGATTGAAATTGTTTTGACACTATACACTTATAATAAAAGATGAAATTTAGCGTATCAAACATTCTTTGGCTATTATAAGGTAAAACCCTATCCTCCGGCTTGTGTTGCATTGTGTGATGGGACCTGGGTCTTATAATAGCTTCATTGTTCTTCATTTAGCATTGCGTTGTTGTTTTATGCACTGATATTCTTGGGAGGAAACCCGTTCCGTGTTATACGGCGTGGTCCGTTGATTTACCTAACTTTAAAATAAAGATTAATAACTGTTTTAGTTCTCACACCAGTCCCATGACTGACCTGGAGTTTATTGTTTTAACCTAAACTCTGGGTGCCCTTATTTTGACAAGGGAAGCTAGTAGTTTTGGTTTTGCAGATTTATATTCACAGGATCCTGATTTACAGCTGGAACGATACTCGAAAAGCTCTGTATTCGTGTATTACTTCTTGTTGTGTATCGTATTATTTTCCGCTGCTACGTAATAATGTATTGTAATCTCTGATATTTTATAATGTATATTATTTGTTAATACTCTGTATATTCTTGTATTCTGATGAATTGTTGTAATAAGCAATGAAATGTTCTTCTGTTTGAGTTCCGATGTGTCTTGTTCCCAATTCAATCCGTGCTTTCCTTACCGGGGAAGTTCGGGTCGTTTCACAAACTTGTTACCAGGCGTGATTTTATATGTCTGAATTATGTACCATGTGCAGTTAAAGGAATGAATAGACACAGACTATATGTTGTGCTGACATATATTTTGCACAGCAAAATTTACATGTTTCAGTTTCTTTCCATTGTTGAAACTGTCTACTTATTCACCCTTAGATATGATTACATTTTATTTGATCACAATCTGCACAAAAAGATAAATGCTAACGATTCAAATTTATTAAAATAAATTCTTTTCCAACAAATTAAAGTAAACAAATAAACAATTCCAAGTGGTAAATCAGCACATACATTAAAATTCATACTGTGCAAATCTCATTTGACATGATTAGAAAGTAATTTAAAAAGAGAAACCTGAACTTCTTTAAGTTGCTTCTCAATTTCTGGCCAAAATTCCTCTGAATTTCTCAGCAAGCTGGATCGATTTATGCATTCTTCAATTTGGTAATCCATTCCTTCTCTATTTTTGCAAGATAAAATGTAGAGGTTGGACATTATTTTGTGTTGAGGAAGATCTATGGGAAGGGGTGGCATAGACTAGAGATCGGTGATGAATGGATACAAATATGGAGTGGAAAGAGAATGTTCTTTAAGGGAGACGAAAAAAAAATGAGGGAGTGAGGTGAGGAAATCTTATACATTATTTATCTTTGGCGAGTGGGAAACGTGGAGAGGTTCAGAGTGGAAGATCAATTAACGGAAAGCCTAACGTGGATGAATCATATTCGCTCTTTATTATCTGTAACATGAAATCTGATCCGCTCTTTGTTTTTTTGTAACCAACCCATGCTTTTTGTTATATAGATTATTTTTCAGAATGAGAGATAATTGAATTTTTTTTTGAAAAATCCTAATACATTTGAGAATATTCCATAATATGATTATTTTAGAAATTTATTTCACAATCATTCCTGTACCTACCATATTTCTATCATCCATATTGGTTTTATATACTGAGGAGATTTGGAAAAAGAAAATGATAAATATATAATATACATAAGTGTTTCTCGAACCTCATTTGAAAATCCAAGATCTGGTTATGCATGCTTATGATATTACTTATATTTTAAGCTTCAACTGACCTCATTTAAAAATCCGAACCAATTTAAAATTTTTATTTTGGCAATTTTAATGAATTTTGAGTATTTAAAATGAATTATTTTAAATAATAACGACGAGAAATTTATTTTGAATAGAGTTAGAATGTATATATTTATTTGAATCAACGTTAGAATATAAATATTTATTTTTAATTATAAAAGGAATTGAAAATGGCGCGGTAGTTTGAAATGTCTATTTTAAATTTCAAATGAATGTACAAGACTCAAAATAAACCGGATTTTGGCGAAACCAAAAATATTAGAATCTAATTGAAAATATCTTTCCAACGAATCCGAAAAATTGAAATTTCATAGCGGGAATAAAAATTTATGCCTAGTTGATATTTCAGAATAGTCGCTATGGAAAATATAGCCCTTAAAAATGGAAATTTTGCAAACGACCTCCATTTTCGAAAAAACCACTTTTGTTGGACCCGTAGTCTAAAATTATTGCTAGGTTCCAAAATTCATAATTTTTCGAATCAATATGTAAGCGTGGCGGAGTAAAATGTGTTTTAATAGTTTCAGTCAATTTGAATCAACCAGAAAATAGCCATTTTTCAAACGGTCTCCAAGTTTGACGAAATTAGTTTTGTTTGTCGTCAATACGAAGCTAGAAAATATTTTTCGGGAATTTTTAGAGTCCGTATGTGGCCCCGGTAAATTGAAATGTGAGTTCAAATTCAATATATAGATTTATATTTTGATTTTGACGAAAACTGATCGAAACAACCGAAACAGCTGATGAAACATATCCTATTGTGTTCGGAATGGGGTTAATTAGCTATGGACGACAATTGTTGGGTCTCATTTGGTGTTCGAAATAAAAAAATTACTTTTTGAAATAAAATGGAGAAAATAAAATAAATAAATTTATATAAATTTTCACTTAACCCCCTCCCTTATTTTCTTCCCCGTTAGTGCTTTAAACAAAAAAAGAAAGAAAAGGAGATCGATGGGGTGAGGAAGTCGTCGCCCATCAAGCCTCTGCCGCCCCACGACGGTCGCCGCCTTCTCCGGCAACACCCCCTTCTCTCGCGCCTCGCCCTCTCGTCTCCCTCCTCCCCAATTCGAAAGCCCTAACCCCAACGCTCCACAAAACAGCATCGCGAGCACCTCCATCCCCCTCCGCCGCCGATGATCAGGGCGACACACCCCCGCCACCTTCTCCGACTCCAACGACCCCTCCTCCGACCACCAAACAAAAAAAAAGACATTAAGTTTTTGCTACTTTATTCTTTTTTATCTTAGCTTATTTATGTAATTTTTTTAATGAAATGTCTGAAAATAAAAGATAGGACTTATAAAATAAAAATTTAGGATTTTTATTAAATAAAGATTTGATTTTTTTAATATACACATAAAGAGTTGATTTTTAAAGGTATAAAGAAATGATTTTTATCAATATGAAGGTATGATTTTTATCGTATAAAGAAAATAGTATTGGCAAGTTAAAAATATGATTTTTAACTAGTGTATTGCATGGAAATATTCTTAGACAGATCAAAATACGATTTTTATATAAGTAGAGATGTAGAAATATAATTTTTATATAGAAAGTAGCGTTGTAAAAATATAATTTTTATAACAAAGTAACGATGTAAAAATATGATTTTCATATATAAAACTGAATAATAAAAATGTGATTTTTACTATGAACAGTGTGAAAAAGGGTGCGATGGAACTGACTTAAAGAGAAATGGAATCCAGACCGTTTGGAAATAAAGAACGGTGGAGTGGAACCCAAGGTGAGAACTTCTCACTTTTATTTTATTTTCTAGTTGAAATATATACTAGGATGCAGACGGTGCTTAGCAGCACCCGACACCCGTCGTCCACAGACCATGGACGACTTGTTTCTTTGTTTGATTATGTTGTGAAAGTTGATTTTGTGATGTTGAATGGAATAAAATATTTTATAGTTAAAAATATAATTTTAACGTGTATATAAATTAAATAAATATTCATAAACAAATCAGATGATTTTTTATGTACACACATTTGACTAATATTGTTTGGGACGATAATTTTACACATCACCCAACTGCACAAATAAATATGTGTTTATTGTTTGAAAACCCCACACAGGTATTGGGATGATATTGGACATACACTAATACCAATAATTAGTTGTATGTTGATCGATTGATTGACAAGCTGTTATAAGCGTTGAATATTTATATTTGATGCTTATGCAGTGTAGAATGCACTCTGGATGATGGTTGAATGTGTTTGATTGTTGTTATGTACATGTGTTGTATGAAATCCATATAATCACATTATATGGTAATTGATTGTGTCTGATTCCAGTTCAGAAGAATGAATGTTCTAAAATAACAAATATTTTAAAATTATATTCAGTAAAAGAATCAAGATATGATTTTGATGTCCGATTTGGGATGGACACGAATATATTTCAATATATAAAGTCGTGTCGATTAGATTAACGCCATTTTGACATGAACGATATTTATATCGATTTTATTCATTTTTACAATGAATATCGAAAAGGAATTGATTTCAAAATCTATTGTTTTGAAAATACTATCATTTATATATCGATGATATGGAATATTCAATTTTGATTTGAAATTGAATATGAAGTTGAAATCGTTTTGAAAACGAATTTAAAACGATTTATAAAATACGTTTTAAATGGAAATCGATGAAATATATTACATAAATATATATATATAATATAATGGCCTGAATAGAACGCGCCGCGCTGCGGTAGTTCGCAAATTTTGACCATTGACTTCGAACGGACATTACTGGAGATCCGACCGTCGGTTTCTCCTAAAATCAGAACCATTGGGTTCGTATCGAAAAGAGATTTCTAACGAATATGAGAAATTTGAAATCTAACGGTTGGATTTGGAATTATGTCCAAATCAAATTTGGAAAAGGTCGATGTAAGTGCAGTTCGATGGCCGTTTATGGAAATCGACTGTACGGGCCTTGCTAAAATTATAAAAAATATCAATAATTAATGTAAAATCGTAAGAAAATTAGAAACTGACTGGATATTAGTTAAGTTGAATGGTTTCCTAGGTATTAATCTAATGTTGGTTTCGGCCTTCGGGGTTAACATTTAGGGAATTGTTCTCTTACTAATTTACGATTAGGGACTAATGGAATGTGAATTGGGTTTGTTGTGAACTGTGTTTTAGCAACATTCATTCTTTAACCCGATTTACATTGAAATAGGATTTGAAATTTATAAATCTTTTATTAAGATTTAAAGGAGATTTTCCAAAGTAAAGTTTTCCAATTTATCATATTAAATTAGAATTGAATGGAATTCGATTTGGTAATAATCAAAGTAAGCTTCTATAGAGGATGACGGTTAATATATATATGGAATTTAAAAGGCCTTAGCGTTATTCCATTTATATTATCGGTTGGATATGGAAGTTTATATCGATTATACATATCTATTTGTTTTCCATGAAGATTCCATTGTTAATGGAATGTAATTTTGGGTTGTCGTGAATGGTATCTTTAATAATACTATTCTTAGACCCAATAGAGTATAGAAAATTAGAAGCTAACTGAAGATTAGTTAAGTTGAATGGTTTCCTGGGTATTGATCTGATGTTGGTTTCGTCCTTCGGGGTTAATACTTAGGGAAGTTGTTCAATTGCTAATTTACGGTTAAAGGCTGATGGAATGGAATGTGATTTTGGGTTTATCGTGAACCATGTTTTGAATGACATTGGTTCTTTAAACCAGTTAAAGACAGGATATGATTTCCCAAGTTAAACAATCATTAATATTGATTTTTGGGAAGATTAAAACCAAGTGGAGTTTCAATGCATCTTTAAATAGATTGAATTGATATCCAAAGGAAGATTAAAGAATAAATTTAAAGAATTTATTTTCGATAAAATTAATGGGAACCTTTCCCAAAGTATAAGAATATTTGAATAAAGTAATATTCTGGATTGGAATGAGGCGTATGTTGTGTTTTTATAGCACTTGTTTATTATACACGCGAGTTATTCAGAAAGACCAGGTATATCCCATTCTGAATAGCTGATTCAATGATATGTCGAGGATGAAGACGGTGGTTGAAGACCGGAGGTCTTCACATCGTTTGGATGATTACTGATGTCTTGATTGGGCTGTACACCCAAGGCGAAGTAATAAGTGGTGATCGTCCAGACGTACTTGGAGATCGACGGATAGGCGAGGGCCTCTCCCTTGTATTGGACATATGGGGGAGGAATAAGGTGCCTCCGGTTTCTTTCAGACCTAGAACGAACTTGTAAATGGATGTGTGTCGGACATCGGATTTCATTCTGTGTGATTGACAAACATCGGTTGCATAGCGTGAATTGCATGTGTGGCATGCTGAGATGCAAATGATCAAGGTTTTTGTTGAAAAGCAGGGTCTTATGGTTGATGATCAAAGAATGGCTTTAGATAGCGTAGCTTTGTGTAGCGTTAATTCGTGAGCCTCACACCCCGGTGTGAACCAAAAACGGGAGAGGACATCAGGGAGGGCATGCGTTTCTTTCTGACTAGCAGTGGTGTCAGCTTTTTACTAGCCCTGGCATTTGACTTATGTGGATGATGGATTGCGAGGCGCCTCGGTTATATCGGTCGATCCGGGGCCGATGGAGTCATTTGGTTCATTTACGTCCCATAGGGCGGGGAAACGCAGTGTTCAGGCATTTTAATCCACATCGAGTGGACCGGCCCTGATGATCCAAGGGATGATGCATTCTGTTCTTGAGGCTTGGGCTAGACAGTTTCGAAGCGGTAAGGACGATCCCTTGCCTTGGTTCACAGATGGAAATCCAACTTCCAATATGACATTTTGCGGTTTTGATTGTAAACCTATATATGGCGACATAGTGGTATGAGGCACTTATGTCGTCTATAATTGATACCTATGATTGAAATTGTTTTAACACTATACAGTTATAGTAATAATAAAACATGAAGTTTTACGTACCAAGCATTTTTGGCTATTATAAGGTAAAAACTCTATCCTTCGGCTTGCGTTGCATTGTGTGATGGGACCTGAGTCTTATAATAGCTTCATTGTTCATTATTTAGCATTGTGCTGTTGTTTTTATGCACTGGTATTCTTGGGGACAAACCCGTTCCGTGTTATATGACGTGGTCCCTTGATATACCTAACTTTAAAATCAGATTAGTAACTGTTTTAGTTCTCACACCAGTCATATGACTGACCTGGAGTTTATTGTTTTAAAATAAACTCTAGGTGCCCTAATTTTCCATATGGGCAGCTAGTAGTTTTGGTTTTGCAGATTTATATTCACAGGATCCTGGTTTACAACTGGAATGATATTCGGAAAGCTCTGTATCCGTATATTCTTTTCAGTTGTGTTTTGTATTATTTTCCGCTGCATTGTCATTTGTAAATCTCTGATATTTAGTAAATGTGTAATATTTATTCATACTCTGTATATTCTTGTATTCTGATGAAATTGTTGTAATAAGCAATGAAATGTTCTTCTGTTTATGTTCCGATTCGTCGTATTCTCAAAAGCAATCCGTGCTTTCCCTCATGGGGAAGTTTAGGGTCGTTACATTTTGGTATCTGAGCTCTGGTTTACAGAGCTCGAGAACCAGGCACATTAGAATCAAACGAAAGAATTCATCAGAGATTGGATTTGTAAAATCCAATGAGAATGATTTGTTAGAGATGGGATCAGTAGTATCCTAGAACGAGTGCGAAGAGTGTATTTTAAATAAAAATGAAAACAAATTTTTGTTTTGAAAATTTAAATCGTATTATACGTATTTGAATATTTATTTGTATTGAATTTGGGCAATCCAATATATAAAGATTTTGCATATACGCCTTGCAAACGTGTATTCGAAGTTTTAATATACTGGATAGATATAGAATCACAATCTAGTCGCCCGGAGATGAAACTATTGATGACTATATAGCACCAGTAGTTTGTGTTTGAGTTTCGAAGGTGTGATATTTATATATTACCGTTTGACTGGTGTGAGAACCAAAATATTGCTAGAATACACTGTTATGAATTGGCCTCAAAAACATGATTTTCTATATATGTATCAAAATTATGAATTTGAAACATTAATTCACTAATTGATTGATGGTTGTATTGTATGATCATTTACTGTCTAATAAAACCATTATGTGAAAGAACGGTAAATTTAGCCAAATGGTATCAAATATTGAACTGTATTGAAAATTGTTTGAAATTGCATGCATATACATGTGTATCCATTGAACAGGTCATTGCAAAGAGGTTAGAGCACAAGAATAAAATTGTTTTCCCGACAAATAGGTACATGTTTACTAATTTCTTGGGTTTGGATGAATATACGAGCCGATTGGCTAGCCGCTTGGCTGTTTCTTTTTCTTTTTGGATGGGAGAGGACTGTATGGTGATTTCGGGATTTTCCCGGTGCTCCCGTATAGAGGAGGTCATGGCGAAATTTTTCGAAAATTTAGGGTGTTAGCCAAATTTTTGAAAATATGAAAAGTTCTTAGAAACTGAAAAGTTGAAGAACTTAAGCTATAATGAAAATAATGAAAGTGGAGTTGATTTGTAAAACAACTTTCAGCTCCGTTCCTTTTCGAGGACGAAAAGATTTTAAGTGGGGGAGATTGTAATAACCCGGAAAATTCGAGCCAATTTGAAATTTTTATTTTGGCAATTTTAATGAATTTTTAGTATTTAAAATGAATTATTTTAAATAAAAACGACGAGAAATTTATTTTGAATAGAGTTAGATCGTATATATTTTTTTGAATCGACGGTAGAACATAAAATTTTATTTTTAATCATAAAAGGAATTGAAAATGGCGCGGTAGTTTGAAAATTCAATTTCAAATTTCAAATGAATGTATAGGATTCAAAATAAACCGGATTTTGGCGAAACCAAAAATATTAGAATCTAATTGAAAATATCTTTCCAATGAATCCAAAAAATTGAAATTTCATAGCGGGAATAAAAAGTTATGCCTAGTTGAAATTTCTGAATAGTCGCTTTGAAAAATATAGCCCTTAAAAATGGAAATTTTGCAGACGACCTCCGTTTTTTGACGAAACCACTTTTGTTGGACCCATAGTGTCAAATTATTGCTAAGTTCCAAAATTCATAATTTTTCGAATCAATATGTGAGCGTGGCGAAGTAAAACGTGTTTTAACAATTTCAGTCAATTTGGATCGACCAGAAAATGGCCATTTTTCAAACGGTCCCCAAATTTGACGAAATTAGTTTTGTTAGAACCGTATCGTCAATACGAAGCTAGAAAATATTTTTTTTGCAATTTTTAGAGTTCGTATGTGGCCCCGGTAAATTTAAATGTGCATTCAAATGCAATATATAAATTTATATTTTGATTTTGACGAAAACTGATTGAAACAGCTGATGAAACATATCCCATTGTGTTCGGAATGGGGGTAATTAACTATGGGTGATAGTGGTTGGGTCTCATTTGGAGTTCGAAATAAAAAAATTACTTTTTGAAATCAAATGGAGAAAATAAAATAAATAAATTAATATAAATTTTCACTTAACCCCCTCCCTTATTTTCTTCCCCGTAAGTGTTTTAAAACAAAAAAGGAGATCGATTGAGGGGGGGGGGAGAGGAAGCCGCCGCCCATCAAGCCTCCGCCGTCCCACGACGGCCGCTGCCTTCTTCGGCAACACCCCCTTCTCTTGCGCCTCGCCTTCTCGTCTCCCTCCTCCACAATTCGAAAGCCCTAACACCAACGCTCCACAAAACAGCACCGCGAGCACCTCCATCCCCCTCCGCCGCCGATGATCAGGGCGACACACCCCCGCCACCTTCTCCGACTCCAACAACCCCTCCTCCGACCACCAAACAAAAAAAAATAGTAAGTTTTGCTACTTTATTCTTTTTTTATCTTAGCTTATTTATGTAATTTTTTTATGAAATGTCTAAAACTAAAAGATAGGATTTATAAAATAAAAATTTAGGATTTTTATTAAATAAAGATTTGATTTCTTTTATATACACATAAAGATTTAATTTTTAAAGGTATAAAGAAATGATTTTTTATCGCTATAAAGAAATGATTTTTATCACTATCAAGGTATGATTTTTATCATATAAAGAAAATAGTATTGGCAAGTTAAAAATATGATTTTTAACTAGTGTATGGCATGGAAATATTCTTAGACAGATCTAAATACGATTTTTATATAAGTAGAGATATAAAAATATAATTTTTATATAGAAAGCAACATTGTAAAAGTATAATTTTTATAACGAAGTAACGATGTAAAAATATGATTTTCATATATAAAATTGAATAATAAAAATGTGATTTTTACTATGAACAGCGTGAAAAAGGGTGCGATGAAACTGACTGAAAGCGCAATGGAATCTAGACGGTTCGGAAATAAAGAACGGTGGAGTGGAACCCAAGGTGAAAACTTCTCACTTTTGTTTTATTTTCTAGTTGAAATATATGCTAGGATGCAGACGGTGCTTAGCAGCACCCGACACCTGTCCTCCACAAACCATGGACGACTTGTTTGTTTGTTTGATTGTGTTGTGAAAGTTGATTTTGTGATGTGGAATGGAATAAAATATTTTATAGTTAAAAATATAACTTTAACGTGTATATAAATTAAATAAATATTCATAAACAAATCAAACAATTTGTTTATGTACACACATTTGACTGATATTGATTGGGATGATAAATTTTACACATTGCCTAACTGCACAAATAAATCTGTGTTTGTTGTTTGAAAACCCCACACAGGTATTGGGATGATATTAGGCATACACTAATCCCAATAATTAGTTGTATGTCGATTGATTGATCGAAAAGCTGTTATAAGCGTTGAATATTTATATTTGACGCTTATACAGTGTAGAATGCACTTTGGATGATGGTTCAATGTGTTTGATTGTTGTTAAGTACATGTGTTGTATGAAATTCATATAATAACATTATATGGTAATTGATTGTGTCTGATTCCAGTTCAGAAGAATGAATGTTTTAAAATAACGAACATTTTAAAATAATATTCGGTAAAAGAATCAAGATATGATTTTGATGTCCGATTTGGGATGGACACGAATATATTTCAATATATAAAGCCGTGTCGATTAGATTAATGACATTTTGACATGAACGATATTTATATTGATTTTATTCATTTTTACAATGAATACCGAAAAGGAATTGATTTCAAAATCTTATGTTTTGAAAATACTATCATTTATATATCGATGATATGGAATATTCAATTTTGATTTGAAATTGAATATGAAGTTGAAATCGTTTTGAAAACGATTTATAAAATACGTTTTAAATGGAAATCGATGAAATATATATATTATATTATATATATAATATAATGGCCTAAACAGAACGCGCTGCGGCAATTCGCGAATTTCGACCATTGACTTCGAACGAACATTACGGGAGATCCGACCGTCGGATTCTCCTAAAATCGGAACCGTTGGGTTCGTATCGAAAAGAGCTTTCTAAAAATATGAGAAATTTGAAATCTAACAAATGGATTTGGAATTATGTCCAAATCAAATTTGGAAAAGGTCGATGTAAGTGCAGTTCAATGGCCGTTTATGGAAATCGACTGTATGGGCCTTTCTAAAATTATTAAAAATATCAATAATTAATGTAAAATCATAAGAAAATTAGAAACTGACTGCAGAATAGTTAAGTTGAATAGTTTCCTAGGTATTGATCTGATGTTGGTTTCGGCCTTCGGGGTTAACACTTAGGGTATTGTTCTCTTACTAATTTACGGTTAGGGACTGATGGAATGTGAATTGGGTTTGTTGTGAACTGTGTTTTAGCGACATTCGTTCTTTAATCCGATTTACAGTGAAATGGGATTTGGAATTTATAAATCTTTTATTAAGATTTAAAGGAGATTTTCCAAAGTAAAGTTTTCCAATTTAACGTATTAAATTGGAATTGAATGGAATTCGATTTGGTAATAAACGGAGTAAGCATCTGTAGAGGAAGACAGTTAATATATAAGGAATTTAAAAGGCCTTGTCGTTATTCCATTTATATTATCGGTTGGATATGGAAGTTTATATCGATTATATATATCGATTTGTTTTCCATGAAGATTCCATTGTTAATGGAATGTGATTTTGGGTTGTTGTAACACCCCACATCCATTAAGGTCACTCACAAAGGGAATGCCTTAACATCGGTGGAGAGTTATAGGTAAAAGATATAGATAAATTACAAGACAAACAAAATTAAAATAGTGGAAAATAGAACTTTACTTTATTGATCAAATAGTTTGTACAACAATTATTTTCCAATACCAGAATATCTGTCTTACAAAATAAAGAAGCATAAAATAACATTTATATTCCCAAATGTAGCGTGAGCCAGCCATAGCAATGGATAAGAGAAACCAAGCAGAACTTCGACTAATCTTCAGCTTGGAAAGCAAACTGGGCTAAGTAGTAATATTACCTCCCTGCGAACCTAGAGGGCGGGGGGGGGGGGGGGAACGGAAGACAAGAAAGCGAAAGAAAACAGAGTCAGACATAAAGTGTGGTAAGTTCAGTAACTTTCAGCATGTGAACAGGTAAAAAAACAACATGGTATGAATTAACTGAATACAAGACTACACCATGATGACGGGAATCATAAGGTTAGCACAAGATATGATAAGGTAAGATAAACTGAATGCACTTCTATACTTTCTCTGCTTCGCCACTACCTTGTTATTCTAATTTCTATATCCCTGCACCACCTAACTAGTAATCTATATAAACTGATAAGAATAGATACGTGATCCCAATCCCTGCAATTGTGGTTGTTTCAGGTATACATCTATTACTTGTTACCTAGGTCTAACCTAGGGTTTCTATCGAGCGCATTCTAGATCCAACCAGGGTTTTCGCTACCCAGGGCTACTGGGGTTTATGCTACCTATTGAACGTTTCTCGGATTTTAGTTTTTACGCGACCTAGGTCCAACTAGGGATTATGCTACCTATCGAACGACGCCCCTAATCGAGGACACACTAACCAGAGTGGTATATGTTCCTAAACTTTCCCCACGTATGTGTCGTGGATCGTTATCGCTGTCTAGATGCACATGTCATCTATATGTGCGACCCAAGTCTCGTGGCAGGGCAAATCAAGAAACACGGAACTCGGTCGGGAGCTTTCAGATATCTGCCGATGCAGATGCTAAGGTCTGTTTTTCCAGTGGCTATGGTCCTACCTGACCCCTCCCTCAACTAATGAAAGGCACACCTTGAAAAATGAGAACTATACGCAGGCTCTCTATGCCCCACTAACCTATGGCCATCCGCACCCATAACTAGATAGCAAGTATATGGTCTTTTGGAGTTCTCCGCCTTTCCGCTTCACGTATCTCGATTGACTCAAGATGGTAGGTAGACGACGAGTTGCTATCACATGGCTACTGGTCTCGCCGAATCACGCTGGTCCATCCTAGTCTTTAGGTTGCCTCATATTGCAACCAAGGCATACACTTGGTTCTTCTAACGCAGACCTTAACCTCTGTGAGCCCAGGCGGATTATCTGCAACCTCACAGAGGGATACCAAGAGTACCCTCACGTCCCCCCGAAGCCGCGTGCTTCGTAACCCAGTTTGTTGGATCATTCTTTAAGACCAGATGGACGTTTTCTCCTTCTCGGATTCTACTAAGGTTTACTGCTTAGTTCCCTTAACTAAGGTTTACTACTTAGTTTCCTGAACTGTCGTTTTCTTAACTAAGGTTTACAACTTAGTCCTCTTAACTAAGGTTTACTACTTAGTTCTCTTTCTCGTCAAGTTGGATTGGTTAAGTGTCATCAGTCAATTCAAGTTAACTTAACCCATTCATTTGTCATGTTAAACTGGTTAAGTGTTATCATTTGTTCATGTTGACTTAACCCTACCACAAATCAAGTTATATTGGTTAAGTATTTCTTATTACTTAACCCCACCCCTTCATCTTGTATTGGTTAAGTGTTTCTTTTAACTTAACCCTGCCCATCTATTTAGCTAACAGGTTATAACGGTTAAGTGTTCTCTTAGTTAACTTAACCCTAACATCTGTTTAATTCACATGTTCTAATGGTTAAGTATTGTCCCTTCATGTTTTAACTTAACCTTGTTCATTTGTCACACTATGATGGCTAAGTGTTCTAAGTTTACTTAACTCCACCTTCTAGTCTAGTTAACATGTTAAATTGGCTAAGTGTATTTTACTTAACCCCAACTTCTAGTCTAGTTAACATGTTATAACGGCTAAACCTTTTCTTAACCTCACCCACTTGTCTAGTCAACATGTTACAACGGTTATTTAACCCATACAAGTCTTGTCTTGTTAACATGTTAAGTTGGTTAAGTGTTCCTATGGACTTAACCCTCCCATTCTAGCTTAACTATTTCTTAGCTTTAAATTATTCTTTAAAGCGCCGACCACTCACATTAGACAGATATTGTTGCGGTCACTGGATGTGCCGGTCGGTTCCGGGCAGATTTACACCGCAACTCAGTCTAACCTCGGGTCCTTTTGGGCTCAATGCTCTAACCACCCACATTAGATAGGTATTGTTACGATTGCTGGATTTTCCGGGCGGTTCCGAGCAGTCTTATACCGTAACTCAATCTAACCTCGGGTTAGGCATATTCGTCTTTCCCTAGATTTACATATTTATCCCTTTTTGTCTATATGTAAATTGCTAACAACCCTTTTTAAACAAATTTGGCCTATATCATATTTATTTGTCATGCCCACTAACATACCTATATTCTAGGACCAAATCTTGATTTACTTATCAATTTACCCAACTTGCAGTTTATGCCAAATTAGATCAGTTCATGTCAAAACTAGATTTAATATTCTGGTTTATAGTTTATATCCAAACTTGGCTTACATGCCAATTACATACTTTTGCTATCAATTAACAATTTACCATTTTACGCCCAAGTCTAATATGCATGTAATATTTACTATTATAGCCAATTCAGATTATGCTAACATATTTGTTATGCCAAATCATCCTAATTAAGCTACGCCCAAATTCCCCCGCCGTAGTCGTATGTATAACATGATTTCACAAGTTTCTAGTTACTAATGAAATGAAACTAACAAAAGGAACAGGGGATAAGCACGAGAATTTGACATAAGAGAATAGGCATGAAAAAGCGAACCAAAATACACAAATACAAAGATAATTGATCCAGTGGGTTTGGTGTACATAATAGAGAACCGGAATAAACTAAGCAAATTACACCCTAAGTATGAGATCCAACAAAATCAAGGGAGACATAGGTGATTTGATCCAACGTAATGCCAGTTCGGTATACAATCATAATGTTATGGGCATAAGCAACTAACCATAATAGTCATAGGCAATTAACCACAATAGTCCTAGGCAATCAACCACAATAGTCATAATCATAGTCTCATAGTTATGAATCATAGGCTATTAACCACAATAGTCATAGATAATTAACCCAAATAGTACTAGACAATTATCCTAAATAGTCATAGGCACTTAACTGTAATAATTTCAAAGTCATAGTCATAGACAATAGTTTTATGTTCATAATCATAACCAAAATCTCATAGTCATGAATCATGGTCGTTGGCAATGGTCTTATGTTCATAGTCATAGGCATAGTCTTATGTTCATAGTCATAGGCATAGTCTTATGCAAAAAGTCCCATAATCATAGTCATTGACAATTAGCCACAATAAGTTCTAGGCCATAATCGAGAATCAGATCCAAAGGCATATACAAGCACCAATTTAAACAAAAGGATTAGGCATATTCTCATATCCATTTAACTACATGTCACAAATAGATCTAGGCGTTCAAATCTAAAAAGTAACTGACTTACATTGATCGGTTTTAGAAATGGATAATAAGATAATGTTGAGGTGATTTGCTATGATTCGCGCGACGTTGCTCGAAGCCGTTGAATCAGCCTTTGCTTCCCTTCTTGAAGCTTTAACTTTATTTGAATCTCCAATATGCAATTCCTAGCCGTAGTCCTCAATAATAATCTTCGTGTTTTATTTTAATTTAATTTAAAAGAAGCCATGTCCATCAAGAATTTGTGCAGCATAAGGTTAGAGAAGAATGGTGTAAAGAGAATGAGGCTAGGAGGCTGTTTATATAGGATTAGGCGGACGAATCTAGACTGAAAACGAGGCCAGATACATCAGAATGAACCCAGGCTTAAAACTGGGCTTCAGCACCAGGACGACCCCCAGGTCGACCTGGTCCCTGGGAGGTCGACCATAGTGTCGACCCCCAGGTCGACCTGGTCCTGGGCAGGAAAATAATTCCCGCCCAGTCTGCGCTGGGGTTTGAATTCGAACTTCGAATTCGAGTTGTTGTGCTGTTCTGAAAATCCTTGAAACTTCGGAGGGTCATATCTCCCTTATACGGACTCCGTTTCTCGAAAACTCGGACTCGTTTCAAAGAAGAATTTCGAGACGAACGCAATGGCGCAACCCGTTTCCCTTGATTCTTATTTTAAAATTTAATTATACTTTAATTTGTGAAACTTAATGTTACAGAATTACGGGGTGTCACATTCTCCCCCTCTTAAAAGGATTTCATCCCCGAAATCTTCAAGTTAGGAAGAATGTATCCTACCATCCAATCACCCATCTACTCAACCATTCAATCAAAGGCATTCATTGTCCTTAAAAATATTTCTAATGCTTTTATGTTCATACACATAGTGTGTGTATATGTCTTTATCTAATGCAAAATCAGGCGGTCTACTGATTCAGTTGACCTCCTTAATGCGAATTATGTCAGTGCCATGCGTCCAATCATGTAACACCCCGTGTATTTTATAACAGTGAGATTCACAAATTAAAGTATAACTAATTTCAAATCAAAGAATTAAGGGAAACGGGATACGCCATTGCATTCGTCTCGGAATTCTTCTTGAGATAGAGTCCGAGTTTGCGTAAAACGGATATCGTATGAAGAAGATATGGACGAACGAAATTTGGCGAAAAACCAGAAAACGGGTCAGAATGCACTGGCGCACTTGGGAAGTGCGCCAGTACATTTTTAGCCTGGCGCACCTGCCAAGTGCGCCCAGGTCAAAATGACCTATTGGGCAGGTCTTGGCTGGCCTGGTCTATGTTTGGTCGATTTTCTGAGCCTTGCCTTGTCACTTGGGCTAGGTGTCAGCTCCTGGTTGGTCTCCCCATCAAACGAACGACTATTATTGAACCAAGCTTCATCGACGGTCTAAATCAACTCACAAACTCTATAAAAAGGACCTAAGACTAACCCTAATTCACACAAACTAAAATGGAGATGAGACCGTCATGCTGCTGAGGAGAGACTAAGGATAGCCGCCAGAAATAGAGAGACAATTAGGAGATAAATCAAAAGCTTAAAGCAATGTTAACTGAATCAAACAATGCCTACAACAAAGGATAACATCTCCAAATTCAGAATTCAGATTCCTGAATTGAAGATTCGTCATACGTTGTAAGTAGAGTGCTATTCCGATGTGAATTAAATAATTGTGTTGATTTGTGTAAAGTAAGAAATGGAATTGTGGCGATTATAATCTATATTTGTATGTTGCTTTGATGCTAAACGATTTGGGAATGTTGTGGTATACGATTTGATATTCGCAAGCATATGATTCATATTGAAAACTACATGTTTGTGGTAGTTATTTACAACACCCAATTGATAATTGCAAGTATATGATTCATGTTGAAAGTAACAACTATATGTTGTAATAGTTTATTTGAGATTCATGCAAGTATATGATTTACTGCTATGCCAACATGACGTATAATTTTATGGTCATCTTTAGTGTAATTTGATCCATTTGACTATTATGATTCGTACGAAGTTATGTTGGAATTGGCATCATAGCTCAAGTATAAAAATCATGCTTTTGTGATAGTGAAAAAAGCAAGCATCTTTGTGAACTTGTATTAATTTTATGAACATGACTAAACTACGTTTGTTATTATGCCTAGTTGAAAACATGTTTTTAGGTTTATGTTGTTATCATAATCATATGATAATATATGTGACACATAAGTTACATTAGAATTACACTAGAATTACATTCCACTTGCAAGTTTACATAGATAGAATAAAAACCATGATCTAATTATTGTTTATACCATGATTATATGAATAGAAGGATTCATGTTCAATTATGTTTATGCCATGATTATATGATTAGAATGATTCATGTTTAAGTATTGTTATGCCATAATCATATGAATAAATGATTCATGTTTAAGTATTGTTATGCCATAATCATATGAATAAATGATTCATGTTTAAGTATTGTTATGCCATAATCATATGAATAAATGATTCATGTTTAAGTATTGTCTATGCATTAACCATATGAATAGAATGATTCATGATTAAGTATTGTTTATGCCATAATCATATGAATAGAATGATTCATGTTTAAGTGTTTCCTTTCCCATAATTATATGAATAGGATGATTCATGTTTAAGTATTGTTTATGATATGATTATATGGATAAAATGATTCATGTTATGCCATGATTATATGATGTTAAAATTGCAAGTTCACATGTGCCTACTTTATGTTAATTGAATCATTCGTTGCAAGTTCATGCGTTCACACTCCAGTTTTTCAGTTACCTTATAAACACCATGTTATAAGCCTCCCCTTTTCATTTGGCTAAATTGGGTTTAAGTATTAAACCCAACACACCTTACATTGGAGCGAACGTGTAAAACGGGGGTAATGACGTTTGGGCTAAAATATAGAACATATGTGTTGGCATGTTTGACGCATGCCAACAACCTTGAAAAAAAAATTAAGTGGCATAAATAAATTTTAACCAATAAAGATGAATTTGAATAATGGGCCGCAAATATTTACATACAAAAAGAAAAGAGACAAAATATGTAAATGTAGAAAATACGATGTGTTTAACCCGAGGTTGGATTGAGTTGTGATGTAAACCTGCCCGGAACCGCCCGGCTGTCCAGTAGTCACAACAATACCTATCCAATGTGGGTGGTTAAACACGGAGACCATTAAGGACCCGAGGTTAGACTGAGTTGTGGCGTAAGACTGCCCGGACCCAACAGGCAACAGGCAGCCACAATAATACCTGTCTAATGTGAGAGGTCGAGGCTTTAATAAGACAATTAAGGCTGAGTCGGGATGGATAGGATTAAGTAAATTATATTAATACTTAATCAAAATGGAACATGCTAAACTAAAACAGACGGATTGGGGGTTAGGTTTATAAAACACTTAACCAACTTAGCATGTTGGCTAGAAATAGAAAACCTAGTAGCGGGGGACCCTTTTCAGCAGTAACCCAACAAGGTGTATCAGGATACCCTGAACTAGGCAGGGTGGGGCACGATTACTGGGCTGACTGTAAGAGGTCAAATCGACAGCGGTGGTGCAACAGTGTAGGTCCTAACGGGGTGCGGGCATGCACACACACCGGCGCAGAAAAATAAGGCACTGGGCACCAGTAGCATACCTGTGCATTCTAGAATTGTGTCGGGCCGCCACCATGGGACTTGATACACCCCATGGTGGGACCAGCATAGGTAACTACAACATCGGGGGCCGTAAGACACATGTAACTATGCGAGTAGGAGCCGATCATCATAAAATGGATCACTTCACCCTGATTATGGGGTGCCTGTTGGGAACTAGTTTATATGGGTACAGAGATTAATATGGGGTACGATAGTATATTCAACCCTAGACAACTTAACTTAGTTTATGGTGCCTTCCCATTTCCAGTTTATACTTATCATACCCAGTTCTTTGTTCATAGACTGAATAGTCCTAGACTTACTCAGGCTTTATGTCTGACTCTACTTTTCTTTCGTCTTCTTTTCTTCCGTTCCCCCTAGGTCCACAAGGAGGGAATACCGTAGCTTGACCAACCTTCATATCCAGCTTCAAGAAAAAGAATGTATTGCTTGGATCTTTTCCGTTTTGGGCTATGGCTTTGGACAGCAATTATAGGACTTTTGCAGTTTATTTATGTTTTCTTTATGCTTCTTTAAATAACGTAATCAAGACAGTTATGAAGATGTTATGTTTTTGGAAGTATTGTAAGACAATTATGGTATAGTTGGTGTAACACGTATTTTAATGAAATAAAAGTTGTTGTTGTTTTCCGCTATTCAAAAATATGTGTTCTTATATCTGTCTTGTATATCTGTGACTTATACTTATAAACCTCCACCAAAATTAGGGCATTCCCTTTGAGAGTGACCCTAACGGAGGTTGGGTGTTTCACTTGGTATCAGATCATAGGTTTACCAGATAAGATAAAAAGTTTTGAAAGTTTATTTTCAAAAGAAAATTTAAAGAAGCATTTTTAAAAGATAAAATATCATTTTATTTTAAAAAAGGCAAAGTCCCCCAAAGCCATAGGTACTATCTCTTATCCTTCGTTTTGAATCTATCCTTTCTGTTTCAGCATGTCTGGAGATCTTACTCCCCAGCTGCTGACGCTTTCACTCCTCCTCCTCCACGTGAACCAGCAAGCGGAAGAGTCCCAGAGTAGGAAGACGAATAATAGTCAAACAAGAAAGAATCGTAACAGTAATAACAAGAAACGAGAAAAAAGGAAATGCAATTTTTGTGGTACGGAAGGGCACATAGCCAAGGATTGTAGAAAGAGGAAAAGAAAGCAAGGAGAATGTTTTCATTGTGGGAGACTGGACACATCAGCAAAGACTGCCCTGAGAAGACAGACTTTAAGAAGGGCGGGAAAGACAACAAGTCCCAAGAGAAGAGGAAGTGTAAATTCTATGGCAAAGTGGGGCACTTAGTGAAAGATTGCCGGAAAAAGAAGGCCAAGATGAATGGCAGGTGCTTTTCTTGCGGTGAGACAGGCCACATGGCTAAGGACTGCACAAAGAAACGAGGGCAGGGGCAGAGGGCTGGATCCACCACAGGGGCACAGGTTCATGTGCTAGAGGCGCCACCTCTGCAACAACGAGGTATAAATACTTCTGTAGAAAGTGTAGTTTATCTTTATGATCACCCCGTTTGCACTTTATTTGATTCTGGCGCATCACACTCCTTTATCTCATCTGCTTTAGTAGAATCTCTGCACCTAAAAACTAGTATGGTAGAGGACCCCTTAATTGTTTCAAAACCCAATTGGGGGCCTAGCTCATTTGTCTATGATCCGTGTGGGATTGAAAATTTCTATTCTAAGCGTAGGGTTTAAATGTAGTGCCTTTGTTTCGGGCCATTGGTTGATTCTAGCGATGGAGTGGTTATCCAGTAAGGGTGACCATCTCGGTTTCGAAAAGAGGGTAGTTAGACTCTTGACTTGCCTCGGTAATACCCTCGAAGTCGCAGGTAACCTTTAGGGTTCTATCATGATTTGTTTCCTAGAATCTCTTGACATATTTATTGGTAATTTTTAATCCGATCGAGTAGTGTTCACCACTAAGGCAGAAGGTTCATTTCGCTTATGCATGAGTTGTGGAGAATCACCTTAGTAAGTACATTTGGAAATATGGTTGGCATTTATTTCCAAGAGATAGTTCTTCTACGTGGAATACCTGATAGTAAGTGGACGAGATCCAAGATTCACTAGTGAATTTTGGAGAGCTTGCATGAAACCATGAATACGCCGTTATGTTTGAGCCGAGTATACTAGAAGTAGAGTAAGTGAAAGAGGAACGAGAGGCAACAGTAAAATAGGTTCCAACTCATATTTTGGAAACAAGAATTAAGAAGCTACGAAATTGTGAAGTTAAAGACGGACAAAGCATAATGGAGTTAAGCTCAAGGAAATGCGACTTAGAAGATTGAAGACTAGATTCGTGCATCATATCTCTTCTTAAGAGTATATCCTTGATCCCTCTCTTCCTGTAGAGCTTACTTGCATGCTATCTTTTGTGTATATCCTCTCGGTCCCATTCTCAATCCAATTTCTGTTGCAAACCCCATAGGGAGTATGACTCATCTGTTAGTAACACATGATGGGGCTTGAGGGTGTTCGTTGGTTTGACTAAACTTTTTTGGGTGGTATAGGATACGGGTTGGTCTTAGGAAGGGACTCCCTTGTGACCTAAAAGGAGTACATCATGCTTAGTTTCCTAGAATCATATATAGTGGTTGGGTTGAGTAATTCTTTGGGTGTCAGTCTGATGTTGATTTCGGTCTTCGGGGCTGATGCTTAGAGAGTTCTTCTCTTAATCAATATATATGTGGCATAGATTTCCAGTTTTGACATTGCCTAATGGGCACAAAGTTTTTTACTTGCTTCTATCATTCGACTATGCCTTTAGATAGGAACAATTGGGTGTAAACATGTGTTTGAGACATGTTATGATTGATGGTTGCTAGTGGTTGCAAGTGATTGCTAGTGGTTGCTCGTGGTTGCATATACACACACAATTTAGGTTTTAGATCGGCTCAGTCACTTCATATTGCATATGCATATATGTTTGCATTCGTACATGGTTGAAGTTTAATGTGTTGTCATATGGATGTTGCATTTATATGAATGGTTGAGCACTCATGTAGAATCATGAATAGGAGAATTTGCATACATAATGGATTCATGGTACTTACATAATTTGCATTAAGGAGGTCAACTGAATCAGTAGACCGCCTGATTTTGCATTAGATAAGTACATGTACACACACACTTCGCATACGATCATGAAGCATTAGAAGTCTTTTAAGGACAATGGATGCTCGTGTTTGATGGATGAGTAGATAGATGTTTGGATGTTAGGATGTACATTCTTCCTGAACTTGAAGATTTCAGGGATGAAATCCTTTTAAGTGGGGGAGAATGTAACACCCCGTGTATTTTATAACAGTGAGATTCACAAATTAAATTATAACTAATTTCAAATCAAAGAATTAAGGGAAACGGGATACGCCATTGCGTTCGTCTCAGAATTCTGCTTGAGATAGAGTTCGAGTTTGCGTAAAACGGATATCGTATGAAGAAGATATGGACGAACGAAATTTGGCGAAAAACCAGAAAACGGGTCAGAATGCACTGGCGCACTTGGGAAGTGCGCCAGTACATTTTTAGCCTGGCGCACCTGCCAAGTGCGCCCAGGTCAAAATGACCTGCTGGGCAGGTCTTGGCTGGCCTGGTCTGTGTTTGGTCGATTTTCTGAGCCTTGCCTTGTCACTAGGGCTAGGTGTCAGCTCCTGGTTGGTCTCCCCTTCAAACGAACGGCTATTATTGAACCAAGCTTCATCGACGGCTTAAATCAACTCACAAACTCAATAAAAAGGACCTAAGACTAACCCTAATTCACACAAACTAAAATGGAGATGAGACCGTCATGCTGCTGAGGAGAGACTAAGGATAGCCGCCAGAAATAGAGAGACAATTAGGAGATAAATCAAAAGCTTAAAGCAACGTTAATTGAATCAAACAACGCCTACAACAAAGGATAGCATCTTCAAATTCAGAATTCAGATTCCTGAATTGAAGATTCATCATACGTTGTAAGTAGAGTGCTATTCCGATGTGAATTAAATAATTGTGTTGATTTGTGTAAAGTAAGAAATGGAATTGTGGCGATAATAATCTATATTTGTATGTTGCTTTGATGCTAAACGATTTGGGAATGTTGTGGTATACGATTTGATATTCGCAAGCATATGATTCATATTGAAAACTACATGTTTGTGGTAGTTATTTACAACACCCAATTGATAATTGCAAGTATATGATTCATGTTGAAAGTAACAACTATATGTTGTAATAGTTTATTTGAGATTCATGCAAGTATATGATTTACTGCTATGCCAACATGATGTATAATTTTATGGTCATCTTTAGTGTAATTTGATCCATTTGACTATTATGATTCATATGAAGTTATGTTGGAATTGGCATCATAGCTCAAGTATAAAAATCATGCTTTTGTGATAGTGACAAAAGCAAGCATCTTTGTGAACTTGTATTAATTTTATGAACATGACTAGACTACGTTTGTTATTATGCCTAGTTGAAAACATGTTTTTAGGTTTATGTTGTTATCATAATCATATGATAATATATGTGACACATAAGTTACATTTGAATTACACTAGAATTACATTCCACTTGCAAGTTTACATAGATAGAATAAAAACCATGATCTAAGTACTGTTTATACCATGATTATATGAATAGAATAGATAGAATAAAAACCATGATCTAAGTATTGTTTATACCATGATTATATGAATAGAAGGATTCATGTTCAATTATGTTTATGCCATTATTATATGATTAGAATGATTCATGTTTAAGTATTGTTATGCCATAATCATATGAATAAATGATTCATGTTTAAGTATTGTTATGCCATAATCATATGAATAAATGATTCATGTTTAAGTATTGTTATGCCATAATCATATGAATAAATGATTCATGTTTAAGTATTGTCTATGCATTAACCATATGAATAGAATGATTCATGTTTATGTATTGTTTATGCCATAATCATATGAATAGAATGATTCATGTTTAATTGGTTCCTATCCCATTATTATATGAATAGGATGATTCATGTTTAAGTATTGTTTATGCTATGATTATATGGATAAAATGATTCATGTTATGCCATGATTATATGATGTTAAAATTGCAAGTTCACATGTGCCTACTTTATGTTAATTGAATCGTTCGTTGCAAGTTCATGCGTTCACACTCCCCTTTTTCAGTTACCTTATAAACACCATGTTATAAGCCTCCCCTTTTCATTTGGCTAAATTGGGTTTAAGTATTAAACCCAACACACCTTACATTGGAGCGAACGTGTAAAACGGTGGTAATGACGTTTGGGCTAAAATATAGAACATATGTGTTGGCATGTTTGACGCATGCCAACAATCTTGAAAAAACAATTAAGTGGCATAAATAAATTTTAACCAATAAAGATGAATTTGAATAATGGGCCGCAAATATTTACATATAAAAAGAAAAGAGACAAAATATGTAAATGTAGAAAATACGATGTGTTTAACCCGAGGTTGGATTGAGTTGTGATGTAAACCTGCCCGGAACCGCCCGGCTGTCCAGTAGTCACAACAATACCTATCCAATGTGGGTGGTTAAACACGGAGCCCAATAAGGACCCGAGGTTAGACTGAGTTGTGGCGTAAGACTGCCCGGACCCAACCGGCAACAGGCAGCCACAACAATACCTGTCTAATGTGAGAGGTCGAGGCTTTAATAAGACAATTAAGGCCGAGTCAGGATGGATAGGATTAAGTAAATTATATTAATACTTAATCAAAATGGAACATGCTAAACTAAAACAGACTGATTGGGGGTTAGGTTTATAAAACACTTAACCAACTTAGCATGTTGGCTAGAAATAGAAAACCTAGTAGCGGGGGACCCTTTTCAGCAGTAACCCTACAAGGTGTATCAGGATACCCTGAACTAGGCAGGGTGGGGCACGATTACTGGGCTGACTGTAAGAGGTCAAATCGACGGCGGTGGTGCAGTAGTGTAGGTTCTAACGGGGTGCGGGCGTGCACACACTCTGGCGCAGAAAAATAAGGCACCGGGCACCAGTAGCATACCTGTGCATTCTAGAATTGTGTCGTGCCGCCACCATGGGACTTGATACACCCCATGGTGGGACCAGCATAGGTAACTACAACATCGGGGGCCGTAAGACACATGTAACTATGCGAGTAGGAGCCGATCATCATAAAATGGATCACTTCACCCTGATTATGGGGTGCCTGTTGGGAACTAGTTTATATGTGTACAGAGATTAATATGGGGTACGATAGTATATTCAACCCTAGACAACTTAACTTAGTTTATGGTGCCTTCCCATTTCCAGTTTATACTTATCATACCCAGTTCTTTGTTCATAGACTGAATAGTCCTAGACTTATTCAGGCTTTATGTCTGACTCTACTTTTCTTTCGTCTTCTTTTCTTCCGTTCCCCCCCCCCCTCAGTTCCGTAGGGAATACCGCAGCTTGACCAGCCTTCATATCCAGCTTCAAGAAAAAAAATGTATTGCTTGGATCTTTTCCGTTTTGGACTATGGCTTTGGACAGCAATTATGGGACTTATGCAGTTTATTTATCTTTTCTTTATGCTTCTTTAAATAATGTAATCAAGACAGTTATGAAGATGCTATGTTTTTGGAAGTATTGTAGGACAATTATGGTATGGTTGGTGTAACACGTATTTTAATGAAATAAAAGTTGTTGTTTTCCGCTGTTCAAAAATATGTGTTCTTATATCTGTCTTGTATATCTGTGACTTATACTTATAAACCTCCACCAAAATTAGGGCATTCCCTTTGAGAGTGACCCTAACGGAGGTGGGGTGTTTCAAATCATGTATGCAAGCAACCCTAGTTATGTAAATACTACATGTGTGCATAGCCATTCATCCATATGCAACATCCGTATGATAACATTTCAAGTTAAATCCGTTAACCAAATACATATATGCTAATGCAATATGAAAGTGACTGAGTCATTCTAGCGCCTATGGTGTGTATATGCATCCACGAGAAACCACTTGCAACCATCAATCATAACATGTTTCAAATACACGTTTACATCCATTGGCTTCTACCTAAGGATCGATGATACGTCCTAGAGGATATACCTTAAAAGCTAGAAAGTATGCATAAAATTCCTAGAAAAAAGAAATCAAGGATGTACCCTTAAGAAAAAGGGTATGATGCGTGTATCTAGTCTTCAGTCTTCTAAGTCGCATCTTCTTGAGCTTCACTATTCTGTACCTTATCTAATTAATCTTCACGATTGCGAAGCTTCTTGACCTTCATTTCCAAAACTGTCGTTGATCGGATAACTGGTTTTGCGTTGTCAACTAGATATATGCGAAAGTCTATCTCGCGTTTTAGGGGTAAACTCCTAACCTAATAAAAAAACATCTGCATACTCATGGACTACCCTAACGGATTGCAAATCGTCGGTAAATGCATTAAGCGATTCTAGCTAGCTAAGCCTAACTGATTCTTTACACAGAATCTCGAGGGTATTCCCAAGGCAAGTAAAAAGTCTAGCTACCCTCATTTCAAAATTACTAGCCAACCAACCCATGCCTAGAATCAACTCATAGCCCATGGAACAAAAAAACATAAGCATTACGCTTAAACTCAACACTTAATATAGTTATTCTCAAATCCTTACAAACCAAAGGTAAACGGGCCGAACCATCAATTGGATTTGAGACACTAATGGGATCTTCTACTATACAAGTACTATGGTGCAGAGTGTAACGACCTAGAATTTGGGGCCAATTTAAATTTTTTTATTTTAGAAATTTTAGTGGATTTTAATGTTTAAAATAATCTATTTTAAATAAGAACGACTAAAAATTTACTTTAAAACGAATAAATTTAATTTAATTATAAAAGGAGTTTGAAACAGCGCTGCAGTTTGAAAATTTGAATTTGAACTTTGATTGAGTGTACAGGATTCATTTTAAATCAGAATTGAACGAAACAAGAAATATTTGAATTTGCTTAATAATATCTTTCTAACGAATCTGAAAAATTGAAATTTCACTTTGAAAATAGAAAGTTATGTCCAGTTTAAAATCTGGAAAAGTCGCTGTGGAATTTATATATATTTTAATTAAATATATTGGCCTTGAAAATAGCCATTTTGCAAACGACCTCGGTTTTCGACGAAACCACTTTTGTTTGAACCGGAGTGTCAAATTATTGCTAAGTTTAATTTCCCATAATTTTTCAAATTAATATGTGAGCGTGGCGAAAGGAAATGGGTTTTGACTGTTTCAGTCAAATTTAATCGACTTGAAAATAGACATTTTTCAAACGGTCTCAGAATTCAACGAAATTAGTCTCGTTAGGACCGTATCGTCAAAAGATAACTCGAAATAATTTTTATGGAATTTTTAGAGGTCGTATGTGGCCCCAGTAAATTTAAAAGAACGATCGAATTTAATAATTAAATGATTTATAATTTAATTTAGAGAAAAAAATATCGTTACAGCCGAATTGGGTTACGAAACCTATCCTATTGCGTCCGAAACGGGGGTATTTGCCTACGGGCGACACTCGTTGGGTTTAATTTGGAGTTCAGGACGATACACTAATTATTATGGAATTAAATAAATTAAAATACGCTAAAAATACATGGTATAAATACGGCCAGAAATACTAAACCCTAATACACATAGTGCAGCCGCCTTATTCATGGATGGAGGGCCAGAAAGCTCCAGACTTCTTCCTCTCTTTTCTCCCAATCCACACAGCGAAATTCAAACTTCTACATACCAAATCGAAGAGTAATCCGAGCTCTATAATACCAACGGTTGAGATCAATTCTAGTGCGCTTATTCATGGGGAATCGAGCTTCAAAGGGGCGGCGCTCGTGGCCAATTTCAGGCCATTTCGGTACGGCGAGTTGGGGCCCACGTCTGGAATCGGACGGCGACGCCAAGGGGAGGCCGACGGAGGTCCTTGATCGGAGGCCGATGGCCCTGGGGAGGAGCGGCTATCGGATATTTCTTTGGAGCTTTGGGTTCCTGTAACCGATGGTAGAAGAAGATGACGACCTTAGTTTGATTAAGAAAAATAAAGGTTTTAATAAATAAATAAATTATTTAATTAATCGTTTGTTATTTAAATGACAATATCTCATCATAACGAACACAGAAATCGATGATTTCAGAAGCGTTTGGATCGTGGAATCGAGATTTACGCTATGAAGCTGACTAGAGCTGAAACCGAGCACTTTGAAAATTCAGCCATAAGAATATGAGAAATCTATTTATTTCTTTTTTTTTAAGTAATTAGAAAATAATCCTGATTTTATTATCATCTATTTATAGTTAATTCTCGTCTGTTATTATTCATGAGTTGCACTATGCTGAATGTAAATATAGATCTTTTTGTTTGGTGATGAGATGTAATGATTTATGATGGTTGTGCTTTGTTAATTATTAAAATTAACATTTTTGTGGATTCAAATTTAGATTAAACAAAATTATTATTTCGTTTATTGTACTGTTGAAATTAACATCTCTGTTAATTAAAGGTAGGGTAAACCAAATTATCATTTTGTTCATTAGATTGTTAAAAATTGACATTCCTGTTAATTAGAATAGAATTAAACAAAAAGTATCATTCGGTTTATTAAAATGATTGAAATTAACATTGATGTTAATCAGAAAATTAGATCAACCAAAATTCATATTTTTGGTTATTAAAAAGGATTACATCAAAAATATCACATTTTTGTTTATTAAAAAGAGTAGACAAAAATTCACATTTTTGTTTGTTAAAAATATTTGTTAGAAGCTCACATTTTTGTTTATTCAAAAAGATGAAACAAAAAAAAAATTCACATTTTGTTTACATTAAAAGAATTAGACAAATTTGTCACATTTTGTTTACATAAAAAGGATTAGACAAATAGAAATTTGTTAACATATGAAATATCCTTTTTATGTTATTAGAAAACATAGAAAATGTTAACAGGTAGAATATGCTTTTATGGTTATTAGAATACATGGAAAAATGTAAACACATAAAATATTCTTTTTTGTGTTATTAGAACAATTTTAGCGTAATATTCTTTTTAGAATAAAAATCACATTTTTAGCGTAATATTCTTATCAAAATTAAAGAACATTGTGGCTAGAAAATGTATACTAGAATTAAAAGAACATTTTTCTAGAAAAATCACATTTTTGTAAAAACTTGTTTTGTGAAATAAGAATAACACTTTTGTCAAAACTTGATTTGTGAAAAATAACAACATTTTTGTCAAAACTTGATTAGTGAAAAAGGATTTCATGAAAATGAACATTTTTATATTATAAAGGATTACATAAAAATGAACATGTTTATACATTAAAAAGGATTAGACAAAATCATATTTTTATTTACATTGAAAAGGGTTAGACAAATAGTCATTTTTGTTTACATTGAAAAAGATTAGACAAATAGTCATTTATGTTTACATTAAAAAGATTAGACAAACTAGACATTCTTGTGTAATTTGAAATGACATCAAAATAGTCATCTTTGTTGTAATAAGAATGGCAACCAAAAATATCATTTTTGGTCATTTTAAAAGAGTTTAACCAAAAATATCATTTTTGGTCATTTTAAAAGAGTTTAACCAAAACTATCATTTTTGGTCATTTTAAAGGATTTAACCAAAATGTACATTTTGGTCATTAAGGAGAAAGATTATCTTTTGATCATTAAAAGGATTAAAGAAAAATTTACATTTCTGTTTATTTAAAAGAATTAAACAAAGTTATCATGTTTTGTACACTACAAGGCATTAGACAAAATTATAATTTTTGTCACTTCAAAAGAGACATTTTTGTCATTTTAATAAGGATGAAATAGAAATATTCATTTTGTCATTTAAAAGTGAATGAGACCGAAAATATACAGTTTGGTAAATAAATAAGAGTTAAGATTTTTATTGTCATTTGTTAACAATAAAAAGAATTGAATTAAAAGATTAGATTTTTATTGCCATTTGTTCACAATAAAAAGTATTGAAATGTATGTCTGAATGTTGAAATGTGTGATGTGTTAAATATAATGTTGAGTATATCCAAGTTTGAATATTACACTTCCATTTACAAGTTACCCGACTTATTTATGTGATTGGGACGACCATTTTCACACATCGCCCAAGTGCACAAATAATTCATTATTTGTTTGATGGATGAAACCCCACACGGGTATTGGAATGATATTGGGCACACACTAATCCAAATATTTAGTTATATGTCAATCGATGGATTGACTGTCTGTGATGAGCGTTATTTATTTACTTTGATGCTCACACAATTATAAATTCCACTCTGGTTGTTATTTGGATGTTTGAGAATTATTTATCATGATTGTTGATTACATACAATATATGGTTGTTGATTGAGTCACATTCCAATAAAGAATATTCTAGAAAAAGAATATTTTAGAAAATGTCCTAGAAAAAGAATATTTTAGAAAATGTCCTAGAAAAAGGATATTTTAGAAAATGTCTTAGAAAAAGAATATTTTAGAAAAGATAAAAATATATTTTTATTGAAATGTACTAGTTATTAACTAGAATAAAACATCAAATTTAGATTTAATGAAGTTTTCCAATTTGCTAATATTTAATTGAAGTTAAATTAAATTGGATTTGGGTTTGTCGTGAATGGTGTCTTCAATAACACCTTTTTTAAACCCCGTATGAAAAGAATAATCTTTTATTTAAATTATTAAAGTTTCAGTTATATTTTGAAATTGGAATAAAAAGGAATGTGAGTTGGGTTTATTGTGAACTGTGTTTTTAAGCGACATCAGTTCTTTAACCCAACTGACAGTGAAAATATGATTTGGAATTTATAAATCTTTTATTAAGATTTAAATGGAAATTTTCCAAAATTAAAGTTTTCCAATTTAATATATTAAATTGGTATTGAATGGGAATTCGAATTAATAATAACCGAGATAAGCTTTTGTAAAAGAAGACCGATAATACATATGGAATTTAAAAGGCTTTGCCATTATTCCATTTATATTATTGGTCGGATACAGAGATTTATATCGATTATATATTGAGTCGATTTTATGAAAATTCCATATTTAATGGGAAACGATTTTGGGTTTATCGTGAACGGTGTTTTTCAATGACATTAGTTCTTTAACCCAGTTAAAGATAAGATTTATTTCTTAAAATTAAATAATCATTGAATAATGAATTTTGATATTTAAAACCAAATTGGGTTTTTAATAAATCTTTAAAAGTAAGATTTAAGAATAAATTTAAAGTATTTATCTTTGATAGAATAATACGAATATTTTATTAGAAGAATAATTCTGAATTGGAATGAGGCGTTGGACGTGTTTTATAGCACTTGATTTGTAATTATAAAAAAACACGCGAGTTATTCGGAAAGACCGAGTTTACCCCATTCCGAATAATCACTACGACGATGAAGAGTCGAAGTTGAAGACGGTGATTGAAGACCGACGATCTTCACATCGGATGGATGTGTTGCTACTGAGACCCATGATGGGAGTAGCTACCTTGAAGGGGCTTCAGTGGTAGCCGTCAGGACTATTGTTGATTTTTTTCGGATATGCGAGGACCTCTCAGGTGTCTCCGGTTTCGTTCAGACCCAGAACGGACTTGTAAATGATGCGTTTCTGACATTGGATTTTTTTTCCATGTGAATTAAATCGATTTCTATTAATGTATGTCTGTTTGGTGGTGGAGAATTTATTCTCTACTTAACAACCTGGTATATATTAATAGTGATTGATCGCATGGCGTGAATTGTCAATGTGGCACGCCAAGATGCAAATGATCAAGGCTCTTGTTGAAAAGCAGGGCCTTGTGGGATGATCAAAGTATAGCCTATTACGGCATAGCTTTGTTGAAACGACCCGCAAATCCGTACCCTTTGAGTCGACTAATCATACCACACGTCCAACCCAAATTGCATAGAAATACGAATCATTTTTAGAAAGAAGTTAGAGGATGAGAAATAGAAAGAAAGAAATATTAGAATAGGAGAAAACGAAGATCACAAACTCACAGCGGAACGAATAAAATATATTAGATAATATAACTTTGAAGCACAAATCAGTATTTGTATATATACATACCATTATCAGAGCACAATGATTATCCCTGGAACAGTTATAAACACCTGTTTCCAGATACAACATAGTATACAGCGGAAAATATGATAGTCTATAGC
This sequence comes from Allium sativum, assembly GCA_030737875.1. Taxonomy (NCBI): domain Eukaryota; kingdom Viridiplantae; phylum Streptophyta; class Magnoliopsida; order Asparagales; family Amaryllidaceae; genus Allium; species Allium sativum. The sequence continues at coordinate 786,999,114 of CM060912.1, read as the reverse complement.
TAACTGGTGAAGCCTCCTGCTTCAAGCTCCTCCAAGTGAATCTGAAAAATCCCGACTACTTGACTGCCCGTACAAATTTGGGCACCCAAGAGTTTAGGGAAAACAAACAAAATAAACTCTGGGTCAGTCATGGGACTGGTGTGAGTAAACTCCAACCATTTGTTTAACTTTCAAAATCCTTTCGAAAAGAAATGATAATTGTAAGACCGATCCACACATAAACACGGATGGTTTTTACCTTACGATAACCAAAAATATTTTTTTGATATCAAATCCAGTGATATTATAATAGTGTCTACAACAAATAAATAGAATCTAGCAGAACGCTTGCATCTCACGCTCCATTTATAATATAAAATCGAAAGCCGCAGGGCGCTTATTGGAGATTGGATTCCCAACATGACAAGGTATGGGACTACCTTCCGATAGTGTATCTCTAGAGACGAATACACTGGGTTCAACAAGAACATCTTGTAACCCGGCCCACACATGACCGACCACTCATTTCGCTTGAGTGTATCGAATGTATACCACCGACGGTTGGGATCAGCAACCGCCTCCCGAAAAGGGACAGCATCGATAGATTCAAGAAGCAAAAGGAATTTCTCTAGATAGGTGGTTATACATCCTAATGGGTGCAACCCACATAGCCATGCTGCCTGCCCGATTTTTGTCCAATTCCGGGTTGATGAGGCTTGAGGTTTGAATTATCTTCCAGAACATCTGGCCACCATTCACTTTGAATGCCACATCGTCAGATCCATTGGAAATCACTAATTGATTTCCACAAAAATACTCAGTATATGAGGCTAAAGAAGTTTCCCTTCTATGCCACCAACTTCGTACGTTTGAAGGAATCAACGTACGTAACCCCCTTTGGAAATACTCTGTCAGACACTCGTCCATACAAGTTGTCCTGGGTCTGGACAAACCGAAGGCACTATCCCGTAAACAGGATAGCCCTTGTATAACTCCGTCTTCAATTTTCTTCAGCATAAGTTGCTTCATAACGCTTACGCCAATACGGAGTGGTTTTCAGATATCAAATCTGATCCCGGTCTCTCCATATTGACAAAGGAGGTATATATAAAAATAAAACTTTGATAGTCGGTGATTTAACTATCAAAGAAACATCCATACAATCAACGGTCCTATTTCCAAATGGAAATTCTATCAATCAAGCATCAAACAACACTGGGCCCTTTTTATATTAGTTCTTTATTACATTATCATTTCCAATTCCCATTTTCCACCTTTCGTGTTCTTTCAAAGCTCTATTTTCTCTCTTGATTATTGGGAAACATTTTCAATATATACAATTCCTTTATCGAGAAAATATCTTTTACTCCAGTTAGAAAACATTTCTAAATCCTCTGAATTAACTGATGTTATAAACATCGTTATTATAACTCAAATCATAAATCATTCGTTAACTAACGATATCACTAACCAACCCTTGCTATCGAGCCTTAACCATTCCTCCGTCAATAATGCAGTCAGTCAAGTTGGGGTATAATTACCTCTCAGACCTTAACTGAACGACATTCTTAACTTTGAAATAGTCAGAGCTCACAACTTTAAACCAAACATTGCTTACCACAACAGCGTTAAAACCGCTATCTAGCATTATATAACACTTATCATAACCATAGCATTAAAATTGCTATTAAACCAGTTATTATAACGGCAGCGTTAAAATTGCTATTTAGATTTACCAAGATATTTATTATAACAGCAGCGTCTAAAATTGCTGTATAGACTTACAACATCTATTATAACAACAGCGCTAAAATCACTGTTTAATTTTATAAAAGCATTCCTTACAAAGACAGCATTAAAACCGCTGTTTAAAATTAAAAAAAAAACATTCCTTATAACAACAGCGTTATGATTGCTGTTTTGAATAAAATACCATGTGCGACGCACACGCTTCCGTTGTTCATTTATAAACTCTGTTTATTTTAAACAATTCAAGTTCTCCTTTAAACATATTTATAAACTATACATTCTTCTAACCACTTAATTCGATTTCTATAAATCCCCTTTTTATATACATTTTATTTGCAAAATATTTCCTTGTTTTAAACTATTTATTTTTTTGTTTTAAGCATTTGAAAATCTTTCTTTAAACTTTCCTCTATAATTTGCTAAATTCGGATCCATTTCCAAATATTGGTTTCAAAACCGATACTCACTTTCAAATATACATTCATATTTGAACTCACCTTTTAATTTATCCAATGGTTAACGATCCACTTAATTTATATCTTTATTTATAACATTTTTCTTGGTTTACCCAATGGAATAGGTTTCCATTTGCAAGTCAATGAAAAAGAAATTATTTCTAATTTAGAAATAAACTCTGCTTTTAAATTCTAATTTCCTTTTTCACATTCGATGATATTTTACGGTATCTAAAATACCAGGTTCCTAAGGCCAGGGTAAACCAAACACACAAATTCAACCATGGATAATGTAGCATAACATATATCACCATCAAATAAAACAGTAAATAAAATGTTGAGGGATCCAGTTGGATCCCTCCAACCTGTTTCCCTGCATCCACAGATGTTAGTAACATCAAAAATATCGTATTAATGAAAAAATCAATCAACGATGTGATTATATCAACCAATTTATCAACTATTCAACCAAGCAACCATTTCACATTATAAAATAATTTAAAACTCGTTTATATATATAAATATAAACGAGAGGGAGTTAGTGAGTTTACTCACCTTTGGTTTGCAGTTGACAATTCTGCTTTGTATCCGTTTAAAATCATACAGCGCCTGATTTCATCGTGAATTTCCAGTAGCTCTGGTTTTAGCAATCTCAGTCCCATCACATAGACTTCTTCGTTACGATCCTAACATGACTGATTTCATGTGGTTTCATTCTGCCTAATCATGTTATTAGGTTCTTCTTCTCCTTAGCAAATATGGACTCCAGTAATCCATCCACGCCTATTACTCCGAACGTACCCCATCTGCTAACCCCCTTTTCAGATAAGCCACCTCCAAATTTATATTAAGCTCACGTCTTTTCTGTCAATGACGACTTCTACATCTTCACGCACTCACAACCTGTACTCATCACTCCCATGCCGTAACCTGTGGCTTCCAATATTAGTACCACGCACCTCTAAAGGGACCAAACCTTTCCACTACTGCTCCTGTAAATGAAGAACGCACCTTACATAACTTCCTTAGCCCGTTGTTTAAGTATTCAACTTTACCAATAAAATTTAAAACTCCTTGCGCCAGTAACTACTGTCACCAAGAAATCAAGCCCACTACCATTTCTAAGTTATTGATTATAGATATTTGAACTAATTAAGTTTCAATCACTATCATTAGATTAATTACCCTTATTAAAGCTGATAATCCATCCCAATCTCTTCGTTTAATCCTCATCTTTCATGTTCAACAAATCCCACTTCTGTAAAATTACCAAACCCTGCTTCCCTTCTTTAAACTTTACCGTACTTCCATCAGTTCCCTGTCCAAGACCGTGTTTCATCCCCAACAACACAGTAACAAATACCGCTCCACTTCACAAATCGTCACCTTCCCCGTCCTCAACTTCATCATCTTACGCCCAAGTCTAAACGCGACTACAGCTTCAAACAATATCCGGCCTCCTCCAATGATTTCCATCATCGCCAATATTCACCGAACTTCCCACCTTCACGAATCACGAGTTCAATTTGAAACGCCTCCTCTCCCACAGGCTACACCACAGTAATCCGCGACTACCCTATACTCCAACTCCCCCAAACTTCTTGCGTCGAACCCGATAATACACAGGTTAGATCGGAGAGCTTCTCTTCCCGGAGTGAAATACAATGATTTTCGAATTTAAGAATTTTACCCCGAATTTCTTTTACTGAATTGGTGAGGTGCGATTGGTATTGTGAAGAGCTGCATTTTGTTTTCTTTTGTTTGTTACTGAAGGAAGGAAATGTAAAAGTGTCAGCTTGTTTTTCATTTGGGATTTTATTGAGTTGCTGAAGAGAAAAATAGGAAGGCGACGGCTTTGGTTTATATAGGGATTTGAGTACCGTGATACTCACGGTATTGGAGACAACGTGCTATGCACGGTTTGAATTCCTTGGCCATCACGAATACAGAATAACTTGGTAGGCACGGGTATAAGCTTGGATGGCACGGTGTAAGAAGTTTACTGAGTAAGGGCGTATATTATTATTACTATATTTTATATTTCTTGTTTTTGTACTTGGCAGTCACGGTTTTTAAAGTGTGAACATGTCGGTGAAGGCGTCGTTTATTTCTTTGTTTCGAATCTATCGTTGATGAACCAACGAATGTTTTATATATATATTATGTTTTCAAGTTATAAAGTGTATAGTACGTGGTTTAAGTGTGTATTTGAATATGAACGAAAAATCATATGAATGAACAGTCTGTTTACTGATAAAAAGCTAATCTTGGTGTAAAAAGGTATTCTGAACCCAATGGGACAAGTTTCGTTGAATTCCGACATCGTTTGAAAAAAAGTCCTTTATAAAACCAGAAATGAACACGCGTTTAAATTTTTCCCGATCACCAGATAAATTAAATCAACTTGAAACTGCGAACACCGACAATAACTTTTCGATACGAACCCAACGGCACTAGTTTGGTCGCATTCTGAGACTGTTGCCCCGGTAGACTGTTTTTGGCGCGTACCGCACTGTCCTTCTGAACACCAAATTTGCCGATCTCTAAAAATAACAAACTATATACCTACCCTGACTATATCCGACGCTACGAACTCACTAGAACTGGTTTCGTGGCTTGATTCGATCGTCTGTTCAAGTTACACTCTAATATCCCTTTATTCAGTTGAATTAATTTAATTGCACTGAACGAGCGTTTACGGCTACCGTGGTTACATACGACATCGGTTTTCCACGCCACTCACCACCGTACAATAATTTAACGATACGGTCCCAATGAAACTGATTTCGTCGAAATCTAAGTCCGTTTACAAAACGGCTATTTTAACGCGTATATTTTAAATAACGATTTCCACAGCGACTATTTCAAAATTTGATTTGACCATAACTTTCTATTTATAACGTGAAATCTGGATTTTTCTCTTTCATATGAAAATTATAATAAATATGATTCCAACGTATCTTATTTCACAGAAATCCGATTTATAACGAGTTCTGTATACTCAGTTGAAGTTCAAAACTCCATATTACGAACTGCCGCGCGATTTCGAGCTCGTTTTATATTATATTATATATTATACGTTCAAACTTCGTTTTTAATTACTAAATTCCTATATGTAATTCAATTAAAATTTTTAAAACAAATTTAAATATTCAGAATTTAAAGGCCGAAAATCCGAGTCGTTACATTCCTTCCCCCTTAAAATAATTTCGTCCTCGAAATTGCTAAGGTAGGAAAAGATACTACATACCCTATTAACTAGGTCCAAAAATCCTCTTTGTTCACTTCTTAACTTCAGTTTAACTGGACCAATTTATTTAAATTAAAATATTAATTTATTCTTACTAACGAAAATTTTCAAAAATTCTGAAAATTTTCTAATACTTTAAATTCTGAAAAATTTCGGCAGCATCTCCTCTGCACGGCTCAATCGGTACAACCACAACTCGCCTTTCTAGGCCTTCTTCAATCCAAAAGAAAATCAAAAAGCCAAGTGGCTTGCCTCATAGGCTCATAAAATCATCAACCCAAACAATATTGTAAACATGTACCTTTTTGTCGGGCATAATTCTATCTCTTGCACTTTCTTCCATTCAACATCTGCTCTGTATACATATATCCATTTCCAGTTGGTTTCGAATCAATCCAACCTTTGATCTTTAAATTCTGATTGGATCACTTCTATTCACTAATCCAAACTGAGTTCTATTTTCCAAAGTCAACCCTCTTATTCTGCTTGGGCTCAAAAATAACTAAACTCCAATTAACGACATACAATATAAGTATTCAACTTGTTTAGTAAAAGTCGAATCTATTTTAATATTTCGAATTTCAACATCTCTATACTTAATTTCATTCGGGATTACTTCTAATTCAATCCAGTTTTATTTAACTTAAGTTAAATCCCAATTCATTTGATACATTTTGACCATTTTCAATCTATTCAACTTTTTCAAGTTAAAAATTTTCAGAATTCAAATTCCCGGGTTTTATTTCAAATTAGTTTGAAATCATATATATATTTATACACATATTTATAATCAACTCAATTCAAAACATTTGAATTTCTAAATCATCATTTCCTTTTTAAACATTTTTTTTTCTTTTCATTCCTAAATTACCCTGGTAGCAACCCGTCACTCAGAAACATGAAAATGAATACTGATAATGCTGCAGTCCATTATCAGAATTATTTTCTCGCCACTGAAGTGGTTTCAGTGCTTAATCACTTTCAAACTCATTAAAAATCATTCTCATTCAAAAATACCTTCAAGTAATGCTATATTACCTTTAAAATACTTCAGAAAATATTTCTAAACTCCCGGAATTCGAATTCTAATTCTGGTTTGAATTTAATTTCAGTTCATCTTATTTATGTATATTTCCCATATACAAGTTATATTTGGTTATATATAACTGTTTCAATATTTTATAATTCCATTTGATTGTAATAACAATCTATACATCCATACATAATAATTCAGAAATTATTTCTTTTATATCAAAATAACTTTTGGGCAAATTATTTCATTTACCCATTTTAAAACAATACTGCGTCGAATTGTTTTGTTCGAGAGTTTAGAAACACCTATCGATACAGTTGTACATCCCGTATCGACCAGAATTTATAAACCACTCAACAAACCAGTCAACACAATATATAACAATTTTTATATCAAATCTACAAATACGCGCTCATATATATACACTCAAACTCAATCTAGGGTACTACGAACCCCATCTCTATTGAGTTACGCCACAGAGCCAAGGTTATCACTCAACCTTCAGCTCTGATACCAACTGAAACGACCCGCGAATTCTGGTAGGCTTTTCAGCCATCCCTTCACCCCCAAGGTAGAGGGCTAACCTCCCCCCGTGGCTTACAATGGTACCCCACCAACTCATTTTACGGCCAGCCTTTCGACTTCACAACCAACCCACATTTTCGGGACATGTAGGGGTAAGAGTCTCCCGTCCGCCACCTAACGCGAAGCGAGAACCCCCTATCATGCGACCAAGCACACAGCAAGCAACAAGTTGGGGTATTATTACCTCTCAGACCTTAACTGAACGACATTCTTAACTTTGAAATAGTCAGAGCTCACAACTTTAAACCAAACATTGCTTACCACAACAGCGTTAAAACCGCTATCTAGCATTATAGAACACTTATCATAACCATAGCATTAAAATTGCTATTAAACCAGTTATTATAACGGCAGCGTTAAAATTGCTATTTAGATTTACCAAGACATTTATTATAACAGCAGCGTCTAAAATTGCTGTATAGACTTACAACATCTATTATAACAACAGCGCTAAAATCACTGTTTAATTTTATAAAAGCATTCCTTACAAAGACAGCATTAAAACCGCTGTTTAAAATTAAAAAAAAAACATTCCTTATAACAACAGCGTTATGATTGCTGTTTTGAATAAAATACCGTGTGCGACGCACACGCTTCCGTTGTTCATTTATAAACTCTGTTTATTTTAAACAATTCAAGTTCTCCTTTAAACATATTTATAAACTATACATTCTTCTAACCACTTAATTCGATTTCTATAAATCCCCTTTTTATATACATTTTATTTGCAAAATATTTCCTTGTTTTAAACTATTTATTCTTTTGTTTTAAGCATTTGAAAATCTTTCTTTAAACTTTCCTCTGTAATTTGCTAAATTCGGATCCATTTCCAAATATTGGTTTCAAAACCGATACTCACTTTCAAATATACATTCATATTTGAACTCACCTTTTAATTTATCCAATGGTTAACGATCCACTTAATTTATATCTTTATTTATAACATTTTTCTTGGTTTACCCAATGGAATAGGTTTCCATTTGCAAGTCAATGAAAAAGAAATTATTTCTAATTTGGAAATAAACTCTGCTTTTAAATTCTAATTTCCTTTTTCACATTCGATGATATTTTACGGTATCTAAAATACCAGGTTCCTAAGGCCAGGGTAAACCAAACACACAAATTCAACCATGGATAATGTAGCATAACATATATCACCATCAAATAAAACAGTAAATAAAATGTTGAGGGATCCAGTTGGATCCCTCCAACCTGTTTCCCTGCATCCACAGATGTTAGTAACATCAAAAATATCGTATTAATGAAAAAATCAATCAACGATGTGATTATATCAACCAATTTATCAACTATTCAACCAAGCAACCATTTCACATTATAAAATAATTTAAAACTCGTTTATATATATAAATATAAACGAGAGGGAGTTAGTGAGTTTACTCACCTTTGGTTTGCAGTTGACAATTCTGCTTTGTATTCGTTTAAAATCATACAGCGCCTGATTTCATCGTGAATTTCCAGTAGCTCTGGTTTTAGCAATCTCAGTCCCATCACATAGACTTCTTCGTTACGATCCTAACATGACTGATTTTATGTGGTTTCATTCTGCCTAATCATGTTATTAGGTTCTTCTTCTCCTTAGCAAATATGGACTCCAGTAATCCATCCACGCCTATTACTGCGAACGTACCCCATCTGCTAACCCCCTTTTCAGATAAGCCACCTCCAAATTTATATTAAGCTCACATCTTTTCTGTCAATGACGACTTCTACATCTTCACGCACTCACAACCTGTACTCATCACTCCCATGCCGTAACCTGTGGCTTCCAATATTAGTACCACGCACCTCTAAAGGGACCAAACCTTTCCACTACTGCTCCTGTAAATGAAGAACGCACCTTACATAACTTCCTTAGCCCGTTGTTTAAGTATTCAACTTTACCAATAAAATTTAAAACTCTTTGCGCCAGTAACTACTGTCACCAAGAAATCAAGCCCACTACCATTTCTAAGTTATTGATTATAGATATTTGAACTAATTAAGTTTCAATCACTATCATTAGATTAATTATCCTTATTAAAGCTGATAATCCATCCCAATCTCTTCGTTTAATCCTCATCTTTCACGTACAACAAATCCCACTTCTGTAAAATTACCAAACCCTGCTTCCCTTCTTTAAACTTTACCGTACTTCCATCAGTTCCCTGTCCAAGACCGTGTTTCATCCCCAACAACACAGTAACAAATACCGCTCCACTTCACAAATCGTCACCTTCCCCGTCCTCAACTTCATCATCTTGCGCCCAAGTCTAAACGCGACTACAGCTTCAAACAATATCCGGCCTCCTCCAATGATTTCCATCATCGCCAATATTCACCGAACTTCCCACCTTCACGAATCACGAGTTCAATTTGAAACGCCTCCTCTCCCACAGGCTACACCACAGTAATCCGCGACTACCCTATACTCCAACTCCCCCAAACTTCTTGCGTCGAACCCGATAATACACAGGTTAGATCGGAGAGCTTCTCTTCCCGGAGTGAAATACAATGATTTTCGAATTTAAGAATTTTACCCTGAATTTCTTTTACTGAATTGGTGAGGTGCGATTGGTATTGTGAAGAGCTGCATTTTGTTTTCTTTTGTTTGTTACTGAAGGAAGGAAATGTAAAAGTGTCAGCTTGTTTTTCATTTGGGATTTTATTGAGTTGCTGAAGAGAAAAATAGGAAGGGGACGGCTTTGGTTTATATAGGGATTTGAGTACCGTGATACTCACGGTATTGGAGACAACGTGCTATGCACGGTTTGAATTCCTTGGCCATCACGAATACAGAATAACTTGGTAGGCACGGGTATAAGCTTGGATGGCACGGTGTAAGAAGTTTACTGAGTAAGGGCGTATATTATTATTACTATATTTTATATTTCTTGTTTTTGTACTTGGCAGTCACGGTTTTTAAAGTGTGAACATGTCGGTGAAGGCGTCGTTTATTTCTTTGTTTCGAATCTATCGTTGATGAACCAACGAATGTTTTATATATATTATGTTTTCAAGTTATAAAGTGTATAGTACGTGGTTTAAGTGTGTATTTGAATATGAACGAAAAATCATATGAATGAACAGTCTGTTTACTGATAAAAAGCTAATCTTGGTGTAAAAAGGTATTCTGAACCCAATGGGACAAGTTTCGTTGAATTCCGACATCGTTTGAAAAAAATTCCTTTATAAAACCAGAAATGAACACGCGTTTAAATTTTTCCCGATCACCAGATAAATTAAATCAACTTGAAACTGCGAACACCGACAATAACTTTTCGATACGAACCCAACGGCACTAGTTTGGTCGCATTCTGAGACTGTTGCCCCGGTAGACTGTTTTTGGCGCGTACCGCACTGCCCTTCTGAACACCAAATTTGCCGATCTCTAAAAATAACAAACTATATACCTACCCTGACTATATCCGACGCTACGAACTCACTGGAACTGGTTTCGTGGCCTGATTCGATCGTCTGTTCAAGTTACACTCTAATATCCCTTTATTCAGTTGAATTAATTTAATTGCACTGAACGAGCGTTTACGGCTACCGTGGTTACATACGACATCGGTTTTCCACACCACTCACCACCGTACAATAATTTAACGATACGGTCCCAATGAAACTGATTTCGTCGAAATCTAAGTCCATTTACAAAACTGCTATTTTAACGCGTATATTTTTAATAACGATTTCCACAGCGACTATTTCAAAATTTGATTTGACCATAACTTTCTATTTAAAACGTGAAATCTGGATTTTTCTCTTTCATATGAAAATTATAATAAATATGATTCCAACGTATCTTGTTTCACAGAAATCCGATTTATAACGAGTTCTATATACTCAGTTGAAGTTCAAAACTCCATATCACGAACTGCCGCGCGATTTCGAGCTCGTTTTATATTATATTATATATTATACGTTCAAACTTCGTTTTTAATTACTAAATTCCTATATGTAATTCAATTAAAATTTTTAAAACAAATTTAAATATTCAGAATTTAACGGCCGAAAATCCGGGTCGTTACATTTGTGTATAGCGTGACTTCACGAGCCTCACACCCTGGTATGAGTCAAAAACGGGATTAGGACTGCAGGGAGTGCACACGTTTCTTTCTAGCTAAGTGTGGTGTCAGTGCTTAAACTGGCTGACATTTCACTTATGTGGATGATGGATTTTGAGGCGCCTCAGATTTTTATAGGCCGTTAGGGGTCATGCTATAGGTCCAAAGGGACCGGGAAGCGTGTTTTCAGGCATAATTAATTGAAACACCCCACCTCCGTTAGGGTCACTCTCAAAGGGAATGCCCTAATTTTGGTGGAGGTTTATAAGTATAAGTCACAGATATACAAGATAGATATAAGAACACATATTTGTAAACAGCGGAAAAACAACAACTTTTATTTCATAAAGGGCAAATACGTGCTACAACACATCATCATAATTGTCTTACATCTTTTCCAAAACATAACATAACACTTTCATAATCTGTCTTGATTACATTATTTAAAGAAGCATAAATAAAACATAGATAAACTGCAAAAGCCCCATAGAGTTTGTCCAAAGCCATAGTTCAAAGCGAAAAAGTCCAAGCAATACATTTCTCTTCTTCAAGCTGGATGTCAAGGCTGGTCAAGCTGTTGTGTTCCCTCCCTGTGGACCTAGGGGGGGGGAACAGAAGAAAAGAAGACGAAAGAAAAGCAGAGTCAGACATAAAGCCTGAGTAAGTCTAGTACTATTTTGTCTATGAATAAAGAACTGGGTATGATAAGTAAAAACAAGAAGTGGGCAAGCACTATAAACTTGGTTGAGTTGTCTAGGGTCGAATATACTATCGTACCCCATGTTAATCTCTGAACCCATACGAACTAGTTTCCAACTGGCACCCCATAATCAGGGTGATGTGATCCATTCTATGATGATCGGCTCCTACTCGCATAGTTACATGTGTCTTACGGCCCCCGATGTTGTAGTTACCTATGCTGGTCCCACCATGGGGTGTATCAAGTCCCATGGTGGCGGCCCGACACAACCTTAGAGTGCACAGGTATGCTACTGGTGTCCAGTGCCTTATTTTTCTGCGCCGGAGTGTGTGCACGCCCGCACCCCGTTAGAACCTACACTGCTACACCACCGCCGTCGATTTGACCTCTTACAATCAGCCCAGTAATCGTGCCCCACCCTGCCTAGTTTCAGGGTATCCTAATACACCTTCTAGGGTTACTGCTGAAAAGGGTCCCCCGTTACTAGGTTTTCTATATCTAGCCAACATGCTAAGTTGGTTAAGTGTTTTCTAACCTAACCCCCACCAGTCCGTTTAGTTTAGCATGTTCCATTTTGATTAAGTCTTTAGTTCACTTAATCCTAACAATCCTGACTCAGCCTTAATTGTCTTATTAAGGCCCTGACCTCTCACATTAGACAGGTATTGTTGTGGCTGCCTGTTGCCGGTTGGTTCCGGGCAGTCTTACGCCACAACTCAGTCTAACCTCGGGTCCTTATTGGGCTCCATGTTTAACCTCCTACATTGGATAGGTATTGTTGTGACTACTGGACAGCCGGGCGGTTCCGGGCAGGTTTACATCACAACTCAATCCAACCTCGGGTTAAACACATCGTATTTTCTACATTTACATATTTTGTCATTCTTCTTTATTTCTTATATGTAAATATTTGCGGCCCATTATTAAGTTAATGGTGTAAAGGTTACACCAATCATGGGCCCAACCCATTCTTGAACTTGGGCCCTTCTATTTTATATTTTCATTTATTAGTAATTTTAACCCAACGTTATTTTCCCCCGTTTTACACGTCCGTTTATATATATTGGGCTTAGCCTTTTAAAGCCCAATTTAGCCATGCGAAAAGGGGAGGCTTAAAGCGTGATTACATACACAAAAAGGGGAAGGTGAGCATATGAACTTGCAATATGACGTTGGAAATACAAAATAGAAACTGGTGTACTTGCATATTGGTAACATATACTTTGGTCATAAAGCATAGGTGACATAAATCAAAGCATGTGAACTTGTAATTGAGATAAGAATCTAAATTGGGTATCATTATTGACACATGAACCTATATTTTTATTTAGGCATAATGTCAAACATAAGCATGGCATAAATATTTCTAACATAAGCATGGCAAAATGTCAAACATAAGCATGGCATAATGTCAAACATAAGCATGGCATAAGTATAGTTAAATTTGTTCACATAACCATGGCATAAATATTTCTAACATGAACTCATGATTTTTACTTTAGTCATGCAAACTTGCAAAAAGGGATTTTTGAACCTAACCTAGCCATGTACCACATATGTCATCATATAATTCTTGTAAACAATTTCAATTATGCAAATTATCAATCATAGCCTAGTCATAAGTTTGCAAATAGGTTTTCTAATACAAAGCATGGCTTAATACATGATGCCAAATTTTCAACATAATTTTATGATAACCCAAACTTATTCCAATTACTTCACAAAAATGATGTTTGTATAAACATACACATTATGATGGCATAATAGCAAAGCCCCAAACTTACATGAATTTCAATCAACTACATACATGTAGCTTCAACATAGATTACATAATTTGCGAATATTCCAAACGTATACTTGCATAGAACTACCGCATGTAGTTCTTTATAATTGAATAACATAATTCAAGAATATCCAAACGTATATAAATTTATAAGAACGCACAAATATGAATTACTTTATTGCCACAATTCAAGCATACAAACCAACACAATTATTTGTTCATACCAAAGTAATACTCTACTTACAATGGTGTGGCGAATTCTCTAATTTAGGGATTTGAAGATGCGGTTTGATTTGATTGAGTTGCTTTAAGCCTTAGAATTTTCCTCCTAATCCTCTCTCCAATTGGTGGCTACCCCTAGTCGTTCCTCAGCAACATGGCGGCTTTGTTCTTATTTTTGAATGAATAGATTAGGGTTAGTCTAGGGTTGTTTTTATAGGGGAAATGAACTGATTAGGGCCATTGATGTTGCTTGGATTGATCGTAGCCATTCATCCTAAGGAGAGACCAATTAGAGCCTGCCACCTAGCCCTAATGACAAAGCAAGCTTCTGAAAATCGGCCAAACACAGACCTGGCCAGCCAGGGCTAGACCAGACCTGGCTAGCAGGTCATTTTTGACCTGGGCGCACTTGGCAGGTGCGCCAGGTCAAAAATGTACAGGCGCACTTCACAAGTGCGCCAGTGCATTTTTGTTCTGGCGCACTTCCCAAGTGCGCCAGTGCATTCTGACCCTGTTTTCCGGTTTTTCGCCCAACTTCGTTCGTCCATAACTTCTTCATACGATATCCGTTTTACGCAAACTCAGACTCTATTTCGCGTATTTTTCCGAGACGAACGAAATGGCGTATCCCGTTTCCCTTAGTTCTTTGATTTCAAATTAATTATACTTTAATTTGTGAATTTCACAGTTATATAATTTGCGGGGTGTTACATTCTCCCCCACTTAAAAGGATTTCGTCCCCGAAATCTTCAAGTTAGGAGGAATGTATATCCTAACATCCATCTACTCATCCATCAAACACGAGCATCCATTGTCCTTAAAAGACTTCTAATGCTTCATGATCATATGCGAAGTGTGTGTGTACATGAACTTATCTAATGCAAAATCAGGCGGTCTACTGATTCAGTTGACCTCCTTAATGCGAATTATGTAAGTGCCATGAATCCATTATGTATGCAAATTTTCCTATTCTTGATTCTACATGAGTGCACAATCATTCAATACAAATGCAACATCCACATGACAACACATTAAAGTTCAACCATATACGAATGCAAACATATATGCATATGCAATATGAAGTGACTGAGCCGATCTAAAACCTAGATTGTGTGTGTATATGCAACCACGAGCAACCACTAGCAATCATTTGCAACCACTTGCAACCATCATCCATAACATGTTTCAACTACATGTTTCCATCCAAAAAGATTCTACCTAAAAGATACGGTCGAGGAAATATACCTAAAAAGATAGATAAAAGCGCAACTTAAGGAAAAAGAAAGATCAAGGATGTACCCTCGAACAGAAAAGGGTAGGCAGTACGTATTCTAGCTTCAGTTTCCCAAGTCGCGTCTCCCTCGGCGTCGCTCCACTGAACTTTGACGAGCTTGACTTCGCGGTTGTGTAGCTTCTTCACTTCCGTTCCTAAGATGCGGGTTGGAACTTTTCTTATGGTTGCTTCGCGTTCCACTTCGGCCTCTTCGAGGATATTTGGCTCTACCACTTCAGCTGACTCATGTAGACATTTTCGGAGATGTGAAACGTGAAAAACGTTGTGGACTCCAGCCAACTTCTCGGGTAGCTCTAATCTGTAGGCCATTTTCCCAATTTTCTCGATAATAGGGAATGGCCCTACGAACCTTGGTGCCAGTTTTCCTGTGGTTCCAAAACGAACAACGTTCCTTAGTGGTGATACCTTGAGAAAAACTCTGTCCCCAACCTCAAATTCAAGGTCGGTCGTTCTCTTGTCGGCGTAGGACTTTTGTCTGTCTTGGGCCATCTTCATCCTTCTTCGTATTAAGTCTACTTTCTCTGAAGTCTCTCGGATTATATCTGGTCCAAGTATGAGCTTATCAGTAGACTCCCACCAACAAGTGGGCGATCGGCACGGTCTTCCATATAAAGCTTCAAAGGGCGCTATTCCGATGGTTGCTTGATAGCTGTTGTTGTAGGCAAATTCCACCAAAGGAAGGTGGTCTTCCCATGTCCCTCCGAAGTCAAGGACGCATAGCCTTAAAAGGTCTTCCAAAACTCTGTTCACTCTCTCTGTTTGGCCATCGGTTTGGGGATGATAGGCTGTGCTCAAGCATAACTGCGTTCCTACTGCTTCTTGGAGACTCCGCCAAAACTCGCTGGTGAAGATGGGGTCTCGGTCACTAACAATGCTAGATGGTATTCCATGGAGTCAAACGATTTCCTTAAGGTAAAGTGATGCTAGGGATGAGGCAGTTCTTTTACTTTTGACAGGTAAAAAGTGGGCGCTTTTAGTAAGCCTATCTACTATTACCCAAATGCTAGTGTTGCCTCTCCTAGACCTAGGCAGCCCATCGATGAAGTCCATTGAGATGCTATCCCACTTCCACTGCGGGATCTCCAGAGGATGTAGCAGTCCGCCAGGCTTTTTCTGTTCCGCCTTAACCTGTTGGCACACCCTACACTTAGAAACGAATTCTGCCACGTCCTTTTTCATGCCGTTCCAGAAGAAAGTCCTTTTTATGTCTTTGTACATTTTATCTCCGCCTGGGTGTATCGTCATCTTGGAGTGATGTGCTTCCTCGAGAACCTTCTTTATTAAATCTTTTGTCTGTGGGACGCATAGTCTTCCGTCTCGCCTTAGCAAACCCTTATCGTCAATGGAGTATCTGTTGAGGTGACTTGAAGTCTCACCCCTAATTAGCCTATCAATTGTTTCCACAAGCTGAGGGTCTTCGCGTTGTGCTGTCCCTACTGAATCCACCAAAGTTGGGCGCACTTCGAGAGATGCTAGCAAGCCTGGTACGAAGTCGGAGGAAGGCCTAAAGTCGAAGCTGGCTATAAACTCTAGGCTTTGTCTTTCAACAAACAACGGGCTTAGGGTCAATTTCTTTCGGCTCAACGCGTCTGCCACTACGTTGCCTTTGCCCGGAGTGTAGGAGATTTCGAAATCGTACGAGGCAAGAAACTCCATCCATCTTTGTTGCCTCAAGTTAAGATCCTTCTGCGAGAAAAGATATTTCAATGATTTATGGTCAGTGTAAAGTTCGAACTTCTCACCTAGGAGATAGTGTCGCCAAGACTTGAGTTCAAAGACGATGGCGGCTAACTCAAGATCATGGGTTGGGTAGTTCTTTTCGTGCACTTTCAACTGCCTCCCGCCATAAGCTACTACCCTTCCTTCTTGCATTAAGACGGCGCCTAGCCCTGTCCCACATGCATCCGTATAAACAGTGAACATCTTGCTCCCATCTGGCAGCGTCAAAACTGGGGCTGTTGTAAGAGCCCTTTTCAGTCGTTGGAAAGCAAACTCGCAATCCAAATCCCAATTGAACACTAGATTCTTCTTGGTCAATTTTGTGAGCGGAGCTGAGATTTTCGCAAAGTCCCTTATGAATTTTCGATAGAAACCTGCTAGTCCTAGAAAGCTTCGGACCTCAGTTGCATTCCTTGGTGTCTTCCAGTCCTGTACCGCCACTACCTTAGCAGGGTCCACTGCTAACCCTTGTTTGGATACTATGTGCCCAAGGAACCTCACCTCTTCTCTCCAAAAGTGGCATTTGGAGAATTTGGCTTTTAGTTGATGGACTCGCAAAGTTTCCATGATTGCCCTTAAGTGCTGAGCATGTTCCTCTTCACTCTTTGAGAAGATAAGGATATCATCTACGAAAACCACTACGAATTTGTTGAGGAAATCTCTAAATACCCTACTCATCAGGTCCACAAAGTAAGCAGGTGCATTTGTCAAGCCGAAAGGCATGACAAGCCATTCAAAGAAGCCGTCTGGGGTTCTGAACGCCGTTTTATCGATGCTATCTTCACCCACCCTTAGCTGATGAAAACCGGTTGCTAAATCGAGCTGGGAGAAAACAGATGCTCCTACAAGCTGGTCAAATAAATCGTCAATTCTAGGGAGAGGGTGCCTATTCCTTTTCGTTAGCTTGTTGAGCTCCCTATAGTCAACACATAGACGGAGTGAACCATCCGCCTTTGTAGCGAACACCACTGGAGCGCCCCATTCTGAAATGCTCCTCCTAATGAACCCCTTTTCTAGAAGCTCTTTAATCTGTTTACTGAGCTCTTTCCTTTCCCGTGGAGCCATGTGTCTAACGGGCAACGCAACGGGCTTTGCATTATCTACAAGATATATGCGGAAGTCTATTTCCCGCTTCGGAGGCAAGCCCTTCACCTCTTCAAAGACATCCGGATATTCCCGGACCACTCTAACTGATTGCAAATTTTCAACAGAGGCATCTAACGATTCAAGATAACTAAGCATAATCGCATACGAGGGATTACAAGAAATTTCCAAAGTATTACCGAGCTGGGTTAGGAGCCTAACAACCCTTTTCTCACAATCAAGGATGGCCCCATTACTGGATAGCCAATCCATACCCAAAATCAAACCATACCCCGAAAAGCCCAAAACAAAGGCACTACATTGAAATTCTACACTTAGGATAGAAATTTTCAATTCCAAACAGATCATAGACAAATGAGCTGGGCCCCCAATTGGGTTTGAAACAATTAAGGGGTCCTCAACCATACTAGTTTTTAGGTGCAGAGATTCTACTAAAGCAGACGAGATAAAGGAGTGTGATGCGCCAGAATCAAACAAAGTGCGAACGGGATGATCATAAAGATAAACTACACTTTCTACAGAAGTATTTATACCTCGCTGTTGCAAAGGTGGCGCTTCCAGCACATGAACCTGTGCCCCTGGAGTAGATCCAGCCCTCTGCCCCTGTCCTCGTTTCTTTGGACAGTCCTTAGCCCTGTGGCCTGTCTCACCACAAGAAAAGCACCCACCATTCTCCTTGGCCTTCTTTTTCCGGCAGTCCTTTACTAAGTGCCCCACTTTGCCACAGAAATTGCACTTCCTCTTCTCTTTGTTGCCTTTCCCGCCCTTCTTAAAGTCTGTCTTCTTGGGCTGCAAACCCTCTTTCTTCCCTTGAGAGCTTTCTGCCTTTGTCTCCTTCTTGCCCTTATCCTCTTCATTCAGCAATGCCATTTGCACCAATCTTTCATACGTGGCTCCCATGGGTATATGGGTCATGGCCAAACTGTGTAATGGCTCATTCAACCCTTTGACGAAACGGAGAGCCTTCTTGTGCGGGGTGTTGACTAGGTCAAGCCCAAACCTAGCCAGCTCATCGAACTGATTCACATACTCTCTGACTGTCTTGTCCCCTTGTTTAAGAAATAAGAATTTTTCCAACTGCAAACTTCTTTCCGCATCTGAGAGAAATTTAGTCTCAAACCTTGCCCTAAAGTCCTCCCATGTCTCCACTGGTCTTTCAGCATTAGTGACTTCCCACCAGTAGGAAGCCTCGCCCTTCAATAGCCATACTGCCAATTGTACTTTTTGTCTATCCTCTACCTCAAAGATGATGAATAGGTCCTCCGTTTCTTTCAGCCAATTTCTAGCTGCCACGAAGGACTCGGTTCCATGGAAATCCCTTCCTCCCATAGCTTTAAAATCTTTTCATATCTTAGCAAACGTGTTTCCCCGAAGAGGAGGTGGAGGAAAAGGTGCCGCTGCAGCTGGATGATTTCCTGCAGCTGGGGGAGGAGGAACGGTAGGACCTGGCTGAGTGGCTCTTGCTTCTAAGAACCGTCTAAACCAACCAGGTATTGGCACCCCTTCTGGCAAGTTAAGATCTTCGGACATGCTGAAACAAAAAGGATAGATTCAAAACGAAGGATAAGAGATAGTACCTATGGCTTTGGGGAGTGGACTTTGCCTTTTTAAAATAAAATAATATTTTTCTTTAAAAATGCTTCTTTAAATTTCCTTTTTGAAAATAATTTTTCAAAACTTTTTATCTTATCTGGTAAACCTATGCTCTGATACCAAGTGAAACACCCCACCTCCGTTAGGGTCACTCTCAAAGGGAATGCCCTAATTTTGGTGGAGGTTTATAAGTATAAGTCACAGATATACAAGACAGATATAAGAACACATATTTGTAAACAGCGGAAAAACAACAACTTTTATTTCATAAAGGGCAAATACGTGCTACAACACATCATCATAATTGTCTTACATCTTTTCCAAAACATAACATAACACTTTCATAATCTGTCTTGATTACATTATTTAAAGAAGCATAAATAAAACATAGATAAACTGCAAAAGCCCCATAGAGTTTGTCCAAAGCCATAGTTCAAAGCGAAAAAGTCCAAGCAATACATTTCTCTTCTTCAAGCTGGATGTCAAGGCTGGTCAAGCTGCTGTGTTCCCTCCCTGTGGACCTGGGGGGGGGGGGAACGGAAGAAAAGAAGACGAAAGAAAAGCAGAGTCAGACATAAAGCCTGAGTAAGTCTAGTACTATTTTGTCTATGAATAAAGAACTGGGTATGATAAGTAAAAACAAGAAGTGGGCAAGCACTATAAACTTGGTTGAGTTGTCTAGGGTCGAATATACTATCGTACCCCATGTTAATCTCTGAACCCATACGAACTAGTTTCCAACTGGCACCCCATAATCAGGGTGATGTGATCCATTCTATGATGATCGGCTCCTACTCGCATAGTTACATGTGTCTTACGGCCCCCGATGTTGTAGTTACTTATGCTGGTCCCACCATGGGGTGTATCAAGTCCCATGGTGGCGGCCCGACACAACCTTAGAGTGCACAGGTATGCTACTGGTGTCCAGTGCCTTATTTTTCTGCGCCGGAGTGTGTGCACGCCCGCACCCCGTTAGAACCTACACTGCTACACCACCGCCGTCGATTTGACCTCTTACAATCAGCCCAGTAATCGTGCCCCACCCTGCCTAGTTTCAGGGTATCCTGATACACCTTCTAGGGTTACTGCTGAAAAGGGTCCCCCGTTACTAGGTTTTCTATCTCTAGCCAACATGCTAAGTTGGTTAAGTGTTTTCTAACCTAACCCCCACCAGTCCGTTTAGTTTAGCATGTTCCATTTTGATTAAGTCTTTAGTTCACTTAATCCTAACAATCCTGACTCAGCCTTAATTGTCTTATTAAGGCCCTGACCTCTCACATTAGACAGGTATTGTTGTGGCTGCCTGTTGCCGGTTGGTTCCGGGCAGTCTTACGCCACAACTCAGTCTAACCTCGGGTCCTTATTGGGCTCCATGTTTAACCTCCCACATTGGATAGGTATTGTTGTGACTACTGGACAGCCGGGCGGTTCCGGGCAGGTTTACATCACAACTCAATCCAACCTCGGGTTAAACACATCGTATTTTCTACATTTACATATTTTGTCATTCTTCTTTATTTCTTATATGTAAATATTTGCGGCCCATTATTAAGTTAATGGTGTAAAGGTTACACCAATCATGGGCCCAACCCATTCTTGAACTTGGGCCCTTCTATTTTATATTTTCATTTATTAGTAATTTTAACCCAACGTTATTTTCCCCCGTTTTACACGTCCGTTTATATATATTGGGCTTAGCCTTTTAAAGCCCAATTTAGCCATGCGAAAAGGGGAGGCTTAAAGCGTGATTACATACACAAAAAGGGGAAGGTGAGCGTATGAACTTGCAATATGACGTTGGAAATACAAAATAGAAACTGGTGTACTTGCATAGTGGTAACATATACTTTGGTCATAAAGCATAGGTGACATAAATCAAAGCATGTGAACTTGTAATTGAGATAAGAATCTAAATTGGGTATCATTATTGACACATGAACCTATATTTTTATTTAGGTATAATGTCGAACATAAGCATGGCATAAATATTTCTAACATAAGCATGGCATAATGTCAAACATAAGCATGGCATAATGTCAAACATAAGCATGGCATAAGTATAGTTAAATTTGTTCACATAACCATGGCATAAATATTTCTAACATGAACTCATGATTTTTACTTTAGTCATGCAAACTTGCAAAAAGGGATTTTTGAACCTAACCTAGCCATGTACCACATATGTCATCATATAATTCTTGTAAACAATTTCAATTATGCAAATTATCAATCATAGCCTAGTCATAAGTTTGCAAATAGGTTTTCTAATACAAAGCATGGCTTAATACATGATGCCAAATTTTCAACATAATTTTATGATAACCCAAACTTATTCCAATTACTTCACAAAAATGATGTTTGTATAAACATACACATTATGATGGCATAATAGCAAAGCCCCAAACTTGCATGAATTTCAATCAACTACATACATGTAGCTTCAACATAGATTACATAATTTGCGAATATTCCAAACGTATACTTGCATAGAACTACCGCATGTAGTTCTTTATAATTGAATAACATAATTCAAGAATATCCAAACGTATATAAATTGATAAGAACGCACAAATATGAATTACTTTATTGCCACAATTCAAGCATACAAACCAACACAATTATTTGTTCATACCAAAGTAATACTCTACTTACAATGGTGTGGCGAATTCTCTAATTTAGGGATTTGAAGATGCGGTTTGATTTGATTGAGTTGCTTTAAGCCTTAGAATTTTCCTCCTAATCCTCTCTCCAATTGGTGGCTACCCCTAGTCGTTCCTCAGCAACATGGCGGCTTTGTTCTTATTTTTGAATGAATAGATTAGGGTTAGTCTAGGCTTGTTTTTATAGGGGAAATGAACTGATTAGGGCCATTGATGTTGCTTGGATTGATCGTAGCCATTCATCCTAAGGAGAGACCAATTAGAGCCTTCCACCTAGCCCTACTGACAAAGCAAGCTTCTGAAAATCGGCCAAACACAGACCTGGCCAGCCAGGGCTAGACCAGACCTGGCTAGCAGGTCATTTTTGACCTGGGCGCACTTGGCAGGTGCGCCAGGTCAAAAATGTACTGGCACACTTCACAAGTGCGCCAGTGCATTTTTGTTCTGGCGCACTTCCCAAGTGCGCCAGTGCATTCTGACCCTGTTTTCCGGTTTTTCGCCCAACTTCGTTCGTCCATAACTTCTTCATACGATATCCGTTTTACGCAAACTCAGACTCTATTTCGCGTATTTTTCCGAGACGAACGAAATGGCTTATCCCGTTTCCCTTAGTTCTTTGATTTCAAATTAATTATACTTTAATTTGTGAATTTCACAGTTATAGAATTTGCGGGGTGTTACATTAATCCACTACCCTTAGGTAGGAACCGACCCTGAAGATCCAAGGGTTCACTGCGGGGGATCTTGAGGCATTTGCTAGAGTGTCTCGAATCAGAGAGGAGTTTGACCCTAGCCTCGTTTCATGATGGAAATCCAATTTCCAATACGACCTTGCGGTTTTGATTGTAGAACTAGTATGGCGACATAGTAGGATGGGGTATTATGCCGTCTATGATTAATACATTATGATTGAAATTGTTTTTGAAATATATATATACCCTTGGATATACACACTAATACTAAATCCGTTTGATCGTATCAAGCATCTCTTGACCATTATAAGGTAAAACCCTATCCTCCGGTTTGCGTTGCATTGTGTGATGGGACTTGGGTCTTATAATGGTTTCATTTTTCTAAAAAGCATTGCGTTGTCTAACGTTTTACTTTACTTTATGCACTGGCAATCCAATGGAGTAAACCCGTTCCGCGTTAGCGGCGTGGTCCTGTGATTAGCCTTATTATTAGATAGTTAATTTAAGATTTCTCATACCAGTCCCATGACTGACCTGTAGTTTGTTTCACTGGCAAACTTGGGTGCCCTTATTTTCCACATGGGCAGTCAAGTAGCTTTTTGCAGATATATTTACAGGATCCTGGTTTACAGCTGAAGCGGTATTCGGAAAGCTCTGTATCCGTGTATTCCTTTCAGTTGTATATTTGTAATATTTTTCCGCTGCTGTTTAAATGTAATTTAAAATCTCTGATATCATTGTATTTCTATTGTATAATAAGTATTCGTACTCTGTTATCTTCTTATACTCTGCTGTAATTGTTGTAATCAGCAATAAAATGTTCTTCAGTTTGTGCTCTAATGTGTATTGTTCTCAAAGCAATCCAGGCTTTCCTTTACTGTGAAGTTCAGATCGTTTCAGTTGGTATCAGAGCTTTGGTTTACAGAGCTCTAGAACAATACACATTAGAACCGAACGAAAGAATTCATCAGAGATTGGATTAGTAATATCCAATGAGAATAACTCGTTAGAGATGGGATCAGTAGCATCCTAGAACGAGTGTGAAGAGTATTATTTTCTTTAAAATAAAAGTAAAAACAAATTTAGTTTTGAAAATTTTATCTAAATACATATTTGAATATTTTATTATATTTTAATGTGGACAATTGAGTATATAAAGATCTCGAATATACGAGTAATTAACGGATATTCGAAGTTTTAATATACTGGATAGATATAGAATCACACTCTAGTCGCCCGGAGATGGTTCTGATGATTGCTAGCGTCATCAGAATTTATGTTCGAGTTTCGAAGGTGGTATATCTATATATTTCCATTGACTGGTGTGAGAATCAAAACTTAGTTAGTACACAATTGCTTTGATTTGCACTAAATATATGATTTTTGACTATATGTAAAAGATATATATTTGAAAAGTTAATCACCTAATTGATTGCTGGTTGTGATGTTTGATTTTTAGTTTAACTAATAAAAGTGTAGAAATGATAATTAATGAAATTATTGAAACCAATAAGCAAATATATATATATATATATATATATATTTAAGTTAATTGATTAAACAACTATTAGCTTCGTTCCTTTTCGAGGACGAAAATATTTTAAGTGGGGGCGATTGTAACGACCCAGAATTTGGGGCCAATTTAAAATTTTTATTTTAGAAATTTTAGTGGATTTTAATGTTTAAAATAATATATTTTAAATAAGAACGACTAAAAATTTACGTTAAAACGAATAAATTTAATTTAATTATAAAAGGAGTTTGAAACAACGCTGCAGTTTGAAAATTTGAATTTGAACTTTGATTGAGTATACAGGATTCATTTTAAATCAGAATTCAACGAAATTAGTCTCGTTAGGACCGTATCGTCAAAACATAACACGAAATAATTTTTATGGAATTTTTAGAGGTCGTATGTGGCCCCGGTAAATTTAAAAGAATGATCAAATTTAATAATTAAATGGTTTATAATTTAATTTAAAGAAAAAAATATCGTAACAGCCGAATTGGGTTACGAAACCTATCCTATTGCGTCCGGAACGGGGGTATTTGCCTAGGGGCGACACTCGTTGGGTTTAATTTGGAGTTTAGGACGATACACTAATTATTCTGGAATTAAATAAATTAAAATACGCTAAAAATACATGGTATAAATACGGCCAGACATACTAAACCCTAATACACATAGTGCAGCCGCTGTATTCATGGATGGAGGGCCAGAAAGCTCCAAACTTCTTCCTCTCTTTTCTCCTAATCCACACAGCGAAATTCAAACTTCTACATACCAAATCGAAGAGCAATTCGAGCTCTATAATACCAACGGTTGAGATCAATTCTAGTGCGCTTATTCATGGGGAATCGAGCTTCAAAGGGGCGATTATCGTGGCCAATTTCAGGCCATTTCGGTACGGCGAGTTGGGGCCCACGCCTGGAATCGGACGGCGACGCCAAGGGGAGGTCGACGGAGGTCCTTGATCGGAGGCCGATGGCCCTGGGGAGGAGCGACTATCGGATATTTCTTTGGAGCGTTGGGTTCCTGTAACCGTTGGTAGAAGAAGATGACGGCCTTAGTTTGATTAAGAAAAATAAAGGTTTTAATTAATAAATAAATGGGTGCGTTTTTTAGAGGTCCCTATTAAGTTTCAAAATATAAAAAAAACCCGATCATAAACTTATTGTAAATTAGGTCCCTATTTTTTGAAAAGTCATAAAAAAATATTAAAAAAATATAAAAAAATCACGTAAATTCGTATTTAAATAAAACATGTAAATACTAAAAAATTCAGAACAAAAAACCATCAAAGAAGGCGTCAAAAATCAAAAAAACAAAAAAAAACCGAAATTTCCAGTTAAATGCATAATAGTATGCACATATATCAATTTCCTGCATACATCCGTGCATATTTTTCACTACATACATCTTCGTTGATTTTTATTCATACAAAAACATGCTTACATGTGTGCAAATATACCCAATATTTGCACACATTTGTGCTGGTTTAGTTTCAAATTTTCAAACCGAACACAGCTTACGGAAAAGTTGCATACATATATGCAATTATCAGTAATAATTGCACAAATGTATGCAACTATTTTTTTTTTTTATTTCCGTAGAATCCTGAAATTATTTCCATATTTTAGATTTTTTTTTATGAAGGAACGTACTTTTTTAAAAAATAAATAAAAAAGGCGGAAGTAATAAAATAAGGGCGGGTTTAAATTTTTCAAATCTTTTTTTATTTTATATAAATTAGGTCCCTACTTTTATCCTATAAAAATGTTGCACACATGTGTGCATTTTTTTGAGAAATTTGCACATTTGGATGCAAATAAAAATGAACTGAAATATTAAGTTAAATCTATCCGCTGGAAGAACTGTAGTTAATTGCATATATGCATGCAATAAAATAAAAAATGTGCATAATATTATGCATTTAACTGCAGTTTTTTCTGTTTTTTTGCTGTTTTCTTCTTTCTGACATTATTTTTGTTGTTTTTTGAACTGAATTTTTTGTATAATGCATAATTTATTTTATTACTAATTTACGAATATTTTTTATTTTTTTTAATTATTATTTTATAAGTTTTGAAAACAGGGACCTAATTTATATTAAGTTTATGACCGGATGTGAGCCTAATTAAGTTTCAAAATAGGGACGTGAGCCTAATATTCACTAAATAAATTATTTAATTAATCGTTTGTTATTTAAATGACAATATCTCATCATAACGAACACAGAAATCGATGATTTCAGAAGCGTTTGGATCGTGGAATCGAGATCTACGCTATGAAGCTGACTATAGCTGAAACTGAGCACTTTGAAAATTCAGCCATAACAATGTGAGAAATCTATTTATTTCTTTTTTTAAGTAATTAGAAAATAATTCTGATTTTATTATCATCTATTTATAGTTAATTCTCGTATGTTATTATTCATGAGTTGCTCTATGCTGAATGTAAATATAGATCTGTTCGTTTGGTGATGAGATGTAATGATTTATGATGGGTGTGCTTTGTTAATTATTAAAATTTAACATTTCTGTGGATTCAAATTTAGATTAAACAAAATTATTATTTTGTTTATTGTACTGTTGAAATTAACATCTCTGTTAATTAGAGGTAGGGTAAACCAAATTATCATTTTGTCCATTAGATTGTTAAAAATTGACATTCCTGTTAATTAGAATAGTATTAAACAAAAAGTATCATTCTGTTTATTAAAATTATTGAAATTAACATTGATGTTAATCAGAAAATTAGATCAACCAAAATTCACATTTTTGGTTATTAAAAAAGATTACACCAAAAATATCACATTTTTGTTTATTAAAAAGAGTAGACAAAAATTCACATTTTTGTTTATTAAAAAAATTTGTCAAAAGCTCACATTTTTGTTTATTCAAAAAGATGAAACAACAAAATTCACATTTTGTTTACCTTAAAAGAATTAGACAAATTTGTCACATTTTGTTTACATAAAAAGGATTAGACAAATAGAAATTTGTTAACATATGGAATATCCTTTTTATGTTATTAGAAAACATAGAAAATGTTAACAGGTAGAATATGCTTTTATAGGTTATTAGAATACATTGAAAAATGTAAACACATAAAATATTATTTTATGTGTTATTAGAACAATTTTAGCGTAATATTCTTTTTAGAATAAAAAGCACATTTTTAGCGTAATATTCTTATCAAAATTAAAGAACATTGTGGCTAGAAAATGTATACTAGAATTAAAAGAACATTTTGCTAGAAAAATCACATTTGTGTAAAAACTTGTTTTGTGAAATAAGAATAACATTTTTGTCAAAACTTGATTTGTGAAAAAGAACAACATTTTTGTCAAAACTTGATTAGTGAAAAAGGATTTCATGAAAATGAACGTTTTTATATTATAAAGGATTACATAAAAATGAACATGTTTATACATTAAAATGGATTAGACAAAATCATATTTTGTTTACATTGAAAATGGTTAGACAAATAGTCATTTTTGTTTACATTGAAAAAGATTAGACAAATAGTCATTTTTGTTTACATCAAAAAGATTAGACAAAATAGACATTCTTGTGTAATTTGAAATGACAACAAAATAGTCATCTTTGTTGTAATAAGAATGGAAACCAAAAATATCATTTTTGGTCATTTTAAAAGAGTTTAACCAAAAATACCATTTTTGGTCATTTTAAAAGAGTTTAACCAAAACTATCATTTTTGGTCATTTTAAAGGATTTAACCAAAATGTACATTTTGGTCATTAAGGAGAAAGATTATCTTTTGATCATTAAAAGGATTAAAGAAAAATTTACATTTCTGTTTATTTAAAAGAATTAAACAAAGTTATCATGTTTTGTACACTACAAGGAATTAGACAAAATTATAATTTTTGTCACTTTAAAAGAGACATTTTTGTCATTTTAAAAAAGATGAAATAGAAATATTCATTTTGTCATTTAAAAGTGAATGAGACCGAAAATATATAGTTTGGTAAATAAATAAGAGTTAAGATTTTTATTGTCATTTGTTAACAATAAAAAGAATCGAATTAAAAGATTAGATTTTTATTGCCATTTGTTCACAATAAAAAGTATTGAAATGTATGTCTGAATGTTGAAATGTGTGATGTGTTAAATATAATGTTGAGTATATCCAAGTTTGAATATTACACTTCCATTTACAAGTTACCCGACTTATTTATGTGATTGGGACGACCATTTTCACACATCGCCCAAGTGCACAAATAATTCATTATTTGTTTGATGGATGAAACCCCACACGGGTATTGGAATGATATTGGGCACACACTAATCCCAATATTTAGTTATATGTCAATCGATGGATTGACAGTCTGTGATGAGCGTTATTTATTTACTTTGATGCTCACACAATTATAAATTCCACTCTGGTTGTTATTTGGATGTTTGAGAATTATTTATCATGATTGTTGATTACATATAATATATGGTTGTTGATTGAGTCACATTCCAATAAAGAATATTCTAGAAAAAGAATATTTTTGAAAATGTCCTAGAAAAAGAATATTTTAGAAAATGTCCTAGAAAAATGATATTTTAGAAAATGTCTTAGAAAAAGAATATTTTTGAAAAAGATAAAAATATATTTTTATTGAAATGTACTAGTTATTAACTAGAATAAAACATCAAATTTAGATTTAATGAAGTTTTCCAATTTTCTAATATTTAATTGAAGTTAAATTAAATTGGAATAAAAAGGAATGTGAGTTGGGTTTATTGTGAACTGTGTTTTTAAGCGACATCAGTTCTTTAACCCAACTGACAGTGAAAATATGATTTGAAATTTATAAATCTTTTATTAAGATTTAAATGGAAATTTTCTAAAAGTAAAGTTTTCCAATTTAATATATTAATTTGGTATTGAATGGGAATTCGAATTAATAATAACCGAGATAAGCTTTTGTAAAAGAAAACCGATACTACATATGGAATTTAAAAGGCTTTGCCGTTACTCCATTTATATTATTGGTCGGATACAGAGATTTATATCGATTATATATTGAGTCGATTTTTGTGAAAATTCCATATTTAATGGGAAACGATTTTGGGTTTATCGTGAACGGTGTTTTTAAATGACATTAGTTCTTTAACCCAGTTAAAGATAAGATTTATTTCTTAAAATTAAATAATCATTGAATAATGATTTTTGATATTTAAAACCAAATTGGGTTTTTAATAAATCTTTAAAAGAAAGATTTAAGAATAAATTTAAAGGATTTATCTTTGATAGAATAATACGAATATTTTATTAGATGAATAATTCTGAATTGGAATGAGGCGTTGGACGTGTTTTATAGCACTTGATTTGTAATTATAAAAAAAACATGCGAGTTATTCGGAAAGACCGAGTTTATCCCATTCCGAATAATCACTACGACGATGAATAGTCGAAGTTGAAGACGGTGATTGAAGACCGACGATCTTCACATCGGATGGATGTGTTGCTACTGAGACCCATGATGGGAGTAGCTACCTTGAAGGGGCTTTAGTGGTAGCCGTCCGGACTATTGTTGATTATTTCGGATATGCGAGGACCTCTCAGGTGTCTCCGGTTTCGTTCAGACCCAGATCGGACTTGTAAATGGATGCGTGTCTGACATTGGATTTTGTTCCATGTGAATTAAATTGATTTCTATTAATGTATGTATGTTTGGTGGTGGAGAATTTATTCTCTACTTAACACCCTGGTATATATTAATCGTGATTGATCTCATGGCGTGAATTGTCAATGTGGCACGCCAAGATGCAAATGATCAAAGCTCTTGTTGAAAAGCAGGGCCTTGTGGGATGATCAAAGTATAGCCTATTACGGCATAGCTTTGTGTATAGCATGACTTCACGAGCCTCACATCCCGGTATGAGTCAAAAACGGGATTAGGACTGCAGGGAGTGCACACGTTTCTTTCTAGCTAGGAGTGGTGTCAGTGCTTAAACTGGCTGACATTTCACTTATGTGGATGATGGATTTTGAGGCGCCTCGGATTTTTATAGGCCGTTAGTGGCCATACTATAGGTCCAAAGGGACCGGGAAGCGTGTGTTCAGGCATAATTAATCCACTACCCTTAGGTAGGGACCGACCCTGAAGATCCAAGGGTTCACTGTGGGGGATCTTGAGGCATTTGCTAGAGTGTCTCGAATCGGAGAGGAGCTTGCCCCTAGCCTCGATTCATGATGGAAATTCAATTTCTAATACGACCTTGCGGTTTCGATTGTAGAATTAGTATGGCGACATAATAGGATGGGGTACTATGCCGTCTATGATTAATACATTATGATTGAAATTGTTTTTGAAATATATATATACCCTTGGATATACACACTAATACTAAATCCGTTTGATCGTATCAAGCATCTCTTGACCATTATAAGGTAAAACCCTATCCTCCGGTTTGCGTTGCATTGTGTGATGGGACATGGTCTTATAATGGTTTCATTTTTCTAAAAAGCATTGCGTTGTCTAACGTTTTACTTTACTTTATGCACTGGCAGTCCAATGGAGTAAACCCGTTCCGCGTTAGCGGCGTGGTCCTGTGATTAGCCTTATTATTAGATAGTTAAGTTAAGATTTCTCATACCAGTCCCATGAATTACCTGTAGTTTGTTTCACTGGAAAACTCGGGTGCCCTTATTTTCAACACGGGCAGTCGAGTAGCCTTTTGCAGATATATTTACACGATCCTGGTTTACAGCTGAAGCGGTATTCGGAAACCTCTGTATCCGTGTATTTCTTTCAGTTGTATATTTGTAATATTTTTCCACTGCTATATAAATGTAATTTAAAATCTCTGATATCATTGTATTTCTATTGTATAATAAGTATTCGTACTCTGTTATCTTCTTGTACTCTGATGTAATTGTTGTAATCAGCAATAAAATGTTCTACAGTTTGTGCTCTAATGTGTATTGTTATCAAAGCAATCTAGGCTTTCCTTTACTGGGAAGTTCGGATCGTTTCACAGAGACTCAACTATAGAAGTAGATATGAACAAATGCGAAGCGCTAAGATCAAAAGAGTACTAACTGGTTGATCAAAACGAAAAGCTAAAATTTTCCAATGGAGACTTTTACTATCTCTCTCTCAGGTATTCTGGTGGTGAAAGCATGCACTCTCCCTTCTGAAAATCCAGTCCCTCGTCCTTGCCCTTGTCCTTATTTATATGCCCCATTATACCATGGAAAAGATACTTCCTCTCGTCTTAGATTTTATAATTCTTTCTTTCTTCGTGAGTCGAGTTTATATCCATGAATTTCTCATCCTTGCGTTGAGTTCCCTAGCCAAACTCCCTAATCCTCATCTTTTACCATCCCTGTGTAATCATATTGACCAGTTTCTCAAAAGCTGCCTCCATCGCACGGAAAACCCTTCAAAGCTTGAAAGAAGACTAGCTGCAGGTGAAACTACTATGGCTATAGATGGGAGTCAGGCACTACTTTTCCCTTCGATAGGTATCGTAGTCTTATCAAGCCTACGGAACCGTGCCGCGATGAGGTTACCTCCCAGAAAGCCAGGAGCGCTGAAGACTCAAGAAAGAAGGGGACAAGAACTCAAACAGAGGATCAGAAGATAGGGCGTATGGATTTTGGGGAATATGCCTTTAAAACAAAACTTTTCTTTTTGAAAAATGCTTCTTTAAAAACCGTTTTGAAAATAATTTTTTTTCTTCAAATCTTTTATTTGATCTGGTAACCTTCATCTCTGATACCACGTGTAACATCCCACATCCATTAAGGTCACTCACAAAGGGAATGCCTTAACTTCGGTGGAGAGTTATAGGTAAAAGATATAGATAAATTACAAGACAGACAAAATTAAAACAGCGGAAAATAGAACTTTACTTTATTGATCAAATAGTTTGTACAACAATTATTTTCCAATACCAAAATATCTGTCTTACAAAATAAAGAAGCATAAAATCACATTTATATTCCCTAATGTAGCGTGAGCCAGCCATAGCAATGGAAAAGAGAAACCAAGCAAAACTTTGACTAATCTTTAGCTTGGAAAGCAAACTGGGCTAAGTAGTAATATTCCCTCCCTGCGAACCTGGGGGGGAGGGGGGAACGGAAGACAAGAAAGTGAAAGAAAACAGAGTCGGGTATAAATTCCGGTAAGTTCAGTAACTTTCAGCATGTGAACATGTAAAAAAACAACATGGCATGAACTAACTGAATACAAGACTACACCATGATGATGGGAATCATAAGGTTAGCACAAGATATGATAAGGTAAGATAAATTGGATGCACTTCTATACTTTCTCTGCTTCGCCACTACCTTGTTATTCTAATTTCTATATCCCTTCACCACCTAACTAGTAATCTGTATAAACTGATAAGAACAGATACGTGATCCCAATCCCTGCAATTGTGGTTGTTTCAGGTGTACATCTATTATTTGTTACCTAGGTCTAACCTAGGGTTTTCTATCGAGCGCATTCCAGATCCAACCAGGGTTTTCGCTACCCAAGGCTACTGGGGTTTATGCTACCTATTGAACGTTTCTCGGATTTTAGGTTTTACGCGACTTAGATCCAACTAGGGATTATGCTACCTATCGAACGACGCCCCTAATCTAGGACACACTACCCAGAGTGGTATTTTTTTCCTAGACGTCCCCCACATATGTGTCGTGGATCGTTATCGCTGTCTAGATGCACATGTCCTCTATATGTGCGACCTGAGTCTCGTGAAGGGCAAATCAAGAAACACGGAACTCGGTCGGGAGCTTTCAGATATCTGCCGATGCAGATGCTAAGGTCTGTTTTTCCAGTGGCTATGGTCCCAGCAAATGCTAAGGTCTCGTCATCCACCCGACCACTCACATTAGACAGATATTGTTGCAGTCACTGGATGTGCCGGTCGGTTCCGGGCAGATTTACACCGCAACTCAGTCTAACCTCGGGTCCTTTTGGGCTCAATGCTCTAACCACCCACATTAGATAGGTATTGATACGGTTGCTGCATTTGTTGGGCAGTTCCGGGTAGTCTTATACCATAACTCAATCTAACCTCGGGTTAGGCATATTCGTCTTTCCCTAGATTTACATATTTATCCCTTTTTGTCTATATGTAAATTGCTAACAACCCTTTTTAAACAAATTTGGCCTATATCGTATTTATTTGTCATGCCCACTAAC
Source organism: Allium sativum (assembly GCA_030737875.1). Classification (NCBI taxonomy): domain Eukaryota; kingdom Viridiplantae; phylum Streptophyta; class Magnoliopsida; order Asparagales; family Amaryllidaceae; genus Allium; species Allium sativum. The sequence goes on along the minus strand of CM060912.1, from coordinate 786,965,550 downwards.
ATACCTATATTCTAGGCCCAAATCTTGATTTACTTATCAATTAACCCAACTTGCAGTTTATTCCAATTTAGATCAGTTCATGTCAAAACTAAATTTAATATTCTAGTTTATAGTTTATATCCAAACTTGGCTTACATGCCAATTACATACTTTTGCGGTCAATTCACAATTTACCATTTTACGCCCAAGTCTAATATGCATGTAATATTTACTATTATAGCCAATTCAGATTATGCTAACATATTTGTTATGCCAAATCATCCTAATTAAGCTATGCCCAAATTCCCCCGCCGTAGTCGTATGTATAACATGATTTCACAAGTTTCTAGGTACTCATGAAATGAAACTAACAAAAGGAACAGGGGATAAGCACGTGAATTTGACATAAGAGAATAGGCATGGAAAAGCGAACCAAAATACACAAATACAAAGATAATGGATCCAGTGGGTTTGGTGTACATAATAGAAAACTGGAATAAACTAAGCAAATTACACCCTAAGTATGAGATCCAACAAAATCAAGGGAGACATAGGTGATTTGATCCAACATAATGCCAGTTTGGTATACAATCATAATATTATGGGCATAAGCAACTAACCATAATAGTCATAGGCAATTAACCACAATAGTCCTAGTCAATTAACCACAATAGTCATAGTCATAGTCTCATGGTTATGAATCATAGGCTATTAACCACAATAATCATGGATAATTAACCAAAATAGTACTAGGCAATTATCCTAAATAGTCATAGGCACTTAACTGTAATAAACTCAAAGTCATAGTCATAGACAATAATTTTATGTTCATAATCATAACCAAAGTCTCATAGTCATGAATCATGGTCGTAGGCAATGGTCTTATGTTCATAGTCATAGGCATAGTCTTATGTTCATAGTCATAGGCATAGGCATAGTATTATGCAAAAAGTCCCATAATCATAGTCATTGACAATTAGCCACAATAAGTTCTAGGCCATAATCGAGAATCAGATCCAAAGGCATATACAAGCACCGATTTAAACGAAAGGATTAGGCATATTCTTATATCCATTTAATTACATGTCACAAATAGATCTAGGCGTTCAAATCTAAAAAGTAACTGACTTACATTGATCGGTTTTAGAAAAGGATAATAAGATAACGTTGAGGTGATTTGCTATGATTCGCGCGACGTTGCTCAAAGCCGTTGAATCAGCCATTGCTTCCCTTCTTGAAGCTTTAACTTTATTTGAATCTCCAATATGCAATTCCTAGCCGTAGTCCTCAAGAATAATCTTCGTGTTTTATTTTAATTTAATTTAAAAGAAGCCATGTCCATCAAGAATTTGTGCAGCATAAGGTTAGGGAAGAATGGTGTAAAGAGAATGAGGCAAGGAGGCTGTTTATATAGGATTAGGCGGACGAATCTAGACTGAAAACGAGGCCAGATACATCAGAATGAACCCAGGCTCAAAACTGGGCTTCAGCATCAGGTCGACCCCCAGGTAGACCATAGGGTCGACCTGGTCCCTGGGAGGTCGACCATAGTGTCGATCCCCAGGTCGACCTGGTCCTGGGCGGGAAAATTCCCTCCCAGTCTGCGCTTGGGTTTGAATTCGAAATTTGAATTCGAATTCGAGCTGTTTTTCTCTTCTGAAAATCCTTGAAACTTCAGAGGGTCATATCTCACTCATAAGGACTCCGTTTCTCGAAAACTCGGACTCGTTTCCAAGCAGAATTCAAGACGAATGCAATGGCGCAACCCATTTCCCTTGATTCTTATTTTAAAATTTAATTATACTATAATTTGTGAAACTTAATGTTACAGAATTACGGGGTGTTACAGGTGTTGTAACACCCCGTGTATTTTATAACAGTGAAATTCACAAATTAAAGTATAACTAATTTCAAAACAAAGAATTAAGGGAAACGGGATACGTCACTGCGTTCGTCTTGGAATTCTACTTGAGACAGAGTCCGAGTTTGTGTAAAATGGACTCCGTATGAAGAAGATATGGCCTCCGAAAGTTTCAGAATTCAGTTTAAAATTCAAGCAGACCAAAACAACTCAGAAAAACCAATTTAAAATTCAAAATCGGGCCAGATAGGCCAGGGCGGGAATTTTCCCGCCCAAGGCACCCAGATCGACTGGGTAGTCGACCTGGGGCTACCCAGGTCGACTGGGTAGTCGACCTGGGTCACCCGTGTCGACTGGGTAGTCGACCTGGGTTACCCGTGTCGACGGCCAAGTCGACACGGTGTCGACTGGCGTGTCGACCTGGCCCCTAAGCCAGGTCGAACCCAGTCCCCTGGCTGGCCTGGTCTGTGTTTGGTCAATTTTCTGAGCCTTGCCTTGTCACTAGGGCTAGTTGTCAGCTCCTGGTTGGTCTCTCCTTCAAACGAACGGCTATTATTAAACCAAGCTCCATCGACGGTCCAAATCAACTTACAAACTCTATAAAAAGGACCTAAGACTTACCCTAATTCACACAAACAAAAATGGAGATGAGACCGTCATGCTGCTGAGGAGAGAGTAGGAATAGCCGTCATAAATTGAGAGACAATTAGGAGATAATTCGAAAGCTTAAAGCAACGTCAATTAAATCAAAACAACGCCTACAACAAAGGATAGCATCTCCAAATTCAGAATTCAGATTCCTGAATTGAAGATTCGTCATACGTGGTAAGTAGAGTGCTATTCCGATGTGAATAAATAATTGTGTTGTGATTTGCGTAAAGTGAGAAATGGATTGTGGCGATAATAGTCTATATTTGTATGTTGCTTTGATTCTAAACGATTTGGAATTGTTGTGGTATAACGATTGGATATTTGCAAGTATGAGATTTATGGTGGAAGTTAACAACTACATGTTTGTAGCGGTTTAATTTAGATTCATGCAAGTATATGATTCATGTTAACAATCATATGTTGTGGTAGTTTATTTGGGTTTCATGCAAGTATATGATTCACCATTATGCCAATATGATGTACATACTTTTATGACCACTTTTAGTGTGTAATTGGATTCAACTAAGTACTATGGTTTATATGAATTTATGTTGAATTGGCATCGTGATTCAAGTGTAAAACCATGCTTTTGGATTAGAGACAAAAGTAAGCATCTTTATGAACATGACTAAACTATGTTTGGTGTTATGCCTAGTTGAAAACATGTTTTAGGCCTATGTTGTTATCAAAACCATATGGTGATATATGTGATACATAATTAAGTTAGATTTACATTCTAATTGCAAGTTTACATGAATAGACTAAAAAACATGATTTCATGTTTAGGTATATTTATGCCATGATTATATGAATAGAATGGTTCATGTTTAGGTATGATTATGCCATGACTATATGAATAGAATGATTCATGTTTAAGTATTGTTTATGCCATGATTATATGCTATTACAATGAAAGTTCACATGTGCCTAATTCATGTTAATTGAATCGTTTTGTTGCAAGTTCATGCGTTCACACTCCCCTTTTTATGTTACCTTATAAACACCATGTTATAAGCCTCCCCTTTTCATATGGCTAAGTTGGGTTTAAATGTTAAACCCAACATATCTTATATTGTAGCGAATGTGTAAAACGGGGGTAATGACGTTTGGGTTAAAATATAGAACATATGTGTTGGCATGTTTGACGCATGCCAACAACCTTGAAAAACAATTAAGTGGTATAAATAAATTTTACCCAATAAAGATGAATTTGAATAATGGGCCGCAAATATTTACATATAAAAAGAAAAGAGACAAAATATGTAAATTTAGAAAATACGATGTGTTTAACCCGAGGTTGGATTGAGTTGTGATGTAAACCTGCCCGGAACCGCCCGGCTGTCCAGTTGTCACAACAATACCTATCCAATGTGGGTGGTTAAACACGGAGCCCAATAAAGACCCGAGGTTAGACTGAGTTGTGGCGTAAGACTGCCCGGACCCAACCGGCAACAGGCAGCCACAACAATACCTGTCTAATGTGAGAGGTTAAGGCTTTAATAAGACAATTAAGGCTGAGTCAAGATTTATAGGATTAAGTAAATTGAATTAATACTTAATCAAAATGGAACATGCTAAACTATACAGACTGATTGGGGGTTAGGTTTACAAAACACTTAACCAACTTAGCATGTTGGCTAGAAATAGAAAACCAAGTAGCGGGGGACCCTTTTCAGCAGTAACCCTACAAGGTGTATCAGGATACCCTGAACTAGGCAGGGTGGGACACGATTACTGAGCTAACTGTAAGAGGTCAAATCGACGGTGGTGGTGCAGCAACGTAGGTTCTAACGGAGTGCGGGAGTGCATACACTCCGACATAGAAAAATAAGGCACTGGGCACCAGTAGTATACCTGTGCATTCTAGAATTGTGTCGGGCCGCCACCATGGGACTTGATACACCCCATGGTGGGACCAGCATAGGTAACTACCACAACGGGGGCCGTTAGACACATGTAACTATGCGAGTAGGAGCCGATCATCAGAAATGGATCACTTCACCCTGATTATGGGGTGCCTATTGAGAACTAGTTTATATGGGTATAGAGATTAATATGGGGGTACGATAGTATATTCGACTCTAGACAACTTAATCTAGTTTATGGTGCTTTCCCATTTCCCGTTTATACTTATCATACCCAGTTCTTTATTCATAGACTGAATAGTCCTAGACTTACTCAGGCTTTATGTCAGACTCTACATTTCTTTCGTTCCCCCCAGGTCCACAGGGAGGGAATACCGCAGCTTGACCAGTTTTCACTTCTAGCTTGAAGAGAAAGAATGTATTGCTTGGATCTTTTTCGTTTTGGACTATGGCTTTGGACAACAATTATGGTACTTATGCAGTTTATTTATGTTTTCTTTATGCTTCTTTAAATAATGTAATCAAGATAGTTATGAAGATGTTATGATTTTGGAAGTATTGTAAGACAAATTATGACATGGTTTGTGTAACACGTATTTTATTGAAATAAAAGTTGTTGTTGTTTTCCGCTGTTCAAAAATATGTGTTCTTATATCTGTCTTGTATATCTGTGACTTATACTTATAAACCTCCACCAAAATTAGGGCATTCCCTTTGAGAGTGACCATAACGGAGGTGGGGTGTTTCACTTGGTATCAGAGCATAGGTTTACCAGATAAGATAAAAGTTTTGAAAATTTATTTTCAAAGGAAAATTTAAAGAAGCATTTTTAAAGATAAAATATTATATTTAAAAAAAAGGCAAAGTCCCCCAAAGCCATAGGCACTATCTTTTATCCTTCGTTTTGAATCTATCCTTTTTGTTTCAGCATGTCCGAAGAACTTAACTTGCCAGAGGGTATACCAATACCTGGTTGGTTTAGACGATTCTTAGAAGCTAGGGCCATCAGCCAGGTCCTACCGTTCCTCCTCCCCCAGCTGCAAGAAATCATCCAGTTGCAACAGCACCTCTTCCCCCACCTCCTCCGCGGGGAAACACTTTTGCTAAGATATATAAAGATTTTAAAGCTATGGGAGGAAAGGACTTTCATGGAACAGAGTCCTTCGTGGCAACTAGGAATTGGCTAAAGGAAACCGAGGACTTATTTGTCATCTTTGAGGTAGAAGATGGGAAGAAGGTACATCTGGCAGTGTGGCTACTAAAAGGAGAGGCTTCCTACTGGTGGGAAGTCACTAATGCAGAAAGACCAATGGAAACATGGGAGGACTTTAGGGCAAGGTTTGAGTCTAAATTTCTTTCAGAAGCTGAAAGGAGTCTTCAGTTGGAAAAATTCTTATTTCTTAAGCAAGGGAATATGACAGTCAAAGAGTATGTTAACCAGTTTGATCACCTGGCTTGGTTTGGACTGGACCTAGTCAACACCCCGCACAAGAAGGCTCTCCGCTTTGTCAAGGGGTTGAATGAGCCATTACACAGTTTGGCCATGACCCATATACCCATGGGAGCTACGTATGAAAGGTTGGTGCAAATGGCATTGCTGAACGAAGAGGATAAGGGCAAGAAGGAGACAAAGGCAGAAAGCTCTCAAGGGAAGAAAGAGGGTTTGTAACCTAAGAAGACAGACTTTAAGAAGGGCGGGAAAGACAACAAAGAGAAGAGGAAGTGTAATTTCTGTGGCAAAGTGGGGCACTTAGTGAAAGATTGCCGGAAAAAGAAGGCCAAGATGAATGGTGGGTGCTTTTCTTGCGGTGAGACATGCCACATGACTAAGGATTTCCCAAAGAAACGAGGGCAGGGGCAAAGAGCTGGATCCACCTCAGGGGCACAGGTTCATGTGCTAGAAGCGCCACCTCTGCAACAGCGAGGTATAAATACTTTTGTAGAAAGTGTAGTTTATCTTTATGATCACCCAGTTCGCACTTTATTTGATTCTGGCGCATCACACTCCTTTATCTCGTCTGCTTTAGTAGAATCTCTGCACCTAGAAACTAGTATGGTAGAGGACCCCTTAATTGTTTCAAATCCAATCGAGGGCCCGGCTCATTTGTCTATGATCTGTGTGGGATTGAAAATTTCTATTCTAAGCGTAGAATTTTGATGTAGTGCTTTTGTTTTGGGCTTCTCGGGATATGGTTTGATTTTGGGCATGGATTGGCTATCCAGTAATGGGGCCATCCTTGATTGTGAGAAAAGGGTGGTTAGGCTCCTGACCCAACTCGGTAATACTTTGGAAATTACTTGTAATCCCTCATATGCGGTTATGCTTAGTTATCTTGAATCGCTAGATGCCTCTGTTGAAAGTTTGCAATCGGTTAGAGTGGTCCGGGAATATCCGGATGTCTTCGAAGAGGTGAAGGGCTTGCCTCCGAAGCGGGAGATAGACTTTCGCATATATATTGTAGATAATGCAAAGCCCGTTGCGTTGCCCGTTAGACACATGGCTCCACGGGAAAGGAAAGAGCTCAGTAAACAGATTAAAGAGCTTCTAGAGAAGAGGTTCATTAGAAGGAGCATTTCAGAATGGGGCGCTCCAGTGGTGTTCGCTACGAAGGCGGATGGTTCACTCCGCCTATGTGTTGACTATAGGGAGCTCAACAAGCTAACGAAAAAGAATAGGCACCCTCTCCCCAGAATCGACGATCTGCTTGATCAACTTGTAGGAGCGTCTGTTTTCTCCCAACTCGATTTAGCGACCGGTTTTCATCAACCAAGGGTGGCTAAAGATAGCATCGATAAAACGGCATTCAGAACCCCAGATGGCTTCTTTGAATGGCTTGTCATGCCTTTTGGCTTGACTAACGCACCCGCTTACTTCGTGGACTTGATGAGTAGGGTGTTCAGAGAATTCCTCAACAAGTTCGTAGTGGTCTTCGTAGACGATATCCTTATCTTCTCAAAGAGTGAAGAGGAACATGCTCAGCACTTAAGGGCAATCATGGAAACTCTGCGAGTCCATCAGCTAAAAGCCAAATTCTCCAAATGCCACTTTTGGAGAGAGGAAGTAAGATTTCTTGGGCACATAGTATCCAAGGAAGGATTAGCAGTAGACCCGGCTAAGGTAGTAACGGTGCAGGATTGGAAGACACCAAAGAACACAACAGAGGTCTAAAGCTTTCTCGGGCTAGCAGGCTTCTATCGGAAATTCATCAGATACTTTGCAAAGATATCAGCTCCGCTCACAAAGTTGACCAAGAAGAATCTAGTGTTCAATTGGGACTTGGATTGCGAGTTTGCGTTCCAACGACTGAAAAGGGCTCTTACAACAGCCCCAGTTTTAACATTGCCAGATGGAAGCAAGATGTTCACAGTTTATACAGATGCATGTGGGACTGGGCTAGGCGCCGTCTTAATGCAAGAAGGAAGGGTAGTAGCTTATGGCAGGAGACAATTGAAAGTGCATGAAAAGAACTACCCGACCCACGATCTTGAGTTAGCCGCCATCGTCTTTGCACTCAAGTCTTGGCGACACTATCTCCTAGGTGAGAAGTTCGAACTTTACACTGACCATAAATCATTGAAATATCTTTTCTCGCAGAAAGATCTTAACTTGAGGCAACAGAGATGGATGGAGTTTCTTGCCTCGTACGATTTCGAGATATCCTACACTCCGGGCAAAGGCAATGTAGTGGCAGACGCGTTGAGCCGAAAGAAACTAACCCTAAGCCCGTTGTTTGTTGAAAGACAAAGCCTAGAGTTTATAGCCAGCTTTGACTTTAGGCCCTCCTCCGATTTTGTACCAGGCTTGCTAGCATCTCTCGAAGTACGCCTGACTTTAGTGGACTCAATAGGGACAGCAAAACGCGAAGACCCTCAGCTTGTGGAGACGATTGATAGGCTAATTAGGGGTGAGACTTCAAGTCACCTCAACAGATACTCCATCGACGATAAGGGTTGGCTAAGGAGAGACGGAAGACTATGCGTCCCACAGACAAGGGATTGAGTAAAGAAGGTTCTCGAGGAAGCACACCACTCCAAGATGACGATACATCCGGGCGGGGATAAAATGTACAAGGACATAAAGAGAACTTTCTTTTGGAACGACATGAAGAAGGACGTGGTAGATTTCGTTTCTAAGGGTATGGTGTGCCAACAGGTTAAGGCGGAACAGAAAAAGCCTGGCGGTCTGCTCCATCCTCTAGAGGTCCCGCAGTGGAAGTGGGATAGTATCTCAATGGACTTCATTGATGGGCTGCCTAGGTCTAGAAGAGGCAACACTAGCATTTGGGTAATAGTGGATAGGCTTACTAAAAGCGCCCACTTCTTACCTGTCAAGAGTAAAAGAACAGCCTCATCCCTAACATCTCTTTACCTCAAGGAAATTGTCTGACTCCATGGAATACCATCCAGCATTGTTAGTGACCATGACCCTGTCTTCACAAGTGAGTTTTGGAGGAGTCTGTAAGAAGCGGTAGGCACAGCCTATCATCCCCAAACCGACGGCCAGACAGAAAGAGTGAACAGAGTTTTGGAGGACCTTTTAAGACTGTGCATCCTTGACTTCGGAGGGACATGGGAAGACCATCTTCCTTTGGTGGAATTTGCCTACAACAACAGCTACCAAGCAACCATCGGAATGGCGCCCTTCGAAGCTTTATATGGAAGACCGTGCCGATCGCCCACTTGTTGGTAGGAGTCTACTGATAAGCTCATACTTGGACCAGATATGATCCGAGAGACTTCAGAAAAAGTAGACTTAATACGAAGAAGAATGAAGACGGCCCAAGACAGACAAAAGTCCTACGCCGACAAGAGGAGGACCGACCTTGAATTTGAGGTTGGGGACAGAGTTTTTCTTAAGGTATCTCCGCTAAGGAACGTTGTTCGTTTTGGAACCACAGGAAAGCTAGCACCAAGGTTCGTAGGGCCATTTCTTATCATCGAGTAAATTGGGAAAATGGCCTATAGATTAGAGCTACCCGAAAAATTGGCCGGAGTACACAACGTCTTTCATGTTTCACATCTCCGAAAATGTCGACATGAATCTGCTGAAGTGTTAGAGCCAAACATCTTAGAAGAAGCTGAAGTGGAACGTGAAGCAACCGTGAGTAAAGTTCCAACCCGCATATTAGGAACGGAAGTGAAGAAGCTACGCAACCGCGAAGTCAAGCTCGTCAAAGTTCACTGGAGCGACGGCGAGGGAGATGCAACTTGGGAAACTGAAGCTAGAATATGCGCAACCTACCCTTTTCTTTTCGAGGGTACATCTTTGATCTTTCTTTTTCCTTAAGTTGCGCTTTTATCTATCTTTTTAGGTATATCTCCTCGACCTTATCTTTTAGGAAGAAACCCTTTGGATGAAAACATGTAATTGAAACATGTTATGGATGATGGTTGCAAGTGGTTGCAAGTGATTGCTAGTGGTTACTCGTGGTTGCATATACACACACAATCTAGGTTTTAGATCGGCTCAGTCACTTCATATTGCATATGCAAAAATGTATTTATATTCGTATATGGTTGAAGTTTAATGTGTTGTCATATGGATGTTGCATTCGTATGAATGATTGTGCACTCATGTAGAATCATGAATAGGAGAATTTTCATACATAATGGATTCATGGAACTTACATAATTTGCATTAAGGAGGTTAACTGAATCAGTAGACCGCCTGATTTTGCATTAGATAAGTACATGTACACACACACTTCGCATATGATCATGAAGCATTAGAAGTCTTTTAAGGACAATGGATGCTCGTGTTTGATGGATGAGTAGATGGATGTTTGGATATTAGGATGTACATTCTTCCTGAACTTGAAGATTTCGGGGACGAAATCCTTTTAAGTGGGGGAGAATGTAACACCCCGTGTATTTTATAACAGTGAAATTCACAAATTAAAGTATAATTAATTTCAGAACAAAGAATTAAGGGAAACGGGATACACCATTGCGTTCGTCTCGGAATTCTGCTTGAGATAGAGTCCGAGTTTGCGTAAAACGGACTCCGTATGAAGAAGATATGGCCTCCGGAAGTTTCAGAATTTAGTTTAAAATTCAAGCAGATCAAAACAGCTCAGAAAAACCAATTTAAAATTCAAAATCGGGCCGGATAGGCCAGGGCGGGAATTTTCCCGCCCAAGGCACCCAGGTCGACTGGGTAGTCGACCTGGGGCTACCCAGGTCGACTGGGTAGTCGACCTGGGTCACCCGTGTCGACTGCCAAGTCGACACGGTGTCGACTGGCGTGTCGACCTGGCCCCTGAGCCAGGTCGAACCCAGCCCCCTGGCTGGCCTGGTCTGTGTTTGGTCGATTTTCTGAGCCTTGCCTTGTCACTAGGGATAGGTGTCAGCTCCTGGTTGGTCTCTCCTTCAAACAAACAGCTATTATTAAACCAAGCTCCATCGACGGTCCAAGTCAACTTACAAACTCTATAAAAAGGACCTAAGACTCACCCTATTTCACACAAACAAAAATGGAGATGAGACCGTCATGCTGTTGAGGAGAGACTAGGAATAGCCGTCAGAAATTGAGAGACAATTAGGAGATAATTCGAAAGCTTAAAGCAACGTCAATTAAATCAAAACAACACCTACAAAAAAGGATAGCATCTCCAAATTCAGAATTCAGATTCCTGAATTGAAGATTCGTCATACGTGGTAAGTAGAGTGCTATTCCGATGTGAATAAATAATTGTGTTGTGATTTGTGTAAAGTGAGAAATGGAATTATGGCGATAATAGTCTATATTTGTATGTTGCTTTGATTCTAAACGATTTGGAATTGTTGTGGTATAACGATTGGATATTTGCAAGTATGAGATTTATGATGGAAGTTAACAACTACATGTTTGTAGTGGTTTAATTTAGATTCATGCAAGTATATGATTCATGTTAACAATCATATGTTGTGGTAGTATATTTGGGATTCATGCAAGTATATGATTCACCATTATGCCAATATGATGTACATACTTTTATGACCACTTTTAGTGTGTAATTGGATTCAACTAAGTACTATGGTTTATATGAATTTATGTTGAATTGGCATCGTGATTCAAGTGTAAAACCATGCTTTTGGATTAGAGACAAAAGTAAGCATCTTTATGAATATGACTAAACTATGTTTGGTGTTATGCCTAGTTGAAAACATGTTTTAGGCCTATGTTGTTATCAAAACCATATGGTGATATATGTGACACATAATTAAGTTAGATTTACATTCTAATTGCAAGTTTACATGAATAGACTAAAAAACATGATTTCATGTTTAGGTATGTTTATGCCATGATTATATGAATAGAATGGTTCATGTTTAGGTATGATTATGCCATGATTATATGAATAGAATGATTCATGTTTAAGTATTGTTTATGCCATGATTATATGTTATTACAATGTAAGTTCACATGTGCCTAATTCATGTTAATTGAACCGTTATGTTGCAAGTTCATGCGTTCACACTCCCCTTTTTATGTTACCTTATAAACACCATGTTATAAGCCTCCCCTTTTCATATGGCTAAGTTGGTTTTAAATGTTAAACCCAACATATCTTATATTGTAGCGAATGTGTAAAACGGGGGTAATGACGTTTGGGTTAAAATATAGAACATATGTGTTGGCATGTTTGACGCATGCCAACAACCTTGAAAAACAATTAAGTGGTATAAATAAATTTTACCCAATAAAGATGAATCTGAATAATGGGCCGCCAATATTTACATATAAAAAGAAAAGAGACAAAATATGTAAATTTAGAAAATACGATGTGTTTAACCCGAGGTTGGATTGAGTTGTGATGTAAACCTGCCCGGAACCGCCCGACTGTCCAGTAGTCACAACAATACCTATCCAATGTGGGTGGTTAAACACGGAGCCCAATAAAGACCCGAGGTTAGACTTAGTTGTGGCGTAAGACTGCCCGGACCCAACCGGCAACAGGCAGCCACAACAATACCTGTCTAATGTGAGAGGTCAAGGCTTTAATAAGACAATTAAGGCTGAGTCAGGATTTATAGGATTAAGTAAATTGAATTAATACTTAATCAAAATGGAACATGCTAAACTATACAGACTGATTGGGGGTTAGGTTTACAAAACACTTAACCAACTTAGCATGTTGGCTAGAAATAGAAAACCTAGTAGCGGGGGACCCTTTTCAGCAATAACCCTACAAGGTGTATCAGGATACCCTGAACTAGGCAGGGTGGGGCACGATTACTGGGCTGACTGTAAGAGGTCAAATCGACGGTGGTGGTGCAGCAATGTAGGTTCTAACCGGGTGCGGGCGTGCACACACTCCGGCGCAGAAAAATAAGGCACTGGGCACCAGTAGTATGCCTGTGCATTCTAGAATTGTGTTGGGCCGCCACCATGGGACTTGATACACCCCATGGTGGGACCAGCATAGGTAACTACCACAACGGGGGTCGTAAGTCACATGTATCTATGAGAGTAGGAGCCGATCATCAGAAATGGATCACTTCACCCTGATTATGGGGGTGCCTGTTGAGAACTAGTTTATATGGGTACAGAGATTAATATGGGGGTACGATAGTATATTCGACTCTAGACAACTTAACCTAGTTTATGGTGCTTTCCCATTTCCCATTTATACTTATCATACCCAGTTCTTTATTCATAGACTGATTAGTCCTAGACTTACTCAGGCTTTATGTCAGACTCTACTTTTCTTTCATTCCCCCCCCCCCCCCCCCCCTAGGTCCATAGGGAGGGAATACCGCAGCTTGACCAGTTTTCACATCCAGCTTGAAGAGAAAGAATGTATTGCTTGGATCTTTTTCGTTTTGGACTATGGCTTTGGACTGCAATTATGGGACTTATGCAGTTTATTTATGTTTTCTTTATACTTCTTTAAATAATGTAATCAAGACAGTTATGAAGATGTTATGATTTTGGAAGTATTATAAGACAAATTATGACATGGTTTGTGTAACACGTATTTTGTTGAAATAAAAGTTGTTGTTTTTTTTTCGCTGTTCAAAAATATGTGTTCTTATATCTGTCTTGTATATCTGTGACTTATACTTATAAACCTCCACCAAAATTAGGGCATTCCCTTTGAGAGTGACCCTAACGGAGGTGGGGTGTTTCAGGTGTCGTGAATGGTATCTTTAATAATACTGTTCTTAGACCCAATGGAGTTAAGAAAATCACAAGCTAACTGGAGATTAGTTAAGTTGAATGGTTTCTTGGGTATTGATCTTATGTTGGTTTCGGCCTTCAGGGTTAATACTTAGGGAATTTATTCAATTGCTAATTTACGGTTAAACGCTGATGGAATGGAATGTGATTTTGGGTTTATCATGAACCGTGTTTTAAATGACATTGGTTCTTTACCCCAGTTATAGACAGGATATGATTTCCCAAGTTAAACAATCGTTAATAGTGATTTTTGGGAAGATTAAAACCAAGTGGAGTTTTAATGCATCTTTAATTAGATTGAATTGATATCCGAAGGAAGATTAAAGAATAAATTTAAAGAATTTGTCTTTGATAAAATTAATGGGAACCTTTCCCAAAATATAAGAATGTTTGAATAAAGAAATATTCTGGATTGGAATGAGGCTTATGTTGTGTTTTTATAGCACTTGTTTATTATACACGCGAGTTATTCAGAAAGTCCGGTTTTATCCCATTCTGAATAACTGATTCGACGATATTTCGAGGACAAAGACGGTGGTTGAAGACCGGAGGTCTTCACATCGTTTGGATGATTACTGATGTCTTGATTGGTTGTACACCCAAGGCGAGGTAGTAATTGGTGATCGTCCAGATGTATTTGGAGATCGACGGATAGGCGGGGGCCTCTCCCCTGTATTGGGCATATGGGGGCAGAATAAGGTGCCTCCGGTTTTGTTCAGACCTAGAACGAACTTGTAAATGGATGTGTGTCTGACATCGGATTTCATTCTGTGTGATTAATAGACATCGGTTGCATAGGGTGAATTGCATGTGTGGCATGCTGAGATGCAAATGATCAAGGCTTCTGTTGAAAAGCAGGGTCTTGTGGTTGATGATCAAAGCACGGCTTTAATATAGCGTAGCTTTGTGTAGCGTTAATTCGCGAGCCTCACACCTCGGTGTGAACGAAAAACGGGAGAGGACATCAGGGAGGGCATGCGTTTCTTTCTAGCTAGGAATGGTGTCAACGTTTTACTAGCCTTGGCATTTTACTTATATGGATGATGGATTGCGAGGCGCCTCGGTATGTCGGTCGATCCGGGGCCGATGGAGTCATTTGGCTCATTTACGCCCCATAAGGCGGGGAAGCGCAGTGTTCAGGCATTTTAATCCACATCGAGTGGACCGACCCTAACAATCCAAGTGACGATGCGTTCTGTTCCTGAGGCTCGGGCTAGACAATCTCGAAGCGGTAAGGACGATCCCTTGCCTTGGTTCACAGATGGAAATCCAACTTCCAATCAGAGCACAAACAGAAGAACATTTCGTTGTTAATTACAACAATTTCATCAGAATACAAGAATATACAGAGTATGAATTACATATTACACATTTACTACATATCAGAGATTTAAATACATTACTGCAGTGGAAAAATTATACAATACACAACTAAAAGAGATATACGGATACAGAGCTTTCCGGATATCATTCCAGCTGTAAACCAGGTTCCTGTGAATATAAATCTACAAAACCAAAACTACTAGCTGCCCGTGTGGAAAATAGGGGCACCCAGAGTTTAGGTTAAAACAATAAACTCCAGGTCAGTCATGTGGCTGATGTGAGAACTAAAACAGTTATTCTTTTGATTTTAAAGTTAGGTAAATCAAGGGACCACGCCGTATAACACGGAATGGGTTTCCTCCCAAGAATACCAGTGCATAAAACAACAGAGCAATGCTAAATAAAGAACAATGAAGCTATTATAAGACCCAGGTCCCATCACACAATGCAACACCAGCCGAAGGATAGGGCTTTACCTTATAATAGCCAAAGAATTCTTGATATGCTAAAGTTCATCTTTGATTATTACTATAAGTGTATAGTGTCAAAACAATTTCAATCATAAGTATCAATCATAGACGGCATAAGTGCCCCATACCACTATGTCGCCATATATAGGTATAAAATCAAAACCGCACGATGTCGTATTTGGAAGTTGGATTTCCATCTGTGAACCAAGGCAAGGGATCGTCCTCATCGCTACGAGACAATCTAGCCTACCATGTCTCTGGATCAGAGCTCGAGTGACCCTTAGATCGTCAGGGCCGGTCCACCGATGTGGATTAAAATGCCTGAACACTGCGTTTACATGCCCTTTAGGGCGTAAATGAGTCCTATGACTCCATCGGCTCCACAAAGTCACCGATATATCCAAGGTACCTCGCAATCCAACCACCACATAGGTAAAAATAATATAAATGTCAGGGCTGGTAGGTCACTGACACCTCCCGTTTCTGGTTCACAACCGGAGTGTGACGCTCGCGAATTAACGCTACACAAAGCTATGCCACAAAGGCCGTGCTTTGATCATCAACCACAAGACTCGGCTTTTCAACAGAAGCCTTGATCATTTGCATCTTAGCATGACACACAGGCAAACCACTCCATGCAACCGATATCCATCAATCACACAGAATGACATCCAATGTCAGACACACAGTCCGTTCTAGGTCTGAACGAAACTGGAGGCACCTTGTACCTCGCATATCCATCGATCTCCAAGTACATCTGGACGATCACCAACTGATTCCCTCCTCTTGGGTGTACAGCCCATTCAAGATCATCAGTAATTATCCAAACGATGTGAAGACCTCCAGTCTTCGACCACCGTCTTCATCCTGGACACATCGTTGAATCAGTTATTCAGAATGGGATAAACCCGGTCTTTCTGAATAACTCGCGTATATAATAAACAAGTGTTACACAAACACAACGCACGCCTCATTCCAATTCAGAATATTCTTTTATTCAAATATTCTTATACTTTGGGAAAGGTTCCCATTAATTTTATCAAAGATAAATTCTTTAAATTTATTCTTTAATCTTCTTTTGAATACCAATTCAAACCAAATTATGGTTTATCCAAACTAGTCGGAATTAGAGAACCTTACCAAAGTAATCACTTGTTAAATTTCCCAACCCCAACCTATTCATCCCATGAAGTAAAAGTGGTCATACTTCATATCTAACACCACGGTGTTATCGGTAAATTCAATTACTATTTCACGTTAAAATCTAATTAAATATTTAACTATCGCATGGAGCAAAACCGGTGATACTCCATTCTCGATCATTTCAATCTAATTAAAGATTATTTAAAACTCCACTTGGTTTTAATCTTCCCAAAAATCACTATCAATGATTATTTAACCTGGGAAATCATATCCTGTCTTTAATTGGGTTAAAGAACCAATGTCATTTAAAACATGGTTCACTATAAACCTAAAATCAAATTCCATTCCATCAGCCTTTAACCGTTAATTAGCAAGTGAACAATTCCCTAAGTATTAACCCCGAAGGCCGAAACCAACATCAGATCAATACCCAGGAAACCATTCAACTTAACTAATCTTCAATTAGTTTCTGATTTTCTTAACTCCGTTGGGTCTAAGAATAGTATTATTAAGGATACCATTCACGACAACCAAAAATCACATTGCATTAACGTTGGAATCTTCATGGAAAACAAATCTGTAATAACCCGAAAATCCGAGCCAATTTAAAATTTTTATTCTGGCTGTTTTAATGAATTTTGAATATTTAAAATGATTATTTTAAAGAAAAACGACGAGAAATTTATTTTGAATAGAATTCGAACGTATATATTTATATACGTCGTCATTAGAATAAAAATATTTTATTTTAAATATAAAAGGAATTGAAAATGGCGCAGCAGTTCGATAATTCGATTTCAAACTTCAAATGAACATACCGGATTCAAAATAAACCAGATTTTAGTGAAACCAAAAATATTTGAATCTAATTGAGAATATCTTTCCAACGAATCCGAAAAATCAAAATTTCATAGCGGGAATCAAAAGATATGTCCAGTTGAAATTTCAGAATAGTCGCTATGGAATTCAGGCCCTTAAAAATGGAAATTTTGCAAACGACCTCGGTTTTCGACCAAACCACTTTTGTTGGATCCGTGATGTCAAGTTATTGCTAGGTTTCAAATTTCGTAATTTTTCGATTCAATAGGTCAGCGTGGAAAAGGAAAACGCGTTTGACCAGTTTTAGTTGATTTTAATCGACTGGAAAATGGCCATTTTTCAAACGGTCTTAGAATTTGACGAAACTAGTTTTGTTAGGACCGTATCGTGCTAGAAAATATTTTTCGTGAATTTTTCTAGTTAGTATGTGGCCCCGGTAAATTGAAATGTGCGTTCAAATTCAATATATAAAGTTATATTTTTATTTTGACGAAAACTGATCGAAGCGATCGAATTGGCCTACGTGGCATATCCCATTGTGTTCGGAATGGGGGTAATTAGCTATGGACGACAGGCGGTGGGCTCGTTTAGAGGTCGAATGAAAAAGTCAACCTTTAGTAATATAAAATAATTTATATATAAATTAACATATACCCCCCTCTTACCATTCTCCCCCAAAACAAAACCCGACCCCCTTTCTTTCAGAAAAGTCCCGCTCGTTTCCCCCCCTTCAATCTCGTCCACCGCCGCTTTCTCCTCCACACCGTCAGCCTCCGACCACGCCACCTCCCCGTCGAACTTCTCCTCCTCTCGCCTCCAGGTCCCTCGCCTCCTTCCCCAATTCGAACCAAATCGAAACCCTAGCCCCCTCAACCAAAAAAAAAAAAACCGCGCCCAGACCCAGAGCCCACCACAGCCGCCGACCACTGGAGGACCTCTCCGCCGCGCCTGAGCCACTCCCCACCTCTGACGCCGCGCCTGAGCCACTCCCCACCTCTGACGCCGCGCCTTTCGCCCCCTCTCGCTCGTGAAAAGAGCTACATTGGAATTGCAAACCGATCCAGATGGTTCAGTAGTTCAAAAGCAAAGCACAGGAGAGTGAAACCCTCTGTGAGAACTCCTCACCTTTAATTTATTTATAGTTTGAAATATATTCTAGGATGCAGACGGTGTTTAGTAGCACCCGACACCCGTCGTCCACAGACCATGGACGGCTTGTATGCTTGTTTGTTTGATTTTGTTGTGTAGTTGATTGTGTGATGTGATGTGAAATGAAATAAATTATTTAGATAGTTAAAAATATTTTATAGTTGAAAATAGAATTTTTAACGCGTATATAAAATAAATATTTATAAACATATCGGAGATTTGTTTATATACACACATTTGACTGATATTGATTGGGACGATACATTTTACACATCGCCCAACTGCACAAATAAAATCTGTGTTTGATTGTTTGAAACCCCACATGGGTATTGGGATGATATATGACATACACTAATCCCAATAATTAGTTGTATGTCGATCGATTGATTGACAGGCTGTTATAAGCATTAAATATTTATATCTGATGCTTATACAGTGTAGAACGCACTCTGGATGATGGTTGATTATTTATCGTAGTTATTTTATACATGTGTTGTAGAAAATCCATATAATTAACATTATATGGTAATTGATTGGGCCTCATTCCAGTTTTGAAATAGAAATATTTGAAACAGAAATATTTGAAATAGAATATTTGAAAATAGAAATATATGAAGCCGTGTTGATTAGATTGACGTCATTTTGACGTGAACGATATTTATATCGATTTTATTCAATTTTCAATGTTTATTGAAAGTGTTTTTCGAAATTTGAATTATATTGGAAATAATCGAAATTCGAATTAAATTGAAATTGATTTGAAATTCGAAATAAATTGAAATGATTTGCAATTCGAATTAGATTGAAATAGAATTGAAATCGTTTTGAAATGAATTCGAATTAAATTGAAATAGATTTGAAATCATTTTGAAATGAATTGAAATTCGAAATAGATTGAAATAGAATTGAAATCGTTTTGAAATGAATTCGAATTAAATTGAAATAGAATTGAAATCATTTTGAAATGAATTGAAATTCGAATTAGATTGAAATAGAATTGAAATCGTTTTTGAATTGAATTTAAAACGTTTTGAAATTGAACTGAAATCGATTTAAATTGAAACCGATTTGAATTGAAAAGGATTTGAATTGAAATCGGGTTGAAATGAATTTAAAACGAATTTATATTTGAAGATTCAATTTTGATTTGAATTTGAGATAGAAGTTGAAATCGTTTTGAAAACAAATTTAAAACGATTTATAAAATACGTTTTAAAAGAAAATCGACGAAGTATATATTATATATATATATATATATATATATATATATATTATATATAATATAATGGCCTGAATAGAACGCGTCGCGCCGCGGCAGTTCATGAATTTCGACCATTGACTTCGAATGGATATTGCGGGAGATCCGACCGTCGGATTCTCGTGAAACCTGGACCGTTAGGTTCGTATCGAAAAGAGCTTTCTAACGAATATTTGAAATTTGAAATCTAACGGTTGGATTTGGAATTATGTCCAAATCAAATTTGAAAAAGGTCGCTGTAAGTGCAATTCGATGGCCGTTGATGGAAATCGACTGTACGGGCCTTGATAAAATTATTAAAAATATCAATAATTTGTGTAAAATCATAAGAAATGATTTGTGAAGAATTGGGACGAAAAAATCCATATTTGAAAAGATAAAAATAGATTTTTATAGAAATGAACTAGTTTTGAACTAGAATAATAATTTATTTATTTTTAAAATAAATAAATTGGATTTGAAATGGTTTTGAAAATAACCTGAATTTCCAATAATTGAATTGAAATGGATTTGAATCGAAATTGTCTTTGGAATATTTCGATGTTGGATTTCGTGATGATACAGATATTGTTATGGGAATTTGAAAGATATATTTATATCGTTATTTCCAATACGATATTTGTTGGTCGTAGAATTTGATATTGAATATAAGCCGATATATTTTCTATTCAGAGCCTTGTATTTAATATCAAATGTGATTTGGGGTTGTCGTGGATGGTGTCTTCATTAACACTGTTCTTAAAACCAGTTGAGAAAAAGATTAAATCTTTTTATTTGGATTTAATGAAGTATACCAATTAAATGGTATTTAATTGGAATTGAATTTGAATTGATTTTTGGGTTTATCGTGAACAGTGTTTTAAATAACACTTGTTCTTTAACCGGATAATTAATGAAGGTGATTTTGGGTTTATCGTGGGCCGTGTTTTAAATAATATTGGTTCTTTAACCCAGTTAAAGACAGGATATTGATTTCTGTGAAGATTAAAACTAAGTGGGGTTTTAATGAATCTTTAATTAGATTGAAATGGTCGAGAATGGAGTATCACCAGTTTTACTCCAGGCGATAGTTAAATCTTTAATTAGATTTGAATGTGAAATGGTAATTGAATTTATCGATAACACCGTGGTGTTAGATATGAAGTATTAACAGTTTTACTTCATGGGATGAATAGGTGGGGATTGGGAAATAAAATAAATGATTACTCCAGGTGTGGTTCGCTAATCCCGAATAGTTTGAATTGATATTCAAAGAAGATTAAAGAATAAATTTAAAGAATTTATCTTTGATAAAATTAATGGGAACCTTTCCCAAAGTACAAGAATATTTGAATAAAAGAATATTCTGAATTGGAATGAGGCGTATGTTGTGTTTGTGTAACACTTGTTTATTATATACGCAAGTTATTCAGAAAGACCGGGTTTATCCCATTCTGAATAACTAATTCGACGTGGTGTCGAAGATGAAGACGGTGGTTGAAGACCGGAGGTCTTCACGTCGTTTGGATAATTACTGATGATCTTGATTAGGCCGTACACCCAAGAGGAGGGAATCCGTTCGTGGTCGTCCAGACGTACTTGGAGATCGATGGATATGCGGGATATTAGGTGCCTCCGGTTTCGTTCAGACCCAGAATGAACTTGTAAGTGGACTGTGTGTTTGACATTGGATTTTAGTCTGTGTGGTTGATTTCTATTAAATATATATCTGTTTGGCGGTGGAGAATTTATTCTCTTGCTTAACGCCCTTCTTTGAGACGTACGAGCTTAGAGGTTATATATTGATGGATATCAAACGCATGGAGTGAATTGCCTGTGTGGCATGCCTAAGTGGCAATATGATCAAGGCTTCTATTGAAAAGCAAAGTCTTGTAGGTGATGATCAAAGCACAGCTTGTGTGGCACAGCTTTGTGTAACGTGAATTCGCGAGCCTCACACCCCGGTGGTGAACCAAAAACGGGAGAGGACCTCTGGGAGGACATGCGTTTCCTTCTAGCTAGAAGTGGCGTCAATGGTTTTACAGGCCCTGACGAGTTTGACTTATGTGGTTGTTGCTGTTGTGAGGCGCCTCAGTTTGATCAGACGATCCAGGTCCGATGGAGTCATTCGTTGGCTCATTTACGCCCCATAGGGCGGGGAAACGCAGTGTTCAGGCATTTTAATCCACATCGGTGGACCGACCCTGACGATCCAATCGGCTTGACTAAGTACTTGTCCTGAGGCTCGGGCTATAGAGTCTCGAATCGGTGAGGACTATCTTTTTCCTCGGTTCACAGATGGAAATCCAATTTCCAAATACGTGATTTTGCGGTTTTAATTATAGAACTAGTAAGGCGACATGATATATGGTACCCATGCTGCCTATGATTGATATTTATGATTTGAAATTGTTTTGACACTATACACTTATAGTAATAATAAAAGATGAAATTTAGTGTATCAAGCATCCTTTGGCTATCATAAGGTAAAACCCTATCCTCCGGCTTGCGTTGCATTGTGTGATGGGACCTGGGTCTTATAATAGCTTCATTTTTCTTTATTTAGCATTGCGCTGTTGTTTCATGCACTGGTATTCTTGGGAGGAAACCCGTTCCGTGTTATACGGCGTGGTCCCTTGATTTACCTGACTTTAAAATAAAGATTAATAACTGTTTTAGTTCTCACACCAGTCACATGACTGACCTGAAGTCTATTGTTTAAACATAAACTCTGGGTGCCCTTATTTCGACACGGGCAGCTAGTAGTTTTGGTTTTGTAGATTTATACTCACAGGATCCTGGTTTACAGCTGGAATGATATCCGGAAAGCTTTGTATCCGTATATCTCCTTCTAGTTGTGTTTTGTATTATTTTCCGCTACGATGTATTTAAATGTAATTTAAATCTCTATTATTTTCTGTGTAATATTTATTTATACTCTGTATATTCTTGTATTCTGATGAATTGTTGTAATATACAATGAGATGTTCTTCTGTTTGCGTTCTGATCTGTCTTGTCCTCAAAGTAATTCGTTCTTTCTGTTCTCTTCGGAGACCGGGGAAGTTCGGGTCGCTTCATTTGGTATCAGAGCTTTGGTTTACAAAGCTCAGAGAACAAGACGCATTAGAACCATATGAAAGACTTGATCAGAAATTGGATTAGTAATATCCAAGGGAATGACTCGTTAGAGATGGGATCAGTAGTATCCTAGAACGAGTGTGAAGAGTATATTTTTAAAGTGAAAACAAATTTTGTTTTGAAAATTTAAATCAATTATTCGTATTTGATTATTTATTTATATTGATGTGGACAATCCAGTATATATAGATTTTGCATATACGTCTGATCCACGGGTATTCGAATTTTTAATATACTAGATAGATATAGAATCACACTTTAGTCGCTCGGAGTAGGTTCTGATGATCGCTATCGTACATACATCATCAGAATTTATATTCGAATTTCGAAAGTGAGATTTCTATATATTTCCTATTGACTGGTATGAGAACCAAAATTAGATAGGGCCTATTGTTGTGATTTGGCATCAAAAATGTGATTTTTGACTATATATCAAAGTTATGAATTTGAAATGATAATCAACTAATTGATTGACGATTGTGTTGTTTGATTATAGTTGGATTAATTAAAATGTTGAACCGTTTAGCCAAATTGAACCAAATAGTGAATTGTATTGAAAATTAGTCGCATTTGCCAGCATATACATGTACTTATATTGAACAGGTCATTGCAAGGAGGCTAGAGCAGAAGAATAAAATTGTTTGCCCGACAAATAGATACATGTTTACCATAATTTACTATTTTGTTTGGGTGATGATGATTTTATGAGCCGATTGGCTAGCCGCTTGGCTTTTTCTTTTTCTTTTGGATTGAAGAAGGCCATGGAAGGCTATAGGAAATATCCCGAAGTCCCCGGTGCAAGGGAGGTTATGGCGAAATTTTTCGAAAATTTAGGGTGTTAGCCAAATTTTTGAAAAATTTGAAAAGTTCTTAGAAACTGAAAAGTTGAAGAACTTAAGCCGTAAAGAAAATAGTGAAAGTTGAGTTGATTAGTTAAACAACTTTCGGCTTCGTTCCTTTTCGGGGATGAAAAGTTTTAAGTGAGGGAGATTGTAATAACCCGAAAATCTGAGCCAAATTTTTTTTTTTTTATTTTGGCTATTTTAATGAATTTTGAATATTTAAAATGATTATTTTACAGAAAAACGACGAGAAATTTATTTTGAATAGAATTCGAACGTATATATTTATATACGTCGTCGTTAGAATATAAATATTTTATTTTAGATATAAAAGGAATTGAAAATGGCGCGGTAGTTCGATAATTCGATTTCAAACTTCAAATGAACATATCGGATTCAAAATAATCCGGATTTTAGTGAAACCAAAAATATTTGAATCTAATTGAGAATGTCTTTCCAACGAATCCGAAAAATCAAAATTTCATAGCGGGAATCAAAAGATATGTCCAGTTGAAATTTCAGAATAGTCGCTATGGAATTCAGGCCCTTAAAAATGGAAATTTTGCAAACGACCTCGGTTTTCGACGAAACCACTTTTGTTGGATCCGTGATGTCAAGTTATTGCTAGGTTTCAAATTTTGTAATTTTTCGATTCAATAGGTGAGCGTGGCAAAGGAAAACGAGTTTGACCAGTTTAAGTTGATTTTAATCGACTGGAAAATGGCCATTTTTCAAGCGATCTCAGAATTTGACGAAACTAGTTTTGTTAGGACCATATCGTCAATACGAAGCTAGAAAATATTTTTCGGAAATTTTTCTAGTTAGTATGTGGCCCCGGTAAATTGAAAAGTGCGTTCAAATTCAATATATAGAGTTATATTTTGATTTTGATGAAAACTGATCGAAGCGATCGAATTGGCCTACGTGGCATATCCCATTGTGTTCGGAATGGGGGTAATTAGCTATGGACGACAGGCAGTGGGCCTCGTTTAGAGGTCGAATGAAAAAGTCAACCTTCAGTAATATAAAATAATAAAATAATTTATATATAAATTAACATATATCCCCCTCTTACCATTCTCCCCCAAAACAAAACCCGACCCCCTTTCTTTCAGAAAAGTCACGCTCGTTTCCCCCCCTTCAATCTCGTCCGCCGCCGCTTTCTCCTCCACGCCGCCAGCCTCCGACCACGCCACCTCCCCGTCGAACTCCTCCTCCGCTCGCCTCCAGCTCCCTCGCCTCCTTCCCCAATTCGAACCAAATCGAAACCCTAGCCCTCTCAACCAAAAAAAAACGCGCCCAGACCCGGAGCCCACCACAACCGCCAACCATTAGAGGACCTCTCCGCCGCGCCTGAGCAACTCCCCACCTTTGACGCCGCGCCTTTTGCCCCCTCTTGCTCGTGAAAAGAGCTACATTGGAATTGCAAACCGATCCAGATGGTTCAGCAGTTCAAAAACAAAGCACGGCGGAGTGGAACCCTCTGTGAGAACTCCTCACCTTTAATTTATTTCTAGTTTGAAATATATGCTAGGATGCAGACAGTGTTTAGTAGCACCCGACACCCGTCGTCCACAGACCATGGACGGCTTGTATGCTTGTTTGTTTGATTTTGATGTGTAGTTGATTGTGTGATGTGAAATGAAATAAAATATTTAGATAGTTAAAAATATTTTATAGTTGAAAATAGAATTTTTAACGCGTATATAAAATAAATATTTATAAACATATCGGAGATTTGTTTATATACACACATTTGAATGATATTGATTGGGACGATAAATTTTACACATCGCCCAACTGCACAAATAAACTCTGTGTTTGATTGTTTGAAACCCCACACGGGTATTGGGATGATATATGACATACACTAATCCCAATAATTAGTTGTATGTCGATCGATTGATTGACAGGCTGTTATAAGCGTTAAATATTTATATTTGATTCTTATACAGTGTAGAACGCACTTTGGATGATTGTTGATTATTTGTCATTGTTATTTTATACATGTGTTGTAGAAAATCCATATAATTAACATTATATGGTAATTGATTGGGCCTCATTCCAGTTTTGAAATAGAAATATTTGAAAAAGAAATATTTGAAATAAAATATTTGAAAATAGAAATATATGAAGCCGTGTTGATTAGATTGACGCCATTTTGACGTGAACGATATTTATATCGATTTTATTCAATTTTCAATGTATATTGAAAGAGTTTTTCGAAATTTGAATTATATTGGAAATAATCGAAATTCGAATTAAATTGAAATTGATTTGAAATTCGAAATAAACTGAAACGATTTGCAATTCGAATTAGATTGAAATAGAATTGAAATCGTTTTGAAATGAATTCGAATTAAATTGAAATAGAATTGAAATCATTTTGAAATGAATTGAAATCATTTTGAAATGAATTGAAATTCGAATTAGATTGAAATAGAATTGAAATCGTTTTGAAATGAATTCGAATTAAATTGAAATATAATTGAAATCATTTTGAAATGAATTGAAATTCGAATTAGATTGAAATAGAATTGAAATCGTTTTTGAATTGAATTTAAAACATTTTGAAATTGAACTGAAATCGATTTAAATTGAAACCGATTTGAATTGAAAAGGAATTGAATTGAAATCAGGTTGAAATGAATTTAAAACGAATTTATATTTGAAGATTCAATTTTGATTTGAATATGAGATAGAAGTTGAAATCGTTTTGAAAACAAATTTAAAACGATTTATAAAATACGTTTTAAAAGAAAATCGAAATATATATAATATAATGGCCTGAATAGAACGCGCCGCGCCACGGCAGTTCGTGAATTTAGACCATTGACTTCGAATGGATATTGCGGGAGATCCAACCGTCGGATTCTCCTGAAACCGGAACCGTTGGGTTCATATCGAAAAGAGTTTTCTGACGAATATTAGAAATTTGAAATCTAACGGTTGGATTTGGAATTAGGTCCAAATCAAATTTGAAAAAGGTCGCTGTAAGTGCAGTTCGATGGCCGTTGATGGAAATCGACAGTACGGGCCTTGATAAAATTATTAAAAATATCAATAATTTGTGTAAAATCATAAGAAATGATTTGTGAAGAATTGGGATGAAAAGCTCCATATTTGAAAAGATAAAAATAGATTTTTATCGAAATGAACTAGTTTTGAACAAGAATAATAATTTATTTATTTTTAAAATAAACAAATTGGATTTGAAACGGTTTTGAAAATAAACAGAATTTCCAGTAATTGAATTGGAATGGATTTGAATCGAAATTGTCTTTGGAATATTTCGATGTTGGATTTCGTGATGATACAGATATTGTTATGGGAATATGAAAGATATATTTATATCGTTATTTCCAATACGATATTTGTTGGTCGTAGAATTTGATATTGAATATAAGCCGATATATTTTCTATTCAGAGCCTTGTATTTAATATCAAATGTGATTTGGGGTTGTCGTGGATGGTGTCTTCATTAACACTGTTCTTAAACCCAGTTGAGAAAAAGATTAAATCTTTTTATTTGGATTTAATGAAGTATACCAATTAAATGGTATTTAATTGGAATTTAATTTGAATTGATTTTTGGGTTTATCGTGAACGGTGTTTTAAATAACACTTGTTCTTTAACCCGATAATTAATGAAGGTGATTTTAGGTTTATCGTGGGCCGTGTTTTAATTAACATTGGTTTTTTAAACCAGTTAAAGACAGGATATTGATTTCTGTGAAGATTAAAACTAAGTGGGGTTTTAATGAATCTTTAATTAGATTGAAATGGTCGAGAATGGAGTATCACCAGTTTTACTCCAGGCGATTGTTAAATCTTTAATTAGATTTGAACGTGAAATGGTAATTGAATTTACCGATAACACCGTGGTGTTAGATATGAAGTATTACCAGTTTTACTTCATGGGATGAATAGGTGGGGATTGGGAAATAAAATAAATGATTACTCCAGGTGTGGTTCGCTAATCCCGACTAGTTTGAATTGATATTCAAAGAAGATTAAAGAATAAATTTAAAGAATTTGTCTTTGATAAAATTAATGGGAACCTTTCCCAAAGTACAAGAATATTTGAATAAAAGAATATTCTGAATTGGAATGAGGCGTATGTTGTGTTTGTGTAACACTTGTTTATTATATACGCGAGTTATTCAGAAAGACCGGGTTTATCCCATTCTGAATAACTAATTCGACGTGGTGTCGAAGATGAAGACGGTGGTTGAAGACCGGAGGTCTTCACATCGTTTGGATAATTACTGATGATCTTGATTGGGCCGCACACCCAAGAGGAGGGAATCAGTTAGTGGTCGTCCAGACGTACTTGGAGATCGATGGATATGCGGGGTACTAGGTGCCTCTGGTTTCGTTCAGTCCCAGAACGAACTTGTAAATGGACCGTGTGTCTGACATTGGATTTTAGTCTGTGTGGTTGATTTCTATTAAATATATATCTGTTTGGCGGCGGAGAATTTATTCTCTTGCTTAACGCCCTTCTCTGAGACGTACGAGCTTAGAGGTTATATATTGATGGATATCAAACGCATGGAGTGAATTGCCTGTGTGGCATGCCTAAGTGGCAATATGATCAAGGCTTCTGTTGAAAAGCAAAGTCTTGTGGGTGATGATCAAAGCACAGCTTGTGTGGCACAACTTTGTGTAACGTGAATTCGCGAGCCTCACACCCCGGTGGTGAACCAAAAACGGGAGAGGACCTCAGGGAGGACATGTGTTTCCTTCTAGCTAGAAGTGGCGTCAATGGTTTTACAGGCCCTGACGAGTTTGACTTATGTGGTTGTTGCTGTTGCGAGGCGCCTCGGTTTGATCGGACGATCCGGGTCCGATGGAGTCATTCGTTGGCTCATTTACGCCCCATAAGGCGGGGAAACGCAGTGTTCAGGCATTTTAATCCACATCGGTGGACTGGCCCTGACGATCCAAGTGGCTTGACTGAGTACTCGTCCTGAGGCTCGGGCTAGAGAGTCTCAAATCGGTGAGGACTATCTTTTGCCTCGGTTCACAGATGGAAATCCAATTTCCAAATACGCGATTTTGCGGTTTTAATTGTAGAACTAGTATGGCGACATGATATATGGTACCCATGCCGCCTTTGATTGATATTTACGATTTGAAATTGTTTTGACACTATACTCTTATAGTAATAATAAAAGATGAAATTTAGCGTATCAAGCATCCTTTGGCTATTATAAGGTAAAACCCTATCCTTCGGCTTGCGTTGCATTGTGTGATGGGACCTGGGTCTTATAATAGCTTCATTTTTCTTTATTTAGCATTGCGCTGTTGTTTCATGCACTGGTATTCTTGGGAGGAAACCCGTTCCGTGTTATACGGCATGGTCCCATGATTTACCTGACTTAAAAAAAGAGAGTAATAACTGTTTTAGTTCTCACACCAGTCACATGACTGACTTGGAGTTTATTGTTTTAACCTAAACTCTGGGTGCCCTTATTTTGACACGGGCAGCTAGTAGTTTTAGTTTTGCAGATTTATATTCATAGGATCCTGGTTTACAGCTGGAACGATATCCGGAAAGCTTTGTATCCGTATATCTCCTTCTAGTTGTGTTTTGTATTATTTTCCGCTGCGATGTATTTAAATGTAATTTAAATCTCTGTTATTTTCTGTGTAATATTTATTTATACTCTGTATATTCTTGTATTCTGATGAATTGTTGTAATATACAATGAGATGTTCTTCTGTTTGCATTCTGATCTGTCTTGTCCTAAAAGTAATTCGTTCTTTCTGTTCTCTTCGGAGACCGGGGAAGTTCGGGTCGCTTCAAAATCGATATATAATCGATATAAACTTCCATATTTGACTAATAATATAAATGGAATAACGGCAATGCCTTTTAAATTCTAGATATATTAGTTGTCTTCCTCCACAGAAATTCACTTTGATTATTACCAAATCGAATTCCATTCCATCCCAATTTATTTTATTAAATTGGAAAACTTTACTTTGGAAAATCTCCTTTAAATCTTTACAAAAGATTTATAAATTCCAAATCACATTACACTGTAAATCGGGTTAAAGAACGAATGTCATTAAAACACAGTTCACAACAAACCCAATTCACATCCCATTAATTATTGGGTTAAAGAACAAGTGTTATTTTAAACACCGTTCACGGTAAACCCAAAAATCAATTCCAATTCAATTTCCAATTAAATATTATTTAAGTGGTATACTTCATTAAATCTAAATAAAAATATTTAACCTTTTTTTCAACTGGGTTTAAGAACAGTGTTAATAAAGACACCGTCCACGACAAACCCAAATCCCATTTGATATTAAATACAAGGCTCTGAATAGAAAATATATCGGCTTATATTCAATATCAAATCCTACAACCAACAAATATCGTATTGGAAATAACGATATAAATATATCTTTCAAATTCCCATAACAACATCTGTATAGTCACGGAATCCAACATCGAAATATTTCAAAGGCAATTTCGATTCAAATCCATTCCAATTTATATACTGGAAATTCTGGTTATTTTTAAAACCATTTCAAATCCAATTTATTTATTTTAAAAATAAATGGATTATAATTCTAGTTCATTTCGATAAAAATCTATTTTTATCTTTTCAAATATGGAGTTTTTCATCCCAATTCTTTCCAAATCATTTCTTATGATTTTACACTAATTATTGATATTTTTAATAATTTTATCAAGGCCCGTACAGTCGATTTCCATAAACGGCCATCGAACTACACTTATAGCGACCTTTTCCAAATTTGATTTGGACATAATTACAAATCCAATCGTTAGATTTCTAATTTCTCATATTCGTTAGAAAGCACTTTTCGATACGAACCCAACGGTTCCGGTTTGAGGAGAATCCGACAGTCGGATCTCCCGTAACGTCCATTCGAAGTCAATAGTCGAAATTTGCCAACTGCCGCTGCGCGGTGCGTTCTATTTAAGCCATTATATATGTATAATATATATTATACATATTTCATCGATTTCCATTTAAATCATATTTTATAAATCGTTTTAAATTCGTTTTCAAAACGATTTCAACTTCATATTCAATTTCTAATCAAAATTGAATATTCCATATCATCGATATATAAATGATAATATTTTCAAAACTTGATATTTTGAAATTAATTCCTTTTCTATATTCATTATAAAAATGAATAAAATCGATATGAGTATCGTTCACGTCAAAATGGCATCAATCTAATCAACACGACTATATATATTTAAATATATTCGTGTCCATCCCAAATCGGACATCAAAATCAGATTTTGATTCTTTTCTGAATATTATTTGAAAAATATTCGTTATTTTAAAATAATCGTTAATTTAAAATATTCATTCTTTCTGAACTGGAATCAGACACAGTCAATTACCATACAATTTGATTTATATGGATTTCATACACACACGTACACTACAACAATCAAACACAGTCAACCATCACCCAAAGTGCATTCTACACTGCATAAGCATCAAATATAAATATTTAACGCTTATAACAGCCTGTCAATCAATCGATTGACATACAGCTAATTATTGGGACTAGTGTATGGCCAATTTCATCCCAACACCCGTGTGGGGTTTTCAAACAATCAAACACAGGTTTTATTTGTGCAGTTGGGCGATGTGTAAAATTTATCATCCCAATCCATATCAGTCAAGTGTGTGTACATAAACAAATCATCCGATTTGTTTATAAATATTTATTTTATACACACGATAAAAATTATATTTTTAACTATAAAATATTTATTTCCATTCCACAACACACAATCTATTTTCACAACACATCAATCAAACAAACAAGTCAACCATGGTCTGTGGCTGACGGGTGTCGGGTGCTGCTAAACACCGTCTGCATCCTAGTATATATTTCAACTAGAAAAATAAACAAAAGTGAGAAGTTCTCACCTTTGGGATCCACTCCGCCGTGCTTTGATTGCTGATATGTGTAGTATACCTACGTTAAAAATTATATTTTTAACCCATCAATAATTATTTCTTTGTATGATTATTCTACAAATAACATACATAGGAAAAAAATTATATTTCTATTTTTCTAAAAATAATTTCATATTTTTATAACAACGCTACATAGATAAAAATCCCATTTTTATTTCGCTACTATATAGATAAAAATCAAATCTTTCTATCGCTAATGAATACATGAAAATCACATTTTTACATTGCCATTCAAACGATAAAAATCATATTTTTACTTTGCTACATATATGATAAAAATCACATTTTTATATCATCACTTTATATATATATATTAGGCTATTTACTTTAATAAAAATCATATTTTTAAAAGAATTAAACTAAACAATTAAAGTAAAAACTTACTGGGTTAATCAAAGGAAGGGGGAGCATTTCTGATCGTTGGAGGGCGAATAGTGGCGGTCGGCTTCTTTTGCATCGCGGTTCTCTGAAGAGGGGCAGGAGGCAAGAGAGGGAAGGGGAGGGGCCCATAACCCATAGGTCCCAGGATCAAAACCTGGCTCTGATACCAAGCTGAAATGACCCGAACTTCCCCGTGAGGGAAAGCACGGATTGAGTTGAGAACAAGCCACATCGGGACACAACCAGAAGAATATTTCATTTCTTATTACAACAATTTCATCAGAATACAAGAATATACCAGTGTATGAATAAATTATATACATTTGCTAAACATCAGAGGTTTAAATACATTACTGCAGCGGAAAAATAATACAAAAACATAACAGAAACAGATACACGGATACAGAGCTTTCCGAATATCCCTTCAGATGTAAACCAGGATCCTATGAATACAAATCCGCAAAACCAAAACTACTAGCTGCCCATGCGGAAATAGGGGCACCTAGAGTTTAGGTTAAAACAATAAACTCCAGGTCAGTCATGTGACTGGTGTGAGAACTAAAACAGTTATTGATCTTTATTTTAAAGTTAGGTCCCACGCCGTATAACACGGAATGGGTTTCCTCCCAAGAATACCAGTGCATAAAACAACAGCGTAATGCTAAATAAGGAACAATGAAGCTATTATAAGACCCAGGTCCCATCACATAATGCAACACAAGCCGGAGGATAGGATTTTACCTTATAATAGCCAAAGAATGCTTGATACGCTAAATTTCATCTTTTATTATTACTATAAGTGTATAGCGTCAAAACAATTTCAATTATAAGTATCAATCATAGACGGTATAAGTGCCCCATACCACTATGTCGCCATATATAGGTTCTACAATCAAAACCGCAAAGTCACATATAGGAAGTTGGATTTCCATCTGTGAACCGAGGCAAGGGATCGTCCACACCGCTTCGAGACGCTCTAGCCCGTGTCTCAGGATCAGAGCTCGAGTGACCCTTGGATCTTCAGGGCCGATCCACCGATGTGGATTAAAATGCCTGAACACTGCGTTTCACCACCCTTTGGGGCGTCAATGAGCCAAATGACTCCATCGGCTCCATATAGTCACCGATATATCCGAGCCGCCTCGCAATCCAACAACCACACAGGTGAAAATAATATAAATGTCAGGGCTGGTAGGTCACTGACACGACCCTAGCTTGAAGGAAACGCATGCCCTCCCTACAGTCTTCTCCTGTTTTTGGTTCGCACCGGGATGTGAGGCTCGCAAATCAACGCTACACAAAGCTACGCCACAAAGGCCGTGCTTCGATCATCAACCACAAGACTCTGCTTTTCAACAGAAGCCTTAATCATTTGCATCTTAGCATGCCACATAGACAATTCACGCTATACAACCGATATCAATCACACAGAGTGAAATCCGATGTCAGACACACATCCATTTACAAGTTCGTTCTGGGTCTGAACGAAACCGGAGGAACCTTACTCCTCGCATATCCATCGATCTCTAAGTACGTCTGGACGATCACCAACTAATTCCCTCCTCTTGGGTTTACAGCCCAATCAAGATCATTAGTAATTATCCAAACGATGTGAAGACCTCCAGTCTTCGACCACCGTCTTCATCCTCGACACATCGTCGATTCAGTTATTCAGAATGGGATAAACCCTGCCTTTCCGAATAACTCGCGTATATGATAAACAATTGTTACACAAACACAACATACGCCTCATTCCAATTCAGAATATTCTTCTATTCAAATATTCTTACACTTTGGGAAAGGTTCCCATTAATTTTATCAAAGATAATTTCTTTAAATTTATTCTTTAATCTTCTATTGAATATCAATTCAAACCAAATTATGGTTTATCCAAACTAGTCGGGATTAGCGATCCTTACCGAAGTAATCACTTGTTAAATTTCCCAACCCCAACCTATTCATCCCATGAAGTAAGACTGGTCATACTTCATATCTAACACCACGGTGTTATCGGTAAATTCAATTACCATTTCACGTTCAAATCTAATTAAAGATTTAACTATCGCCTGGAGCAAAACTGGTGATACTCCATTCTCGATCATTTCAATCTATTTACAGATTCATTAAAACTCCACTCGGTTTTAATCTTCCCAATAATCACTATTAATGATTATTTAACTTGGGAAATCATATCCCGTCTTTAACTGGGTTAAAGAACCAATGTTATTTAAAACACGATTCACGATAAACCCAGAATAACCTTCTATTTACAATGGAATCTTCAGGGAAAACAAATCAATATATATATATATAAATGATATAAACTTCCATATCCGACTAATAATATAAATGGAATAATGGCAAAGCCTTTTAAATTCTAGATATATTAGTTGTCTTCCTCCACAGAAATTCACTTCGATTATTACCAAATCAAATTCCATTCCATTCAATTTATTTTATTAAATTGGAAAACTTTACTTAGGAAAATCTCCTTTAAATCTTAACAAAAGATTTGTAAATTCCAAATCACATTTCACTGTAAATCGGGTTAAAGAAAAAATGTCGTTAAAACACACTTCACGATAAACCCAATTCCCATTTGATATTAAATACAAGGCTTTGAATAGAAAATATATCGGCTTATATTCAATATCAAATTCTACGACCAACAAATATCATATTGTAAATAACGATATAAATATATCTTTCAAATTTCCATAACAATATCTGTATAATCACGAAATCCAACATCAAAATATTCCAAAGACAATTTTGATTCAAATCCATTCCAATTCAATTATTGGAAATTCAGGTTACTTTTAAAACCCTTTCAAATCCAATTTTTTTATTTCAAAAATAAATGGATTATAATTCTAGTTCATAACTAGTTTATTTCGATAAAAATCTATTTTTATCTTTTCAAATATGGAGTTTTTCATCCCAATTCTTTCCAAATCATTTCTTATGATTTTACACAAATTATTACTATTTTTAATAATTTTATCAAGGCCCGTATAGTCAATTTCCATAAAGGGCCATCGAACTGCACTTACAACGACCTTTTCCAAATTTGATTTGGACATAATTCCAAATCCAACCGTTAGATTTCAAATCTATAATATTCGTTAGAATGCTCTTTTCGATACGAACCCAATGGTTCTAGTTTTAGGAGAATTCGACGGTCTGATCTCCCGTAATGTCCATTCGAAGTCAATGATCGAAATTCGCGAACTGCCGTGGCGCGGCGTGTTCTATTCAGGCCATTATATAATATATATATATATATATATATATATTATATTTCGTGGATTTCCTTTCAAAATGTATTTTATAAATCATTTTAAATTTGTTTTCAAAATGATTTCAACTTCCTATTCAATTTCTAATCAAAATTGAATATTCCCTATCATCGATATATAAATGATAATATTTTCAAAACATTAGATTTTGAAATCAATTCCTTTTCGATATTCATTATAAAAATGAATAAAATCGATATATATCATTCACGTCAAAATGGAGTCAATTTAACCAACACGGCTTTATATATTTCAATAACTTCGTTATTCTATTCAACAAATGAATATTTTCTTCAACACATGAATATATATACTTTATTCAACACATGAATATTTGTTAATTCTTACTTACAATAAAAATGTGAACTTTATTGTATAACTATTTCGTTCAACACATGAATTCCCTTTTATTCAACACATGAATATATATTTTATTCAACACATGAATTTCTTTTATTCAACACATGAATATATATATATATATATATATTATTCAACACATGAATTTTCTTTTATTCTTTATTTTCCAAATTGGAATGAGGCCCAATCAATTACCATATAATGTTAGTTATATGGATTCTCTACAACACATGTATATAATAGCAACGATAAATCATCAACCATCATCCAGAGTGCACCACACAACTGCATAAGCATTAAATATAAATAATTAATGCTTACACAGTCCGTCAACCAATCGATCGACATACAGCTAAACAATTGGGATTAGTGTATGCCAAATATCATCCCAACACCCGTGTGGTGTTTCCAATCAACCAAAACAGATTTTTGTTTGTGCAGTTAGGCGATGTGTAAAATTTATCGTCCCAATCAATATCAGTCAAATGGGTGTACATAAACAAATCGTCCGATTTGTTTATAAATATTTATTTTATATACACGTTAAAAATTATATTTTTAACCATAAAATAATTTATTCCACTCCACATCACACAATCAATATTCACACCACAAACAACAAACAAACAAGTCGTCCATGGTCTATGGACAACGGGTGTCGGGTGCTGCTAAGCACCGTCTGTATCCTAGTATATATTTCAACTATAAAATAAATTAAAAGTGAGAAGTTCTCACCTTTGGGATCCACTCCTCCAGTCCTTATCTCTGAACGGTTTGAATTCAGATTTGTTTTCCGACAGTACCATCGCAATCTATATCACGCAGTTGATTATTAAAAATCACATTTTTATACTGTTACTTCATACGTAAAAATCATATTTTTATGTTGATGTTTATATTATAAAGATCATATTTTTTACTTCACTACACATATGAAAATTATATTTTTATTATCTCTATAATATAAAAATCATATTTTTATTACTCTACTAATCTAAATTCATATTTTTATAAAGCTAATTTCATAATAAAAATCGAACCTTTATCGCTATGAAAACATTATAAAAATCGAATCTTTATAATTCTAGCTCGTATATAAAAATCGAATCTTTATAAATCATTATCCTATATAGGAACCGTATTTTTATAAATAAAAATCATAGCTTTTAAATAGATAAAAATCAAAGCTTTTATTGGCTAAAATTATAGATTTCCTTCGCTTAGAATCAAAATCAAAAAGAGGGAAGAAAGAAAAAGAAACTCACAATGTTGGAAGGAAGAGGGGGCACTGAGGCAAGGGGTGCTCGTGGCGGGGTTCGCAGGTTGAATGGAGGAAGAGGGGTATGGATTTGGGGCTGTGGTTGGATTGGGAGTTGGAGAGAGAGAAGGAAGAGGAGTGGTGGTCGGAGGGGCAGGCGGAGCTGTTAGGGGTCGCCGTCAGGTGGTGGCGGGGCTATTGGGTCGGAGGCATCAGTTCTGGGATATGGGGTGTCGAACTTGGAGAGAAGAGGGAGATGAGAGAGGCGCTAGGGGGCCTGGTGGGTGCCCCACGGCGGCAGCGGCGTCTCATCGTCGGAGGCGCGACGAGATGGTAGGGAAGCTAGGGCAGACGAGGTTGCGGTGGTTTTTTAATTATTTCATTTTTCGTTCTGAACTGACAAGGGAAAAAAGGGGGGTAAGTGTATAAATATATATATTATTATTTTTATTTCTATTAAATGTTGACTTTTCATACGAACTCCTATTCGGACCGAACGACTGTTGTCCCTAGCCAACTACCCCCATTTCGAACACAATGGGATATGTCCTGTAAGCCAATTCGACTGTTTAGATTAGTTTTCGTTAAATTTAATATATAAATCATTGTTTTTTAAATTCAAACGCACATTTTAATTTACCGGAGCCACTTACGGACACTAAAAATTCCCAAAAAGTATTTTCTAGCTTAGTATTGATGACACGGTTCTAACTAAACTAATTTCGTCAAATTCTGAGATTGTTTGAAAAATGGCCATTTTCAGGTCGATCGAAATTGACTGAAACTTTTAAAACATGTTTTCCTTCTCCACGCTCACATATTGATTTAGAAAATTACGAATTTTGGAATCTAGCAATAACTAGACATCCCGGATCCAACAAAAGTGGTTTCGTCGAAAACCGAGGTCATTTGCAAAATTTCCATTTTTAAGGGCCAAAATTCCATAGCGACTATTCTGAATTTTCAACTGGGCATAACTTTTTATCCCCGTTATGAAATTTCAATTTTTCGGATTCATTGGAAAGATATTTTCAAATAGATTCTAATATTTTTTGTTTCGCTAAAATCCGGTTTATTTTGAATCCTGTACATTCATTTGAAATTTGAAATCGAATTTTCAAACTACCGCGCCATTTTCAATTCCTTTTATAATTAAAAATAAATATTTATATTCTAACGTCGATTCAAATAAATATATACATTCTAATTCTATTCAATAAATTTCTCATCATCATTATTTAAAATAATTCATTTTAAAAATTCAAAATTCACTAAAATTACCAAAATAAAATTTTAAATTGGTTCAGATTTTCCGGGTTATTACAACATTTTGCGGTTTTGATTGTAAACCTATATATGGCGACATAGTGGTATGGGGCACTTATGCCGTCTATGATTGATACTTATGATTGAAATTGTTTTGACACTATACACTTATAGTAATAATAAAACATGAAGTTTTACGTACCAAGCATTCTTGGCTATTAGAAGGTAAAAACTCTATCCTCCAGCTTGCGTTGCATTGTGTGATGGGACCTGAGTCTTATAAAAGCTTCATTGTTCTTTATTTAGCATTGCGCTGTTGTTTTTATGCACTGGTATTCTTGGGGGTAAACCCGTTTCGTGTTATACGGCATGGTCCCTTGATATACCTAACTTTAAAATCAGATTAATAACTGTTTTAGTTCTCAAACCAGTCACATGACTGACTTGGAGTTTATTGTTTTAACCTAAACTATGGGTGCCCTTATTTTCCGCATGGGAAGCTAGTGGTTTTTGTTTTGCAGATTTATATTCATATGATCATGGTTTACAGCTGGAATGATATTCGGAAAGCTCTGTATCCGTATATTCTTTTCGGTTGTGTTTTGTATTATTTTCCGCTGCATTGTCATTTGTAAATCTCTGATATTTAGTAAATGTGTAATATTTATTCATACTCTGTATATTCTTGTATTCTGATGAAATTGTTGTAATAAGCAATGAAATGATCTTCTGTTTGTGTTCTAGTTCATCGTGTTCTCAAAAGCAATCCGTGCTTTCCCTCACAGGGAAGTTTAGGGTCATTTCACCATTCCTTCTCTATTTTTGCAAGATAAAACCTAGAGGTTAGACATTATTTTGTGTTGAGGAAAATCTATGGGAAGGGGTGGCATAGACCGGAGATCGGTGATGAATGGATACAAATATGGAGTGGAAAGAGAATGCTCTTTAAGGGAGGCGAAAACAAAATGAGGGAGTGAGGTGAGGAAATCTTATACATTACTTATCTTGGGCGAGTGGGAATCTAGAGAGGTTCAG
Organism: Allium sativum; assembly: GCA_030737875.1. NCBI lineage: Eukaryota > Viridiplantae > Streptophyta > Magnoliopsida > Asparagales > Amaryllidaceae > Allium > Allium sativum. The sequence continues at coordinate 786,926,320 of CM060912.1, read as the reverse complement.
AGTGGAAGATCAATTAACGGAAAGCCTAACGTGGATGAATCATATCCGCTCTTTATCATCTGTAATATGAAATCTGATCCACTCTTTGTTTTTTTGTAACCAACCCATGCTTTTTGTTATATAGATTATTTTTCAGAATGAGAGATAATTGAATTTTTTTTGAAAAATCCTAATACATTTGAGCATATTCCATAATATGATTATTTTAGAAATTTATTTCACAATCATTCCTATACCTACCATATTTCTATCATCCATATTGGTTTTATATACTGAGGAGATTTGGAAAAAGAAAATGATAAATATATAATATACATAAGTGTTTCTCTAACCTCATTTGAAAATCCAAGATCTAGTTATGCATGCTTATGATATTACTTATATTTTAAGCTTCAACTGACCTCATTTAAAAATCTAAGATTTTGTTATACGTGGTTAGTGTGCTCTTAAAATTAAAATGGAAAGAAAAAGGAAATTGAATAAATAAAACTTTATATGAAATCCTCTTGTTGTGTAAAGCCAGCCTATCAATTTATTTTTCTAATCTTTGAAATGTGTTATTATTTTATGATATATTATAATTTGTTGATTGATAGTCTTTGGGATTAGAGATTATTTGATTTTGTCACTCGATTTGAATTTATAATCGTTGTCCAAATCCATCACTGTTATATGCTAAAAAATTTAAAAGAATTTTATCTGAAAATAATTGGATTCAATATGTTTTTAAAGTCTCTGCATTTATATAAAATTCATCGTAAATTCATCATTATAGAATGTGAAATTTGCTTCTAGTTCTTAGAGTATTATGATTTTTGTTTGATTGATTGAGATTTATGATGAACATTCTCTCTCTTAAGCTGATTTTATAATTCTAGTCAATCTTTTCATCACTATTTTAATTTCTATATCCTCTTGATGATAACAAAAAGGGGAGAATGGTTAAGATTTTGATAGATGAGTGAATATTTTATGAATATTTTAATATAGAAATTTCATTCGATTTATTCTTTTCACTCATGCATATATCTAGGGGGAGTTCTGTTGTTGCGGGAGCATACATACAGGGGGAGTTCCACAATTCTCTGTCAAACACATTTGTTGTTTTCAAAATCTTATTATATGTTCGTCATCGTCAAAAGGGGGAGATTTTTGTATATAACAATTATATGATTTTTGTTTGATGATAACAAACATATATACATTATTTTAAATGTGTTTGCAATTGTATTATTATACTACATCACAGATAAAATTAAATATTTATATTTAAATAAAATACTATAACACAAGAATTTAAATATTCAAACAATATTTTATTGAAATATAATACTTTAATTCAACATTCAATAGTACAATTTTTCCTAACTTTGCTATTTGTACATTTCACTATAGAATATTGCATTCTATTTCATATTCAATTTCATTTGTTACATCAGCTCCTCACTACAAAATCTCGGTGTCACTCAGTTTACACATTCACAGTTCACTCAGCTACATTTCAGTTTCACATACAATGACATCTCACTATATTTCACACACACACACACACTCTCTCTCTCTCTCTCTCTCATGTATTGACTCACTCTTGCACTAGCTCATCACTGTTTCTTCTGTCAGCTTCACAATCAATCTAGTCACCTGCTTACCTGTCATAGAAACACACACAGAGTAAACTAGAACAAAATATTTTTAAATTCTAGCAGGTATAATTTTAATTTAAAATTTATTTACTTTAGAATTTAGTGTGTTTCTAATCATATTTCATGACTTGATCTGATTTGTATTTATTTCCATTTGTGTCTAGACAGCTTGTGATATTCATAGTGATTCACTATGAATACCACAAGGTAGACAAATCCTCCAGTGCTCACATATATAAACTGCTTGTGCACAATACATGTATACACATACATGTATGTATTTTTTCAGGCATGTAGGGGCATTATGGTCAGAAAGGGACAAATATATCAAGTTTTCTATGCTCAATGAAACTCAGTTTCAAGCCAATGATAAGGCAACATGGTAGTTCAAAATAACTCAATACAAGCAGCATATACATTTTGCCAAACACACATATACATATACATATACATATACATATACATATACATATATATATACATATACAAAACTATATATATATATATATGCACGTATATGCATAACATATATATACAAAGTCAAAGAGAAATCAATATGTGTGTACACAACTCAAAAAAGTTCAAGACAGCATCAAAGTCAAGCATCATAATTGATGTATGCATGTTTTCCTTTTCAGCATAATTATTAAACCTCATTAACATGTTACATCATGATAAACTATTTCAGTGTTTTCCTTTTGAATTAAATATAATAATTAAAACTCTTTAACATTTGTCATAAAATCACATTTAAGTTAGTGAAAACAGTTTACTACACAAGTCATTATGTATTGCTCTCCCCTTTTATTTTTCTGTTGCTTAGTACCTTTTTTTTCTTTCATCTTCCCTGATACTTTGCTTTAACATTTTTTTTACCACTTCACTGCCTCAACTTCATACAAGATGGATTTCATTCTACGTGTGTGCACAGAGCCGGCCCAGTATATCTGATGCCCAGGCCCACTAGCATAAATTTTTGGGAGAAATTCAAACAAAAGTAGCAGCAGAGTGTTCCTAGTTTTGAACCTGGCTTCCCTCAAGTATCCCATCTACTTCTTATCCAACAGGCCACATGAGGCTTTGTGCGTTGTTTTATCTACAGGATTTAATAAATGACCAAAATATAATTTTTTTATTTTCTTTCCCTGGCCTAGTGGATTGCCCCAGCCCGAGGGCTTGGTGGGCTTTCCTTTGGGATGGGTCTGTGTGTGCAAACCAACCGTAATAATGAAGTGGGTATTTACGCTAATTAGAATTTTATGATATAGTTTGTTCTTTCATTTATTTCTTAGCTTTTTGTTTGCTGACATTGCAGAACAGGGCAACATCCCATAACAATAAATGCCCAAGGGAAAAGAATTAATCAATAAGAATGGTATAGACTGAATTAGATGATCCAGTGCCATCGCCGCAACAAAATAAACTTAAGGCAGTCAAGTTGATTAAATTAGCTTATTGCTTTTACTTACTGATTGTTTGTATTTATAACTATATATTTTGGTAAAAGAAGGAAACTCAGTTTGACAGTTTAGTGCGCGTTTATTGCATGCATGGACTGAAATGCTATGGAGCTAGCTAAAGGTCATTTACTATTTGTTATTACTGCAAGTTTTAATATGTGCCAATTTTTCTTAATTCAAAATTGTAGCAATGTGTATTTGTAAATTTGTACGAGCATATTAATTGTACATTTGGAAAAATTATTTTAAAAAGGATATTGACCACAAACACAATAGTATTTTATATTTAAATTTGTATAATAAGTGGATTAATTGTACATTTGAAAAAATATATTTAAAAATGGACATTGACCACAAACACAATAGTATACCTGCATAATACAGGTCATCAAATTGACTCTAAATTCATGTTTGCTTAATGTGTGCTTTAGATATAATAGCAAATGCGGTATTACAATTTTGACTGGATAGAAAATTAATACACAACAGAAATGTGGGATTACATACCATAAAAGAGTACAACACAATATTTTGGCTTACATACTAACTTTAAATCCTAGTGGACCATATACAGAGAAGTAGATTTTGTGTAAATATTGTCATAAAAAATTATCAGTTGTTATAGTTATATATATCAAAGAATATTAAATTTATATATGTGTTCTTATAGAAAAAGTATTAAAAAACTAATTATTTGAATATGTTTTATCTCTTATATAATTCGTAAATAATCAGGTTTTAAATTATTAAATAAATGTATTTTTGTGTGTTCCTATCACAGAGATAGTTAAAACAAATCTGAATATGTTTTAATTCTCATATAATTCATAATTAATTAGGCTTGAAAAACAATGATAATGACAAAAATTTAATCAAACAGTTAACTACAATTTGAAAAGCACGAAAGGAAAATAATGAGGGCCTTAGAGCATTTAATGATTTTTGTTATTGCAATTGTAACGTATTTCATGCATGCATAACTCAAATCTAATTATTCCTACTACCAACCTTTCTATATTTCGATGTGCATTAATTGTATGTTTGGGAAGGTTGTTTAAAAAAGGATTGACTACAGGCACAATAAATGGGGTTGGGATCACCTGGACCAGATTCTCTCTGGTCTGGTGTGCCCAACCAATGAAATCACCCCATTTTGGGGTGATTTGCACATTGCCCCCCTGAATTACCCCCGAATTTCAGGGGGCAATTTGCAAATCATCCCAAATGGGGTGATTTCATTGGTGCGGACCACCGGACCAGGGAGAATCTGGTCCAGAGGATCCGCACCCCAATAAATGATCAAAAAACATAACAGTAAATGGAAAATCAAATGATGAAAATAAGGTGGGCCTAAGAGCATTTAGTGCTGCATGTTAATATATCTTTTACATTATATATATATCCTATCATACAATATGTTATCACCCCTTATTCATAAATACAAACTACAACCCTCGAAAGTCTCCCGTGCATCGCACGGGTTTCCACTTGTATAATCACAATTCCATCACCAATATTGATATTGTATATTTAAGATGATTTCAATAAATATTAATCTCTCTACGTTAATATAAAATCATGATGGATGACAGAAGGATGATAGGTAGAGAAGATGTTCATGAAATAAGTCCTAATTCAAAGACATTATAAAAACTGTTCAAAACATCATGAGAATTAAAATGAAATTTCCTCTTGTTATGAAATAGACTATAGTCACAACTTATCGCAATTTCAAAAATTTGACAATAATTTTGATGAGTTCTAAATACAGTTCAATTTCTAAATAAATAGTCAATAAATGATTTTAAAATTAAAAATCAATTACAAGAGGGATTTGAAAAATCTATACAAGATGAGAATAAGTTTAAATCAGATCAATCAAATTTTTTCAACATTTCTAAACTGATACCACTCGGGGTTCATAATTGTCTATAGTGACTAATGAAAACAGAGCACATAATTTTCAGTATAAAATCACAAAGCTCGAGCACTCAAATCTAGCATATCAGTTCCATCTATCAGAGAAACAAACAATTATTATGAAAACAAGCAGTCATCAAAACATTTTCAAAACGATTCATTTGAAAATAGAATACATAAAAGAATTTTCATAATTATTTCTACCAAGCACAAGAGATAGATCATGATCTAATGATTAAATAATCAGTTCATTTGAAGTAACTTAATGAGATGTGTAAATTTCAGGATTCAATGAACCGATCACACAAGATTATTATTTCAAATCCAAGAAGTGTGTGAGATTCAAGAAATCAACAGTTTCAAATGATTTCAAACAATCAAATATCCAAGTCATATGATCATGAACTAAAAATGAATTTCAAGATGCAACATAATGATTCAAGCCAAATTTTCTTCAATTCAGAAATATCCAAGACAATCCAAAAACCAATTAAATTATCACAACTGAAAAATAGTATTATGCTATAATGAATATAAATTTTTATGTCTTTCCAAAATGAATTAGAAGAAACTCAAAACAGCAAAGGTGTGCGAAATTTCATTAATTTTTCAAATCTTCAAAAATTTAGAATTCAAATTAATAGTGTTCAAGACATGATAAGAATGTTTCAACACTGTTAGGAATTCAAGAAAAAAAAATAAACTTCAAAACAATTGCAGTACAAATTTGAATTCAAGATCTGGAAATCATTAAAACATGAGAGTTTTATACAAATGAAGCAAATCTCCAGAAAAAAAAGAAGTCCGCAATTTGAAGTTAAGAAGCTCAAGAAAAAAATGTGACAGTGACAAAGCAAATAGGCATAATAATGAAAAAAATAGATGGGGTAAAAGAAGGAATAAAAACATAGAATATTAACAAAAATGAGTTTAGAGATCATACCTAATTCACGGCAGACATTATGGATCTCCAACTCGACAATCTTGACTAAGGAATTATGAATAATTCAATGATATAAAGCAGTTTGAATTCAGTTCTCTTTTTGCAAAGAGTTTCTCAACCTTCTCTGGTACCTAAGAATTTATGGGATCGAGTGGTATAACAAAGCTTGTAAAACCACTCACAGTTTTATTCACACGTTTTAGTACCCAAACTTGTTTGTACAACAATCCATCAGAATTTACCAAAGTTCCTTTAGGGACCCAAATCTGTTTGAATTTAGACGAATTCATTTTTTTTTCCTTTTGGGGTCCAAAATGGATTATTTCTAAACAAGTTTTCATTTTGTTTATGATTTAAAAATCCTTTGAAATTATTTGAATTCAAATTCTCAAAATGAACATTTCCAAAGTGATTTGAAGGATTTGTAAAATCGTTAGAATTCATCTTTTCAAACCCATTGATTTTCCCAATGCCAAGATCATATTTATTTCCAACAGAAACTTGGTTTTGTAATAACATATTCAACCATTTTCCCCATTAGAAAATTTATCCAAAGTTGATTCTAGTTGTTGAATTTTAAATTTAAGATCGCTATTTTTTTTATCAAATTTGAACAATGATTTATAGTGATCTTCTTTTCAACATCAGATTGTTTCAAAACCAAATTCTCATTTTCACGAAATTTAATTTTGGCATGGAAATCAGAAATTTCAATTTCAAAGTGTTTTTGCTTTTAAAATTCAAGTTTTTTAAAAAATTTGAATTTTCAATCTTGTTTTCAAGATCTTTCAAAATAGATTCAGTTTTCACCAAATTTTCATTTTCAAGAATTTTCATGTTTGAAATCCGTAGATATCTTAAAATTATCCAATTCCTTTTGCGTAAAATTGTTTGTAAGTTGTTCTCTTTTATGATCAGAATTTCATTTTCTAGTTTTTGAATATTTTTACTGAGATGAACAAGATTGTTTCCTAAATTCAAATAACTTTTGCAATCAAAATTTTCAGATTTCTTGATGTTCTCAAGCTTTGATTCCAAACCATTATTTTTGTTAGTCACCTCAAGATTTCCAGATTCAAATTTTTTATTTTTCCGTTGGAGCTTATCAACATATTTAGTTAAATAAATACACATATAAACTAAATCTTCATATGAAAAAAATCCTTGTCTCATCATCTGTTGAGACTTCATTATCTGATGTATCTGAATTTTCATTTGTTTCTCCTTTTAAGCATAGATATGAATCTAAGTTGACCTTCTGTGGTTTTGAGTTGCTGTTGTCAATTTTTCCATACTTCGTATCAAAAGTATTCTAGATTTATTACGCAGTTAAACAATAGGGGATAAGGAAATATTGATTATCATTAATATGAGAATATTAAATATGTGTAGCACGAGAATTAAATCCAATATCATTCCTATCTACCATACCATACCCATTAATAAAAATATTCCAACATCTAATATTAACAGATTTTAAATAGATTCCATTTCTGATTTCCAATTTAAAAAATCTGTACCATTAAAAATAGTTGGAATACGACTGGACAGACCCTCACTAGATTAACAACTATGGAACACCATGACTCTAGAGTTAATGAAATACAAGCTCTGATACCACTTGTTGGATCTAGATTAACCCTATAGGGGGTTGAATAGGGTTTATTGGAGTTTTACAGGATATTAAAAATATCACAACACAGATTGCAATAGAGTAAATAAATGCAGAAAGTAAATAACACAGATTTTACCCAGCTTCGGCAAACCCTGTCTACTCCTGCATTCCCCAAGGTTTTTTATTAGAATTAAAACAGTCTCTATGCTTACAAAATCCCTGTAAATTAGCGACACCCATTAACAAATGTTCTAATCCTATGCTCAAAACCTGGTATTGATTTTTAACCCCAAAAAAAAATTTATTTCATCCTGAATTACAATCCCGTAACTCGTAGACCGCAGTTATAAAACCTATAACTAGAATATCATAATTTTTGCAGAAAAACTAGAAAACAAACTGAATCGGTTTACAAAAAAATAAGAAAAACAACTAAAATAAAACAAAAAACCAAGAACCCCTTTGTATATAAAATAATTATGGTCGACCCTTTTGTTTCTTAAAACATTTGCTTCTCTTTTTTTCTTTAATGTCGGCTGAAATCAAAACTTAGGTTTTTGGCGCAAAATCCAAAATGTGGCTTCAAAATCGATTCTTCTTGATTGTAACAACCTGAATTCCAACAGACCGATTTTTTTTGAAATTCTAATCCATCGAAACTCGAGTTGTCTTGTATGGTAGCCTGTAGAAAAGACAGGGACATAAAATATATCAGAGCTCAAAAAACATCTCACAGTGGAATGAATATAATATAAACCAAATATAGTCTTACTGTAGTAATAATACTGCCTAACTAGTATCCATAGCTATCAAATCTCTGCCACAAACCTAAAATGCGAGGGTGTTATAAGGAGGGGGTTAGAACACAAGCTCTGGTGATTGGACTAAATTACACAATATGAAATAACCCTACATATACTGTAACACCCCAAATCCATTAATGTCACTCACAAAGGGAATGTATTAACATCCATGGAGCGTATTTAGTGTATAGAACAGAATATAACAAGACAGATATAAATAATGGTACTTGAAAATTTTAAAACAACTTTTATGGTAGTGGAGAAATTGTTTGATTACAGTAATTTCTTAAACCAAGTACACTTAATATCCATCTTGATAAATTGTTTCAGAGTACATAAAATAAAAAGCATAAACCCCAACACAAGTAGCCATAAAAGAGATGAGCTGAACTTTACTTTCAGCAATCTAAGCACTTCCAAAAGAGAGAGAAAGAGATCCGAGATCAAGCTCCACTAGTACTAGTCCCACCCTGAGAACCTAGGGGGGAGGGGGGGGAGGAAGAAAAGAGGCGAAAACAAGGGGGTCAGACATAAAGTATGGCGAGTATAATAACTTTAACAATATAATTATTAAAGTAACTAGGATAAGGCATAAACTGGTAAGATAAGATATGACCATGAAACAAGTTGGCATGACAAAGAAAATGAGAGGAATATTCTGTTGTTAATCTCATTCCTAATCACTATAGGATAATTACTATACTGCACCACCACTAGTCACCCTAAAAGTTGATCCCGCCTACAGAACTTAATAATGATAATGGTAGTTTCGTGTACCCCTAGGTGCCTTCATAGGTGCCGTCTGCCCCTATCTCCACTAGTTCTACCCACTACCCCCATTCGATAGGCTCCCTAACTCGTAGATACCCGTGTTGGTCCCACGGTGGGGTGTATCACTACCCAAAGTGGCAACCCGATACCACCAAAGATACACGGCTTATATCTACACGATGCAACGTCTTACCTACCAGCCCAGGCCCATGCACACACATGACCCCGTTGGAGTAGCGTTGCCACCGCTAACCCGTTTTGACCTCTTACAATCAAATCCATTAAGCATGTCCCGTCCTCGACTTGGGTCAAGCTCACAAAGATACTTAATGGGTTACTGGTTTGAAAAGGGCCCCCATGCTTGACACAAGCCTCCTTGTATGCTTGGTCCCCACTAAGGTTTCCCCACTTAAACCCATTCTTATTCATGTCTTCTTACAGGTTTCAATCTTGGTTAAGTGCATCTAATCGTATTTCATATGCCACCCAAGGCACCCACTTAATTTCACATGCCACCCAAGGCACCCACTTAAACCCTCATGTCCCACCACATGTTTATCTGGTTAAGTGTTACTTAATTCATTAGAACCGTAACCTTGTAAAGACCTCCCACATTAGGCTGACATTTGCGGTTGCTGGATTTGTCGGGCGGGTCCGGGCAGTCTTATACCACAAACGAGCCTAACCTCGTGTCTTTACAATTGTTACGCATTTAATTCGTGCCTTTGACCTCTCACATTAGACTGGCATTTGTGGCTGCTGGATTTGCCGGGCGAGTTTGGGCAGTCTTACACCACAAAAGAGTCTAACCTCATGTCTTAGGCAGTTAATTATTACACATCTTTATTTAACCCCAAATTGGATTAATATCCCTATTCAAATTTGTCAATAAATTCCAAATTTATTTATGTCCGTAATTGTCTCTTAAAATTATGTCCATAAATACCAATTATGCCAATTAATGTCTCAAATTAATTATATGCCTTTTAAGGCCATTTTATGCCAATTCACAATTTATGTATATTCAGTATTATCCCATCATCCCCACGCTATTCGTACGTTTTCATATGACATATGTTAGACTCGCAAATAGTCTAATTTATAAAAAGAAAAACATCACATAACACATAAAATAAATCTAAGGATCACGATATAAGATTACATAGCCAATAACTTGCATATGAATTTCATTCAAACTAGCATATGATACAAAACTAGCATAGGTAATGGGCATAAACTTGCATAACTTATGTACTGCTATAGATCCAAACATAAAGGTGTGAACTAGCATATGGATCTAAACATAAAGATGTAAACTTGCATATAGATCTAAACATAAAGATGTAAACTTGCATATAGATCTAAACATAAAGATGTAAACTTGCATATGGGTCTAAACACAAAGATGTAAACTTGCATATGGATCTAGACATAAAGGTTAATGTCACATAAACTAGCATATGCCTATACATGTCTCACATATATTTTAACAACCCAAACTTGAATAAGATTCATACATGAATTTATGATCCAATCATCACAAACTTGCATAAGATATATGATTCAACTTGCATAAGATTCACATAAGAACTAACATATGATCCAACTTGCATAAGACTAACATATGATTCAACACCACAAACATACATATAATTAACATCACATGATTCAAAATCATATTCACATAATCCCAATTATATCTTATCATAATTAAATTAATTAATTATTTTGTGAAAGCTATCATACTCACAATTAAAAAGAATAGTCTTGTCTTTCTGGGATCTGTATTCTGAAACTGATTTGCTTGCCTTTGATGTAGACTAATCGTTATTTTGATATGATTTTGATTCAAGCTTCTATCTTGCTTTAGGGTTGAAAGTGTATGGCGACTGCTCTAGGTTCTCCATTGACGTCATGGCGGCTCTTGTTATGAATTAATGTGATTAGGATTAGGGGTTTAGGAGTGTTTTTATAGAAGTTTAATTTAATGAGAGCCATCGGATTAACCTAGGGATAACCAGAACCATCAGGACCACTCAAATGCCACATCAGCCCTTAGGGCGAATCGGGCCACGGGTTGACAACCAAACACCCTGGATCGACCCAGCGGGGCTAGGGTCGACTCCAAAAATGGTGTGGTTCGGCTATTCCCCCTTCCGATTCGTTGTTTTGAACTTTTTTTTGAATATATATATATATATATATATATATATATATATATATATATATATTTCTCTCATATGCACACAAACTTCAAGGCTTAATAACTTCTTCGTAAGTTATCTGTTTTATGCAAACCAAATGTCTATCTTGACCCGAAATTTTGAGACGAACATAATAGCGCAACCCATTTCACTTAATTCTTCTTCTAAAAATTAAGTATACTTTAATTTGTGAATTTTAATGTTATAAAATTATGGGGCGTTACATATACCGTTCAGTTTTGTTACTTTATTTATTAGGTTACTTTGGGTTAATAGCACTCAAGGCTTTACGCACACATCGTATCCATCTACCTCCCAGTAGATTAACCTTATATAGTATATGTAGCTACCCTCAATATCATGGTACCTCCCATGGTACCCTTCTCACACGATATACGCTGTCATGCCACAGAAGCGTATACAACTCTTCATCCTACACTAGAACGACGCACGGATCTCTATATCCAAACTTCTCAGCCAAGCTCGGTCTTGACACGAAGTAATGCCCTACCATCTATGATACACCACCCATAGAAGTCATGCATGTATCTATACCCTCACATGTACGTTCTGTCTACTGTAACCCGAGTCCCGTAATAAGGTTGCATCCAATGCACGGAACTCGGTCGGGAGCTTTTACATATCTGTACAGGCCCGCCTTTTAGGACCTCAAAATATAAATATTCAGTATGGTCTGCTTTTCACGGTGGCTATAGCCCCACCCAGGCCTCTCCCTCAACTAGTAAAGACTATAAGAATTAAGTGACATACCCCTAACAAACAATCTAAACATCAAGTTGGTGTGTCCCTCAACCACCGTGCCTCAATAGTGAAAGGTGGATGGCGTCTTGGTTTTAGCTCTAGTCTTTTAGCATCCCACTGACTGCCGATGACGGGTACCCGACAATCTACTATCCTGTGTTGGTCTTGAACCAACCTCCTAACGAGGCAAACGCCGAATCACTCTAGTGTCATACCGCCACGGCCTTCTCACTGCAATACTACTTTTGCAGTCAAGGTATACTCACCGGGTGGTATCGCGCAGATCCAACCCTTATGAGTACAGCCTGGGCATGCAACGCCACAGAGGACCACCATGGAGTACCCAACCATTTCCCTCGGAAGCCACGTGCTTCCCTCCAGTCCCACCAAGAAATCAAGCCGTAAGTCGAGCTGAGTAATCAAGTGGACGTGCTCCTTCCATGTCTCTAGATACCCCGGTGATCTACCTCGTTGGGTTTTTCACCGTCAGACGTGCAGAATGGTCCAAGCGCATCACGCTAGCGCATTATTAGGCCCTATATCTAAATATTTAATTACGCGCTTGCTCCACCTCACCTGATTTCCAATTAAATTGGTTATTTCCAATTATATTAACTTCTTATTCAAGTTACAAAGTTTACTCTAAGCCCCTTATATCTCTAAGGAATGGACCCCTCTTGCTTATTAATTTCAGTTATGTAACTTAATCCATTTAAGTTTATTAATAAGCCGATAACATGTTATTTCCTCGATTGTAATCCAAGGTCGGTAATCTACAATCTCTTTATATTATTACTATGTAATTCATTGTCTGATTTCATAGTTATAATAACATGTTATACTTAATATATAATTAAGTATATTATTACCATGTAATTCATTGTCTGATGTCACTTATTATATATGATTAAATATAACTTATTTCATTTCATATGTTTGCCTCATTCTTTCTTATTTAATCATAATTTCATCTTACACTGTCACTACAACTTGTTTTTGTTTAATTATTAACTTAGTTCTCTTAACTAAGGTTTGCTAATAAGTTTCTTTTTCATTTATTGTAACTTATGTTATAATTTCCACTTGTCCCTGGGACAAGCCTACCTATTACATAACACAATTATTAATGAAATTAATTATAATAGATTATTATCATTGCCCATTCATTCCAATTCTTATAACGTTGTAACATCCATTTATTACAATTAATGCCATTTATTCATTTTCCATTATGCACATATATTTATATATATGTTAGGGCACCAGACCTTTCACATTAAGTTGACTACTTGTGGGTGCTGGATTTGCCGGGCGGTTCCGGGCTGGATTCTACCACAAATTGAACTTAACCTAGTGTCTTAGTACCATTATGTATGTTTATGCACCAAACCCCTCACATTAAATTAACCACTTGTGGATGCTGACTTTGCCGGGCGGTTCCGGGCAGACTTTTACCACAAGTTGAAATTAACCTCATGTCTCAGTGCAATTACAATTAATATATTTTTTCACACGAACTAGGCTTATTTATCCTTTCTCATAATCCCAATTTTTTCCGTAATTCTATTTTTACATGTCATACTTAATATCATATTAAGTCCATTTTAACTAATTGTAATATCACATATTCTTCCTAACATGTAATTAACCCAACTTTTAAAAAAAATAACATATAATTATCCAATCATGTAATTATCCCAATCTAACAGATTAAAATGTGATAATCCCAATTTTTACAATCAAGGGTTCACTTACCTAATATGCCAGATAAATGGGTTCTTAGGATGGCTATATATACAACAGTAATCTTTTAACATGTCCTAAACAGTTTTAATACACAATTTTCCATAAATATCAAATGTTTAGCATAATCATTATAACGGGGAATATAAATGATAAATATATCATTATTTAAAATGGTATAATTTCGATCCACTCACCTAATAGCTTTCCAGTTCATGAATCTGGTCTAGACCTAGCATTCCAAGGCTTCCCTAACTGAATCTAAAACCTAAATAACTATGGATTCACAATTCTTAAACTAAAAGAAAAGGGAAGAAAGAAGAGAAATCTAAATTGACCAGATCCAAGAATTAACTCACTTTGATCAGAATTCTGAACACCCATTTGCAGATATACATTCTTTTCTTCCAGATCTTGAATCAGAAGTTCCTAAGACTAATTATTCTATTTTCTGAAGAGATTTGAGGAGGAGGAAGAATGGAAGAGTCTAGACAACTTCTCAGAAAATATGAGATTTAGGCTAGGCTCTGTTAGCCTATTTATAGGTGTTCAAGAAAGTGGATATGATCTTGTGCACACAGCGCTGAGTCAGCAACGTATGTAGTTTGAAAAACAGTTCAGATTCATCAAACAAATATTCCCAGGTTAGGAGTGTGTCGACCCCTGGGTCGACCTATCCCCGTTTGGGTCGACCAGTGGATCAACCCACCCTTGTTTGGGTCGACCCCTAGGTCGACCCAGGCCCTGTTGGCTTTTTTTTCTTTTTTTTCGTGCATGGTCTTCAGTTTGAATTTTATTTATATAAGGTCTTAATATGTATACAAAACTTCTAATGCCCAGTTTACATATATATATATATATATATATATGCAAAACATTTATTTCATTTTCAAAATTCAAACGGCCTTATGCTGTTGAAACACCCAACCTCTGTTAAGATCACTCACAAAGGGAATGCCTTGATTTTGATGGAGCATTATAGGTAAAAGATGCAGATAAATTACAAGACAGACAAATAAAGTAGCGGAAAATAAAGTCATTTTATAAACAATGTGGCTCGGTCAAGCTTTTACAACAGTTGTCTTAAAAACAATACATAGTACTTCTGTCTTGATTCAAAAACTTCCAAGTATAAAAGAAGCATAAAAATAACAACGACTTATTCCCCAATAGAGTAAAGAAAGCCATAGCATAAATGAGACTGAATCCAAAGCAATACACGATGATCTTGAAGCAACAAGTAATCCAAGCTAAGCAGAAGTGTTTCCTCCCTGAGAACCTGGGGGGGGGGAGGAAGAAAAGAGGCGAAACAAAACTAGGTCAGACATAAGTCTGGTAAGTCCAGCTACTTTTAGCATATGAACAAGAAAGAACAACATGACATGAATTAAACTTAATAAAGACATAAGCATGATGATAAGGAACATAGGATACACAGGATAAGCAATAGGCAAGATAAACTAAGTATAACATTGCATGATAACTATTCTCTGCTTCGCCACTACCCTGTTATTCTGATTTCTATATCTCTGCACCACCTAACGAGTGTCCCAACTAGTAATCTGTATAAAGGATAATATTACAACGTGATCCCAATCCCCGCAATTGTGGTAGCCTTCAGGTGTACATCTATTATGAGGATTCCACCTCAATCAGACTAATTGCCATGAAGATTTTAGGTGTACCCTTACTACCCTATCGATCGGCTACCTACTTGTACAAATGTTCCATGCGTCTGTGTCAATCGGCCCTCTCTTGCGTGTAGATACCCTATGCTGGTCCCACCATAAGGTGTATCAATCCTTATGATGGCAACCCGACACGAATCAAGATGCACAGTGTATAACTACTGGTACCCAGTGCCTGCTTTTTCCCACTCTGGAGTACGTGCACGCCCGTAAACAGTCGGAACCTACATTGACGCACACCCTACCGCTGCTTTGACCGCTTACAATCAGCCCAGTAATCGTGTCCCAACCTATCTAGTTTTAGGGTACCATGATACATCTATGTGGATTACTGCTGAAATGGGTCCCCGTTACTATTCTTTCCTGCTGGTTAAGTTTGTGGCCCTATATTTACTAATATTACCCACCTTCCCACAGATTCAAGCATGTTTATTTAATGGTTAAATTTTGTGGGCCAATATTTACTAATATTTCCCACCAACCCAATGTGTACTTAACCTCCTACTCGTCAAGTCGTGTTGGTTAAGTGGTTCTTATTAACTTAACCTTTCTCGCTTATCATGTTGGATTGGTTAAATGTGATTTATTAACTAAACCTTGTTCGTTCATCAGGTTATATTGGTTAAGTATTTCCCATTTAACTTAACCCCATTAGAAACACCCCACCTCCGTTATGGTCACTCTCAAAGGGAATGCCCTAATTTTGGTGGAGGTTTATAAGTATAAGTCACAGATACACAAGACAGATATAAATACACATGTTTTTGAAACAGCGGAAAACAACAGCAATTTTTATTTCAACAAAATACGTGTTACACAAACCATGTCATAATTGTCTTACAATACTTCCAAAAACCATTACATTTTCATAACTGTCTTGATTTCATAACTTAAAGAAGCATAAAAACAAAAGTAAACTGCATAAGTCCCTATAGTTGCAATCTAAAGCCATAGTCCAAAATGAAAGAGATCAAAGCAATACATTCTTTCTCTTCAAGCTGAATGTGAAAACTGGTCAAGCTGCGGTATTCCCTCCCTGTGGACCTGGGGGGGGGGGGGAACGAAAGAAAAGAAGACGAAAGAAAAGTAGAGTCAGACATAAAGCCTGAGTAAGTCTAGGACTATTCAGTCTATGAATAAAGAAATGGGCATGATAACTATAAACTGGAAATGGGAAAGCACCATAAACTAAGTTAAGTTGTCTAGAGTCGACTATACTTATCGTACCCCATATTAATCTCTGCATCCATATAAACTAGTTCCCAACAGGCACCCCATAATCAAGGTGAAGTGATCCGTTTCTAATGATCGGCTCCAACTCGCATTGTTACATGTGTCTTACGGCCCTCGATGTTGTAATTACCTATGCTGGTCCCACCATGGGGTGTATCAAGTCCCATGGTGGCGGCCCGACACAACCCTAGAATGCACAGGTATACTACTGGTGCCCAGTGCCTTATTTTTCTGCGCCGGAGTGTGTGCACGCCCGCACCCCGTTAGAACCTACACTGCCGCACCACCGCCGTCGATTTGACCTCTTACAGTCAGCCCAGTAATTGTGCCCCACCCTGCCTAGTTCAGGGTATCCTGATACACCTTGTAGGGTTACTACTGAAAAGGGTCCCCCGCTACTAGGTTTTCTATTTCTAGCCAACATGCTAAGTTGGTTAAGTGTTTTGTAAACCTAACCCCCAATCAGTCTGTATAGTTTAGCATGTTCCATTTTTGATTAAGTATTAATTCAATTTACTTAATCCTACCAATCCTGACTCAGTCTTAATTGTCTTATTAAAGCCTCGACCTCTCACATTAGACAGATATTGTTGTGGCTGCCTGTTGCCGGTTGGGTCCGGGCAGTCTTACGCCACAACTCAGTCTAACCTCGGGTCTTTATTGGGCTCCGTGTTTAACCACCCACATTGGATATGTATTGTTGTGACTACTGGACAGGCGGGCGGTTCCGGGCAGGTTTACATCACAACTCAATCCAACCTTGGGTTAACCACATCGTATTTTCTAAATTTACATATTTTGTCTCTTTTCTTTTTATATGTAAATATTTGCGGCCCATTATTCAAATTCATCTTTATTGGGTAAAATTAATTTACACCACTTAATTGTTTTTCAAGGTCGTTGGCATGCGTCAAACATGCCAACACATATGTTCTTATTTTAACCCAAACGTCATTACCCCCGTTTTATACGTTCGCCACAATATAACATATGTTGGGTTTAACATTTAAACCCAACTCAGCCACATGAAAAAGGGGAGGCTTAGAACATGGTGTTTATATATTCTAAGTAACATAAAAAGGGGAGTGTGAACGCATGAACTTGCAACATAGCGAACTAATTAACATAAATTTGGCACTTGTGAACTTGCATTGTAATAGCATATAATCATGGCATAAACATACCTAAACATGAAATCATGGTTTTTGATCTATTCATATAATCATGGCATAAACATACCTAAACATGAAATCATGGTTTTTGGTCTATTCATACAAACTTGCAATTGGAATGTAAATCTAACTTAGCTATGTGTCACATATATTATCATATGATTTTGATAACAATATAGGCCTAAAACATGTTTTCCAATCAGGCATAACACCAAACATAGTCTAGTCATGTTCATAGAGTCGACACAATTTCACAAAGATGCTTACTTTTGTTTTTAATACAAAAGTATGGTTTTACACTTGAATCATGATGCCAATTCCAACATAAGTTCACATAAGTCATAATACCCAAATGGATCCAACTACACTAAAAGTGATTATAATATATATTATGTTGGAATAATAGTGAATCATATACTTGCATGAATCTCAAATAAACTACCAAAAACATGTAGTTGTTAACTTTCAACATGAATCACATACTTGCAAATATCCAACCACAACATCCCAAATCGTTTAGAATCAAAGCAACATTCAAATATGAATTATTATCACCATAAATCAAATACAATTCTATTTCTCATTTTACACAAATCAAAACACAATTATTTATTCACATCGGAATAGCACTCTACTTACAACGTATGACGAATCTTCAATTCAGGAATCTGAATTCTGAATTTGGAGATACTATCCTTTGTTGTAGGCGTTGTTTTGATTTAGTTGTCGATGCTTTAATCTTTTGAATTGTCTCCTAATCGTCTCTCTATTTTGACGGGTATTCCTAGTCTTTCCTCAGCAGCATGACGGTCTCATTCTTATTTTTGTTTGTATGAATTAGGTGGAGTCTTAGGTCCTTTTTATAGAGTTTGTGAATTGATTAGGACCGTCGATGGAACTTGGATTAATATTAGCCATTCATTTGAAGGAGAGTCCAATCAGGAGCTGACACCTAGCCCTAGTGACAAGGCAAGGCTCAAAAATTTGGCTAAGCACAGACCAGGCCAGCCAGGGGGGCTGGGTTCGACCTGGCTCAGGGGCCAGGTCGACTCCCCAGTCGACCCCCAGGTCGACTCCCTAGTCGACCTGCCTGGGGCAGGTCGACCCCCAGGTCGACTCCCAGGTCGACCTGGCCTGGCAGGTCGACCCTAGGGTCGACCCCCAGGTCGACCTGGTGGGTTGGGCGGGAACTTGTCCCGCCTACTCTGATTGGGCTGAAATTCAAATCTGTTTTCGAAATTTGAATTTTCTGAAACTTCATCGGGCCATAATTTGGTCATACGGGCTCCGTTTTTCGAAAACTCGGACTCTATTTCGTGTATTTTTCCGAGACGAACGCAATGGCGTATCCCGTTTCCCTTAATACTTTGATTTGAAATTAATTATACTTTAATTTGTGAATTTCACTGTTATAGAATACTCGGGGTGTTACACCATTCGTTCATCAAGTTATATTGGTCAAGTGTCATTAATCAATTCAAGTTAACTTAACCCACCCACTCGTCATGCCATGTTGGTTAAGTGTTTCCTTTTGGTGTTGACTTGACCCTACCTCAAATCATGTTATATTGGTTAAGTGATTCCCTCTCGTGTTAACTTAACCCTTCCCATACATCATGTTATATATTGGTTAAGTGTTATCCTCTTCTATTACTTAACCCCACCACATGTCATTATATAATTGTTAAGGTTATCCTCTTGTGTTACTTAACCCTACCATAAGTCATTATATATTTTGGTTAAGTGTTACCTTAGTTAACTTAACCCTACCACAAGTCATTATATATTTTGGTTAAGTGTTACCTTAGTTAACTTAACCCTACCATCTGTTTAATTAACATGTTATAATGGTTAAGTGTTCCCTTAGTTAACTTAACCCTACCATCTGTTTAGTTAACATGTTATAACGGTTAAGTGTTCCCTTAGTTAACTTAACCCACCCATATGTCATATTGGTTAAGTATCATTAACCTAACAATCCCATATTTAGCATGTGCTATTAGCATTAATTTATTTATTAATGCACCAACCTCTCATATTAGATATGTGTTGTTGCGGTTACTGGATATGCCGGGCGGTTCCGGACAGTTTTACACCACAACTCAATATAACCTCGGGTTTTTCTTGGGCATGATGCACTAACCTCTCACATTAGATAGGTGTTGTTGTGGTTACTGGATGTGCCGGGTTGTTCCGGGCAGTTTTACACCACTACTCAATCTAACCTCGGATTGGGCATTCTCATCTTTTAGCATATTTACATATTTACGGTGTATATGTAAATTATTCACAATTAAATAATAACATTAATTATGTTCATAATTAATGGCATACCAATTATACCGTTTTCATGCTAATTACCCAAATCCACCAAAACTAGTCATGATCCCGTTTCTCAAGTTATGCCCAACCAATTCCAATTTCAAGTTATTAATCAAAATAGGCTATATGTTGTCTTCCCAAACTTGCAATAATAGTCATTCCCAAAATCACTATGTCATATATTTGGCGTTCCAAATCAATAGTTAAGCCCAATCTGGTTTTAATATTCTAGTTTACAGTGTATGGCCAAAACTTGGTTTACAAGCCAACTAACCCAAACTTGCAGTTATAATGATAACAATGCCCCATTGTCAATTACAAGTTTTTCCCAACCATCCCACCAAATATGTTATGTTCAGTTACTTTCCCCAATTATGTTATGCCAATATTGTCAGTTTCATATTCATGCCCCAATAACCCAAACCTTCCCCGTATTCCCATCGTATGTATATCGCGATTCAACCTAGATTATAGGTCAATCTAGATTCACAAATAAAAAGGAACAAATAGGAATAATATGACAATGATAGGCATAATAACTGGCACAAGATGATAGTACCAAAACACAAGAATTACAGATCTAATAGAATTACAGCATAATTGAATAAACTGATTTAGAATCATTGCAGGCATATAGATCTGGTTATGAACAATATTATGGACATGAAAGGCTTGAATAATAAACTAGGTTCGACAACTTGTATAGGTTCGACAACTTGTATAGGTTCGATTGGATCGATAAGAAGCAACCCAAAGTCATAGATTCACAAAGGCTAAGAATAGATCCAAACAGAAAATCAAGCATAGGTCCAAATTCATTTTATTCCATGTCCATACTATAATTGGTTGTCTAATTCTGAAAGTAATCGTGAACTTACAAAACAAAGGCAAGTCTTGTTTTCTGGAATCTGTATTCTGAAATTGAATTGCTCGCCTTTGATGTAGATCGTTGAATACACTAAATTAGATTTGATTTAATGTTCTTCTTAATCAATTACTAGTTTGGATTTGATTTTCTAGTTTGGAGAGAATGAATGGAGGCTTAGGCTAGCTTGCAGATGAACATCATGACGACACCATAGTTTTAGGGTTATGATATTAGGGTTTAGGTTTAGCTACGTATATATAGATGTCTAGGATTATTTAGAGTTCTTAGATGAACTAGGATTATTTAGAGTTCTTAGATGAACTAGGAGTCCATCAGAGCTACCCAGCTCAAATACACATCATCCAGCCACTTAGAAGAAGACACATCGTCACAGAACACTCCAGAATTATGTGATGGCTCAGTGTGGGCGCACTTGGAAGGTGCGCCAGTGCATTTTTGTACTGGCGCACTTGTGAAGTGCGCCAGTGCACTCTGGTCGACTTCCGGTTTTTCTGCCAAACTTCGTTCGTCCATATCTTCTAAATACGGTATCCTTTTTACGCAAACATGGACTCTATCTAAAGCAAAATTCCGAGATGAATGCAATGGCATAACCCGTTTGATCTAATTCTTCTTTTAATAATTAATTATTCTTTAGTAACCTCTTATGTCCCGTTCTAAAATTACGGGGTGTTACATTCCCCCCTAGTTAAAGGATTTCGTCCCCAAAATCTTCAAGTTAGGAAGAACGTATATCCTAACATCCAACATCCATCTATTCCACCATTCAATCACATGCGTCCATTGTCCTTAGAAAAGATTTCTAATGCTTTCATGATCATATGCATAGTCTGTGTATATGTCCTTACCTAATGCAAAATCAGGCGGTCTATTGATTCAGTTGACCTCCTCAATGCGAAATATGTCGGTGCCATGAGTCAATCATGTATGCAGTTATTCCTAATCGTACTTTATAACTTCTACATGAGTGCACAATCATTCATACAAATGCAACATCCATATGACAACACAACAAGTTTCAATTCAAAAATTCACTCATGCATATGCAATATGAAAGTGACTGAGTCGGTCTAGTGCCTAATGTGTGTATATGCATCCACAAGCAACCACTAGCAAACACTTGCAACCACTTGCATCCACCAAACAACATGTCTCAAACACATGTTTACATACATTGGCTTCTATCTAAGGATCGGGAATAGGACCGAGAGGATATACTTAAAAGATAAAGACTAGCATGCAAATAAACTTTATAGAAGAAGAGGAATCAAGGATATACCCTCAAAAAGGGTATGATGCAGGTATCTAGTCTTCAGTCTTGTAAGTTGCATCTTCTTGAGCTTCACTCCACCGTACCTTAACTAATTTAACTTCATGATTGTGAAGCTTCTTGACCTCCATTTCCAAAACCCACTAGTAAAGAGAGGACTTCGATCACTTACTATGCTAGAGGGTATCCAATGTAGTCGAACTATCTTTCCAAGATAAATAGATGTCAATCATGATACCGAATGTATATACTAAGATGATTAGAGGTCTCTCTTCTACTTATATTATCCATTATGTCACACTTCTGAGGGTCGATATCTCTCACGCAAACCATCCTAGTCGAACTTGACATCCGTCAAGTACAAGCCCCAAAGGCCTAAACCAATATCAGACAAGCACTAAAGGAATACCTCCTCCCAATTTGGACGAGTTATGTGAGATGATACTATTAAAACAACCAAGCAATTGAGCACTTAACCAACTCTGGCTATCCTCGCCAATCTTGTTCCAAAACTATCGTTGACCACATAACTGGCTTTGCATTGTCATCTAGATATATGTGGGAGTCTACCTCATGTTTTACGGGACAAACCCCTAACCTTAATCAAAAACATCTGCATACTCATGGACTACTCCAACGGATCGAAAATCGTCGATAAATACATAAAGTGATTCTAGGTAGCTAGGACAAACTGATCCCAAAGGATCACACGAAATTTCGAGGGTATTCCCAAGGCAAGTCGAAAGTCTAACTACCCTCCTTTCACAATTTCTAGCTAATCAATCCATGCCTAGAATCAACCCATAGCCCATGAAACCCAAAAACATAGGTATCTCAAATCCTTACAAACCAAAGACAAATGAGCCGAACCACCAATTGGATTTGAGACAATAATGGGATCCTCTACTATACAAGCTCTAGGGTGTAGAGACTTAACTATGGAAGCAGATATAAATGAATGTGAAGCGCTAAAATCAAAAGAGTACTAACAGGATGATCAACATAAAACTAAACTTTTTCAACCGAAGCTTTACTGCCTCTCTCTCAGGTATGCTGGCGGTGAGAACATGCACATGCCTTCCAGAAAATCCTGTCATTTGTTCTTGCCGTTGTCCTTAATTATATGACCTGTTATACCATAATAAAGATACTTCCTCTTGTTTTAGGTTTTACTATTCCTTCCTTTTTACCTCCTTTGTGAACCAAGTCTATATCCGTGAGTTCTTCATCCTTGGGTTGTGCACCTTAGCCAAACTCCCTCATTCTCATCTTTGCTATCCTTGTGTAACACGTTGACAAGTCTCTCGAAAGATGCCTCCATCGCACGGAAAATCCTACAAAGCTCGAAAGAAAATTAGCCGTAGGTGAAACTACAACGGATATAGATGGAATTTGGGCACTTATTTGCCCTTTGACAAGTGTCATAGTCTCGTCGAGCCTATGAAACCATGCCGCGATGAGGTTACCTCCCAGAAAGCCAGGAGCCCCGGAGACTGA
Source organism: Allium sativum (assembly GCA_030737875.1). Lineage (NCBI taxonomy): Eukaryota > Viridiplantae > Streptophyta > Magnoliopsida > Asparagales > Amaryllidaceae > Allium > Allium sativum. Next base: position 786,902,385 of record CM060912.1, on the reverse strand, counting down.
GGAAAGAAGGAAATATGGATTCAAACAGAGGATCAAAAGATAATGGCTTTGGGGAATAAGCCTTTAAAACAAAAACTTTTGTTTTGAAAATGCTTCTTTTAAAATCGTTGAAAATAATTTTTCAAATCTTTTATCTGATCCAGTAACCTTCAGTTCTAATACCAAGTGAAACACCCCACCTCTGTTAAGGTCACTCACAAAGGGAATGCCTTAATTTCGATGGAGCATTATAGGAAAAAGATGCAGATAAATTACAAGACAGACAAATAAAGCAGCAGAAAATAAAGTCATTTTATAAACAATGTGGTTCGGTCAAGCTTTTACAACAGTTGTCTTAAAAACAATACATAGTACTTCTGTCTTGATTCAAAAACTTTCAAGTATAAAAGAAGCATAAAAATAACGAGTTATTCCCCAATAGAGTAAAGAAAGCCATAGCTGAAATGAGACTGAATCCAAAGCAATACAAGATGATCTTGAAGCAACTAGTAATCCAAGCTAAGCAGAAGTGTTTCCTCCCTAAGAACCTTGGGGGGGGGGGGGGGGGGAGGACGGAAGAAAAGAGGCAAAACAAAACTAGGTCAGACATAAGTCTGGTAAGTCCAGCTACTTTCAGCATATGAACAAGCAAGAACAACATGACATGAATTAAACTGAATAAAGACATAAGCATGATATAAGGAACATAGGATACACATGATAAGCAATAGGCAAGATAAACCAAGTATAACATCGCATGTTAACTATTCTCTGCTTCGCTACTACCCTGTTATTCTGATTTCTATATCTCTACACCACCTAGCGAGTCTCCCAACTAGTAATCTGTAAAAAGGATAGTATTACAACGTGATCCCAATCCCCACAATTTTGGTAGCCTTCAGGTGCACATCTACTATGAGGATTCCACCTCAATCAGCATAATTGCCATGAAGATGTTAGATGTACCCTTACTACCCTATCGATCGGCTCCCTACTTGTACAATTGTTCCATGTGTCTGTGTCAATCGATCCTCTCTTGCATGTAGATACCCTGTGTTGGTCCCACCATAAGGTGTATCAATCCTTATGATGGCAACCCGACACGAATCAAGATGCACAGTGTATAACTACTGGTACCCAGTGCCTGCTTTTTCCCACTCTGGAGTACGTGCACGCCCGTAAACCATCGGAACCTACACTGACCTACCCCCTGCCGCTGCTTTGACCGCTTACAATTAGCCCAGTAATCGTTCCCCACCCTGCATAGTTTCAGGGTACCATGAAACATCTATGTGGGTTACTGCTGAAATGGGTCCCCGTTACTAGGGTTTCCTGCTGGTTAAGTTTGTGCGCCCATATTTACTAATATTACCCATCAACCCGATATGTACTTAACCCTCCCACCAATCAAAGCATGTTTATATAATGGTTAAGTTTTGTGGGCCTATATTTACTAATAATACCCACCAACCCGTCATGTACTTAACCTTCCCACAGATTCAAGCATGTTTATTAATGGTTAAGTTTTGTGGGCCTATATTTACTAATATTACCCATCAATCCGACGTGTACTTAACCTTCCTACAGATTCAAGCATGTTTATTTAATGGTTAAGTTTTGTGGGCCTATATTTACTAATATTACCCACCAACCCGACGTGTACTTAACCTTCCCACGGATTCAAGCATGTTTATTTAATGGTTAAGTTTTATGGGCCAATATTTACTAATATTACCCACCAACCCAACGTGTACATAACCTCCCACTCGTCAAGTCATGTTGGTTAAGTGGTTCTTATTAACTTAACCTTTCTCGCTTATCATGTTGGATTGGTTAAATGTGATTTATTAACTAAACCTTGTTCGTTCATCAGGTTATATTGGTTAACTATTTCCTATTTAACTTAACCCCATTCGTTCATCAAGTTATATTGGTCAAGTGTCATTAATCAATTCAAGTGAACTTAACCTACCCACTCATCACGTCATGTTGGTTAAGTGTTTACTTTCGGTGTTGACTTGACCCTACTTCAAATCATGTTATATTGGTTAAGTGCTGCCCTCTCGTGTTAACTAAACCCTTCCTATACATCATGTTATATATTGGTTAAGTGTTATCCTCTTTTATTACTTAACCCCACCACATGTCATTATATAATTGTTAAGTGTATCCTCTTGTGTTACTTAACCCTACAATAAGTCATTATATATTTTGGTTAAGTGTTACCTTAGTTAACTTAACCCTACCACAAGTCATTATACATTTTGGTTAAGTGTTACCTTAGTTAACTTAATCCTACCATCTGTTTAATTAATATGTTATATTGGTTAAGTGTTCCCTTAGTTAACTTAAACCTACCATCTGTTTAGTTAACATGTTATAACGGTTAAGTGTTCCCTTAGTTAACTTAACCCACACATATGTCATATTGGTTAAGTATCATTAACCTAACTCTCCCACACTTAGCATGTGTCATTAGCATTAATTTATTTATAATGCACCAACCTCTCACATTAGATATGTGTTGTTGCGGTTACTGGATATGCCGGGCGGTTCCGGGCAGTTTTACACCACAACTCAATCTAACCTCGGGTTTTTCTTGGGCATGATGCACTAACCTCTCACATTAGATAAGTGTTGTTGTGGTTACTGGATGTGCCGGGTGGTTCCGTGCAGTTTTACACCACAACTCAATCTAACCTCGGGTTAGGCATTCTCATCTTTTAGTATATTTACATAATTACGGTGTATATGTAAACTATTCACAATTAAATTATAACATTAATTATTTTCATAATTAATGGCATACCAATTATACCGTTTTCATGCTAATTACCCAAATCCACCAAAACTAGTCATGATCCCGTTTCTCAAGTTATGCCCAACCAATTCCAATTTCAAGTTATTAATCAAAATAGGCTATACCCCGTCTTCCCAAACTTGCAATAATAGTCATTCCCAAAATCACTATGTCATATATTTGGCGTTCCAAATCAATAGTTAAGCCCAATCTAGTTTTAATATTCTAGTTTATAGTGTTTGGCCAAAACTTGGTTTACATGCCAACTAACCCAAACTTGCAGTTATAATGATAACAGTGCCCCAATGTCAATTACAAGTTTTGCCCAACCATTTCAACAAATATGTTATGTTCAGTTACTTTTCCCAATTATGTTATGTCGATATTGTCAATTTCATATTTATGCCCCAATAACCCAAACCTTCCCCGTATTCCCATAGTACGTATATCGCGAATCAACCTAGATTATTGGTCAGTCTAGATTCACAAATAAAAAGGAACAAATAGGAATAATATGACAATGATAGGCATAAGAATCAGCACAAGATGATAGTCCCAAAACACAAGAATGACAGATCTAATAGAATTACAGCATAACTGAACAATATTATGGACATGAAAGGCTTGAATATTAAACTAGGTTCGATAACTTGTATCGGTTCGATTGGATCGATAAGAAGCAACCCAAAGTCATAGATTCACAAAGACTAAGAATAGATCCAAAAAGAAAATCAAGCATAGGTCAAAATTCATTTTATTCCATGTCCATACTATAATTGGTTGTCTAAATCTGAAAGTAATCATGAACTTACAATACAAAGGCAAGTCTTGTTTTCTGGAATCTGTATTCTGAAGCTGAATTGCTCGCCTTTGATGTAGATCGTTAAATACTCTAAATTAGATTTGATTTAATGTTCTTCTTAATCGATTACTAGTTTGGATTTGATTTTCTAGTTTGGAGAGAATGAATGGAGGCTTAGGCTAGCTTGTAGACGAACATCATGATGGCACCATAGTTTTAGGTTTATGATGTTAGGGTTTAGGTTTAGCTATGTATATATAGATGTCTAGGATTATTTAGAGCCCTTAGATGAACTAGGAGTCCATCAGAACCACCCAGCTCAAATACGCATCATCCGGCCACTCCGAAGAAGACACATCATCACAGAACACTCCAGAATTCTATGCTGGATCAGTATGGGCGCACTTGGCAGGTGCGCCAGTGCATTTTTGTACTAGCGCACTTATGAAGTGCGCCAGTGCATTCTGGTCGACTTCCGGTTTTTCTGCCAAACTTCGTTCTTCTATATCTTCTTCATACGATATCCGTTTTACGCAAACTTAGACTCTATTTCAAGCAGAATTCCGAGACGAACGCAATGGCGTAACCCTTTTCGTCTAATTGTTCTTTAAAAAATTAATTATTCTTTAATTATCTCTTATGTCCCGTTTTAAAATTACGGGGTGTTACATTCCCCCCTACTTAAAGGATTTCGTCCCCGAAATCTTCAAGTTAGGAAGAATGTATATCCTAACATCCAACTTCCATATATTCAACCATTCAATCACAGGCGTCCTTTGTCCTTAGAAAAGATTTATAATGCTATCATGATAATATGCATAGTGTGTGTATATGTCCTTATCTAATGCAAAATCAAGCGGTCTATTGATTCAGTTGACCTCCTCAATGTGAATTATGTCGGTGCCATGAGTCCATCATGTATGCAGTTATTCCTAATTGTACTTTATAACTTCTAGATGAGTGTACAATCATTCATACAAATGCAACATCCATATGATAACACAACAAGTTTCAATTCAAAAATTCACTCATGCATACGCAATATGAAAGTGACTGAGCCGATCTAGTGCCTAATGTGTGTATATGCATCCACGAGCAACCACTAGCAAACACTTGCAACCACTTGCATCCACCAAACATAACATGTCTCAAACACATGTTTACATCCATTGGCTTCTACCTAAGGATCGGGAATAGGACCGAGAGGATATACTTAAAAGATAAAGACTAGCTTGCAAATAAACTTTACAGAAAAAGAGGAATCAAGGATATACCCTCAAAAAGGCTATGATGCGCGTATCTAGTATTCAGTCTTCTAAGTTGCATCTTCTTGAGCTTCACTCCACTGTACCTTAACTAATTTAACTTCACGATTGCGAAGCTTCTTGACCTCCACTTCCAAAACCCACTAGTAAAGATAGGACCTTGATCACTTACTATGCTAGAGGGTATCCAATGTAGTCGAACTATCTTTCCAAGATAAACAGATGTTAACCATGATACCAAGTGTATATACTAAGATGATTAGTGGTCTCTCTTCTACTTATCTTATCCATCTTGTCACAATTATGAGGGTCGATATCTCTCACGCAAACCATCCTAGACAAACTTGACATCCCTCAAGTACAAGCCCCAAAGGCCTAAACCAATATCAGATAAGTGCCCAAGGAATACCTCCTCCGAATTTGGACGATTTATGTGAGATGGTACTAGCAAAACAACCAAACAATTGAGCACTTAACCGACTCTGGCTATCCTCGCCAATCTTGTTCCAAAACTATCGTTGACCACATAACTGGGTTTGCATTGTCATCTAGATATATGTGGGAGTCTACCTTATGTTTTAGGGGTCAAACCCCTAACCTTAATCAAAAACATCTGCGTACTCATGGACTACTCCAACGGATCGAAAATCGTCAATAAATACATAAAGTGATTCTAGGTAGCTAAGACAAACTGATCCCTTAGGATCACACGAAATTTTGAGGGTATTCCCGAGGCAAGTCGAAAGTCTAACTACCCTACTTTCACAATTACTAGCTAATCAATCCATGCCTAGATTCAACCCATATCCATGAAACCTAAAAACATAAGTATCTCAAATTCTTACAAACCAAAGATAAATGACCCGAACCACCAATTGGATTTGGGACAATAATGGGATCCTCTACTATACAAGCTCTAGGGTGCAGAGACTTAACTATGGAAGCAGATATAAACGAACGTGAAGCGCTAAAATCAAAAGAGTACTAACAGGATGATCGACAGAAAACTAAACTTTTTCAACCGTAGCTTTACTACCTCTCTCTCAGGTATGCTGGCGGTGAGAACATGCACTTGCCTTCCAGAAAATCCTGTCCTTTGTTCTTGCCCTTGTCCTTAATTATATGACCCGTTATACCATAATAAAGATACTTCCTCTTGTTTTAGGTTTTACTATTCCTTCCATTTTACCTCCTTTGTGAACCAAGTCTATATCCGTGAGTTCTTCTGTAACGACCCGGGCTTTGCCCGACCCGATCGATCGCAAAATCGACCAAGACCGTTCAAATCCCCAATACTTTAACTTTGGGAATACAACAATCATCAGAACAAAACAGAAGACTTTTATAAACAGTACAAAATGTTTACATCAGAGTACAGAATATCAGAGTACATCGAAAAAAAATAATTGCAGCGGAAGATAAATTTTACATTTAATTTATAATACATTGCAGCTGAACAAAACTAATACAGCGGAAGTCTTTTCTATATTCTGGACACAGCTTTATGCTTCAATCCAGTATCCTGCTCAAGAGATAAACCTGTAGACAAACTACTCGACTGCCCGTGTGGAAAAGAGGGCACCCGAGTTTGCAAAGGTGGAAACAAACAACGGTTCAGTCGTGGGACTGGTGTGAGAATTCTTAACTAATATAACTAATAGTAAGGCAAATCCAAGGACCACGCCGCTAACGCGGAACGGGTTTACTCCAATGGATTGCTGTGCATAACAGTAAAGTAAATCGTCAAATAACGCAATGCTTTTTAGAAAAATGAAACCACCATAAGACTCAGGTCCCATCACACAATGCAACGCACACCAGAGGATAGAGTTTTACCTTATGGTGATTAAAAGATGATAAATACGTAAAAACGATATTATTATTAGTGTGTATATGTTTTAATAAAACACTTCAATCATAATATCAATCATAGGAAGCATAGGTACCATATATTATGCCTCCGTACTAGTAATACAATCAAAACCGCATGGGGCGTATTGGAGATTTGGATTTCCATCATGAGTCAAGGCTAGAGCGGAGCTCCTTACCGATTCGAGACACTCTAGCTAATGTCCCAGGATTACCCGCAGTTAACCCTTGGAAATGGCAGGGCCGGTCCTCAAATACAGCTTAGAGGATTGGCAATTCCTAAGCACATGTTTCCCGTTCCTATAGGACCTATCCGAGGCGCGCCTCATTCCATCATCCACATAAGTAAAATGTCAGGCCGTGATAAAACCCAAACACCACATCTAGCTAGAAAGAAACGTGCTGCTCTCCCTGCGTTCCCTTCGCCCGTTTTAGACTCTACCGGTTTGTGAGGCTCGCGAAGTTACGTCATAACCACAAGGCCTGCTTTTCAACAAAGCCTTGATCATCTTCATCTTAGCGTGCCACATTGTCAATCCATACTGTGCCATTTATCGTCCATAAATATATAAACGGGTGTTAAGTAAAGAATAAATTCTTCACCACCAATCATTTATATATAGACAGAAAATCAATAATATTAACGGAGTACAACGTCAGACACACAATCCATTTAAAACTTATGCTCTGGGTCTGAGCGGAAGTCAAATCCGTACAAATCAACACTACGTCCGGACGGCAACCACTGTAGCCCCTTCAAGGTAGCTACTCCAATCATGGGCATCAGCAGTCGTCGTCCATTCGATGTGAAGACCGTCGGTCTTCTATGGTCGTCTTTAAATCTTCAATTTTTAAACGTCGTTTAAATTGTTTGGAATGAGATAAACTCAGACTTCCCAAACAATTCTCGTGTATATATAAGTTGGAAATCATTTCATATCGTTTGATTTTGAATTTTTATATATATAATTATATATATAATTCCTCCATCCATTTCATCTTACTATATTTTCCTAACAACCAATCTTCTTATTTATATGCAATAACTCATCACACCAAACAATGGTTTCTTTTATTAATGTTCTTCAATTTCCATACATATCCTACACACAAAAATGTATTTTGTGTATCATTCCAATTACAACCAAAAATGAATATTTTTGTACGTCCTTCATAATTTAACAAAAAAATGAGTATTTTTGTGTCCTTTCAATTCCTAGCCAAAACGAAATATGATTTGGTGTTAACTTCATTTCTATACGAACGAATATATTTCTTATCTCTTTCAATGCAAACCAAAAAAAAAATGATTTTTGCTATTTTATATTGGCAATGCAAATTTCCTTCTTAGGTGACGTCATGCAAATATAATTTTTAATATAAAATATAATATCATACCTTAATTACATAATAAGAATGTAATTCTAATTTACAGTGCAAATCCTCATTTATAGTTACATATATAAAAGTGTAAATTTTATTCGCTTACCACATTTCATATCATAGTTTCAAATAAAAGTGTAATTTTAATTAATAAAATGTCCTTCTTATCCTAAATAACCTCTTTTAAACAAAGGGACATGTTTATCTAGTTTAACACTTCTAATATAAGTGACATTCCAATCATATAATTACATAAAAAAAATGTAATTCTCATTTCTTTTTATTTTGATCACATGAAATGTAATTTCCTTTAACAAAACTTGTCAGTACAAAACAATGTCAACTTAATTTTTAACAAATGAATATTTTGTCATCCATTTTCGTTTGATCAAAATGCATATTTCTTACTTTTGACAAATGAGTATCTTGTCATCCTTATATTTTCTATCTTTCTTTTATATTTGACAAAATGAATGTTTTGCCATTCTTTTTATCTATTTTTATAAAAATGAATCTTTCTTTTATTCTATCCATATAAAAATAATCTCTCTTTTCCCAATGACATATACAACTATGAATGTACATGTTAACAAACCTTCCATTACAATTGACATATAAACTGAATGTATATGTAAACAAATTTTACTTCATTTCTCTCATTACATATAAAAGTGAATTAATATATACGCAAGCTTATTTCATCTCTCTCTTTACATATAAAAAGGAATTTGTCGCTATTCTTTACCTTAACAAAAATTGAAGTTGTCATACTCTTTACATTAACCAAAATAAATATATTTCATTTCATATGCAATGTTATGCAACGTTAACAAAATAAATATATATCATTCATATGCAATGCTATGTCATTAACAAAATAAATATATGTCATTCATATGCAATGCTATGTCATTAACAAAATAAATATATATCATTCATATGCAATGCTATGTCATTAACAAAATAAATATATATCATTCATATGCAATGCTATGTCATTAACAAAATAAATATATATCATTCATATGCAATGTTATGTCATTAACAAAATAAATATATATCATTCATATGCAATGTATGTCATTAACAAAATAAATATATACCATTCATATGCAATGCTATGTCATTAACAAAATAAATATATATCATTCATATGCAATGCTATGTCATTAACAAAATAAATATATATCATTCATATGCAATGCTATGTCATTAACAAAATAAATATATATCATTCATATGCAATGCTATGTCATTAACAAAATAAATATATATCATTCATATGCAATGCTATGTCATTAACAAAATAAATATATATCATTCATATGCAATGCTATGTCATTAACAAAATAAATATATATCATTCATATGGAATGCTATGTCATTAACAAAATAAAAGTATTTTCTTTTATTACATTAAATAAAAATGAAATTTCTATTGTCATTCTTCTTCAATTGTCAAAATGAATCTTTTGTTATTTTAATCTTTCTTCTACATTTAAAAAAAATATGATTTTTGTCACTACTTCAATATATTGACAAAAGTGAATTCATCGCTACTTAATTATATTGACAAAAGTAATTTTTGTCGCTACTTCAATATATTGACAAAAGTGATTTTTGTCGCTACTTAATTATATTGACAAAAGTGATTTTTGTCGCTACTTAATTATATTGACAAAAGTGATTTTTGTCGCTACTTAATTATATTGACAAAAGTGTCTGTTTTAATCTAATATTAACATTCCTTACGAAAATGGCATGTGTAATTTACTAAATAAATGACATGTTTATTCTGTCAATTTTATATACAACATAAATGACACATCCATTTTGTTCATTTTAATACAATGACAGTTTTTATATTAACATAACATTATTAACACAAGCGATGTTCTTATGTTAGCATAACGTTATTAACCAAATGAACATACTTATGTTGACGGTTCTAATTCAACATAACATAAAAATGAATATTTTATGTGGGTAATTCATAAAATGAAAATTCCAACATGATAAACAAAGAATACTTTTTTTTTCTTCACAATATATAAATTCCCTTTCTAACATGTAACATCTCCGTTATATATATATATATACACAATATAAATATATGATTTTTATGGTTTGCACAAATTTTTCTTTTACAAACATAAATATTATCCATTTTATATATTAACTAAAATGTTTGTCTTCGTCGTGCACACAAAATCATGTCAACATAAATACGCACAATCATCACAAACAATCAACATGGAAATAATCATACATGCAGCAACAACATGAATTTCATATGATATGAATATAGATTTTGCAGTGAATTAAATAAATAAATAATTTTATTTTAAAAATAGAATTCTCACTTTGATTTTTGCTGAAAATTTGACTGTCTCGGATTCAGCTCTGGTCTGTGCCATCGCGAAGAGCTCGGAAAGACGAGTCCAACGCAATTTACGGTTCGTCAATCGGACCTCGTACGAGAGAGTTATGATTTATTAAAGTTGGACATAATTAAATAATTAATTAATATTCGTGAAAATACCTAAAAATTTCACTGTCTCAGAATTGGACAAAATTAGTGTCCACGCGTCCATCTCGTCGCCACGATCCCAACGCACCTGAAATCGTCGATTTTCGACTTCGTATGAGTGAGTTATGCAATTTTAAAGTTCTGGAAATTAATTAAATAATTTAAAAATAAAATAGAAAATACCCTCAGCCCATTGACCGCGAAACACTATTCACCGCAGAAGTTTGACCGCAATTTGCCGCTGCTTCAGGCCACCTGACGCCACGGGACCACCGCCAACGTCTTCGTCTTCGCGAGACGCACCACCACCAGAAAGAGCCGCCGCTAAAGCTTCTCCGATCATCGGGAAATCGCCTACGAACGATTTCGCCTCGCGGGTCCCACAGGCCGCCTCACACCTCCAAACTGCCTGTAATTCGGCGAGCACCTCCACCTCACGTAGACGAAGAACTTCCGTGTTCGTGACTTCGTCTAATTCTTCCTCGATTCACGGGAATTTCTTGATTTACGTTTTGAGCTTCTGAATTTCGAAAACAGCGAGCTTTAAGACGAGATTCCGGCGAATCCGAGCGCTGTTTGACGAAACCGACGACACCATTAGCTTCGTATCGTCGAGACCTTCGAGTGGACATATAATTTGCTATGGTTTGAAGAGATTTTATTTTTGACAAATTTTAGAGGAAGAGAGAGCCGCCATGGAAATTGAGAAAAATGATGGAAAAGAGAAGTGGCTGCTGTGTATTTCGAATTTCAGCCCTAGATTCTGAGGAAAAAGATAATATATACTATGGGTCTAATTTTGGTTTGGGCCCAAATATCATTACGTGTCTAATTACTAAATTTTCAATTGTTTTCTTCAATTCAAAAATTCTTATAAATACATGCTGATTTCAAAATAAATAAAATTTTAAACATAATTATTTCAGGTCATTACGAATCCAACGAACCTGATTTCGTAATTTTCCGAGTCCGTATGAATTTATTATGAATTTCCGAAGTCTGAAAATATGCTATTTTTCACTGTAAAAATTATACCGGCCACAAAATAATTCCAAAAATTATAAATTTTAGAATTTAACCTTATTTTAATATTCCGAATCCATAGAAACTGGTCTCGTCGAATTCGGAGTTCGTTTGCAAAAATACCATTTTTCAGGCGTATATTTTTAATATTTAAAAATACCAAAAATAGTGGAATTTTTCCGAAACTCAAAAATATAAGTTCTTATAGTCATTTTTATATGTAAACAACATTCTGAAACCAATGGAGATGGTTTCGGGTCCTAATTCCTTATTCTGCAAAAATTTTACGTTTCGGGCCTTATATATAATATATACGAATTCTATAGCGTTTTTCTGAAAATTTAATTTTCTCATAACTTACAATTTATAAACTGGAATCTTAATTTCTGAAACTCTTTGGAAAGATATTTTCAATACGGTCCTAGCGTTCCTTGTTTCGTCCAATTCCGATTTATATTTTATTTTATATAATTTTTCAAAGTTGGAATTTCAAATCTGAAATTACCGCGCCGTTTTCAGGCTCGGAATGGATTTAATATAAATTTCAAGTTCGCGCTCGAAATAAAATAAGTTTTTCATCGTTATTATTTAAAATAAATAATTTTAAATATATTCATTCATTAAAATTTCTTAAAATAAAATTTTAAAATTAACCCCAAAAATCAGGGCTGTTACATCTTCATCCTTGGGTTGTGCTCGTTAGCCAAACTCCCTTATTCTCATCTTTGCTATCCTTGTGTAACACGTTGACAAGTCTCTCGAAAGCTGCCTCCATCGCACGGAAAATCCTACAAAGCTCGAAAGAAAATTAGCCGTAGGTGAAACTACAGTGGCTATAGATGGAAGTTGGGAACTTGTTTTCCCTTTGACAAGTGTCGTAGTCTCGTCGAGCCTATGAACCATGCCGCAATGAGGTTACCTCCTAGAAAGCCAGGAGCCCCGGAGACTCAGGAAAGAAGGAAACATGGATTCAAACGGAGGATCAAAAGATAATGGCTTTGGGGAATATGCCTTTAAAACAAAAACTTTTCTTTTGAAAATGCTTCTTTTAAAACCGTTGAAAATAATTTTTCAAATCTTTTATCTGATCCGGTAACCTTCAGCTCTGATACTAAGTGAAACACCCCACCTCTGTTAAGGTCACTCACAAAGGGAATGCCTTAATTTCGATGGAGAATTATAGGTAAAAGTTGTAGATAAACTACAAGACAGACAAATAAAGCAACGGAAAATAAAGTCATTTTATATACAATGTGGCTCGGTCAAAATTTTACAACAGTTGTCTTAAAAACAATACATAGTACTTCTGTCTTAATTCAAAAACTTCCAAGTATAAAAGAAGCATAAAAATAACAATGATTTATTCCCCAATAGAGTAAAGCAAGCCATAGCTGTAATGAGACTGAATCCAAAGCAATACAAGATGATCTTGAAGCAACAAGTAATCCAAGCTAAGCAGAAGTGTTTCCTCCCTGAGAACCTGGGGGGGGGGGGGTCGGGGAATGGAAGAAAAGAGGTGAAACAAAACTAGGTCAGACATAAGTCTGGTAAGTCCAGCTACTTTCAATATATGAACAAGCAATAACACATGACATGAATTAAACTAAATAAAGACATAAGCGTTATGATAAGGAACATAGGATACATAGGATAAGCAATATGCAAGATAAGCTAAGTATAACATTGCATGTTAACTATTCTCTGCTTTGCTACAACCCTGTTATTCTGATTTCTATATCTCTGCACCACCTAACGAGTGTCCCAACTAGTAATCTGTATAAAGGATAATATTACAACGTGATCCCAATCCCCACAGTTGTGTTATCCTTCAGGTGTACATCTATTATGAAGATTCCACCTCAATCATCCTAATTGCCATGAAGATGTTAGATGTACCCTTACTACCCTAGCGATCGGCTCCCTACTTGTACAATTGTTCCATGTGTCTGTGTTAATCGGCCCTCTCTTGCGTGTAGATACCCTGTGTTGGTCCCACCATAAGGTGTATCAATCCTTATGATGGCAACCCGACACAAATCAAGATGCACAGTGAATAACAATTAGTACCCAGTGCCTGCTTTTTCCCACTCCGGAGTACGTGCACGCCCGTAAACCGTCGGAACCTACACTAACGTACCCCTGCCACTGCTTTGACCGCTTACAATTATCCCAGTAATCATGCCCCACCCTGCCTGGTTTCAGGGTACCATGATACATCTATATGGGTTACTGCTGAAATTGGTCCCCGTTACTAGGGTTTCCTGCTGATAAAGTTTGTGGACCTATATTTACTAATATTACCCACCAACCCGATATGTACTTAACCCTCCAACTGATCCAAGCATGTTTATATAATGGTTAAGTTTTGTGGGCCTATATTTACAAATATTACCCACCAACCCATTGTGTACTTATCCTTCCCACAGATTCAAGCATGTTTATTTAATGGTTAAGTTTAGTGGGCCTATATTTACAAATATTAGCCACCAACCCATCGAGTACTTAACCTTCCTACGGATTCAAACATGTTTATTTAAGGGTTAAGTTTTGTGGGCCTGTATTTACTAATATTACCCACCAACCCGACGTGTACTTAACCTTCCCTCGGATTCAAGCATGTTTATTTAATGGTTAAGTTTTGTGGGCCTATATTTACTAATATTACCTACCAACCCGACGTGTACTCAACCTCCTACTCGTCAAGTCGTGTTGGCTAAGTGGTTCTTATTAACTTAACCTTTCTCGCTTATCATGTTGGATTGGTTAAGTGTGATTTATTAACATAACCCTGATCATTCACCAGGTTATATTGGTTAAGTATTTCCCATTTAACTTAACCCCATTCATTCATCAAGTTATATTGGTCAAGTGTCATTAATCAATTCAAGTTAACTTAACCCACCCACTCGTCACGTTATGTTGGTTAAGTGTTTCCTTCTAGTGTTGACCTGACCCTGCCTCAAATCATGTTATATTGGTTAAGTGCTGCCCTCTCATGTTAACTTAACCCTTCCGATACATCATGTTATATATTGGTTAACTATTATCCTCTTGTATTACTTAACCCCACCACATGTCATTATATATTGGTTAAGTGTATCCTCTTGTGTTACTTTACCCTACCACAAGTCATTATTTATTTTGGTTAAGTGTTACCTTAGTTAACTTAACCCTACCACAAGTCATTATATATTTTGGTTAAGTGCTACCTTAACCCTACCATCTGTTTAATCAACATGTTATAATGGTTAAGTGTTCCCTTAGTTGACTTAACCCTACCATCTGTTTAGTTAACATGTTATAACGGTTAAGTGTTCCCTTAGTTAACTTAACCCACCTATATGTCATATTGGTTAAGTATCATTAACCTAACCCTCCCATACTTAGCATGTGTCATTAGCATTAATTTATTTATTAATGCACCAACCTCTCACATTAGATATGTGTTGTTGCGGTTACTGGATATGCCGGGCGGTTCTGGGAAGTTTTACACCACAACTCAATCGAACCTCGGGTTTTTCTTGGGTATGATGCACTAACCTCTCACATTAGATAGGTGTTGTTGTGGTTACTGGAAGTGCCGGGCGGTTCTGTGCAGTTTTACACCACAACTCAATCTAACCTCGAGTTAGGCATTCTCATCTTTTAGCATATTTACATATTTACGGTGTATATGTAAATTATTCACAATTAAATTAAATATTAATTATGTTCATAATTAATGGCATACCAATTATACCGTTTTCATGCTAATTACTCAAATCCACCAAAACTAGTCACGATCCCGTTTCTCAAGTTATGCCCAACCAATTCCAATTTCAAGTTATTAATCAAAGTAGGCTATACCTCGTCTTCCCAAACTTGCAATAATAGTCATTCTCAAAATCACTATGTCATATATTTGGCATTCCAAATCAATAGTTAAGCCCAATCTTGTTTTAATATTCTAGTTTACAGTGTATGGCCAAAACTTGGTTTACAAGCCAACTAACCCAAACTTGCAGTTATAATGATAACAGTGCCCCAATGTCAATTACAAGTTTTTCCCAACCATTTCACCAAATATGTTATGTTCAGTTACTTTCCCCAATTATGTTATGCCAATATTGTCAATTTCATATTTATGCCCCCAATAACCCAAACCTTCCGCGTATTCCCATCGTACGTATATCGCGAATCAACCTAGATTATAGGTCAATCTAGATTCACAAATAAAAAGGAACAAATAGGAATAATATGACAATGATGGGCATAAGAACTGGCACAAGATGATAGTACCAAAACACAAGAATTACAGATCTAATAGAATTACAGCATAACAGAATAAACTGATTTAGAATCACTGCAGGCATATAGATCTGATTATGAACAATATTATGGACATGAAAGGCTTGAATAATAAACTAGGTTCGACAACTTGTATAGGTTCGATTGGATCGATAAGAAGCAACCCAAAGTCATAGATTCACAAAGGCTAAGAATAGATCCAAAAAGAAAATCTAGCATAGGTCCAAATTCATTTTATTCCATGTCCATACTATAATTGGTTGTCTAAATCTGAAAGTAATCGTGAACTTACAAAACAAAGGCAAGTCTTGTTTTCTGGAATCTATATTCTGAAACTGAATTGCTCGCCTTTGATGTAGATCGTTGAATACTCTAAATTAGATTTGATTTAATGTTCTTCTTAATCGATTACTAGTTTGGATTTGATTTTCTAGTTTGGAGAGAATGAATGGAGGCTTAGGCTAGCTTATAGACGAACATCATCACGGCACCATAGTTTTAGGGCTATGATGTTAGGGTTTTGGTTTAGCTATGTATATATAGATGTCTAGGATTATTTAGATCCCTTAGATGAACTAGGAGTCCATTAGAACCACCCTGCTCAAATACACATCATCCGGCCACTCAGAAGAAGACACATCATCACAGAACACTCCAAAATTCGATGCTGGATCAGTATGGGCGCACTTGGCAGGTGCGCTAGTGCATTTTTGTACTGGTGCACTTGTGAAGTGCGCCAGTGCATTCTGGTCGACTTCCGGTTTTTCTGCCAAATTTCGTTCGTCCATATCTTCTTCATACGGCATCCGTTTTACGCAAACTTGGACTCTATCTCAAGCAGAATTCCGAGACGAACGCAATGGCATAACCCATTTCATCTAATTCTTCTTTTAATAATTAATTATTCTTTAATTATCTCTTATGTCCCGTTTTAAAATTACGGGGTGTTACAACCGTTATTTAATTCTTACATATTTTCATTGATTGCAAGTTTGTTTTGAATTTCTCCTTTGTGTGTGTGTATGTATATATATACACGCATATTTACATATACGTATATACATATATTTTTATACTTATATGTATACTTTTTTCTTATATATGCATTTTATACATATTTTCCCTTAAGAACATGTATTATTTAGCTGTTTCTCTAAACTAAAAGTATGGCTCCCGCGGGAATCGAACTTGCGCCACTCTCTTGGAAGTCACATTTCTTTACCAACTGAGCTACAAGGGCTTTTGTTAACAAGGAGAAAAATAATGGTGGTCATTGTTGTAACAACCCGGAATTTCTGAATTAGTTTAAAATTTTTATTTTTGCTATTTTAATGAGTTTGAAATATTTAAAATGATTTATTTTAAATAATAACGATTTAAAATTTATTTAAATCGAAGTTAGAACATATATATTTAAATTAAATTATAAATAGAGTTTGAAATGGCGCGTCAGTTTGAAAATTCGATTTTAAATTTCCATTGAATGTACATAATTCAAAATAAATCGGATTTTAGTAAAACCAGAAACATTTGAATATATTTCTAATGGATGTGAAAAATCCATATTTGATAATATAAATTGAAAGTTAAGCCCATTTTTAAATTTAGAATAGTCGCTATGGAATTTATATATATTTTAATATAATGTATAGCCTTAAAAATAGCCGTTTTGCAAACGACCTCCGTTTATGAAGAAACCACTTTTTCTGGATCCGAAATGTTAAATTATTGTTAGGTTTAAAATTTCATAATTTCTGGACTTAATTTGTGAGCATGGTAAATTTAAACGCGTTTGGTAAATTCAGTTTAAATTTAATCGACTGGAAAAATGGCTATTTTTCAAACAGACTCCAAATTCAACGAAATTAGTTTTGTTAGGACTGTATCGGAAAACCATAACTAGACATAAATTTTCTGTGATTTTGGAGTCAATATGTGGCCCCGATAAATTAAAATGTACATTTAAATTCAATGTATATTGATTTATGTTTTAATTTTGATAAAAATGATCAAAACAATAGAATTTTCTTACGAAACATATTCCATTGTCTCCGGAATGGGGTATTTGGCTCTGGGAGATAGTCGTTGGGTTCGATTCGGAGTTCGAATGCAAAAATGGATATTTTTGGAATTAAAATAATAAAAAAATAAATTATATATATTGGTCAAACAAGGTCAAACCCCTATTCTCTCTCACATGGGGTCAAACCCATCCAGCCGCCTCCAACCTGGTTAATGGCTAAAAACCTCCGATTTTAAATCCCCAATTTCTCCCAAACCATAAATCGACATCAGACAACTTCGAAGACAAAATCGAAGACCTTAGTGTGATTTAACCAATCAATGGTAGAGATTAATTTTCATATCGGAAATCGCAAGAACTCCGGTCTCTAAGTTGCCAAGTTCAACATCGTTTTCTAGGGGATCCGCTGCCTTGAGCTGCGTGCTTCTCATGGCGGGGGGATGGGGAGTGTTCGATGGCGAATCGTGTGGCACTTTCTTATCTGGCTCTGGCACCTCAATTAATGTGTGAGCTCAAGCCCTTGGTGACGTTGTAATGGGTTATTGGCTATAGATGGAGGAAGATGACGGCCTAAGAATGTAATTAGAGATAATAACGTAATTAATTATTTAATTAATATAAACTTTAAACGTTTATATTTGTCACCTATATGAACAAAATGATTCAAAGTGCATTGGAATCATCTCAATGGACACTACACAAATGAACTGATTAGAACAGAAACGGAACATGTTAGAAATTTAGGCAAAAACCCAAACTATACTAAAATCTTCAAATGAAGAATAAAGGAGTGGAACCCAATGTGAGAATTCTCCCACTAAAATTATTGTACAATTATTTAATTTATTTAATAACTGTAAATATATAAAAATTGCTAGTGTTGATTTTTATTGGTTGTATGTGACATTGCTTGAGTTTAACACATGAACTATTCAGGACTCATCTACACAAGAAGCGTTGTCTGAATATATGACACCCTTATTTCAAACAATGTGGATACACTTTGTGGTTGTTGAAATGTGATGTAAATATTCATTTATAATTTAAACAGTGAAAATTGGTTAATTAGAAAACTAATTCAAACCGAATTTGAATTGGTTAAATTTATTAACCAATAATTTATTTAAATAGACTGTTGTTGTTTGAAAACCCCACATGGGTATTGGGATGATATTTGGCACATGCTCCCAATATTTAGTTGTATGTCAATCGATTGGTTGATAGACTGTGGTGAGCGTTATTTATTTATTTTAATGCTTACACAGTTGTAGAATGCACTCTGGGTGATGTTTGAATGTGTAATGATTATTTATCATTATTGTTGAATACATGCGATGTATGAAATCCATGTAACTAAAATTATATGGTAATTGATTGAGTCGCATTCCAATTAAGAAATAACGAATATTTTAAAATAAAGAATAATTTAAAATAAAAATTCAGTAAAGAATTAAAATATGATTTTGATGTCTGATTTTGGATGGACACGAAAATATTGAAATATATGTAGCCGAGTAAGTAGATATTCCCCATTTTAACCCGAACGGATTTTTCTGTTGATTTTATTCATTTTATAATGAATATAAAAAAGAATTGATTTCAAAATCAGATATTTTGAAAATATTATTATTTTAATACTATAATGATATGGAATAATCAATTTTGATTTAAAATTGAAAAGGAAGTTGGAATCATTTTAAAACAAATTTATAAACGATTTATAAAAGATGTTTTGAATGGAAATCGACGATATATATATTATATATATATATTTAATGGCTTGAATAAAACGCGCCGCGTAGCGACCATTCGCAAATTTCAACCATTAACTTCAACTTGATGTAAAGGAAGATTCGACCGTCGGATTCTCCTAAAATTGGAACCATTAGGTTCATATCGAAAAGAGCTTTCCAACGAATATAAGAGATTTAAATTTGAATAGTTTGATTTCAAATTATATCCAAATCAATTTTAGAAAAGGTTGCTATGGATGCAGTTCGGTGGCCGTCATTGGAAATCGATTGTAAAGGCCTTAATAAAATTATTAAAAATACGGAAAATTTGAGTAAAATCATAATAAATTATTTAGAAAGATTTTCAATGAAAAAATTCTAGTTTCGAAAATATAAAAATATATTTTTATCAAAATGAACTAGTTAATAACTAGAATAATAATCCAATGTTTTTAAATATATAAATTGGATTGAAAAACGGGTTATAAAATAACCAGAATTTTCCAACGAATAAATTGGAATGGATATGAAATGGAAATAATCTTCGGAATATTTCGATATTGGATTCCATGATTATACAGATATTTTTGAGGAATTTGGAAGATTTAAATATTGTTATTCCCGATACGATATTTGTTGGTTTTAGAATTTGATATTGAATGTAACACTCCACGTCCATTAATGTCACTCACCAGGGGAATGCATTAACTTCCATGGAGGTCATAAGTGAATATAGAACAGAGAAATTACAATAAGACAGATAATAAATAGCACTTGAAAATCTGAAACTTCATTTTATTGCAGCGGAAATTAAATATGTCTGTTACATCATAAAACCATAGATCATAACCAAGTACAATATCCATCTTCACAAAAAACAAAATACATAATCCCATTACAATAAATAGCCATTAAAAAGAAAGATAACAAGCTGGACTTTACTTCTGCAGTCCAAGCTTTCCAAGAGATAAGCGATCCAACTAGACTCCACTAGAACTTGGCCCAACCTGAGGACCTGAAGGAAAAAAAAAGATGGAAAAGAGGGGGTCAGACATAAAGTCTGGCGAGTATGATAATTCTACAATACTATTATCAAAATAACTGGACTAAGGCATAAGCTGGAAAACAAGGAAATGTCTATGAAAGAGCAGATTAAGGACATAGACAATCGCTAAAGGAAACGTTATAGGCGCTCCTAAATACTAAAGGATAAACACTATACTGCACCACACCAGTCACCCTAAAGATTGATCCCACTTAGCTTCACTTAGAAACTTTCCTAATGGCTTTACGTACTCCTAGCTGACTACATAGGTGCCGCCTGCCCCTATCTCCACTAGGTGTACCCCACTTTCCATTTTCGATCGCTCCCTACTCGTAGATACCCGTGCTGGCCCCACAGTGGGGTGTATCATTCCCCTAAAGTGGCAACCCGATATAACGGAGATGCACGGCTTATACCTACACGATGCAACAACGTCTTACCTACCAGCCCGGGTCCACACACGCATATGAAACCCATTGGACCTGCGTTGCCACCGCTCCCTGTTTTGGCCTCTTATAGTTAAACCCAGTATGCGTGTCCCGTCCTCGACTTGGGTCGAGCCCACAAAGATACGTTTTGGGATACTGGTTGAAATGGGCCCCCATTATTTCCCACAAGCATTCCACCTAAGCTTGTCCCATTAGTCCATCCACTTAACCCACTTAGTCATGTTCATTTACATGTGTATTTGGTTAAGTCTAATCGTATTTCAAATGCCTCTAAAGGCAACCACTAGGTTCCTCATGCCACCCAAGGCACCTACTTAACCCCCATGTCCCACCTTACATGATTATCTGGCTAAGTATTTCTTAATTCATTAAGGCCATAACCTCATAAAGACATCTCACATTAGACTGGCATTTATGGCAGCTGGATTTGCCGGGCGGGTCCGGGCAGTCTTATACCATAAAAGAGTCTAACCTCGTGTCTTTACAACTG
This sequence comes from Allium sativum, assembly GCA_030737875.1. Lineage (NCBI taxonomy): Eukaryota > Viridiplantae > Streptophyta > Magnoliopsida > Asparagales > Amaryllidaceae > Allium > Allium sativum. Next base: position 786,880,707 of record CM060912.1, on the reverse strand, counting down.
TTATGCTTTAGTTTGGGCCTAGGACCTCTCACATTGGGCCGACATTTGTGACTACTGGATTTGCCGGGCGGGTCCGGGCAGGTTTACGTCACAAACGGGTCCAACCTCGTGTCCTAAGCATTGATTATTATTAATAATCCACTTTCCCCAATTTTAATAATTCCCTACTTGAATTAGTAATTAATTCCAAATTCAACAATGTCCATAATTGACTCAATTATGGACATTCATTCAAGGCGTGCAAAATCATACAAAATTGCACCCAATTTATTAATTCCTAATATCACCCCTACCCCACGTTTGAACGTTTATTCGCAAAATATATATTAGACTCGAATAGTCTAACTCATAGCATAAAAGAGATTATCACAATAACCACACGTATATATGACTAAATGAATCATAATAAGGGGTGAAACTTGCATATGTACAACTTGCATAGGATTATACATGTCATGGATCTAAAGATGTCAACTTGTTCATAATTCACATGATCTCAATCAAATTTCATAAACTTGCATAGGAACATGTGTGAATCAACATCATCTAATCTAACAATATGGGTTTATATGGGTACACCTAACTCAATAGGCAAATTCCCATAATAAAAATTCATTTAGTCATAGATTCATGCATATGGGTACACCTAACTTAATAGGCAAATTCCCATATTCAAGATCCAATTTAAATTGTGGATTCATGTATATGGGTACACCTAACTTAATAGGCAAATTCCCATAATCATGATCCATTTAATTTTTAGAAAACATAAACTTAAAACATGATCCAATTTGCATAAATAACAACATCATGATTTTACAACTTGTACGATTCAACACAACTTAACATGATATCGTAATCATATAACTTATGGATTTCCAACATATGTGTTAACATGAGATCTACAACATATATAAGATTTATGACATAACATAGCATGATTTACACATAGCATAGCATGATAGCATAACATGGCATAGCATGATTTTCACCATAGCATGGCATAGCATAGGAAAATTTACAACATATAATTTACAACATATGACAACATAATAACATAACAAGAGATCCACAATATAGAATTTACAATTAAAATTCACATCACTTTCTTGTGATCCATTCATAACTTAATCGAATTATTTTATAATAACATTGTGAGAATCATCATACTCACAATTTTAAAGAAGAGAAATAGAAAGAGTCTTTGATTTAATTTGTTTGTTGAGTAGATTTAGTTGTAGGCTAGGCTTTCTCCTTCTTCTTTAGTTTGTGACGGCTACGCTGAACTCCATGGCAACGACATGTCGGTAGCTCTCCAATTTTTCAAGTGATTTAGGGTTAGAGTCTACCCACTTATTTATAGATGTTAGGATGCATTTAGGCCATTAGATTTACCCTAGAATAGATTAGAGCTATTAGATTTCGTCCAGCCTTCAAAACACAACCCGAAAACCCAACCAGATGCACCCAGGTCACATGGGCTCGACCAGGGAGGTCGACACCCATGTCGACTCTAGTGTCGACCTGGTCCCCCCCAGGTCGACTCCCAAGTCGACCCATAGGTCGACCTGGTCTGGGCGGGAGTTTTCTCGCCTGCCTCCATTTCTGTGTTTTTGAAATCTGTTTTAAAATTTGAATTTTTCGTGAAAATTCTCGAGGCCATATCTCGGTCATACGAACTCCGATTCACAAAATTTCGAACTCTATTTCGCGTATTTTTCCGAGACGAACACAATGGCGCAACACGTTTCCCAATATTCTTATATTTGAAATTAATTATTCTTTCATTTGTGAATATTAGTATTAACTGATTTACGGGGTGTTACATTCTCCCTTCCTTAAAGGATTTCGACCCCAAAATCTTCAAGTCAAGAAGAATGTTTAACCTAACATCCAATCAACAATCTAATCAATCATCAAACACTGGCATCCACTGTCCTTATAGACTTCTAATGCTTTTATGTTTAAATGCATAGTGTGTGTATATGTCCGTATCTAATGCAAAATCAGGCGGTCCACTGATTCAGTTGACCTCCTTGATGCAATTCATGATAGTGCCATGCATCCATTATGTATGCAAAAGATCCTAATTGCTTACATACTACTTCTATATGCGTGCACATCCATTCAACCGAATGCAGCATCTATATGATGGTACAACCATTATACATCCATTATACTAAATACATTCATTTATGCAATATGCAGTATGTAGTGACTGAGCCGATCTAGTGCCTAAAGTGTGTGTATATATGCATTCACGAGCAACCACTAGCAACCACTTGCATCCATTTTGCATCCATCATACATAACATGTCTCAAACACATGATTCAACCATAGGATTATCCTAACTAAAGGTCAAAGATACTAATGAGAGGACATACTAAAGATAAGATAAGATAAGCTAAGCGATAAAGGAGAAATTAAAAGACATACCCTCAAAAAGAAAAGGGTACAACGAACGCATCTTCTCTTCTGTCTCCCAAGTAGCGTTGCTCTCATCATCTCCCCATTGCACCTTAACTAGTCTGACCTCTCGATTCCTCAACTTTTTGATCTCCGACCCAAGAATGCATGTAGGAGCTTGTCTAATTGTTGCATCACGCTCTATTTCCACCTCTTTAAGCAAGCTCGGCTCTACCACCTCCGCGGTCTTGTGCAAACACTTCCTCAAATGTGATACATGGAATACGTCGTGTACTCCACTAAGTTTCTCAGGCAACTCCACCCTATACGCCATCTTCCCAATCCTGTCTTTTATACGAAACGGCCCTACAAACCTTGGCGCTAATTTCCCAACGGACCCAAAGCGAACAACATTCCGTAATGGAGATACTTTGATAAAAACCATGTCCCCAATGTCAAACTCAAGATCTGTCCTCCTCTTATCAGCATACGATTTCTGCCTATCTTGTGCTGCTTTCATCCTCCTTCGAATCAGATCAATCTTCTCCGAGGTTTCCCTAACCATATCGGGCCCAAGTAGGATTTTATCGGTAGATTCCGACCAACATGTAGGCGAACGGCAAGGCCTTCCATAAAGAGCTTCGAAAGGTGCCATGCTAATACTAGACTGAAAGCTATTATTATATGCGAATTCTACCAACGGAAGGTGCTCTTCCCATGTACCCCCAAAGTCTAGGATACAAAGCCTTAAAAGATCCTCTAGAATACGATTCACCCTCTCGGTCTGGCCGTCCGTCTGAGGATGATATGCGGTGCTCAAACATAGCTGAGTCCCTACCGCCTCTTGTAAACTCTTCCAAAATTCGCTAGTGAAGATGGGATCACGGTCGCTTACTATACTAGAAGGAATACCGTGCAAACGAACTATCTCTTTAATGTATACAGAAGCCAACCACGGAGCAGTCCTCTTACTTTTCACGGGAATAAAATGGGCGCTCTTAGTAAGCCTATCTACTATAACCCAAATCCCCGTATTACCCTTCCTTGATCTTGGTAATCCATCCACAAAATCCATTGAGACGCTTTCCCATTTCCATAGTGGAACTTTCAATGGGTGAAGCAACCCACCGGGTTTCTTTTGTTCCGCTTTTACTCGTTGGCACACCAAGCATCTAGCGACGTACTCGGCCACATCCTTCTTCATACCGGCCCAAAAGAAAACCCGCTTCATATCTTTGTACATCTTGTCTCCGCCGGGATGAATGGTCATCTTTGAGCGATGAGCATCATCAAGAATGGCCTTCCTTAAGTCTTCGTCTTGTGGTACACAAAGTCTATTATCCCTTCGTAACCAACCCTTATCGTCTAGGGTATACCTACGAAGATGGCTAGACGACTCCCCTCCTTTGAGCTTTTCTACTATCTCAACCAACTGTGGGTCGTCTTGTTGTGCCTCACCAACTCGTCCTAGAAATGTAGGTCTAACCTGTAACACCCCGAATTTTAGTTAATACTAAAATTCACTAATTATAGGATAAATAATCTCAGATGTGGGAATTGGGGGTAACGGGTTGCGTTATTGCGTTCGTCTCGGAAAAATACGCGAAATAGAGTCCGAGTTTTCGAAAATCGGAGTCCGTATGGCCCGGTTATGGCCCAAGGAAGTTTGCAGAAAAATTAGAGCTAAAAACAGATTTAGGAATTTAAATTTAAATTTAAATTTAGAACCAGCGGGGCCAGGCGGGAAGATTCCCGCCTAAGCATGTCGACAGGGCTGTCGACAGGCCTATCGACAGGGGTGTCGACATGCCTGTCGACTTGCCTGTCGACATGGCGTGTCGAACCAGGGTGCTTGGGTGCACCAGATCTGGTTTTCTGGCTAGGGCTGGGCTTGGTTCTAGAGATTTCCTAAATCTAATGGACCTAAATTAATCTAGGGTTAATCTAAGGGCCTAAAACACTCTCTTAATCTATAAATACACCCTAAACCCCCCTTAATCCTTACCAAAAATAGAAATGATGGCCTCATGCCGCCAAATTAAGTCCTAAGAGGAGCCTCCACTAATCTAAGAAGGAAGTTTCAAGCTAATCCCTCTCATATCATTCTCTAATCATCACCATCTTCATAATTAGCAACTAATCCCTCTTCATAAGTTGGTTAATTTTGGGTTTGGTGAGTTTCTATCACTTTAACATCAATTGTTAAAGTAAGTAGATTGGGTGTAATGAGACTTATGGTCTTAAATGCGGATTAGTGAGTTTGAATCATTTATAATGATATGTTACTCTATGTTGTTCTATGTTTATGCATATTTGATAAGTTGGCTTATGCATGCTTAATAAGTTGATTTATGCATGTTTAACAAGTTGATATATGCATGTTTAACAAGTGGATTTATGCATATTTAATGAGTGGAATTATGCATGTTTAATAAAGTAAGTTATGCAAGATAAGTATATGTTTAAATGCAAGTTGAAAGTGATATGCAAGTTATGCATGCTTATGCAAGTGTATGGATGCTTATGCAAGTCATATATATGTTTAAATGCAAGATTTATGTGATATGCAAGTTATGCATGCTTATGCGAGTATATGAATGCTATTGCAAGATATGTATATGCTTAAATGACATGATATGCAAGTTATGCATGTTTATGCAAGTTATGTATGCTTATGCAAGTATGTGAATGCTTAGTATGTGAATGCTTATGCAAGTTATGTGTATGCTTAAATGCATGTTTAACATGTTATGCAAGATATGTGTATGATAATATGCAAGTTCATATGCAACATGTTATGCAAATCATGTGTATGATAATATGCAAGTTCATATGCAACATGTTATGCAAATCATGTGTATGGTAATATGCAAGTTTGGGTTAAATGTGGTTGGGTTAATATGTGTTCATATATGCAAGTTGACATCCTCTTAACCCATGACAAAGTTATATGCTAAACCCATGATATTTGTGATGGATCTTCCCCTTTATTACGTCATGAAATGAGAACGATTTACGTGGGGAACGATGGGGTTGGTAAATATGTTAATAAATGAATGATTGGGTATGACTAAGCATACCATAAAAATAAATTACCATAAGTGGGAATTTACCTATTGAGTTAGGTCTACCCCATGGGAATTTACCTATTGAGTTAGGTCTACCCATGTTATGGAAAACTTGATATTAATTAGGGATAATTAATATGGGGGTGATTAATTAGGTGTAATTAATCGACTAAGACACGAGGTTGGACTCATTTGTAGTGTAAAACTGCCCGGACCCGACCGGCTTAACCAGTTGCTACAAATGTCAGCCCAATGTGAGAGGTCTTAGCCATAAATTAAATACGTGATTAAGGTAAAGACACGAGGTTAGACTCTGTTATGACGTAAGACTGCCCGGATTCTACCGGCTTAACCAGGCAGTCATAACAGCCAGTCTAATGTGGGAGGTCTTTATGGGAGATCACGATCTTAATTAATTAAGAAACACTTAACCATAGTAGCATGAAGTGGGACATGAGGGGTTAAGTGGGTGCCTTGGGTGGCATGAGGAAATTTTGTGGTCGCCTTGGGTGGCATGTGGAATCTAGTGGGTTGCCTTGGGTGGCAATAGAAAATACGATTAGAATACTTAACCAAGTGGAAACATGTAATTAAACATGATTAAAGGGTTAAGTGGGATACACTAGATATTTGACAAGCTTAAGTGGGTAGCTTGTGGGGGCCCATTTCAACCAATATCCCAAACGTATCTTTGTGGGCTCGACCCATGTCGAGTGACGGGACACGCATATTGGGCTTGATTATAAGAGGCCAAAACGGGTTAGCGGTGGCAACGCAAGTCCAACGGGTTTCATATGCGTGTGTGGGCCCGGGCTGGTAGATAAGCCGTTGTTGCATCGTGTAGATATAAAGCCGTGCACCGTTAGCATTGGGTAGCCACTTTAGGGGAGTGATACACCCCACTGTGGGACCAGCACGGGTATCTACGGTAGGGAGCCGATCGCTTGGGGAGTAGTGGGTACACCTAATGAAGATAGGGGCAGACGGCACCTATGTAGGGGTACACGAAACTACTGGGTAAGAATTACTGAGTACACCTAGTGAAGATAGGGGCAGACGGCACCTATGTAGTGGGCTAGGAGTACACGAAATTACTTGGGGAAATTTTCTAAGTCCTTGGAAGGGATCAACCTTTAAGTATGAATGACTGGTGTGGTGCAGTTAGTAATTATCCTTGGGTAGGTAGATGCGTCCTGACAGTTATCTTGGTTTATCTTAAGTCTACCAAGCTGCTTAGTGTAGCCATTCATCCCCAGATATTACCGTAGGTCAAGTTTATGTCTTCTCTGGTTACTTTAATGATTGTATTGTTAAAGTTATAGGACTCACTCAGACTTATGTCTGACCCCGTTGTTTTTATCTTTTTCCCAACCCTCAGGTCCTACGGTGGATCCTAGCGGTAGTAGAGCTTGATCGGATTGCTGTTCCAGTCTTTAGGAGCTTGGGTAGATGTAAAGCTCCAGTTATCCAGTTATCTTTTCTTTTGTTATGGCTATTGTACGTGAGAGTGGGATTATGTACTTCTTTATATTTGATGGATATTGTACTTGACTTTTATCATGGTTTTATGATGTAACCAGACATGTTTATTTCCGCTGTTATGAGATGATGTTTTAAAAATTTCAAGTACTATCTATATCTGTCTTGTTGTGATTTTTCTGTTCTACATTCACTAAAATACTCCACCGATGCTATGGCATTCCCTTAGTGAGTGACCATAGCGGGCGTGGGGTATTACACGTGGTATCAGAGCAAAGGTTACCGGAACAGATAAAATTTTTAGAAAACTATTTTTCTAAAACATTTTTGGAAAAGATATTTTCAAAAACATGTCTTTTAAGAGAAAAGTTTTTGAAAGAAAAGCATAATCCCCAATAGCCATATCTATATCCTTCGAATTCTCCGTTTTGAATCTTTCCTTTTTCGTTTCAGCATGGCCGAGAATCTTAATCTTCCGGAGGGTGTGACGGTACCAGTATGGTATAGGAGATTGATGGAGGCTAGGGCCACCACTACGGGTCCAGCAAATGTTCCTCCACCAACCGCAGCACCCGATCTTCCTCCTCCCCCTACTCCTCGCACAGATACTTTTGCTAAGACTTGCAAGGAATTTAAAGCTATGGGAGGGAAACCTTTTCAAGGATCTGAAACCTTTGTGGAGGCTAGAGATTGGCTTAAAGAGGTGGAAGAGTTGATAGATATCTTTGAGATGGAAGAAGGGAAGAAAGTCAAGTTGGCTGCTTGGTTAATGAAGGGAGAGGCCTCATTCTGGTGGGAGGTCACTAATGGAGAACGTCCCGTTGACTCTTGGGCGGATTTTAGGCAAAGATTTGTGGCAAAGTTTCTCTCAAGGGCGGAGGAAAACTTGTATATGGAAAGATTCTTGACTCTAAAGCAAGGAAATCTTTCGGTGAAGGAATATGTTAACAAGTTTAATCAATTGGCAAGGTTTGGCCTAGACATGGTGAATACACCGGAGAAGAAGGCTTTGAGGTTCGTGAAAGGCTTGAATGAACCGATGCATGGGTTGGCTATGACTCACATCCCTATGGGGGCCACCTTTGAGAAGCTAGTTGACATGGCACTCATGTATGAGGAAGAGAAGGGTCCTAATGCTAATAAGGTACCCGAGAAGAAGGGAGATCAAAAGAGACCTCAGCAACAACAGCAAAGCAAAGGTGGGAAAGGCAACGGTGGCAAGAGCAAGAAGAAGAAGTGTTTCATTATGGGACACCTGGCCACCTAAGCAAGGATTGTCGTAAGAAGAAGAAGACTGGCTGCTTCCACTGTGGCGAAGCAGGGCATTTAGTGAAGGATTGCCCTAAGAAGGGGCAAAGGACGGGATCTACCTCAGGAGGACAGGTGCAACCTCTTATGGCACCAAGTCAGACTAGTGGGCAAGTACAGGCTCTCGCGGTTCCACCGATTCAGGAGAGAGGTAGAACTATTTCCGTTGAAAGTCTGGTTTTTCTATTTGACCATCCTGTCCGTACATTGTTTGATTCAGGCGCATCGCATTCGTTTATCTCATCATCATTAGTTGAGTCACTGCACTTAGACACCAGTCTGGTAGATGATCCCTTGGTTGTTTCAAACCCAATTGGGGGCTCCACTTATTTGTCCATGATATGTTTGGGTTTGAAGATTTCTATACTTAGCATTGAGTTTAGATGTGATGCTTTTGTGTTGGGCTTCACGGGCTATGGGTTGATTTTGGGCATGGACTGGTTATCCAGTAATGGTGCCGTTCTTGATTGCGAAAGGAGAGTTGTTAGGCTCATGACCCGCTTGGGTAACACTCTCGAGATTTCTTGTAATCCCATGGACTCTGTTATGCTAAGTTATCTTGAATCGCTTGACGCTTCGGTCGAGAGTTTGCAATCTATGAGAGTGGTCCGGGAATATCCGGATGTGTTTGAGGGGGTGAAGGGCTTACCTCTGAAGCGAGAGATTGACTTCCGAATATATTTGGTGGATAATGCTAAACCGGTATCTTTACCAGTGCGCCACATGGCTCCTCGTGAGAGGAGGGAACTCCATAAGCAAGTAGGGGAGTTGCTTGAGAAGGGGTTCATAAGACGGAGCATATCGGAGTGGGGTGCTCCAGTAGTGTTTGCTACGAAGGCGGATGGGTCCCTCAGACTTTGTGTAGATTATAGAGAACTCAACAAGCTCACAAAGAAGAATAGACACCCATTGCCGAGAATAGATGATCTTTTCGATCAGTTGGTTGGCGCTTCAGTATTTTCTCAGTTGGACTTGGCCACGGGGTTTCATCAGTTGAGGGTGGCTGAGGATAGCATAGACAAGACTGCCTTTAGAACTCCGGATGGTTTCTATGAGTGGCTGGTGATGCCATTTGGGTTGACGAACGCCCCTGCATACTTTGTTGATTTGATGAGTAGGGTGTTCAGGGAGTTCCTTAATAAATTTGTGGTGGTCTTTGTGGATGATATCTTAGTATTTTCTAAGAGTGAAGAAGAGCATGCCCTACATCTTGGGGAAGTGTTGAAGACTCTTCGGGCGCATAGCCTTAAGGCTAAATTCTCTAAATGTCACTTCTGGAGGAAGGAAGTACGATTCTTGGGGCACGTGGTCTCCAAGGAAGGGATAGCTGTGGATCCCGCGAAGGTAGTATCAATTCAGGATTGGAAGGTTCCGAAGAATGCTACCGAAGTAAGAAGTTTCTTGGGGTTGGCGGGTTATTATAGGAAGTTTATTAAAGACTTCGCGAAGATATCAGCTCCATTAACCCGCTTAACAAAGAAGAATCTTGTTTTCACATGGGACGTAGATTGTGATGATGCATTCCGACGGTTAAAAAGAGCTTTAACCACCGCTCCAGTTTTAGTGTTGCCAGATGGGAGCAAGCCATTTGTTGTCTATACCGATGCCTGTGGGACAGGACTTGGCGCAGTCTTAATGCAAGAGGGAAGGGTAATAGCCTATGGTGGAAGGCAGTTGAGGGCACATGAGAAAAATTACCCTACCCATGATCTAGAGCTGGCCGCTATTGTTTTTGCGCTTAAGATTTGGCGCCATTATCTTCTTGGTGAGAGATTCGAGTTGTTCACTGACCATAAATCATTGAAGTACTTGTTCTCTCAGAAGGATTTAAACTTAAGACAGCAAAGGTGGATGGAGTTCTTAGCATCCTATGACTTCGAGATATCGTATACCCCTGGCAAGGGTAACGTGGTGGCGGACGCCTTGAGTAGGAAAAGATTGTCCTTGAGTCCATTGTTCGTGGAACGACGAAACTTGGAGTTTATCTCGATGTTTGATTTCAGACCTTCCATTGATTATCTACCCGGTTTGCTAGCTTCCTTGGAATTTAGGCCTACTCTTTCGGGGCGGATTGGAGAAGCACAGAGGGGCGACCCACAGTTGGTTGAGTTAGTAGAGAAGCTCATGAGGGGGGAGTCATCCAGCCATTTGAGTAGGTACACCCTAGACGATAGGGGGTGCTTGCGTAGAGACGGTAGACTTTGTGTACCGCAAGACGAGGGTTTGAGGAAGGCTATTCTTGATGATGCACACCGTTCTAGGATGACCATTCATCCCGGTGGGGATAAGATGTACCAAGACATGAAGAGGATTTTCTTCTGGGCCGGTATGAAGAAAGATGTGGCCGAGTATGTCGCTCGATGTTTGGTATGCCAGCAAGTGAAGGCGGAGCAAAGGAAACCAGGTGGGTTGCTTCACCCATTGGAGGTTCCGCAATGGAAGTGGGATAGCGTCTCGATGGATTTTATTGACGGGTTACCCAGATCGAGGAAAGGTAATACAGGAATTTGGGTGGTGGTAGACAGACTTACTAAGAGCGCCCATTTCATACCTGTGAAGAGCAAGAGGACCGCTCCATGGCTAGCTTCAGTATATCTTCGAGAGATAGTTCGATTACATGAAGTACCCTCTAGCATAGTGAGTGATCGAGATCCCATCTTCACTAGCGAGTTCTGGAGAAGTTTGCAAGAAGCAGTGGGGACTCAATTGTGTCTAAGCACCGCATATCATCCTCAGACGGACGGCCAGACTGAGAGGGTGAATCGTGTTCTAGAAGACCTTTTGAGGCTTTGTATCTTAGATTTTGGAGGTACATGGGAAGAGCATCTTCCACTGGTGGAGTTCGCATATAATAACAGCTTTCAGTCCAGTATTGGTATGGCTCCTTTCGAAGCTCTCTATGGAAGGCCTTGTCGATCACCTACATGTTGGTGGGAATCTACGGATAAGATCTTGCTTGGGCCCGATATGGTTAGGGAGACTTCTGAGAAGATTGACTTGATTCGAAGAAGGATGAAAGCAGCGCAGGATAGGCAAAAATCTTATGCGGACAAGAGAAGGACGGATCTTGAGTTTGAGGTTGGGGATATGGTTTTTGTTAAGGTATCTCCGTTGAGAAATGTTGTTCGCTTCGGATCCGTTGGGAAGTTAGCACCAAGGTTTGTTGGGTCGTTTCCTATCAAGGAAAGGATTGGACGGATGGCATATAGGGTGGAGTTGCCCGACAGACTTAGTGGTGTTCATGATGTATTCCATGTATCACATCTGAGGAAATGCTTGCATGAGACCGCAGAGGTGGTAGAGCCAAGCTTGCTTAGAGATGTAGAGGTTGAGCGTGATGCGACGATTCGACGAGCTCCTACTCGCATCCTTGGGTCAGAGACTAGGAGATTGAGGAATCGAGAGGTTCAGCTAGTCAAAGTGCAATGGGGAGAAGATGAGAGCAACGCGACTTGGGAGACGGAAGCGAAGATGCGTTCATTGTACCCATTTCTTTTTGAGGGTATGTCTTTACTTTCTCCTTTATCGCTTGTCTAGTACTTATCTTATCTTTGGTATGTCCTCTCGTTAGTACCTTTGACCTTTAGATAGGGTAAACCTATGGTTGAAACATGTGTTTGAGACATGTTATGGTTGATGGATGCAAGTGGATGCAAGTGTTTGCTAGTGGTTGCTCGTGGATGCATATACACACACTCTAGGCACTAGATCGGCTCAGTCACTTCATGTTGCATATTGCATAAAATTGTGTGTAGGAAGATATATTTATGGATGTATAATGGTTGTGTTATCACATGGATGATGCATTTTGGTGAATGATTGTGCACTCATGTAGATATTGTATGTGTCGATAGGGTTTTCTCGCATACATAATGGATGCATGGCTATCATGGTTTGCATATGTTCATACATTAGATAGGGAACATATACACACACCGTTTGCATATGCTCATACATCATTAGAAACTGTTTAAGGACAATGGATGCCCGTGGTTGATGATTTGAGTAGATGGTTGTTTGGATGGTAGGATATGCATTCTCCTTAGCTTAGAGATTTCGGGGACGAAATCCTTTAAGGAGGGGAGAATGTAACACCCCGAATTTTAGTTAATACTAAAATTCACTAATTATAGGATAAATAATCTCAGATGTGGGAATTGGGGGTAACGGGTTGCGTTATTGCGTTCATCTCGGAAAAATACGCGAAATAGAGTCCGAGTTTTCGAAAATCGGAGTCCGTATGGCCCAGTTATGGCCCAAGGAAGTTTGCAGAAAAATTAGAGCTAAAAACAGATTTAGGAATTTAAATTTAAATTTAAATTTAGAACCAGGGGGCCAGGCGGGAAGATTCCCGCCTAAGCATGTCGACAGGGCTGTCGACAGGGCTGTCGACAGGCCTGTCGACAGGGGTGTCGACATGCCTGTCGACTTGCCTGTCGACATGGCGTGTCGAACCAGGGTGCTTGGGTGCACCAGATCTGGTTTTCTGGCTAGGGCTGGGCTTGGTTCTAGAGATTTCCTAAATCTAATGGACCTAAATTAATCTAGGGTTAATCTAAGGGCCTAAAACACTCTCTTAATCTATAAATACACCCTAAACCCCCCTTAATCCTTACCAAAAATAGAAATGATGGCCTCATGCCGCCAAATTAAGTCCTAAGAGGAGCCTCCACTAATCTAAGAAGGAAGTTTCAAGCTAATCCCTCTCATATCATTCTCTAATCATCACCATCTTCATAATTAGCAACTAATCCCTCTTCATAAGTTGGTTAATTTTGGGTTTGGTGAGTTTCTATCACTTTAACATCAATTGTTAAAGTAAGTAGATTGGGTGTAATGAGACTTATGGTCTTAAATGCGGATTAGTGAGTTTGAATCATTTATAATGATATGTTACTCTATGTTGTTCTATGTTTATGCATATTTGATAAGTTGGCTTATGCATGCTTAATAAGTTGATTTATGCATGTTTAACAAGTTGATATATGCATGTTTAACAAGTGGATTTATGCATATTTAATGAGTGGAATTATGCATGTTTAATAAAGTAAGTTATGCAAGATAAGTATATGTTTAAATGCAAGTTGAAAGTGATATGCAAGTTATGCATGCTTATGCAAGTGTATGGATGCTTATGCAAGTCATATATATGTTTAAATGCAAGATTTATGTGATATGCAAGTTATGCATGCTTATGCGAGTATATGAATGCTATTGCAAGATATGTATATGCTTAAATGACATGATATGCAAGTTATGCATGTTTATGCAAGTTATGTATGCTTATGCAAGTATGTGAATGCTTATGCAAGTATGTGAATGCTTATGCAAGTTATGTGTATGCTTAAATGCATGTTTAACATGTTATGCAAGAAATGTGTATGATAATATGCAAGTTCATATGCAACATGTTATGCAAATCATGTGTATGATAATATGCAAGTTCATATGCAACATGTTATGCAAATCATGTGTATGGTAATATGCAAGTTTGGGTTAAATGTGGTTGGGTTAATATGTGTTCATATATGCAAGTTGACATCCTCTTAACCCATGACAAAGTTATATGCTAAACCCATGATATTTGTGATGGATCTTCCCCTTTATTACGTCATGAAATGAGAACGATTTACGTGGGGAACGATGGGGTTGGTAAATATGTTAATAAATGAATGATTGGGTATGATTAAGCATACCATAAAAATAAATTACCATAAGTGGGAATTTACCTATTGAGTTAGGTCTACCCCATGGGAATTTACCTATTGAGTTAGGTCTACCCATGTTATGGAAAACTTGATATTAATTAGGGATAATTAATATGGGGGTGATTAATTAGGTGTAATTAATCGACTAAGACACGAGGTTGGACTCATTTGTAGTGTAAAACTGCCCGGACCCGACCGGCTTAACCAGTTGCTACAAATGTCAGCCCAATGTGAGAGGTCTTAGCCATAAATTAAATACGTGATTAAGGTAAAGACACGAGGTTAGACTCTGTTATGACGTAAGACTGCCCGGATTCTACCGGCTTAACCAGGCAGTCATAACAGCCAGTCTAATGTGGGAGGTCTTTATGGGAGATCACGATCTTAATTAATTAAGAAACACTTAACCATAGTAGCATGAAGTGGGACATGAGGGGTTAAGTGGGTGCCTTGGGTGGCATGAGGAAATTTTGTGGTCGCCTTGGGTGGCATGTGGAATCTAGTGGGTTGCCTTGGGTGGCAATAGAAAATACGATTAGAATACTTAACCAAGTGGAAACATGTAATTAAACATGATTAAAGGGTTAAGTGGGATACACTAGATATTTGACAAGCTTAAGTGGGTAGCTTGTGGGGGCCCATTTCAACCAATATCCCAAACGTATCTTTGTGGGCTCGACCCATGTCGAGTGACGGGACACGCATATTGGGCTTGATTATAAGAGGCCAAAACGGGTTAGCGGTGGCAACGCAAGTCCAACGGGTTTCATATGCGTGTGTAGGCCCGGGCTGGTAGATAAGCCGTTGTTGCATCGTGTAGATATAAAGCCGTGCACCGTTAGCATTGGGTAGCCACTTTAGGGGAGTGATACACCCCACTGTGGGACCAGCACGGGTATCTACGGTAGGGAGCCGATCGCTTGGGGAGTAGTGGGTACACCTAATGAAGATAGGGGCAGACGACACCTATGTAGGGGTACACGAAACTACTGGGTAAGAATTACTGAGTACACCTAGTGAAGATAGGGGCAGACGGCACCTATGTAGTGGGCTAGGAGTACACGAAATTACTTTGGGAAATTTTCTAAGTCCTTGGAAGGGATCAACCTTTAAGTATGAATGACTGGTGTGGTGCAGTTAGTAATTATCCTTGGGTAGGTAGATGCGTCCTGACGGTTATCTTAGTTTATCTTAAGTCTACCAAGCTGCTTAGTGTAGCCATTCATCCCCAGATATTACCGTAGGTCAAGTTTATGTCTTCTCTGGTTACTTTAATGATTGTATTGTTAAAGTTATAGGACTCACTCAGACTTATGTCTGACCCCGTTGTTTTTATCTTTTTCCCAACCCTCAGGTCCTACGGTGGATCCTAGCGGTAGTAGAGCTTGATCGGATTGCTGTTCCAGTCTTTAGGAGCTTGGGTAGATGTAAAGCTCCAGTTATCCAGTTATCTTTTCTTTTGTTATGGCTATTGTACGTGAGAGTGGGATTATGTACTTCTTTATATTTGATGGATATTGTACTTGACTTTTATCATGGTTTTATGATGTAACCAGACATGTTTATTTCTGCTGTTATGAGATGATGTTTTAAAAATTTCAAGTACTATCTATATCTGTCTTGTTGTGATTTTTCTGTTCTACATTCACTAAAATACTCCACCGATGCTATGGCATTCCCTTAGTGAGTGACCATAGCGGGCGTGGGGTGTTACATAACCTCCAAGGATGCTAACAAATCAGGTACTAGGTCAACGGAGGGTCTAAAGTCAAACATGGAGATGGATTCTAAGCTTCGTCGTTCAACAAACAACGGACTCAAGGACAACCTTTTCCTACTTAAGGCGTCTGCTACCACGTTACACTTGCCCGGGGTATATGCTATTTCAAAATCGTAGGAGGCTAAGAATTCCATCCACCGTTGCTGCCTTAAATTCAAATCCTTCTGAGAGAATAAGTATTTTAATGATTTGTGGTCAGTGAACAGTTCGAATTTCTCACCAAGAAGATAGTGATGCCAAGACTTAAGCGCGAAAACAATTGCGGCTAACTCAAGGTCATGCATAGGGTAATTCTTTTCATGAACCCTCAACTGCCATCCACCATAGGCTATTACTCTTCCCTCTTGCATGAGGACCGCGCCAAGTCCCGTCCCACAAGCATCAGTATAGACGGTAAACAGTTTATTCCCGTCTGGCAGCACTAAGACTGGGGCTGAAGTTAAGGCTCTCTTTAAACGTTGGAACGCATCATCACAATCTTCGTCCCACGTAAAAACCAGGTTCTTCTTCGTTAACCGTGTTAATGGAGCTGATATTTTTGCGAAGTCTTTGATAAACTTCCTATAATAGCCAGCCAACCCCAAGAAACTTCTTACTTCGGTTACATTTCTAGGGACCTTCCAATCTTGGATGGCCACCACCTTTGCGGGATCCACTGTTATCCCTTCCTTGGAAACCACGTGCCCTAAGAACCGTACTTCTTTCCTCCAGAAGTGACACTTAGAAAATTTTGCCTTAAGGTTATGCGCTCGAAGGGTTTCCAACACTTCCCTAAGATGTAGGGCATGCTCTTCTTCATCCTTAGAAAAGACTAAGATGTCATCCACAAAGACTACCACGAATTTGTTAAGGTACTCCTTAAACACCCTACTCATCAAATCAACAAAATATGCGGGGGCATTTGTCAAACCAAAGGGCATCACTAGCCATTCATAGAATCCGTCAGGAGTCCTAAAAGCAGTCTTATCTATACTATCCTCAGCCACTCTCAGTTGATGAAAGCCAGTGGCTAAGTCCAACTGCGAAAACACTGAGGCGCCAACTAACTGATCAAAGAGATCATCAATCCTCGGCAGTGGGTGTCGGTTCTTTTTAGTAAGCTTGTTTAGTTCTCTATAGTCCACACAAAGTCTAAGGGACCCATCCGCCTTTGTAGCAAATACTACTGGAGCACCCCACTCCAATATACTACGTCTTATGAACCCCTTCTCAAGCAACTCCTTCACTTGCTTATTGAGTTCCCTCCTTTCATGAGGAGCCATGTGGCGCACTGGCAAAGATACGGGTTTAGCATTATCCACAAGATAAATTCGAAAGTCTATCTCCCGCTTTGGAGGTAAGCCCTTCACCTCCTCAAACACATCCGGATATTCCCGGACCACCTCTACCGATCGCAGATTCTCTACAGACGCGTCAAGCGATTCAAGATAACTCAGCATAACGGAATCTATGGGATTACAAAAGATGTCGAGAGTGTTACCAAGGCGAGTCACAAGCCTAACTACTCTCCTTTCACAATCAAGAATGGCCCCATTTCTAGATAACCAATCCATTCCTAAAATTAGCCCATAGCCCGTGAAGCCCAATACATAAGCATCACATCTAAATTCAACGCTAAGTATAGAGATTTTGAAATCCAAACATATCATGGTCAAATGAGCTGAACCCCCAATTGGATTTGAAACAACCAAGGGATCCTCTACTAAACTGGTGTTCAAGTGCAGTAATTCAACTAATGATGCAGAGATAAACGAATGAGATGCGCCAGAATCGAATAAGGTATGGACATGATGATCAAACAGAAAAACTAAGCATTCAACAGAAATTGTTCTACCTCTTTCTTGCAGCGGTGGGGCCGCAATAGCCTGAACTTGCCCCCTTGCCTGCCCTGGTGCCATAAGAGCCTACACCTGTCCTCCCGAGGTAGACCCTGCCCTCTGCCCCTTCTTTGGGCAGTCCTTCACCAAATGTCCCGCATCTCCACAATGAAAACAACCAGTCTTCTTTTTCTTTCTACAATCATTGCTGAGATGGCCAGGCGTCCCACAATTGAAGCATCTCTTCTTCCCTTTGCCATTATTGTTTTTTCCACCCTTCTTATTTTGCTGTTGGGGTTTCTTCGGATCCCCTTTCTTTTCAACTACCTTATCCTCATGCATAAGTGCCATTTCTACTAGCCTTTCAAAGGTGGCTCCCATAGGGATGTGGGTCATAGCCAACCCTTGCAACGGTTCATTCAAGCCTCTAACGAACCTCAAAGCTTTCTTCTCTGGCGTGTTCACCAACTCCAAGCCAAACCTTGCTAACTGATTAAATTTTTTGACATATTCCTTCACTGATAAGCTCCCTTGCTTTAATGTCAGGAATTTTTCCATATTTAAATTCTCCTCTTCCCTTGAAAGAAACTTTGCCTCAAACCTTCGTCTGAAATCCGCCCATGAATCAACTGGACGTTCCCCGTTAGTGACCTCCCACCAAAACGAGGCCTCTCCCTTCATTAACCAAGCAGCTAAATGGACTTTCCTCCCATCTTCCCTTTCAAAGATATCCAACAATTGCTCAGTCTCCTTAAGCCAGTCTCTGGCCTCCACAAACGTCTCAGTCCCTTGAAAAGTTTTTCCTCCCATAGCCTTAAATTCCTTGCACGTCTTTGCAAAAGTGTCAACACGAGGAGGAGAAGGAGGAGGAATGGGTGCAACTGGGGGTGGAGGAGTATCTGCTGGGCCTGCAGTGGTGGCCCTAGCCTCCAAATATCTCCTAAACCACCCTGGAACCGTCACACCTTCTGGGAGATTAAGATCTTCAGCCATGCTGAAACGAAAAAGGAAAGATTCAAAATGGAGAATTCGAAAGATAAAGATAAGGATATGGCTATTTGGGATTATGTTTTTCATAAAAACTCTCTCTAAATAACATGTTTTTGAAAACACTTCCTCCAAAAATACTTTAGAAAAATATTTTTCTAAAAATTTTATCTGTTCTGGTAACCTTATGCTCTGATACCACGTGTAACACTCCACGTCCATTAATGTCACTCACCAGGGGAATGCATTAACTTCCATGGAGGTCATAAGTGAATATAGAACAGAGAAATTACAACAAGACAGATAATAAATAGCACTTGAAAATCTAAAACTTCATTTTATTGCAGCGGAAATTAAATATGTCTGTTACATCATAAAACCATAGATCATAACCAAGTACAATATCCATCTTCACAAAAAACAAAATACATAATCCCATTACAATAAATAGCCATTAAAAAGAAAGATAACAAGCTGGACTTTACTTCTGCAGTCCAAGCTTTCCAAGAGATAAGCGATCCAACTAGACTCCACTTGAACTTGGCCCAACCTGAGGACCTGAAGGAAAAAAAAAGATGGAAAAGAGGGGGTCAGACATAAAGTCTGGAGAGTATGATAATTCTACAATACTATTATCAAAATAACTGGACTAAGGCATAAGCTGGAAAACAAGGAAATGTCTATGAAAGAGCAGATTAAGGACATAGACAATCGCTAAAGGAAACGTTATAGGCGCTCCTAAATACTAAAGGATAAACACTATACTGCACCACACCAGTCACCCTAAAGATTGATTCCACTTAGCTTCACTTAGAAACTTTCCTAATGGCTTTACGTACTCCTAGCTGACTACATAGGTGCCGCCTGCCCCTATCTCCACTAGGTGTACCCCACTTTCCATTTTTCGATCGGCTCCCTACTCGTAGATACCCGTGCTGGCCCCACAGTGGGGTGTATCATTCCCCTAAAGTGGCAACCCGATATAACGGAGATGCACGGCTTATACCTACACGATGCAACAACGTCTTACCTACCAGCCCGGGTCCACACACGCATATGAAACCCGTTGGACTTGCGTTGCCACCGCTCCCTGTTTTGGCCTCTTATAGTCAAACCCAGTATGCGTGTCCCGTCCTCGACTTGGGTCGAGCCCACAAAGATACGTTTTGGGATACTGGTTGAAATGGGCCCCCATTATTTCCCACAAGCATTCCACCTAAGCTTGTCCTATTAGTCCATCCACTTAACCCACTTAGTCATGTTCATTTACATGTGTATTTGGTTAAGTCTAATCGTATTTCAAATGCCTCTAAAGGCAACCACTAGGTTCCTCATGCCACCCAAGGCACCTACTTAACCCCCATGGCCCACCTTACATGATTATCTGGCTAAGTATTTCTTAATTCATTAAGGCCATAACCTCATAAAGACCTCTCACATTAGACTGGCATTTATGGCAGCTGGATTTGCCGGGCGGGTCCGGGCAGTCTTATACCGTAAAAGAGTCTAACCTCGTGTCTTTACAACTGTTATGCTTTAGTTTGGGCCTAGGACCTCTCACATTAGGCCGACATTTGTGACTACTGGATTTGCCGGGCGGGTTCGGGCAGGTTTACGTCACAAACGGGTCCAACCTCGTGTCCTAAGCATTGATTATTATTAATAATCCACTTTCCCCAATTTTAATAATTCCCTACTTGAATTATTAATTAATTCCAAATTCAACAATGTCCATAATTGACTCAATTATGGACATCCATTCAAGGCGTACAAAATCATACAAATTTGCACCCAATTTATTAATTCCTAATATCACCCCTACCCCACGTTTGAACGTTTATTCGCAAAATATATATTAGACTCGAATAGTCTAACTCATAGCATAAAAGAGATTATCACAATAACAACATGTATATATGACTAAATGAATCATAATAAGGGGTGAAACTTGCATATGTACAACTTGCATAGGATTATACATGTCATGGATCTAAAGATGTCAACTTGTTCATAATTCACATGATCTCAATCAAATTTCATAAACTTGCATAGGAACATGTGTGAATCAACATCATCTAATCTAACAATATGGGTTTATATGGGTACACCTAAGTTAATAGGCAAATTCCCATAATAAAAATTCATTTAGTCATAGATTCATGCATATGGGTACACCTAACTTAATAGGCAAATTCCCATATTCAAGATCCAATTTAAATTGTGGATTCATGTATATGGGTACACCTAACTTAATAGGCAAATTCCCATAATCATGATCCATTTAATTTTTAGAAAACATAAACTTTGAAACATGATCCAATTTACAACATCATGATTTTACAACTTGTACGATTCAACACAACTTAACATGATATCATAATCATATAACTTATGGATTTCCAACATATGTGTTAATATGAGATCTACAACATATATAAGATTTATGACATAACATAGCATGATTTACACATAGCATAGCATGATAGCATAACATGACATAGCATGATTTTCACCATAGCATGGCATAGCATAGGAAAATTTACAACATATAATTTACAACATATGACAACATAATAACATAACAAGAGATCCACAATATAGAATTTACAATTACAATTCACATCACTTTCTTGTGATCCATTCATAACTTAATCGAATTATTTTATAATAACATTGTGAGAATCATCATACTCACAATTTTAAAGAAGAGAAATAGAAAGAGTCTTTGATTTAATTTGTTTGTTGAGTAGATTTAGTTGTAGGCTAGGCTTTCTCCTTCTTCTTTAGTTTGTGACGGCTACGCTGAACTCCATGGCAACGGCATGTCGGTAGCTCTCCAATTTTTCAAGTGATTTAGGGTTAGAGTCTACCCAATTATTTATAGATGGTAGGATGCATTTAGGCCATTAGATTTACCCTAGAATAGATTAGAGCCATTAGATTTCGTCCAGCCTTCAAAACACAGCCCGAAAACCCAACCAGATGCACCCAGGTCACCTGGGCTCGACCAGGGAGATCGACACCCAGGTCGACTCTAGTGTCAACCTGGCTCCCCTAGGTCGACTCCCAAGTCGACCCCCAGGTCGACCTGGTCTGGGCGGGTGTTTTCCCGCCTGCCTCCATTTCTGTGTTTTTGAAATCTGTTTTAAAATTTGAATTTTTCGTGAAACTTCTCGAGGCCATATCTCGGTCATACGAACTCCGATTCACAAAATTTCGTACTCTATTTCGCGTATTTTTCCGAGACAAACACAATGGCGCAGCCCGTTTCCCAATATTCTTATATTTAAAATTAATTATTCTTTCATTTGTGAATATTAGTATTAACTGATTTACGGGGTGTTACATTGAATATAAGCCGATAAAATTTCTATTCAAAGCCTTGTATTTAATGTCAAATTGGATTTTGGGTTTGTCATGAATGGTGTCTTAAATAACACTGTTCTTAAACCCAGTTGAGAAGAGAATAAATCTTTTAATTAAGATTTAGAGAAGTTTTCCAATTAATTAATATTTAATTGGAATTGAATAAAAGATTTGGATTTGTAGGTTTGTCGTGAATGGTGTCTTAAATAACACTGTTCTTTAAACCAGTTGAGAAGAGAATGAATCTTTTAATTAAGATTTAGAGAATTTTTCCAATTAATTAACATATAATTGGAATTGAATAAAAGAATTGGATTTTTGGGTTTATAGTGAACGGTGTTTTAAATAACATTTGTTCTTTAACCCTATTAACAGTGAAGACATGATTTGGAATTTATAATCTTTTAATTAAGATTAAGGGGATTTTCCAAAGTAAATTTTCCATTTTAATATATTAAATTGGAATTGAATGGAATTTGATTTGGTGATAATAGAGATGAGCTTCTATGAAGGAAGACCGTTACTATATATGGAATTTAAAAGGCTTTGTTGTTATTCCATGTGACGACCCAAACTTCCCTATAAAGGAAAGTCTAGTTTGCCTTGAGAACAACACACATCAGAACATAAACTGAAGAACATTTTATTGCTGATTACAACAATTACATCAGAGTACAAGAATGTAACAGAGTATCGATACTTATTACACAATAGAAATACATTAATATCAGAGACTTAAGTTACATTTAAATAGCAGCGGAAAATAATACAAATATACAACCGAAAGGAATACACGGATAGAGAGCTTTCCGAATACCGCTTCAGCTGTAAACCAGGATCTTGTAAATATATCTACAAAAGCAACTCGACTGCCCGTGTGGAAAATGTGAGAACCCGAGTTTTCCAGTGAAACAAACTACAAGTCAGTCATGGGACTGGTATGAGAAATCTTAACTTAACTTATCTAATAGTAAGGCTAATCAAAGGACCACACCGCTAACGCAGAACGAGTTTACACCATTGGATTTCCAGTGCATTAAATAAAGTAAATCGTTAAACAACGTAATGCTTTTTAGAAAAATGAAACCATTATAAGACACAAGTCCCATCACACAATGCAACGCAAACCGGAGGATAGGGTTTTACCTTATAATGGTCAAAAGATGCTTGATACGATAAAATGGATTTGATATTAGTGAGTATATGTTTTTAAAAACCATTTCAATCATAATATATCAATCATAGACGGCATGGGTACCATATATCATGTCGCCATACTAGTTCTACAATCAAAACTGCATGGTCGTATCGAAAGTTCGATTTCCATCATGAGTCGAGGCTAGGGGCAAGCTCCTCTCCGATTGGAGACACTCTAGCAAATGCCTCAGGATCACACCTATGGGCAACCCTTGGATCTTCAGGGCCGGTCCCTGCCTATCGGCAGTGGATTAATTACGCCTGAACACACGCTTCCCGGTCCCTTTGGACCTATAGTATGACCACTAACGGCCTATAAAAAATCCGAGGCGCCTCAAAATCCATCATCCACATAAGTAAAATGTCAGCCAGTTTAAGCACTGACACCACTCCTAGCTAGAAAGAAATGTGTGCACTCCCTGCAGTCCTAATTCCGTTTTTGACTCATATCGGGGTGTGAGGCTCGCGAAGTCACGCTGTACACAAAGCTATGCCGTAATAGGCTATACTTTGATCATCCCATAAGGCCCTACTTTGCAACAAAAGCCTTGATCATTTGCATCTTAGCGTGCCACATTGACAATTCACGCCATGCGATCAATCACTACTAATATATACCAGGGTGTTAAGTAGAGAATAAATTCTCCACCACCAAACAGACATACATCAATAGAAATCGATTTAATTCACATGGAACGAAATCCAATGTCAGACACGTATCCATTTACAAGCTTATGCTCTGGGTCTGAGCGAAAACCAAATTTGAACAATCAGCAATAGTCCGGACGGCTACCGCTGAAGCCCCTTCAAGGTAGCTACTCCCATCATGGGTCTCAATAGCAACACATCCATCCGATGTGAAGATTGTCAGTCTTCAACTACCGTCTTCATCTTCGACTCTTCATCGTCGTAGTAATTATTCGGAATGGGTTAAACCCGGTCTTCCCGAATAACTCACGTATTTTTATAATTAAAAATCGAGTACTATAAAAACACATCCAACGCCTCATTCCAATTCAGAACATTCTTTAATAAAATATTCACATTATTCTATCAAAGATAAATTCTTTACATTTATTATTAAATCTTTCTTTTAAAGATTTATTAAAACCAATTTGGTTTTGAATATCAAAAATCAGTATTCCATGATTATTTAAATTTAAGAAATAAATCTTATCTTTAACTGGGTTAAAGAACTAATGTCATTTTAAAACACAGCTCATGGTAAACCCAAAATCACTTTCCATGAAATATGGAATCTTCACAGAAATCCAATCAATATATATAATCGTTATAAATTTCTGCATCCAACCAATAATATAAATGGAATAACGGCAAAGCCTCTTAAATTCCATATGTAGTATTGGTCTTCTTTTACAGAAGCTTATCTCAGTTATTATTAATTTGAATTCCATTCAACTCAATTTAATATATTAAATTGGAAAACTTGACTTTTGAAATATTCCCATTTAAATCTTAATAAAGATTTATAAATCCCAAATCATAATTTTCACTTTCAGTTGGGTTAAAGAACACATGTCACTTGAAAACACGGTTCACAATAAACCCAACTCCCATTTCATCTTATTCCAATTACTAAATATAATTGAAAACTTTAATAACCTAAATTAAAAGATTATTCTTTTAATACGGGGTTTAAGAACAGTGTTATTTAAGACACTATTCACGACAAACCCAAGATCATATTTATTTAATTTAATTTCAATTAAATATTAACGAATTGGAAGTCTTCATTAAATCTAAATTTAATGATTAATTCTAGTTAATAACTAGTTCATTTCAATAAAAATATATTTTTCTAAAATATATTCTTTTCCTAAGATATTTTCTAAAATATTCTTTTCTATAATATTCTTTATTGGAATGTGACTCAATCATCGACCATATATTGCATGAAATCCATAATCAGGATAAATATTTATCAAACATCCCAATAACACCCAAAGTGGATTTTACACTAAATATTGGGACTAGTGTAGATCAAATATCATCCCAACACCCGTGTGGGGTTTCATCCAACAAACAAATAATGAATTATTTGTGCAGTTGGGCGATGTGTAAAAATTATCGACCCAATCACATAAACAAGTCGGATGACTTGTAAATGGAAGTGTAATATTCAAATTGGAATATACTAAACATTATATTTATCACATCAAACATTTCAACATCATAGACATATATTTCATTTTTTTTATTATGAACAAGTGACAATAAAAATCTAGTCTTTTAATTCAATTCATTTTATTATTAACAATGTTACAATAAAATATAATCCTATAATTCTATATGAAAATAAAAACTAATCTTTTATTTCAATTACCCTATAGATGTTATCTTTATTTTCTAATCTTTTCACTGTAACCAAATGACTATAAAGATATAACCCTTTTATTCTAATCCTTTCAATGGAATCTAAACTACATTGGAAATGTAATTTTTAATGTACAATCTTTTTATTGAAAACAAAGTGTCAAAAAATATAACCTTTTATCTCAATCTTTTTATTGTAAACAAAATGACAAAATTGACTAATTCTTTTTAATGTAAACAAAATATGATGATTTTGTTTAATCCTTTTTATGTAAACAAAATGTAAATCTTGTTATAATCCTTTTAATGTAAACCAAATGCAAAATTGTTATAATTCTTTTTAAATAAACAAAAATGTGGTAATTTTTTTTCACTAATCACGTTTTACCCAAAAATGATATTTTCTCATAACATCCTTTTTGAATGAGTAAAATGTACTTTTTTGTTTAATTCTTTTTGATGAATATTGATTACATAGAAATGTAATTTTACATGGTAACACATTCTAACCACGATTTGAAATATGACAAAAATGATCCTTTTTATTTTAATTTACATTTTCTAGCAGAAATGTACTTTTTATTCTAATTTTCATTTTCTAGCAAAAAGTACTCTTTTTATTCTAGCAAAGAATTATGTTTAAATCTAATTCATTTCAATGTAAAAAAAAATGGGTATTTTTACTTCACTCTTTTTAAATGATAAAAAGAATGTTTTTATTTCATTCTTTTCATTTGACTAAAATGAATATTTTTGTCATTCTTTTAATTTTGACCAAAATGCATAATTTTATCATGCTTTTACATTTGATAAAAATGCATATTTTTCTTATCCTTTTACATTTGATAAAAATGTAAATTTTTCTTATCCTTTTACATTTAATGTAAATTTTTCTCTTGACCAAAAATGTTATTTCTGTTCGCTAATCTTTCTTATGTTAGTTTAACACAAAAAAAGATTAGCGAACAGAAATAACATTTTTGGTCAAGAGAAAAATTTACATTAAATGTAAAAGGATAAGAAAAATTTACATTTTTATCAAATGTAAAAGGATAAGAAAAATATGCATTTTTATCAAATGTAAAAGCATGATAAAATTATGCATTTTGGTCAAAATTAAAAGAATGACAAAAATATTCATTTTAGTCAAATGAAAAGAATGAAATAAAAACATTCTTTTTATCATTTAAAAAGAGTGAAGTAAAAATACCCATTTTTTTTATATTGAAATGAATTAGATTTAAACATAATTCTTTGCTAGAATAAAAAGAGTACTTTTTGCTAGAAAATGAAAATTAGAATAAAAAGTACATTTCTGTTAGAAAATGTAAATTAAAAGTAAAAAGGATCAATCTTGTCATATTTCAAATCGTGGTTAGAATGTGTTACCATGTAAAATTACATTTCTATGTAATCCATATTCATAAAAAAGAATTAAACAAAAATGTACATTTTACTCATTCAAAAAGGATGTTATGAGAAAATATCATTTTTGGGTAAAACATGATTCGTGAAGAAAAATTATCACATTTTTGTTTATTTAAAAAGAATTATAACAATTTTACATTTGGTTTACATTAAAAGGATTATAACAAGATTTACATTTTGTTTACATAAAAAGGATTAAACAAAATCATCATATTTTGTTTACATTAAAAAGAATTAGTCAATTTTGTCATTTTGTTTACAATAAAAAGATTGAGATAAAAGGTTATATTTTTTGACACATTGTTTTCAATAAAAAGATTGTACATTAAAAATTACATTTCCAATGTAGTTTAGATTCCATTGAAAGGATTAGAATAAAAGGGTTATATCTTTATAGTCATTTGGTTACAACGAAAAGATTAGAAAATAAAGATAACATCTTTAGGGTAATTGAAATAAAAGATTAGTTTTATTGTCATATAGAATTATAGGATTATATTTTATTGTAACATTGTTAACAATAAAATGAATTGAATTAAAAGACAAGATTTTTATTGTCACTTGTTCACAATAATTTTTTTTTGAAATATATGTCTATGATGTTGAAATGTTTGATGTGATAAATATAATGTTTAGTATATTCCAATTTGAATATTACACTTCCATTTACAAGTCATCCGACTTGTTTATGTGATTGGATCGATAATTTTTACACATCGCCCAAGTGCACAAATAATTCATTATTTGTTTCTTGGATGAAACCCCACACGGGTGTTGGGATGATATTTGATCTACACTAGTCCCAATATTTAGTGTAGAATCCACTTTGGGTGTTATTGGGATGTTTGATAAATATTTATCATGATTATGGATTTCATGCAATATAGGTTGATGATTGAGTCACATTCCAATAAAGAATATTATAGAAAAGAATATTTTAGAAAATATCTTAGGAAAAGAATATACTTTAGAAAAATATATTTTATTGAAATGAACTAGTTATTAACTAGAATTAATCATTAAATTTAGATTTAATGAAGATTTCCAATTCGTTAATATTTAATTGAAATTAAATTTAATAAATTGGATCTTGGGTTCATCGTGAATAGTGTCTTAAATAACACTGTTCTTAAACCCCGTATTAAAAGAATAATATTTTAATTTAGATTATTAAAGTTTTCAATTATATTTAGTAATTGGAATAAGATGAAATGGGAGTTGGGTTTATTGTGAACCGTGTTTTCAAGTGACATGTGTTCTTTAACCCAACTGACAGTGAAAATTATGATTTGGGATTTATAAATCTTTATTAAGATTTAAATGGGAATATTTCAAAAGTCAAGTTTTCCAATTTAATATATTAAATTGAGTTGAATGGAATTCAAATTAATAATAACCGAGATAAGCTTCTGTAAATGAAGACCGATACTACATATGGAATTTAAGAGGCTTTGCCGTTATTCCATTTATATTATTGGTCGGATGCAGAAATTTATAACGATTATATATATTGATTGGATTTCTGTGAAGATTCCATATTTCATGGAAAGTGATTTTGGGTTTACCGTGAGCTGTGTTTTAAAATGACATTAGTTCTTTAACCCAGTTAAAGATAAGATTTATTTCTTAAATTTAAATAATCATGGAATAATGATTTTTGATATTTAAAACCAAATTGGGTTTAATAAATCTTTAAAAGAAAGATTAAGAATAAATGTAAAGAATTTATCTTTGATAGAATAATGTGAATATTTTATTAAAAGAATGTTCTGAATTGGAATGAGGCGTTGGATGTGTTTTTATAGTACTCGATTTTTAATTATAAAAATACGTGAGTTATTCGGGAAGACCGGGTTTAACCCATTCCGAATAATTACTACGACGATGAAGAGTCGAAGATGAAGACGGTGGTTGAAGACCGACGATCTTCACATCGGATGGATGTGTTGCTACTGAGACCCATGATGGGAGTAGCTACCTTGAAGGGGCTTCAGTGGTAGCCGTACGGACTATTGTTGATTGTTCGGATTTGGTTTTCGCTTAAACCCAGAGCATAAGCTTGTAAATGGATACGTGTCTGACATTGGATTTCGTTCCATGTGAATTAAATCGATTTCTATTGATGTATGTCTGTTTGGTAGTGGAGAATTTATTCTCTACTTAACACCCTGGTATATATTAGTAGTGATTGATCGCATGGCGTGAATTGTCAATGTGGCACGCCAAGATGCAAATGATCAAGGCTTTTGTTGAAAAGCAAGGCCTTGTGGGATGATCAAAGTATAGCCTATTACGGCATAACTTTGTGTACAGCGTGACTTCGCGAGCCTCACACCCCGGTATGAGTCAAAAACGGGATTAGGACTATAGGGAGTGCACACGTTTCTTTCTAGCTAGGAGTGGTGTCAGTGCTTAAACTGGCAGACATTTTACTTATGTGGATGATGGATTTTGAGGCGGCTCGGATTTTTTATAGGCTGTTAGTGGTCATACTATAGGTCCAAAGGGACCGGGAAGCGTGTGTTCAGGCATAATTAATCCACTACCGATAGGCGGGGACCGACCCTGAAGATCCAAGGGTTGCCCATAGGTGTGATCCTGAGGCATTTGCTAGAGTGTCTCGAATCAGAGAGGAGCTTGCCCCTAGCCTCGACTCATGATGGAAATCCAACTTTTGATACGACCTTGCGGTTTTGATTGTAGAACTGATATGGCGACATGATATATGGTACCCATGCCGTCTATGATTGATATATTATGATTGAAATGGTTTTTAAAAACATATACTCACTAATATCAAATCTGTTTTATCGTATCAAGCATCTTTTGACCATTATAAGGTAAAACCCTATCCTCTGTTTTACGTTGCATTGTGTGATGGGACTTGGGTCTTATAATGGTTTCATTTTTCTAAAAAGCATTACGTTGTTTAACGATTTACTTTATTTAATGCACTGGCAATCCAATGGAGTAAACCCGTTCCACGTTAGCGGCGTGGTCCTTTGATTAGCCTTACTATTAGATAAGTTAAGTTAAGATTTCTCATACCAGTCCCATGACTAACCTGTAGTTTGTTTCACTGGAAAACTCGGGTGCCCACATTTTCCACACGGGCAGTCAAGTAGCTTTTGCAGATATATTTACAGGATCCTGGTTTACAGCTGAAGCGGTATTCAGAAAGCTCTGTATCCGTGTATTCCTTTCGGTTGTATATTTGTATTATTTTCCGCTGCTATTTAAATGTAACTTAAGTCTCTGATATTAATGTATTTCTATTGTGTAATAAGTATCGATACTCTGTTACATTCTTGTACTCTGATGTAATTGTTGTAATCAGCAATAAAATGTTCTTCAGTTTATGTTCTGATGTGTGTTGTTCTCAAGGCAATCCGGACTATCCTTTATACGGAAGTTTGGGTCGTCACATTCCATATATATTATTAGTCCGATGTGGAAATTTATATCGATTATACACTTACGATTTCCGTATAGATTCTATTTTGATGGAAGATGATTTTGGGTTTATCATGAACTGTGTTTTAAATGACATTGGTTCTTTAACCCAAGTAAAGACGAGATTTATTTCCTAAGTTTGAATAATAATTAAGTAATGATTTTTGGAGATTAATACTAAGTGGAGTTTTAATAAATCTTCAATTAGATTGAAATGTTAATATGGTAATTAAATTTGCCAAACTTGAGAAGTGTTCAAAAATGGAGTATCACCAGTTTTACTTCATGCGATAGTTTAATCTTTCATTAGATTTGAACGTTAAATGATAATTGAATTAACCAATAACACAGAGGGTGTTAGATATGGAGCACTACCAGTTTTGCTCCATGGGATGAATAGGTTGGAATTGGAAAAATAAAATAAATGATTACTTCGGCAAGGCTCGATAATCCCGACTAGTTTGATAAACCATAATTTGGTTTAAAGTTGTGAAAAGATAATACAAAATCTTTGAAATGGTTTCCAAGTGAAGATTAAAACAAGAGGTTTAAATGAATTAAATTTTTGATAAGATTTATTGGAATAATTCCCAATGTAAAGAATATTTGAATAAAACAATATTCTGGATTGGAATGAGGCGTATGATATGTTTTTAGAGCAGTTGATTATTGATTATAAAATAAGCAAGTTATTCGGAAAGACCGGGTTTATCCCATTCTGAATAACTGATACGAGGATTAAATGTCGACGATGGAGACGGTGGTTGAAAACCGGATATCTTCACATCGTATGGATGATTACTGTTGCCTTGATTGGGTTGATCCCCCGAGACAAGGTAATAAGTGGTGATCGTCCAAACGTACATGGAGATCAACTGGATGTGAGGGCCTCTCTCCTGTATTGGACATATGGGACGAGGAATAAGGTGCCTCCGGTTTCGTTCAGACCCAAAACGGACTTGTAAATGGATATGTGTCTGACATTGGATTTCATTCTGTGTTGATTGATTTATATTAAATATATATCTGTTTGGTGGCGGAGAATTTATTCTCTTTCTTAACACCCTTTTCTGAGACATACGAGCTTAGAGGTTATATATTGATAGACATAAGTTGCATGGCATGAATTGTCAGTGTGGCATGCTGAGATGCAAATGATCAAGGCTTTTGTTGAAAAGAAGAGTCTTGGGGATGATGATCAAAGCATGGCTTTAATTAGCATAGCTTTGTGTATAGCGTTAATTCGCGAGATTCACACCCTGGTATGAACCAGAAATGGGAGAGGGCCGCAGGTAGTGCTTGCGTTTCTTTCTAGCTCGGAGTGGTGTCATGGTATGGATCCTAGATATTTGACTTATGTGGATGTTGGAAAGCGAGGTACCTTGGATTTGAGTCCCTAGTGGCTCTTGATATTGGTCAACATACTGACCAGATTTTATGCCCTATAGGGAAGGGAAATGTATTATTCAGGAATTACTAATCCACTAAGTAAGTGTGGACCGACCCTGTCGCATCCAGGTGTAGTTGCGGCTGAATCCTGAGGTACGGGCTAGAGTGGATCGAATCGGAAGAAAGACCCCTTGCCTTGGTTCATAGATGGAATCCAATTTCCAATATGCGACTTTTCAGTTTAGTTGTAAACCTTTATGGTGGCATAGTAGCATGTGAGCTCATGTCATCTATGATTGATACATTCATATTTGATGTTGTTTTCGATACACTATGCACTTATAATAGTATCAAATGATTTGTTTTAAACGTACTAAGCATGTTTGGCTATTATAAGGGAAAACTCTATCCTCCGGCTTGCGTTGCATTGTGTGATAAGAATGAGTCCTATAATAGCTTCATTTTTCGAAAAGCATTGCATTATTTATTTTAAACCGAGATTCATGCGGAGCAAACCCGTTCCGTGTTATACGGCATGGTCCCATGATTTCCCAACTTTTAAAGTAAAGTTTATTAACTGTTTTAGTTCTCACACCAGTCCCATGACTGACTTGGAGTTTATTGTTTCTACCTAAACTCTGGGTGCCCATATTTTCCACACGAGCAGCTAGTAGTTTTGGTTTTTAGCAGATATTTCTTTTCCCAGTATCCTAGATTACAACTGGAGCTATATTTGAAAAGCTTTGTATCTGTGTATTTCATTCAGTTGTGGTAATTGATGTTTTCCGCTGCACATTATGTTGATGTATTTAAAATGTAATTTTAATCTCTGATATTGTATTTCTGCTGTGTAATATTTATTCATACTATGGTATATTCTTGTACTCTGATGTAAATTGTTGTAATAGCAGTGAAATGTTCTATTGTTTGTATCTGACGCGTCGTGTTCTCAAAGCAATCTGGGCTCCTCTGTCTCCTCGAGGATCGGGAAGTTTGGGTCGTTTCATTTTTGTATCAGAGCTTTGGTTTACAAAGCGCAAGAAATTCTATAAGAATGACTCATTAGAGATAGGATCAGTAGTATCCTAGAATGAGTTTGAAGAGTATTGTTTATAAAAACAAATTTAGTTTTGAAAAATATACCTTATTATATATATTTGAGTATTTTATTTTATAATTGAATTTGGACTATCGTGTATAAGTAGATTTTGCATATACGTCTCGCGAAGGTATATACAAAGTTACGAATATATTTGGTAGATATAGAATCACACTCTAGTTGCCCCGAGATGATCCTGGTGATTAATCTATTATCATCAACATTTATGTTCGAGTTTCGAAAGTGGGATATCTATATATTTCCAATTGACTGGTGTGAGAACCGAACTTAGTAAGAGTTTGTTGTTTGTGATTTGACACTAAAAATATGATTTTTGGTAAATATAGAAAATATATGTTTGAAAAGCTAATCATCTAATTGATTGTTTATTGCGTTGTGTGATTATTAGTTAACTAATTAAATTATTGGAATGATCAACCCAATAAGAGAATGAAGGGTAAATTGATCCAAGCCGAATCAAATTTTGAACTGAACTGGAAATTGATTGGAACTGCATACATATACATGTATATAATGAACAGGTCATATCATGGAACCTAAGAAGAGGAATAAAATTGTATTCCCGACAAATAGGTACATGTTTACTATATTCATTAGGTTTGATGATTTTATGAGCCGGTTGGCAAGCCGTTTGGCATTTTCTTTTTCTTTTGATTGATGAGGCCCCTGTGAGGAAAGTTGTGGTTTTACTGATAGGGTTGTACAAAGGAGGTTATGGCCATTTTTTTTGAAAATTTAAGGCGTTAGCCCAATTTTTGAGAAATCAGAAAGTTCTTACAAACTAAAAAGTTAAAGAACGAAAGCCTGAATGAAAGTAGAGTTAGTTAGTTAAACAAATTTCAGCTCTGTTTCTTTTCGAGGACGAAAAGATTTTAAGTGGCGGAGATTGCAACAAGATGGAATTTTTGAACCGATTTTAATTTTTTTTTGCTATTTTGATGGATTTTGAATATTGAAAATGATTTATTTTAAATAATAACGAATTTCAGTGAAACCAAGAACATTTGAATCTGTTTAATTATATCTTTCTAATGAATTTGAAAAATCCAGATTTCATAATATAAATTGAAAGTTATGACCAGTTTAAAATTTAGAGTAGTCTCTATGGAATATATATATATATTAATATAATATATAGCCCTTAAAAATAGCCATTTTGCAAACGACCTCCGTTTTTGACGAAACCATTTTTGTTGGATCTGGAATGTCAAATTATTGTCAGGTTTAAAATTTCATAATTGTGGGCTTAATATGCGAGCGTGGTAAATTTAAACGCGTTAAATTAAAACGCGTTTAGTAAATTCAGTTTAAATTTAATCGACTAGAAAAATGGTCATTTTTCAAACGGTCTCCAAATTCAATGAAATTAGTTTTGTTAGGACCGTACCAGTAAACCATAGCTAGAAACAATTTTTCTATAATTTTTGGAGTCAGTATGTGGCCCCGGTAAACTAAAATGTACGTTTAAATTCAATATATATTTATATTTTAGTTTTGATAAAAACTGACCAAAACAGTCAAATTGGCTTACGAAACATATTGAATTAATGGTTGTGTAACCCTTTCCATATTAAATCAATGTTATACTTGGATGTGATGTAAATTTGGATTTTAATATAAATATTCTTGTTAGTTAAATATAATAAAAACTAATTTTATATTTACATGTAAAAAGAACAAGTTAAATTGCAAAAAAATGTTAAAACAACATTACTTATTGCTATTATATATATATATATATATATATATATATATATACATACATACAACGGATAAAATATTTTAAACCACTAAAATATTAATACTTGGAATTTTTCTCAATATTTGTTATTCACAAAAGTCCAAAATAAATTGTATCACAAAAGCAGTCAAAAACTGTGACGTTACAATCTACCCAACTTAAAAGAATTTCGTCCTCGAAATTGAAGAGTAACGAGAAGATTATAGTTATATTTGCTTTCATAGATTTATACACAAAAACATACATAGGTCATCTCTTAACAATCACGACAAACAAAGCATTCAAATTTCAGAATACAAATTTTCCATTTATAATTTCAAACCAATCTGGAATCACATATCTTGAGTCCATTCTAAATTAAAAACCTTTGAATTTTCCCAAAACATTTTGTTTTCCCACACAATTCTCCAATTTGTCTTATTGTATACTCCTTATACAAACAAAATTTGGTTCAATATATATCCATTTCCATGTTTACAATCTTGTTTGGTTACAATATCAACTACCGACACATCCATATAATATAATAATTTCAAAAAAAATTATTATTGTATAACAAAATATAATTTTGGGTAAAATTATTTCATTTACCCAGCTTAGAACAATATCGTGTCGAATTACTTTGTTCAAGAGTTTACAAAAACTTTTTGATACAGTGTGCACCCTGCATCGACCAGAATTTTTAAACAACACAACAAACTAATCAACACAATATAAAAACAGTTTTTTTATATCAATTAACAAAAACGCGCTCATATATATACACCCAAACTCAATCTAGGGTTTTACTAACCCCATCTATATCGAGTTACACCACAGAGCCAAGGTCATCACTAAACTTTCAGCTCTGATACCAAGTGTAACGACCCGCTAATCCGTACATATTTGAGCTGACTGGCTACAACTCACGTCCAGCCCAAATCGCACGAAAATACGAATCATTAATAGAAAGAAGTTAGAGGATGAGAAAAATAAATATAGAAAATTAGAAGAGAAGAAAATAGATAGAAGGTCGAACTGAATAACAACACAAAGTCTCACTATTGCAGCGGAATAAAATAGATTATATAAATAATTACTTTGAAATACAAACGGTATTTACACTTATAGACATCATCATAGTACATCACATATTCACTGCAGCGAAAATAAACTCTAACTATCTAACGTTGAAGCCTCCTGCTCCAGGCTCCTCCAGATAAATTTGTAAAATCCTGAACTATTGGATTGCCCGTACAAATTTAGGCACCGAAGAGTTTAGGGAAGACATAGAAAAATAAATTCTGGGTCAGTCATGGGACTGGTGTGAGTAAACGATTTTTAACAGCTTGATTTAATAAAAGATATCTCATAAGACCACGCCGTATAAAACGGAACGGGTTTTTCCCTTATAAGGATACAGAACAATTGGTTTAACTTTTCAAACACGTTTGAAAGAAAAGATAATCGTAAGACCGATCCACACATAAACATGGAGGAGTTTTACCTTACGATAACCCAAAACATTTTGAAAACAATATTATACTGATATTATAATAGTGTCTAAACACATATAAATATCAATCTAGCAGTACGCTTGCATCTCATGCTCCGCATATATAGTATACAATCAAAACCGCGAGCGCTTATTGGAGATTGGATTCCGACTATAACAAGGTATGGAACCACCTTCCGATAGTATCCCTAACGTCTTGTAACCCGGCCCACACATGACCGACTACTCAATTGGCTTAAGTGTATCGAATATATTGTCAACAATGGTTGGGAGCTACCCACCGTTTCCTGAAAGGGACAGCATCGATAGATTAAAGAAGCAAAAGGAATTTCTCTAGATAGTGACAATACACCCTAATGGGAGCGACCCACATAGCCATGTTGCCTGCCCGATTTTTGTCATTTCCCGGTAGTGAGGCTTGAGGCTGAAACTTACCTTTCGATATAACACGTCTTCATTCACTTTGAATGTCACATCGTCAAACCTTCCAAATCACAAATTGATTTCCCCAAAAATACCCCAAGTATAAAGCTAAGAGAAACGAATTCCTCCGCCACCAAACGTAAATACGTTTGAAGAGATCAACTTACTCAATTTATTAGGCAAACTCTATCGGACATTCATCCATACAAGTTGTCCTAGGATTGGAAAAACCGAAGGCACTATCCTGTAAATCCATCTTAGGAAATTTTTACCTAGGATTGATAGAATAGCCCTTGCATAACTCCTCTTCAATAATCTGGAACACGAAACGTAAATATCGAATCGAAGTGAAATTTAGATTTCGGTCTCTTCGAAACGATAACGGGGAAGGTCCGGATTTGATAGCCGGTGATTTAACTATCAAATATAAAATAAAATAAACATATTCATCTCCATCGGGTTTACAAAGCCTTATTCAAATAATCTTTTAAATATTTATACACAAAGTTAACTTTGTTTATATATTCATTCGAAAATGTAAGTATTACTGAGAAAATCCTTCTTATCAATCTTACGTGATATCCTCACTCTTGAATATCCGTTTTATAACTGAAAACGATACTAAACTAGAACACACATTTTGAACATAAACTAATACGAATTATGGATAATGGTGAAATCGATCAAGTTAGGGTATTTTTGTTACCTCTCAGACCTTGAATCGAGATTATTCTTATCGTCAAGATTCGTAGAAGTTCGATATCCAAAATATTCGATAGACCAGCCAACTCTTAAACTAGTTCAAACAACGATGTTATTTTGTACCATTCATCAATTTAACTTGATATTAAATCAGGGGAATTAAATCCAAATGATCGACTCGATTTCCTTTTCTTTAAAAACTAATTTATCTTCTGAGATAATTTATCCAAACTTAAACTGCTATTTAATTAAACTATTACCTTACCAAAATATGTTGGTAAAACTAATTAACTTCTCACCATTTATTTCAGGAAACAGATAGTTTAAAACGATTACAATTAATCTTTCCTTTTAAATTAATAGTATAATTAATTTAACATAATCTATATAATTCTTTCTTAAAAATAATTTAAATCCAACTATCAAAACTCAAGTATTTTTATGAGTTGCTTTATAGAAAATGGCTTAGCAGTTCCAACTGTAAATAACAGTTCTTATAACAGACGACATTCAAGTCGTTAACCCAATTTTCACAAACAATCATCAACACAATTCAATATTATCAACTGATAATAAAATATCTCAACATCATATATTAACTGATAAAATATTTCAAACAGATATAATAGCAGAACAGTGTTTATTTCTGCTAACAGGGTGTTCAAACCATCTAGTTAATCAGATATATAGTGGAACGGTGGTTATTTCCACTAACATATGTCCATACAATATATAATTACGATCAACGTAACTAAACTAAACTCAATGAATAAATCAATTTATTGAACAACCAATTCAGAATTACTGAATTAAAGATCATTTCTGATCAATAGCTTATATGTGTTAATTTAGTTCACGATTCGATTTATCTTAGATCGTATTTGGTATTCAAACATCGTTAATTAAATCAGTAGATCAATTCATTTTTAATTTTAGTTGTTTACAACTCGATTACTACATTGATTACTTATAAATGCCAACGATCGACTCAATTGCAGAAACATGGGCCAAGCTATTCGATCAATTCTCTTTGATCTATCTTGTATATATATTCATCACTACATAACCACAGTTCTATTTAGATTTTTAACTTAAAACAATTTCTTCCTTTTTATTTATTTTGGGCCGAGCCCAAAGAAGTTCGCTCATACAAGAATATATATATATATGATTACTAATACATATACATATATATTAATTTATATTTACTTAATATTATATTAAAACTCTTTTTAATTATTTCTTAGACGCATGGGCCAAGCCCAACTTCCTATTCATTTTTCCTTTTAGTTTAAAAATATGCAAATCTTTAAATGGGCTAAGCCCAGACCATATTCACTCTACCAATACCACAAAATCCATCCGCTTGTACCCATCCTTGCCTACTTTCTCCTGCTGCTTTTCCATACACTCCATGTTACCCTTCCCATCCTTCTTTACTTCTTTGCAGCTCCTCCTTTTCTATTCAATCTCCTTCCCTTTCTATCTTTCGGTTGTTGTTTCTATGAATCCTTTTGATTGGATTTTTATTTTATTTTATTACAAAGCTGGAGCCCATTTCCATGCAAACAATTTAGGGGATTTGAAACTAAAGCCAACGTATGTATTTGGCTCTAGCAAACACAATTCCTTCGTTTCCTTGTCGCATCTTGTTTCTTCTATCCCATCTACTCTACTGTTGCGGTTTCCTTCTTCTTTTGTTTTTTCTAGTTTTCATTTATTTTGTTGTTTCTTTTTTTTCTTTTTTTTTCTATAACTTTTTCTTCTTATTTATATTCCGCACCTACTTCTGCTCTTTCTCGTTTGTGTTTTAACCTTCTCCATTCTTAGGTTTTGTTCTTCCATTTTCTATCGGTTTGTCTTGCCATTCATCTTCTATGTGAAAATGAATTTGAATGAATGTACAAATTGAAGCGTATAAGTAACTAGTTTCTTCTTTAAAA
The DNA here is from genome assembly GCA_030737875.1 of Allium sativum. Classification (NCBI taxonomy): domain Eukaryota; kingdom Viridiplantae; phylum Streptophyta; class Magnoliopsida; order Asparagales; family Amaryllidaceae; genus Allium; species Allium sativum. Next base: position 786,841,562 of record CM060912.1, on the reverse strand, counting down.
TCCTTCATACACTATATGAGTTAAAAAGAAATAGAATAATAAATCATCCATCTTGACCTCTAGTGTGCTGTTGTTTAAGTATGATAACTCTGCTTGTGTTTCCCTGACCTCATCGCAACCAACTCCACTTCATCTTCTAAGCCAGTCGCCAACAACAGTACCTCCTCTGATAAACCCAATTAAAAATCCAGTGTTTATCTCAAAGCTTTACAAACACAATAGTTATTGCTTTTCCTTGCACCGCCACCACATACGTCCGTTCATCTTCAAACTTCACCACCAGCGAGCCGACATCCTCCTCCTCCATTTCTCCCTGGTGCGACGCTCTGGAACGCCATGACTATGGTGCAGTTCGTCACTGACCAATGCCAAAAAAAGAGAGCCCAATCCACCTTATTTTGATTCGTTCTCACCACACATGCTATGGAAAATTCATCTAATATTTTTCCTTGATTCCTCACACCATCCAGTATCTTCATGCCGAAAATCATAGTCTTCCATCACCACGATCGCCAGAAATCGCCAAAAGTTGATTTTCCATTTATCTCCTTTTTCCCATTAAATTTCGCAACTAAAAATCACCATTTTATCACAAAAAACCATGATTCCTCACTCCTAACGTCCTGTAACAACCCGTAAAATCTGGGCCAGTTTAAAATTTTTATTTTGGCGATTATAGCGAATTTTGAATATTTAAAATAGATTATTTTAAATATAATCGACGAGAAATTTATTTTGAATAGAATTCGAACGTATATATTATACGCGTCGTCGTTAGAATATAAAATAATTATATATAATTATAAAAGAAATTGAAAATGGCGCGGTAGTTCGATAATTCGATTTCAAACTTCAATTGAATGTACCGGGTGCAAAACAATCCGGATTTTAGTGAAACCAAAAATAATGGAATCTAATAGATGATATCTTTCCGACGAAGTTGACAAACTGAGATTTCACTTTAGAAATGATGAGATATGTCCAGTTTAAAATTAGAAATAGTCGCTGTGGAATTTATATATATTTTTATATATATAAGGCCCTTAAAAATAGCCATTTTGCAAACGACCTCGGATTTCGACGAAACCAGTTTTGTTGGGTCCGGGATGTAAAGTTATTGCTGGATTCCAAATTTCATAATTTTTCGAACCAGTATGTGAGCGTGGCAAAGGAAAACGTGTTTTGACCATTTCAGTTGATTTTAATCGACTGGAAATTGGCCATTTTTCTAACGATCTCAGAATTCGACGAAACTAGTTTTGTTAGGACCGTATCGTCAATACGAAGCTAGAAAATATTTTTCTGGAATTTTTCTAGTTAGTATGTGGCCCCGGTAATTTGAAATGTACGTTTAAAATTCAATATAGTGATTTAAATGAAAATTCAAAAGGAAACTGATTGTAACGATCGAATCAGCTTGCGGTACATATCCCATTGAGTTCGGAATGGGGGTAAAACGCTATGGACGACAGGCGGTGGGCCTCGTTTCGAGGTCGTATGTAAAAGTCAACTTTTTAATAATTAAATAATAAAAAAAAAATAAAAAAAAAAAACCCCTTCCTTCTCTCTTAACCCCTCCAGGCCCCCCCCTCGATTCATAATCGAAAATCAAAAAGGAAAAAGAAAAAAAAAAAAAAAAAAAAACTCCGTCGAAGCCGCGCCCAGGCCGCCGCCGCGCTCAGGCCGCCCCCCCTTGCTCGCGCCTTCCTCTAACCTCCGCACCCCCCCTGCTCCTCCGCCCTAGCCTCTCTCTCCTATCCCTATTCGATGTCTGCGAACCCTAAAACCCCAAAGCCAAAAGTCGTCGAGCCCTGTCACCACAGCCTGCCGCTGCCGTCCTCCAGGCGAGCACCTCCTCGATCCGCACCTCCCCCGAGCGCCCGCCACATCAGCGCAGAAACCCCCCCCGTAAGTATTTCTTTTCATTTTAAAAACTGATTTTTAATTTAGTTTAAAAACTGAATTTTTAATTAGCTTTAAACTGAATTTTTAATTAGCTTTAAACTGAATTTTTAATTAGCTTTAAACTGAATTTTTAATTAGCTTTAAACTGAATTTTTAATTAGCTTTAAACTGAATTTTTAATTAGCTTTAAACTGAATTTTTAATTAGCTTTAAAACTGATTTTTAATTAGCTGTAAAAGTGATTTATACTTAGCTTAAAAAAAAAAAAAAAAAAAAAAGCTTATCTTTTGATAAGTAAAAGGTTTATATTTTTATATGGCAAAAGCTTATATTTTTGTGTAGGAAAAAGTTCAGGTTTTTTTTATTATATACGGAAAGTTCAAATTTTTATACATGTGAAAAGTTAGAAATAAAAATTCGATTTTTATATATTGAACTTCGAACTAAAAAATTCGATTTTTATATATTGAACTTTGAACTAAAAATTCGATTTTTATATATTGAACTTCGAACTGAAAATTCGATTTTTATATATTGAACTTTGAACTAAAAATTCGATTTTTATATATAGAACTTCGAGATAAAAATATGATTTTTATATATTGACCTTCGAGATAAAAATATGATTTTTATATATAGAACTTCGAGATAAAAATATGATTTTTATATATAGAACTTCGAGATAAAAATATGATTTTTATATATAGAACTTCGAAATAAAAATATGATTTTTATATACTGAACTTTGAAGTAAAAATTCAATTTTTATATATTGGACTTTGAAGTAAAAATTCGATTTTTTTTTTTTTTATATATGGAATAGCGAAGTAAAAATTCTATTTTATATATATAGTGGCCTTGGGCAACGAAGGTGACAAAAAAAAAGGCGAAACGACGAAGACTTCTGCAAATGAAGAGCCGTGGAGCTAGGATAGCTATATGTGAGAACTTCTCACCTTTCAATTTAATTTTTCTAGTTATATATATATATATATACTAGGATGCAGACGGTGCTTAGTAGCACCCGACACAATCGTCCACAGACCATGGACTTGTTTGTTTGGCTGTTTGGTTATTGATTGCGATATTGGTTTGAATGTGGTTTGGGGTGTGAATAATCGAATCGATAAATTGGTTAGGATTAGACGTGCGCCGTTATAAGGCGAAGGAGTAAGGCTAGGTTAGACCCTTACTCCAAATTTTGTGGTTTGCATAATGAAATTGATTTGATTGATGAGTGAATGGCGTGGGCCTTCACTAGACCGGGGATAAGGCTAGGCCTTGTCCCGTTTCTAGTATCGTGCCGTTATGCCGCCGAAATTTTCTAAAATGTGTTAGAAAAATAAAAATATCATTTTATTGAGCAAATGAATTGAATAGAAATTCATAGGTTGAAATAAAATGTTTTATCGTTAAAAATATAATTTTTAACGTGAATATGAAAATAGTGAAGTGAATAAATAAATATTCATTTACAAACCAGATGGTTTGTTTATGTACACTTATTTGAATGACATTGATTGGGACGATAAATTTTACACATCGCCCAACTGCACGAATAAAAATCGGTGTTTGATTGTTTGAAACCCCACACGGGTGTTAGGATGAAATTTGAAGTTCACTCATCCTGATTGATTAAATATGTCGATCGATTGATTGACAGGCTGTTATGAGCGTTGAATATCTATATTTGATGCTTATACAGTGTAGTGCACTTTGGTTGATGGTTGATTATTTTCAATGTTATTATATACATGTGTTGTATGAAAATCCATATAATTAATTTTATATGGTAATTGATTGGGCCTCATTCCAATCGTGAAAATAAAAGAATATTTTGATAATAACAAATATTTTGACAATAGGAAATATTTGAAATAGAATATTTGAAAATATAAATTTATGAAGCCGTGTTGATTAGATTTACGCCATTTTGACGTAAACGATATTTATATCGATTTTATTCATTTTAAAATGAATATTGAAAAGTAATCTCGAAATCGAATATTTCGAAATGAATTGAATTGAAAACGAATTCAAAATGAATTGAAAACGATTTCGAAATGAATTGAATTGAAAACGATTTCGAAATGAATTGAATTGAAAACGATTTCGAAATGAATTGAATTGAAAACGATTTCGAAATGAATTGAATTGAAAACGATTTCGAAATGAATTGAATTGAAAACGATTTCGAAATGAATTGAATTGAAAACGAATTCAAAATGAATTGAAAACGATTTCGAAATGAATTGAATTGAAAACGATTTCGAAATGAATTGAATTGAAAACGATTTCGAAATGAATTGAATTGAAAACGATTTCGAAATGAATTGAATTGAAAACGATTTCGAAATGAATTGAATTGAAAACGAATTCAAAATGAATTGAAAACGAATTCAAAATGAATTGAAAACGATTTCGAAATGAATTGAATTGAAAACGATTTCGAAATGAATTGAATTGAAAACGATTTCGAAATGAATTGAATTGAAAACGATTTCGAAATGAATTGAATTGAAAACGATTTCGAAATGAATTGAATTGAAAACGATTTCGAAATGAATTGAATTGAAAACGATTTCGAAATGAATTGAATTGAAAACGAATTCAAAATGAATTGAAAACGATTTCGAAATGAATTGAATTGAAAACGATTTCGAAATGAATTGAATTGAAAACGAATTCAAAATGAATTGAAAACGATTTCGAAATGAATTGAATTGAAAACGATTTCGAAATGAATTGAACTGAAAACGAATTCAAATGGAATTGAAAGCGAATTGAAATGAATTCAAATTGAATTGAAATTCGAATTGAATAGAAATGAATTTTAAAACGAATTTATAAAGAAGAATTCAATTTTGCTTTGAATTGAAATAGAAGTTGAAATAGAATTTGAAACGAATTTAAAACTATTTATATAATTCGTTTTAAATAGAAATCGACGGAATATATTATATATATATTATATATATAATATAATGGCCTGAATAGAACGCGCCGCGCCGCGGCAGTTCGTGAATTTCGACCATTTATTTCAAACGGACATTGCGGGAGATCCGACCATCGGATTCTCCTAAAACCGGAACCGTTGGGTTCGTATCGAAAAGAGCTTTCTAATGAATGTTAGAAATTTGAAATCTAACGGTTGGATTTGGAGATACGTCCAAATCAAATTCGAAAAAGGTCGCTGTAAGTGCAGTTCGATGGCCGTTGATGGAAATCGACTGTACGGGCCTTGATAAAATTATTAAAAATAGTAATAATTTATGTAAAATCATAAGAAATGATTTGTGAAGATTTGGGATGAAAAACTCCATATTTGAAAAGATAAAAATAGATTTTTATCGAAATGAACTAGTTTTGAACTAGAATTATAATTCTATTTATTTTTAAATAAATAAATTGAATTCGAAAAGGGTTTTGAAAATAACCAAAATTTCCAATGATTGCATTGGAGTGGATTTGAATCGAAATTGTCTTCGGAATATTTCGATGTTGGAATTCGTGATTATACAGGTGTTGTTATGGAAATTTGAAAGATATATTTTTATATCGTTATTTCCAATACGACATTTGTTAATCGTAGAATTGGATATTGAATATAGGCCGAAATATTTTCTATTCAGAGCCTTGTATTTAATATCAAAATGTGATTTGGGTTTGTCGTGAATGGTGTCTTCACTAACACCGTTCTTGAACCCAGTTGAGAAAAGATTAAATCTTTTTATTTAGATTTAATGAAGTGTACCAATTAAATAATATTTAATTGGAATTGAATTGATATTGATTTTTGGGTTTATCGTGAACAGTGTTTTAAATAACACTTGTTCTTTAACCCGATAATTAATGAATGTGATTTGGGTTTGTCGTGAATGGTGTCTTCACTAACACTGTTCTTGAACCCAGCTGAGAAAAGATTAAATCTTTTGATTTAGATTTAATGAAGTGTACCAATTAAATAATATTTAATTGGAATTGAATTGATATTGATTTTTGGGTTTATCGTGAACAGTGTTTTAAATAACACTTGTTCTTTAACCCGATAATTAATGAATGTGATTTGGGTTTGTCGTGGATGGTGTCTTCACTAACACTGTTCTTGAACCCAGCTGAGAAAAGATTAAATCTTTTGATTTAGATTTAATGAAGTGTACCAATTAAATAATATTTAATTGGAATTGAATTGATATTGATTTTTGGGTTTATCGTGAACAGTGTTTTAAATAACACTTGTTCTTTAACCCGATAATTAATGAATGTGATTTGGGTTTGTCGTGAATGGTGTCTTCACTAACACTGTTCTTGAACCCAGCTGAGAAAAGATTAAATCTTTTGATTTAGATTTAATGAAGTGTACCAATTAAATAATATTTAATTGGAATTGAATGGATATTGATTTTTGGGTTTATCGTGAACAGTGTTTTAAATAACACTTGTTCTTTAACCCGATAATTAATGGGATGTGACTTTGGGTTTATCGTGAACCGTGTTTTAAATGACACTGATTCTTTAACCCAGTCACAGATTAAAACTAAGTGGAGTTTTAATGAATCTTTAATTAGATTGAAAAGATCGAGAATGGAGTATCACCAGTTTTGCTCCAGGCGATAGTTAAATCTTTAATTAGATTTGAACGTGAAATTTAGAAACTAACTGTCGGTTAGCTAAGTAGAATGGTTTTCTGGATATTGATCTGATGTTGGTTTCGGCCTTCGGGGTTAATATTTGGGGAATTATTCTCTTGATTAATTTACGGTTAATGACTAATGAGTTGGAATGAGGCGTATGTTGTGTTTGTGTAACACTTTTATAATATATACGCGAGTTATTCGGAAAGACCGGGTTTATCCCATTCTGAGTAACTGATACGACGATAAGTCGAAGATGAAGACGATGGTCGAAGACCGGAGGTCTTCACGTCGTTTGGGTGATAACTGATGATCTTGATTGGGCTGTACACCCAAGAAGATGGAAACAGTTAGTGATCGTCTAGACGTACTTGGAGATCGATGGATGTGCGGGGTACTAGGTGCCTCCGGTTTCGTTCAGACCCAGGACGGACTTGTAAATGGACTGTGTGTCTGACATCGGATTTCATTCTGTGTGACTGATATCGGTTGCATAGGATGGTTTGCCTGTGTGGCATGCTAAGATGCAAATGATCAAGGCTTCTGTTGAAAAGCAAAGTCTTGTGGTGATGATCAAAGCACGGCCTTTGTGGCGTAGCTTTGTGTAACGTTTACCTCGCGTGTTTCACATCAGGTATGAACCAAAAACGGGAGACGGACCTCAGGGAGGACTTGCGTTTCTTTCTAGTTGGAAGTGGCGTCAGTGGTTTTACACGCCCTGACGAGTTTGACTTATGTGGTTGTTGCTGTTGCGAGGCGCCTCGGTTATATCGGTTTCGGCCGATGCATTCTGGTCGGCTGACGGACCAGACTTACACCCCATAGGGTGGGGAAACGTAGTGTTCAGGCATTTTAATCCACATCGGTGGACCGGCCCTGTCGCTCCAAGGTCACTCGAGCTCTGACCTGTGGCTCGGGCTAGAGAGTCACGAATCGGTTGAGGACTATCTTTTGCCTCGGTTCATAGACGGAAATCCAATTTCCAAATACGTGCCATTTGCGGTTTTATTTGTAAACCTATATATGGCGACATAGTGGCATGGGACGCTCATGTCGCCTATGATTGATACTTATGATTTGAAGTTGTTTTATACACTATGCACTTATTATAGTATCAAATGATTTGTTTTAAACGTATCAAGCATTCTTTGGCTGTTATAAGGGAAAACCCTATCCCCCGGCTTGCGTTTGCATTGTGTGATAGGACCTGGGTCTTATAACAGCTTCATTTTTCTTTATTTAGCATGGCGCTGTTTGTTTATGCACTGGTATTCTTGGGAGGAAACCCGTTCCGTGTTATACGGCGTGGTCCCTTGATTTACCTAATGATTTAAAATAAAGATTAACTGTTTTAGTTCTCACACCAGTCACATGACTGACCTGGAGTTTATTGTTTTAACCTAAACTCTGGGTGCCCTTATTTTGACACGGGCAGCTAGTAGTTTTGGTTTTGCAGATTTATATTCACAGGATCCTGGTTTACAGCTGGAACGATATCCGGAAAGCTTTGTATCCGTATATCTCATTCTAGTTGTGTATTGTATTATTTTCCGCTGCTATGTATTTAAATGTAATTTAAATCTCTGATATTTCTGTGTAATATTTATTCGTTTATACTCTGTATATTCTTGTAATCTGATGCATTGTTGTAATAACAATGAAATGTTCTTCTGTATGCGTTCTGCTGTGGCCTGTTCTCAAACGATAGGGCGTTTCGAACGGCCTGGATCGGTTTAGCGACTGGTTCGGACCGAGCGAGATTCCTTGCCGTCACATTTGGTATCAGAGCTTTGGTTTACAAAGCTCAGAGAACAAGGCACATTAGAAACATACGAAAGAATTCATCAGATAATTGGATTAGTAATATCCAATTAGAATGACTCGTTAGAGATGGGATCAGTAGTATCCTAGAACGAGTGTGAAGAGTATATTTTTGAAAATGAAAACAAATTTTTGTTTTGAAAATTTAAATCACTTATTCGTATTTGATTATTTAATTATATTGATGTGGACAATCCAGTATATATAGATTTTGCGTATACGTCTGATCCGCGTGTATTTGAAATTTTAATATACTGGATAGATATGGAATCACACTCTAGTCGCCCGGAGATAATTTTGGTAATGCGGCCGCATTATCAGTATTTATATTCGTGTTTCGAAGGTGTGATATCTATATATTTCCATTAGACTGGTGTGAGAACCAAATCTTATATATAGCTAGGACACATTGTTGTGATTAGGCATCAAAAATCTGATTTTTGTATATGTATCAAAATTATGAATTTGAAACTCTAATTCACTAATTGATTGATGTTTGTGTTGTTTGTTTAGTTGTTTGATAATTTTGAACCATTATGCCTAATTAAACCAAATATTGAACTGTATTGAAATTTGGTCGCATTTGCTTGCATATGCATATACTTATATTGAACAGATCATAGCAAGGAGGCTAGAGCAGAGAATAAAATTTGTTTGCCCGACAAATAGGTACATGTTTACTACATAATTTCCTGTTTTGTTTGGGTGATGATGATTTTGTGAGCCTATTGGCTAGCCGCTTGGCTTTTTCTTTTTCTTTTTGAGATCTAAAGGACCGGGGAAGCTATTTGAAATTCCCCGATGCTCCCATTGCAGGGGAGGTTATGGCGAAATTTTTCGAAAATTTAGGGTGTTAGCCAAATTTTTGAAATTTTGGAAATTCTCAGAAACTAAAGAGTTGGAGAATGGAAACCAGATCGAACGTAGAGCTGAATAATCAAACCACTTTCGACTTTGTTCCTTTTCGGGGACGAAAAGTTTTAAGTGGGGAAGATTGTAACAACCCGTAAAATCTGGGCCAGTTTAAAATTTTTATTTTGGCGATTATAGCGAATTTTGAATATTTAAAATAGATTATTTTAAATATAATCGACGAGAAATTTATTTTGAATAGAATTCGAACGTATATATTATACGCGTCGTCGTTAGAATATAAAATAATTATATATAATTATAAAAGAAATTGAAAATGGCGCGGTAGTTCGATAATTCGATTTCAAACTTCAATTGAATGTACCGGGTGCAAAACAATCCGGATTTTAGTGAAACCAAAAATAATGGAATCTAATAGATGATATCTTTCCGACGAAGTTGACAAACTGAGATTTCACTTTAGAAATGATGAGATATGTCCAGTTTAAAATTAGAAATAGTCGCTGTGGAATTTATATATATTTTTATATATATAAGGCCCTTAAAAATAGCCATTTTGCAAACGACCTCGGATTTCGACGAAACCAGTTTTGTTGGGTCCGGGATGTAAAGTTATTGCTGGATTCCAAATTTCATAATTTTTCGAACCAGTATGTGAGCGTGGCAAAGGAAAACGTGTTTTGACCATTTCAGTTGATTTTAATCGACTGGAAATTGGCCATTTTTCTAACGATCTCAGAATTCGACGAAACTAGTTTTGTTAGGACCGTATCGTCAATACGAAGCTAGAAAATATTTTTCTGGAATTTTTCTAGTTAGTATGTGGCCCCGGTAATTTGAAATGTACGTTTAAAATTCAATATAGTGATTTAAATGAAAATTCAAAAGGAAACTGATTGTAACGATCGAATCAGCTTGCGGTACATATCCCATTGAGTTCGGAATGGGGGTAAAACGCTATGGACGACAGGCGGTGGGCCTCGTTTCGAGGTCGTATGTAAAAGTCAACTTTTTAATAATTAAATAATAAAAAAAAAATAAAAAAAAAAACCCCTTCCTTCTCTCTTAACCCCTCCAGGCCCCCCCCTCGATTCATAATCGAAAATCAAAAAGGAAAAAGAAAAAAAAAAAAAAAAAAAACTCCGTCGAAGCCGCGCCCAGGCCGCCGCCGCGCTCAGGCCGCCCCCCCTTGCTCGCGCCTTCCTCTAACCTCCGCACCCCCCCTGCTCCTCCGCCCTAGCCTCTCTCTCCTATCCCTATTCGATGTCTGCGAACCCTAAAACCCCAAAGCCAAAAGTCGTCGAGCCCTGTCACCACAGCCTGCCGCTGCCGTCCTCCAGGCGAGCACCTCCTCGATCCGCACCTCCCCCGAGCGCCCGCCACATCAGCGCAGAAACCCCCCCCCCCGTAAGTATTTCTTTTCATTTTAAAAACTGATTTTTAATTTAGTTTAAAAACTGAATTTTTAATTAGCTTTAAACTGAATTTTTAATTAGCTTTAAACTGAATTTTTAATTAGCTTTAAACTGAATTTTTAATTAGCTTTAAACTGAATTTTTAATTAGCTTTAAACTGAATTTTTAATTAGCTTTAAACTGAATTTTTAATTAGCTTTAAAACTGATTTTTAATTAGCTGTAAAAGTGATTTATACTTAGCTTAAAAAAAAAAAAAAAAAAGCTTATCTTTTGATAAGTAAAAGGTTTATATTTTTATATGGCAAAAGCTTATATTTTTGTGTAGGAAAAAGTTCAGGTTTTTTTTATTATATACGGAAAGTTCAAATTTTTATACATGTGAAAAGTTAGAAATAAAAATTCGATTTTTATATATTGAACTTCGAACTAAAAAATTCGATTTTTATATATTGAACTTTGAACTAAAAATTCGATTTTTATATATTGAACTTCGAACTGAAAATTCGATTTTTATATATTGAACTTTGAACTAAAAATTCGATTTTTATATATAGAACTTCGAGATAAAAATATGATTTTTATATATTGACCTTCGAGATAAAAATATGATTTTTATATATAGAACTTCGAGATAAAAATATGATTTTTATATATAGAACTTCGAGATAAAAATATGATTTTTATATATAGAACTTCGAAATAAAAATATGATTTTTATATACTGAACTTTGAAGTAAAAATTCAATTTTTATATATTGGACTTTGAAGTAAAAATTCGATTTTTTTTTTTTTTATATATGGAATAGCGAAGTAAAAATTCTATTTTATATATATAGTGGCCTTGGGCAACGAAGGTGACAAAAAAAAAGGCGAAACGACGAAGACTTCTGCAAATGAAGAGCCGTGGAGCTAGGATAGCTATATGTGAGAACTTCTCACCTTTCAATTTAATTTTTCTAGTTATATATATATATATATACTAGGATGCAGACGGTGCTTAGTAGCACCCGACACAATCGTCCACAGACCATGGACTTGTTTGTTTGGCTGTTTGGTTATTGATTGCGATATTGGTTTGAATGTGGTTTGGGGTGTGAATAATCGAATCGATAAATTGGTTAGGATTAGACGTGCGCCGTTATAAGGCGAAGGAGTAAGGCTAGGTTAGACCCTTACTCCAAATTTTGTGGTTTGCATAATGAAATTGATTTGATTGATGAGTGAATGGCGTGGGCCTTCACTAGACCGGGGATAAGGCTAGGCCTTGTCCCGTTTCTAGTATCGTGCCGTTATGCCGCCGAAATTTTCTAAAATGTGTTAGAAAAATAAAAATATCATTTTATTGAGCAAATGAATTGAATAGAAATTCATAGGTTGAAATAAAATGTTTTATCGTTAAAAATATAATTTTTAACGTGAATATGAAAATAGTGAAGTGAATAAATAAATATTCATTTACAAACCAGATGGTTTGTTTATGTACACTTATTTGAATGACATTGATTGGGACGATAAATTTTACACATCGCCCAACTGCACGAATAAAAATCGGTGTTTGATTGTTTGAAACCCCACACGGGTGTTAGGATGAAATTTGAAGTTCACTCATCCTGATTGATTAAATATGTCGATCGATTGATTGACAGGCTGTTATGAGCGTTGAATATCTATATTTGATGCTTATACAGTGTAGTGCACTTTGGTTGATGGTTGATTATTTTCAATGTTATTATATACATGTGTTGTATGAAAATCCATATAATTAATTTTATATGGTAATTGATTGGGCCTCATTCCAATCGTGAAAATAAAAGAATATTTTGATAATAACAAATATTTTGACAATAGGAAATATTTGAAATAGAATATTTGAAAATATAAATTTATGAAGCCGTGTTGATTAGATTTACGCCATTTTGACGTAAACGATATTTATATCGATTTTATTCATTTTAAAATGAATATTGAAAAGTAATCTCGAAATCGAATATTTCGAAATGAATTGAATTGAAAACGAATTCAAAATGAATTGAAAACGATTTCGAAATGAATTGAATTGAAAACGATTTCGAAATGAATTGAATTGAAAACGATTTCGAAATGAATTGAATTGAAAACGATTTCGAAATGAATTGAATTGAAAACGATTTCGAAATGAATTGAATTGAAAACGATTTCGAAATGAATTGAATTGAAAACGAATTCAAAATGAATTGAAAACGATTTCGAAATGAATTGAATTGAAAACGATTTCGAAATGAATTGAATTGAAAACGATTTCGAAATGAATTGAATTGAAAACGATTTCGAAATGAATTGAATTGAAAACGATTTCGAAATGAATTGAATTGAAAACGAATTCAAAATGAATTGAAAACGAATTCAAAATAAATTGAAAACGATTTCGAAATGAATTGAATTGAAAACGATTTCGAAATGAATTGAATTGAAAACGATTTCGAAATGAATTGAATTGAAAACGATTTCGAAATGAATTGAATTGAAAACGATTTCGAAATGAATTGAATTGAAAACGATTTCGAAATGAATTGAATTGAAAACGAATTCAAAATGAATTGAAAACGATTTCGAAATGAATTGAATTGAAAACGATTTCGAAATGAATTGAATTGAAAACGAATTCAAAATGAATTGAAAACGATTTCGAAATGAATTGAATTGAAAACGATTTCGAAATGAATTGAACTGAAAACGAATTCAAATGGAATTGAAAGCGAATTGAAATGAATTCAAATTGAATTGAAATTCGAATTGAATAGAAATGAATTTTAAAACGAATTTATAAAGAAGAATTCAATTTTGCTTTGAATTGAAATAGAAGTTGAAATAGAATTTGAAACGAATTTAAAACTATTTATATAATTCGTTTTAAATAGAAATCGACGGAATATATTATATATATATTATATATATAATATAATGGCCTGAATAGAACGCGCCGCGCCGCGGCAGTTCGTGAATTTCGACCATTTATTTCAAACGGACATTGCGGGAGATCCGACCATCGGATTCTCCTAAAACCGGAACCGTTGGGTTCGTATCGAAAAGAGCTTTCTAATGAATGTTAGAAATTTGAAATCTAACGGTTGGATTTGGAGATACGTCCAAATCAAATTCGAAAAAGGTCGCTGTAAGTGCAGTTCGATGGCCGTTGATGGAAATCGACTGTACGGGCCTTGATAAAATTATTAAAAATAGTAATAATTTATGTAAAATCATAAGAAATGATTTGTGAAGATTTGGGATGAAAAACTCCATATTTGAAAAGATAAAAATAGATTTTTATCGAAATGAACTAGTTTTGAACTAGAATTATAATTCTATTTATTTTTAAATAAATAAATTGAATTCGAAAAGGGTTTTGAAAATAACCAAAATTTCCAATGATTGCATTGGAGTGGATTTGAATCGAAATTGTCTTCGGAATATTTCGATGTTGGAATTCGTGATTATACAGGTGTTGTTATGGAAATTTGAAAGATATATTTTTATATCGTTATTTCCAATACGACATTTGTTAATCGTAGAATTGGATATTGAATATAGGCCGAAATATTTTCTATTCAGAGCCTTGTATTTAATATCAAAATGTGATTTGGGTTTGTCGTGAATGGTGTCTTCACTAACACCGTTCTTGAACCCAGTTGAGAAAAGATTAAATCTTTTTATTTAGATTTAATGAAGTGTACCAATTAAATAATATTTAATTGGAATTGAATTGATATTGATTTTTGGGTTTATCGTGAACAGTGTTTTAAATAACACTTGTTCTTTAACCCGATAATTAATGAATGTGATTTGGGTTTGTCGTGAATGGTGTCTTCACTAACACTGTTCTTGAACCCAGCTGAGAAAAGATTAAATCTTTTGATTTAGATTTAATGAAGTGTACCAATTAAATAATATTTAATTGGAATTGAATTGATATTGATTTTTGGGTTTATCGTGAACAGTGTTTTAAATAACACTTGTTCTTTAACCCGATAATTAATGAATGTGATTTGGGTTTGTCGTGGATGGTGTCTTCACTAACACTGTTCTTGAACCCAGCTGAGAAAAGATTAAATCTTTTGATTTAGATTTAATGAAGTGTACCAATTAAATAATATTTAATTGGAATTGAATTGATATTGATTTTTGGGTTTATCGTGAACAGTGTTTTAAATAACACTTGTTCTTTAACCCGATAATTAATGAATGTGATTTGGGTTTGTCGTGAATGGTGTCTTCACTAACACTGTTCTTGAACCCAGCTGAGAAAAGATTAAATCTTTTGATTTAGATTTAATGAAGTGTACCAATTAAATAATATTTAATTGGAATTGAATGGATATTGATTTTTGGGTTTATCGTGAACAGTGTTTTAAATAACACTTGTTCTTTAACCCGATAATTAATGGGATGTGACTTTGGGTTTATCGTGAACCGTGTTTTAAATGACACTGATTCTTTAACCCAGTCACAGATTAAAACTAAGTGGAGTTTTAATGAATCTTTAATTAGATTGAAAAGATCGAGAATGGAGTATCACCAGTTTTGCTCCAGGCGATAGTTAAATCTTTAATTAGATTTGAACGTGAAATTTAGAAACTAACTGTCGGTTAGCTAAGTAGAATGGTTTTCTGGATATTGATCTGATGTTGGTTTCGGCCTTCGGGGTTAATATTTGGGGAATTATTCTCTTGATTAATTTACGGTTAATGACTAATGAGTTGGAATGAGGCGTATGTTGTGTTTGTGTAACACTTTTATAATATATACGCGAGTTATTCGGAAAGACCGGGTTTATCCCATTCTGAGTAACTGATACGACGATAAGTCGAAGATGAAGACGATGGTCGAAGACCGGAGGTCTTCACGTCGTTTGGGTGATAACTGATGATCTTGATTGGGCTGTACACCCAAGAAGATGGAAACAGTTAGTGATCGTCTAGACGTACTTGGAGATCGATGGATGTGCGGGGTACTAGGTGCCTCCGGTTTCGTTCAGACCCAGGACGGACTTGTAAATGGACTGTGTGTCTGACATCGGATTTCATTCTGTGTGACTGATATCGGTTGCATAGGATGGTTTGCCTGTGTGGCATGCTAAGATGCAAATGATCAAGGCTTCTGTTGAAAAGCAAAGTCTTGTGGTGATGATCAAAGCACGGCCTTTGTGGCGTAGCTTTGTGTAACGTTTACCTCGCGTGTTTCACATCAGGTATGAACCAAAAACGGGAGACGGACCTCAGGGAGGACTTGCGTTTCTTTCTAGTTGGAAGTGGCGTCAGTGGTTTTACACGCCCTGACGAGTTTGACTTATGTGGTTGTTGCTGTTGCGAGGCGCCTCGGTTATATCGGTTTCGGCCGATGCATTCTGGTCGGCTGACGGACCAGACTTACACCCCATAGGGTGGGGAAACGTAGTGTTCAGGCATTTTAATCCACATCGGTGGACCGGCCCTGTCGCTCCAAGGTCACTCGAGCTCTGACCTGTGGCTCGGGCTAGAGAGTCACGAATCGGTTGAGGACTATCTTTTGCCTCGGTTCATAGACGGAAATCCAATTTCCAAATACGTGCCATTTGCGGTTTTATTTGTAAACCTATATATGGCGACATAGTGGCATGGGACGCTCATGTCGCCTATGATTGATACTTATGATTTGAAGTTGTTTTATACACTATGCACTTATTATAGTATCAAATGATTTGTTTTAAACGTATCAAGCATTCTTTGGCTGTTATAAGGGAAAACCCTATCCCCCGGCTTGCGTTTGCATTGTGTGATAGGACCTGGGTCTTATAACAGCTTCATTTTTCTTTATTTAGCATGGCGCTGTTTGTTTATGCACTGGTATTCTTGGGAGGAAACCCGTTCCGTGTTATACGGCGTGGTCCCTTGATTTACCTAATGATTTAAAATAAAGATTAACTGTTTTAGTTCTCACACCAGTCACATGACTGACCTGGAGTTTATTGTTTTAACCTAAACTCTGGGTGCCCTTATTTTGACACGGGCAGCTAGTAGTTTTGGTTTTGCAGATTTATATTCACAGGATCCTGGTTTATAGCTGGAACGATATCCGGAAAGCTTTGTATCCGTATATCTCATTCTAGTTGTGTATTGTATTATTTTCCGCTGCTATGTATTTAAATGTAATTTAAATCTCTGATATTTCTGTGTAATATTTATTCGTTTATACTCTGTATATTCTTGTAATCTGATGCATTGTTGTAATAACAATGAAATGTTCTTCTGTATGCGTTCTGCTGTGGCCTGTTCTCAAACGATAGGGCGTTTCGAACGGCCTGGATCGGTTTAGCGACTGGTTCGGACCGAGCGAGATTCCTTGCCGTCACACGTCCCCATCACCCTGAATCGTGAATTAAACAACTTTGAATTTTGGTCATTTATACCTATATTACTGTGTATTGTATATTTTTGTACATGGGAACTTATTTACGTTAGGAATATTTTTCTTCAAAAAACTACAGATGTAAACAACTACCATCATACAGAATTCCAATCTTGTACCTTACTGTAATTTGGTTTAGGGATTTTTAGAAGTTGGCGGAGTCGGAATTTTAATCAGTTTAGAACATGTATACAATGATGATTTATAGGAAAATCAGTAATACGCTTCAGCATATTATCAAAGTGTTCAATCCTAAATGTTTTAATACATTCGTAAGCATATATAGACACAATTGCATCATTCAGTACAATCACCATGGAATAGTTTCAATGCAAAAAGGAAACAGGGGAGTTTGCTCACATATTTAGATCCTCTGTTTTATGCATTCACATAACATGGTTGCTACACTCTGGTTCCAGGTTCATAAACTTGTCGCTGCCATTTTACTTAGCTTAGTTTTTCTATAGGTTTTCAAGTCTTGTATTTGAATGAGTTTTGTGTTCAAAACCAACATGGGACCAAGTGTATTTATAGATGCAACTAACAATAAAATATTGTCTAGCTTATAACTTCCATAGTGTAGAGTTTTGGGCTGATCTAAAGTTGATTGAAAGGGTGCATTGTTTAGTCATCTCAACACTAATCTTTTCTTCTCAGTATTTCACATGGCCGAGTTGTTTCAGTGCATGTCTCTGTACAACACAGGCATTTTCCTGATTTATATAAGTACATATAGTGTATACACAATCCTAGGCTATCATGCATACATATATGATGGAATAGAAAGGTGCTTAAATCACTCACTTTGTTCCACATGGCTATAGCTATGTAGAAACTTAGTTGTGCATGTGTAAAACCTGGGGTATGTGACTTGTTTTCATTTCCAATTGCACGACCATATTGAGAAGTGCATGTGCTGATGTATACTTATGTGACAAAATATGGTTTTAAAAGCTTACTTAGCTCTGAAGTCATGCATTGCAGCTTACCAGCACATTGCAGTCCTATGTACTAGAGGGTGTAGACTTCTTATTTGATGTGAAGGAAGGGGCTTAAGGTCTTATAGGCCGCCTGTACAAACTTTTAGGATTGGAAAGCTACTATGTATATATGCAGCATAGCCAAGTGTAAATTTCAATACTAATTCAGACAATTAATGGTTGTGTAACCCTTTCCATATTGAATCAATGTTATACTTGGATGTGATGTAAATTTGGATTTTAATATAAATATTCTTGTTAGTTAAATATAATCAAAAACTAATTTTATATTTACATGTAAAAAGAACAAGTTAAATTGCAAATAAAATGTTAAAACAACATTACTTATTGATATTATATATACATATATACACATACAACGAATAAAATATTTTAATCCACTAAAATATTAATACTTGGAATTTTTCTCAATATTCGTTATTCACAATAGTCCAAAATAAATTGTATCACAGAAGCAGTCAAAAACTGGGACGTTAAAATCTACCCACCTTAAAAGAATTTCGTCCTTGAAATTGAAGAGTAACGAGAAGATTATAGTTATATTTGTTTTCATAGATTTATACACAAAAACATACATATGTCATCTCTTAACAATTATGATAAACAAAGCATTCAAATTTCAGAATACAAATTTTCCATTTTTAATTTCAAACCAATCTGAAATCACATATCTTGAGTCCATTCTAAATTAAAAACCTTTGAATTTTCCCAAAACATTTTGTTTTCCCACACAATTCACCAATTTGTCTTATTGTATACTCCTTATACAAACTAAATTTGGTTCAATATATAACCATTTCCGTGTTCATAATCTTGTTTGGTTACAATATCAACTACCGACACATCCATATAATATAATAATTTCAAAAAAAAAATTATTATTTTATAACAAAATATAATTTTAGGTAAAATTATTTCATTTACCTAGCTTAAAACAATACCGTGTCGAATTACTTTGTTCAAGAGTGTACAAAAACTTTTCGATACAGTGTGCACCCTGCATCGACCACAATTTTTAAACCACACGACAAACTAATCAACACAATATAAAAACAGTTTTTTATATCAATCAACAAATACGCGCTCATATATATAAACCCAAACTCAATCTAGGGTATTACTAACCCCATCTCTATTGAGTTACACCACAGAGCCAAGGTCATTACTCAACTTTCAGCTCTGATACCAAGTGTAACGACCCGCTAATTCGTACATATTTGAGCTGACTGGCTACAACTCACGTCCAACCCAAATCGAACAAAAATACGAATCATTAATAGAAAGAAGTTAGAGGATGAGAAAAAGAAAGATAGAAAATTAGAATAGAAGAAAATAGATAGAAGGTCGAACTGAATAACAACACAAAGTCTCACAATCGCAGCGGAATAAAATTTATTATACAAATAATCACTTAGAAATAGAAACGGTATTTACACTTACAGACATCATCAGAGTACATCACGTATTCACTGCAGTGGAAATAAACTCTAAATATCTAACGTTGAAGCCTCCTACTCCAAGCTCCTCCAGATAAATCTGTAAAATCCTGAACTATTGGACTGCCCGTACAAATTTAGGCACCCAAGATTTTAGGGAAGACATAGAAAAATAAACTCTGGGTCAGTCTTGGGACTGGTGTGAGTAAATGATTTTTAACAGCTTGATTTAATAAAAGATATCTCATAAGACCACGCTGTATAACACGGAACGGGTTTTTCCCTTATAAGGATACAGAATAATTGGTTTAACTTTTCAAACACGTTTGAAAGAAAATATAATCGTAAGACCGATCCACACATAAACACGGAGGATTTTTACCTTATGATAACCCAAAACATTTTGAAAACAATATTATTATGATATTTTAATAGTGTCTAAACACATATAAATATAAATCTAGCAGAACGCTTGCATCTCACGCTCTACATATATAGTATACAATCAAAACCGCGGGCGCTTATTGGAGATTGGATTCTGACTATGACAAGGTATGGAACCACCTTCCGATAGTGTATCTCTAGAGGCGAATACACTGGGTTCAACAAGAGCGTCTTGTAACCCGACCCACACATGACCGACCACTCATTTCGCTTGAGTGTATCGAATATATTGTCACCAATGGTTGGGAGCTACCCACCGTTTCCCAAAAGGGACAACATCGATAGATTAAAGAAGCAAAAGGAATTTCTCTAGATGGTGTCAATACACCCTAATGGGAGCGACCCACATAGCCATGCTGACTGCCCGATTTTTTCATTTCCCGGTAGTGAGGCTTGAGGCTGAAACTTACCTTTGGATATAACTTGTCTTCATTCACTTTGACTGTCGCAATGTCAAACCAACGAAATCACAAACTGATTTCCCCAAAAATATCCCGGGTATAAAGCTAAGAGAAATGAATTCCTCCGCCACCAAACATAAATATGTTTGAAGAGATCAAATTACGCAATTTATTAGGCATACTCTGTCGGACATTTGTCCATACAAGTTGTCCTGGGATTGGACTAACCGAAGGCACTATCCTGTAAATCCATCTTAGGC
Organism: Allium sativum; assembly: GCA_030737875.1. Classification (NCBI taxonomy): domain Eukaryota; kingdom Viridiplantae; phylum Streptophyta; class Magnoliopsida; order Asparagales; family Amaryllidaceae; genus Allium; species Allium sativum. Next base: position 786,820,950 of record CM060912.1, on the reverse strand, counting down.
AATTTTTACCTAGGATTGACGGAATAGCCCTTGCATAATTCCGTCTTCAATAATCTGGAACTCGAAACGTATATATCAAATCGAAGTGAAATTTAGATTTCGGTCTCTTTGAAACGATAACGGGAAAGGTCCAGATTTGATAGTCGGTTATTTAACTATCAAATATAAAGTAAAATAAACATATTTATCTCCGTCGGGTTTGCTAAGCCTTAATCAAATAATCTTTTAAATATTTATACACAATGTTAACTTTGTTTATATATTCATTTGAAAATATAAGTATTACTTAGAAAATCGTTCTTATCAATCTTACGTGATATCCTCACTCTTGAATATCCGTTTTATAACTGAAAACGATACTAAACAATAACACTCATTTTGAACATAAACTAATACGAATTATCGGATAATGGTGAAATCGATCAAGTTGGTGCATTTTAGTTACCTCTCAGACCTTGAATCGAGATTATTCTTATCGTCAAGATTCGTAGAAGTTCGATATCCAAAATATTCGATAGACCAGCATTTGTAAATCAAATTGATTTCCAACTCTTAAACTTGTTCAAACAATGATGTTATTTTGTACCATTCATCAATTTAATTTGATAATAAATCAGGGGAATTAAATCCAAATGATCGACTTGATTTCCTTTTCTTTAAAAACTAATTTATCTTCTGAGATAATTTATCCAAACTTAAACTGCTATTTAATTTCACTATTACCTTACCAAAATATGTTGATAAAACTAATTAACTTCGCACCATTTATTTCAGGAAACAAATAGTTTAAAATGACTATAATTAATCTTACCTTTTAAATTAATAGTATAATTAATTTAACATAATCTATATAATTCTTTCTTAAAAATAATTTAAATCCAACTATTAAAACTCAAGTATTTTTATGAGTTACTTTATAGAAAATGGCTTCGCAGTTCCAACGATAAATAACAGTTCTTATAACAGACGACATTCAAGTCATTAACCCAATTTTCACAAACAATCATCAACACAATTCAATATTATCAACACAATTCAATATTATGAACTGATAATAAAATATCTCAACATCTTATATTAACTAATAAAATATTTCAAACTGATATAATAGTAGAACAGTGTTTATTTCTGCTAACAGGGTGTTCTGTTACGAACTGGGATTTTCGACCCAGAAAATCAACACAAAACCCATGTTAATTATTCAGATATCGAACATTCCAGATCATTAATAGAAAGAAGTTAGAGGGTGATAATAGATAAGATATAAAATTAGAATAGAAGAAGAAGAACACAATCAGAGTAAACACGAATCTCACAGCGGAACAAATAAAATAAAATACATAACATAACTTTGCAATAAAACAGTGTGTATATATATAATAACATTATCAGAGTACAACACTTACACACAACGGAAATAACAATTGCTATATATATAACCCTTAAGCCTCCTGCTTCAAGCTCCTTCAAGCATATCTGTAAAGACCTGAACTGCTTGACTGCCCGTACAAATTTTGGGCACCTAAGAGTTTAGGGAAAACAAAACAAAATAAACTCTAGGTCAGTCACGGGACTGGTGTGAGTAAACTCAAATCATCGGTTTAACTTTTCAAAAATCCTTTTCAAAAGAAAAGATAATCATAAGACCGATTCACACATAAACACGGACAGTTTTTACCTTACGATAACCCAAAACACTTTTGGAAATCAATACTTCTCTGATATTGTAATAATGTCTAATCACAAGTAAATAACAATCTAGCGGAACGCTTGCATCTCACGTTCCACATATATAGCATACAAACATAACCGCAGGCGCTTATTGGAAAATGGATTCCGACTATGACAAGGTATGGGACCACCTGCCGATAGTGTATCTCGAGTGACGAATACACTGGGTTCAACAAGAACTTCTTGCAACCTGGCCCACACATGATCGACCACTCATTTCGCTTGAGTGTATCGAATGTATATCACCAACGGTTGGGAGCTACCCACCGTCTTCCCGAAAAGGGACAACATCGATAATAGATAAAAGAATGAAGTGGACTTTCTCTAGATAGGTGATATACACCCTAATGGGAGCGACCCACTTAGCCATGCTGCCTGCCCGATTTCTGTCATTTCCCGATTGATGAGGCTTAAGGTCATTACGAATCTTTTAGAACACCTAACCACCATTCACTTTGAATGCCATATCGTTATACCAGCCCTATCACAGATCGATTTCCCCAAAAATACCACGGGTATAAAGTGTAACAACCCGAATTTTAATAACATGTTGAAACTAGAAATCAGGGTATAATTAATTTTTAAAATAATAATTAAGGGAAATGGGTTATGCCATTGCGTTCGTCTCGAAATTTTACATGAAATAGAGCCCGAGTTTTCGAAAATCGGAGTCTGAATGAAGAAGTTATGGCCTGTAGAAGGTCCAACAGATTTTAGGCAGCACAGGACCAGGCAGGTCGACCTGGGGGCCAGGCCGACCATGTGGTCGACCTTAGGGTCGACCTACCCCCTAGGTCGACCATGTGGTCAACCTCCCCACCTTACAGGTCGACCTGGTCAGCCTGTTTTGACCCAGAACTCATTTTTAAAGCCTGAGACGTGTTTTGATGGTCCAGATTGATTCTAGGGTTAATCTAAGGGCCTAAACTAGTTGCTACACCTATAAAAACACCCTTAGACCTAACCTAATTCACAACAAATCATTCTTACACCAAAATGCTGTTGAGGTCCCTCTTGATCATGGTCGCCGTCTCTAATCAATTTCCTAAGCTTTCATACACAATCCAATTCGAAGATTAAGGCTTCTACAATGATTCAAGATAATAAATCAACAACGTCACTGCAACATTCTACAACAAATTCAGTTCTTAATTCATTAGACATGCTCTGTAAGTTCTAGTTGTTTTTAGATTTAAACATTTAATTATAATATGGCCATGGAATAAAGTGGAATTGGATTTAAGTATGTTTATTGATTCAGATATATTTTTGTTACTTCTTGAATCTTGAGTTTTGGGACTTTTCTATGTTCGTTCTCATGTCAAGCATATGATCTATTCAGCCTAATGTAAATCATTTTTCTTGATTCATATTGATATTATTATCAAGATCTATCTTTTATGCCAGAGATGATGTTTTTATGCCAGTTTTCTCTCTATGCTGATTGTTATACAAATTCTACCTTCCCCTATTTATTTTCTTTCGATGAACCTAGGTCAATTTCGAACCTAGCCTAAACCGCGATTTGCGTACGATTGAATACGGGGAAATATGGGAATGTTATCTATATTGGATATACATGTTTGGTAAAATTGATGGCATAACATGAAATTGGAAATTTGGGGTATTGTCAAAATAATTGAAATTGCAAGTTTGGCCATTGGCATAATTAAATTGGCATGAAGTGGGCATAATGAATTAGCATATAAATCAAATCACGAGTTCGGGCCTATGTAAATTAAATAAAAAGAATAGGTTTATGATTGGGCATAAGTAGAATTGGGACTTTGAACCTAAAAGCAATTGTAAACTTGATAATTGGCATAAATATGTATTTTGAACTTGGGTAGTTGGCGTGTGTTGTAATAAAAAGATTATAGTTTGGGATAACTACATCATGAATCATGATTTGGGTTTATTTGGACATGAAACTTGATACATGTAATCTTGGCTAGAACTTGATATGGGTAAAATGGCATAAACCTGGCATACATGTAATAGGCAAGAATTGGGCGTATGTAAACTGACTAGAATTGGGTATATATATATATATATATATATATATATATATATATATATATATTGGCATGTAATTTTGGAATTTGGGCATATGTTTATTAATATGTAAAGTTGGGAATTTGAAACAAGAAAATGACTGTGTATTGGATAATTGACTTGAACACGAACATGAACATTTCTATGAACGGATATTGGGGTTTTGGGGGAAATACTACCATTAATGAACCTTTGACACGAGGTTATACTCGATTTGTGGTGTAAATCTGCCCGGAACCGCCCGGCAAATCCAGTAGCCACAAAGTGTCAGTCTAATGTGAGAGGTCGAATTTTGGGCGTAACGATTTATGGCACGAGGTTAGACTCAGTTTGTGGTGTAAATCTACCCAGAACCGCCCGGCAAATCCAATGGCCACAAAATGCACTGTCTAATGTGAGAGGTCATGATTCGCTCGTCGTAATGAATGAATTAAGGAATACTAACCATAATAAGACGTGGGTATGGTTAGAGGGTTAAGTGGGATGACATGGAAATTTGACTTGTAAATGTGGACCTAACCGGTATGAGTTAAGAACATGTAAAACTTATAAATGTAGGCTTAACCAACATAACTGTTAATCAGACCAATGGGTGGGTTAAGTAATATTACTAGACTAATGACACTTAACCAATATAACATGACACGTGGCAGGGTTAAGTCAAATTGAACATATAGATAATACTTAACCAACTTAGCACGATACGTGGGCGGGTTAAGTCATGACCCGCTTGAACATACTTAACCAACTTGACATGCTAGACTGATAGGTTTAAGTCATGAACCGCTTGAACATACTTAACCAACTTGACATGCTAGACTGATAGGGTTAAGTCATGAACCGCTTGAATATACTTAACCAATTTGACACAATGATTTGATAGGGTTAAGCCATGAATCGCTTGAATATACTTAACCAATTTGACACAATGATTTGGTAGGGTAAAGTCATGAACCGCTTGGCCATACTTAACCAACTTGACACATGATTCGTAGGGCTAAGTCATGAACTTGAACGACAACACTTAGCCAATTTGACATGACACATAGACGGGTTAAGTCTCGAATTTAAATGACAACACTTAACCTGCTGGACGGAAACTCTAGTTACGCGGTCCTTTTCAGCAGTAACCCACTAGACGTATCATGTTACCTTGGAACTAGGCAGGGTGGGGCACGATTACTGGGCTGATTGTAAGCGACCAGAACGACGGCTGAGTTGGTGCGCCATTGTAGGTTCAGGCGGACTATGGTTGTGCACGTAGTCCGGAGTTGAAAAAGCAGGCATTGGGAACCGGTAAGTTTACACCGTGCGTGCTTGATTCGTGTCGGTGGTTGGCACTCTAGGGCTTGGTACACCCTATGGTGGACCTATCACAGGTAACTACATTCGTGATAGGGCCGTATGACACAGACACATGACGAGCTAGAACTTGTAGGGAGCCGATCGATTAATAGATCGTTTCATGGGACCAAGTAATGGGTCATTTCATGATATTGGGCAAGGGATCATTTCATAGTTAATACATGACACAGGTTGGGTTACTAGTATAGATGGTAAAGGCCCATTTCTGTTTCTATTTCCGTTTCTGTTTAGACATTAGGATAACACCTAATCTTGTTAGACTAGTATTGGTGCAGAGAATATAGGAAATCAAAGAAAATAGTGGAATGGTGAAGCTTAGAAATCTTGCGATGTTATACTTAATAGAAACCTTGCAATGTGATACTTGGTAGGAACCTTGTGATGATACTCTTGATAGGAAGCATGGGATGTTATACTTGATTCATCGTTCCTGTAGCTTACCTTGTCATCATGCTTATGTTTACTTTCAGTTTATTCATGCCATATTATCTTCACCTGTTTTTATGCTGAAAGCCACTAGGACTTACTCAATCTTTATGACTGACCCAGTTTGTTTTGCCTCTTTTTCTTTCGTCCCCCCCCCTCCCAGGTTTGCAGGGTGGGAATACAGCTTAGTTCGGATCTTACCAAGCTCCAAGGCTCTTTCATGTACTGCTTGGATTTCCTTTGGCTATGGCTTGCTTTGCTTTATTGGGGAATACTACAATTTATTTTCATGCTTCTTTGTTTTTGAGCAAGACAGATATTTTAGCTATGTAATTGGGTATTTGAAAGTTGATGGGATTTTATTGTAAACAATTATATTTAATAAATGATTTGAAGTACTTCTACTTTACCTTCCGCTATTTTATATATGTTTACCTTGCAATATTTCTGTTCCAGTACCCATAATGCTCCATTGAAGTTAAGGCATTCCCTTTGTGAGTGACCTTAATGGATGTGGGGTGTACCATTTGGTATCAGAGCAAAAGGTTACCAGACTGGGAAAAAACTTTTAAAAACCTTCTGAAATTATTTGCAAAACGTTTACAAAGAAGCATTCTTCTAAGAAAAGTTTTTTTTTTTACGAAAGGCATATTCCCCAAAGCCATATGCACTATCTTTTGATTCTCTTGTTGAGTCTCTTCTCTTTTTCTTTTTCACCATAGTTTGTAGGCATACAACGCATGTAGGAAGGCAAAGAAGTGCCCAACCTCCATCAAGAGCCGCAGTAGTTCCATCTGCGACTAATCGTATTTCAAGCTTTGTAGGGTTGCCATGCGATGGAGGTAGCTTTCGAGAAACTTGTCAACAAGCTATACAAGGATAGTAAGAACGAGGATAAAAGAACATAAGAGTAAGGATAAGAAACTTGTTGATAGGTCTTAATCCACGAAGGAGGAAAAGGTGAAAGGAAAGAGGCCAAAGTGAGAGAATAACAAAACCCATGACAAGAGAGAGTATCTTTAGTATGGTAAAAAGGGACATGTAGTTAAGTATTATAGGACAAGGACAAGGGCAAAGAACAAGATCGTCGAGAGGGCAATTGTATGCTCTCACTACTAGCATACCTAAGAGAGGTGGTAACGTTTCTATCAAAGGTTTAGCTTTTCTTTTCCATCATCCCGTTATAACTTTGTTTTTGTACATCGCATCCTTTTAATTCTGCTTCGATAGTTGGAGTCTCTGCACCTTAGTACTAGCGTAGTAGAGGATCCCTTTTTTGTCTCAAATCCTGTGGGGAATCAGCTCATTTATTCATGACTTGTTTGGATTTGAGAATGTCTATGCTAAGTGTTGAGTTTAGAAGTAATGCTTATGTTTTTGGGCAATCGGTTGATTCTAGGGATAGAGTGGTTTGCCAAAAATGATACCATTCTCGAGTATGAAAAGAGGGTAGTTAGACTCTTGACTTTCCCCGGTAATGCCCTCGAAGTCTAGTGTAACCCTTAGGGTTCTGCCATGCTTAGTTACCTAGAATCTCTTGATATATTTATTGATCTGCTCGAGTTGTGTTCGCCACCAAGGCGGATGGTTCATCTCCCTTATGCATGAGTTATAGAAAATCACCTTAGTAAGTACACTTGGCAACATGGTTGGCATTTGTTTATTTTCCAGAGATAATTCATTTATGTGGAATATCTTTTAGTAAGTGAACGAGATCCGAGATTCACTAGTGAATTTTGGAGAGCTTGCAAGAAACCATGAGTACGCAGTTATGTTTAAGCCGAGTATACTAGAAAAAGAATAAGTGAAAGTGGAACGAGAGGCGACAGTGAAATGAGTTCCAACACATATTTTGGAAATAGGAATTAAGAAGCTACGAAATTGTGAAGCTAAAGACGGTCAAAGCACAATGGAGTTAAGCTCAAGGAAATGCGACTTAGAAGATTGAAGACTAGACACGCGCATCATATCTCATTTTAAGAGTATATCCTTGATCCCTCTTTTCCTACAGAGCTTATTTGCATGCTATCTTTAAAGTATAACCTATCGGCCCTATTCTACATCCTATTTCTGTTGCGAACCCCATAGGGAGTATGACTCATCTGTTAGTAATACATGTTGGGGCTTGAGGGTGTCCGTTGGGTTGACTAAACTTTTTGGGTTTTATAGGATATGGATTGGTCTTAGGAAGGGATTTCTTGTGACCAAAAAGGAGTCCATCATGCTTAGTTTCCTAGAAACATATATATTGGTTGGTTAATTCTTTGGGTATCAGTTTGATATTGATTTCAGTCTTCGGGGATGGTGCTTAGGGAGTTTTTCTCCTAACCAGTATATATGACATAGATTTCCAGTTTTGACATTGCCTAATGGGCACAAAGTTTTCACTTGCTTCTATCGTTCGACTATATCTTTAGGTAGGAACAATTGGGTGTAAACATGTTTTTGAGACATGTTATGATTGATGGTTGCAAGTGGTTGCAAGCGGTTGCTAGTGGTTGCTCGTGGATGCATATACACGCACCTTAGACACTAGATCAGCTCCGTCACCTTTCATATTGCATATGCATGAGTGTTTATACTTGTTTATGGATGAAATTAAATGTGTTATCATGTGGATGTTTCATATGGATGAATGTTTATGCACACATATAGTGTTTATATGACTAGGACTATTCGCATACATGTTGGACTCATGGCACTAAAACATATTTTGCATTAAGAAGATCAACCAGGCCTGATCATTTGCATTAGATAAGGAACATATACACACGCTTTCTGCATATGTTCATACAGCATTAGAAATCTCTTAAGGACAATGGATGCCTGTGATTGATGATTGAGTAGATGGATGATTGGATGGTAGGACACATTCTTCTTAACTTGAAGATTTCAGGGACGAAATCCTTTAAGGAGGGGAGAATGTAACAACCCGAATTTTAATAACATGTTGAAACTAGAAATCAGGGTATAATTAATTTTTAAAATAAGAATTAAGGGAAATGGGTTACGCCATTGCGTTCATCTCGAAATTTTACATGAAATAGAGCCCGAGTTTTCGAAAATCGGAGTCCGGATGAAGAAGTTATGGCATGTAGAAGATTCAGCAGATTTTAGGCAGCACAGGACCAGGCAGGTCGACCATGTGGTCGACCTGCCCCCCAGGTCGACCTGCCCCCCAGGTCAACCTCCCCCCTTACAGGTCGACCTAGTCGGCCTGTTTTGACCCAGAACTCATTTTTGAAGCCTGAGACGTGTTTTGATGGTCCGGATTGATTCTAGGGTTAATCTAAGGGCCTAAACTAGTTGCTACACCTATAAAAACAACCTTAGACCTAACCTAATTCACAAAAAATCACTCTTACACAAAAATGCTTTTGAGGTCCCTCTTGATCATGGCCGCCGTCTCTAATCAATTTCCTAAGCTTTCATACACAATCCAATTCGAAGATTAAGGCTTCTACAATGATTCAAGACAATAAATCAACAACGTCACTACAACATTCTACAACAAATTCAGTTCTTAATTCATTAGCCATGCTCTGTAAGTTCTAGTTGTTTTTAGATTTAAACATTTAATTATAATATGGCCATGGATTAAAGTGGAATTGGATTTAAGTATGTTTATTGATTCAGATCTATTTATGTTGCTTCTTGAATCTTGAGTTTTGGGACTTTTCTATGTTCGTTCTCATGTCAAGCTTATGATCTATTCAGCCTGTTGTAAATTAGTTTTTCTTGATTCATATTGATACTATTATCAAGATTTATCTTTTATGCCAGAGATGATGTTTTTATGCCAGTTTTCTCTCTATGATGATTGTTATACAAATTCTACCTTCCCCTATTTATTTTCTTTCGATGAACCTAGGTCAATTTCGAACCTAGCCTAAACCGCGATTTGCATACGATTGAATACGGGGACATATGGGAATGTTGTCTATATTGGATATACATGTTTGGTAAAATTGATGGCATAACATGAAATTGGAAATTTGGGGTATTGTCAATATAATTGAAATTGCAAGTTTGGCCATTGGCATAATTAAATTGGCATGAAGTGGGCATAATGAATTAACATGTAAATCAAATCACGAGTTCGGGCCTATGTAAATTAAATCAAAAGATTAGGTTTATGATTGGGCATAAGTAGAATTGGGACTTTGAACCTAAAAGTAATTGTAAACTTGATAATTGGCATAAATATGTATTATGAACTTGGGTAGTTGGCGTGTGTTGTAATAAAAAGATTATAGTTTGGGATAACTACATCATGAATCATGATTTGGGTTTATTTGGACATGAAACTTGATACATGTAATCTTGGCTAGAACTTGATATGGGTAAAATGGCATAAACCTGGCATACATGTAATAGGAAAGAATTGGGCGTATGTAAACTGACTAGAATTGGGTATATATATATATATATATATATATATAAATTGGCATGTAATTTTGGAATTTGGGCATATGTTTATTAATATGTAAAGTTGGGAATTTGAAACATGAAAATGACTGTGTATTGGATAATTGACTTGAACACGAACATGAACATTTTTATGAACTGATATTGGGGTTTTGGGGGAAATACGACCATTAATGAACCTTTGACACGAGGTTAGACTCGGTTTGTGGTGTAAATCTGCCCGGAACCGCCCGGCAAATCCAGTAGCCACAAAGTGTCAGTCTAATGTGAGAGGTCGAAGGTCGATTTGTAGGCGTAACGATTTATGACACGAGGTTAGACTCAGTTTGTGGTGTAAATCTGCCCGGATTCGCCCGGCAAATCCAGTGGCCACAAAATGCACGGTCTAATGTGAGAGGTTATGATTCGCTTGTCATAATGAATGAATTAAGGGATACTAACCATAATAAGGCGTGGGTATGGTTAGAGGGTTAGGTGGGATGACATGGAAATTTGATATGTAAATGTGGACCTAACTGGTATAAGTTAAGAACATGTAAAACTTATAAATGTAGGCTTAACCAACATAACTGTTAATCAGACCAATGGGTGGGTTAAGTAATATTACTAGACTAATGACACTTAACCAATATAACATGACACGTGGCAGGGTTAAGTCAACTTGAACATATAGATAATACTTAACCAACTTAGCATGATACGTGGGCGGGTTAAGTCATGAACCGCTTGAACATACTTAACCAACTTGACATGCTAGACTGATAGGGTTAAGTCATGAACCGCTTGAACATACTTAACCAACTTGACATGCTAGACTAATAGGGTTAAGTCATGAACCGCTTGAATATACTTAACCAATTTGACACGATAATTTGATAGGGTTAAGTCATGAACCGCTTGAATATACTTAACCAATTTGACACAATGATTTGGTAGGGTTAAGTCACGCACCGCTTGAACATACTTAACCAACATGACACATGATTCATAGGGCTAAGTCATGAACTTAAACGACAACACTTAGCCAATTTGACATGACACGTAGACGGGTTAAGTCTCGAATTAAAATGAAAACACTTAACCTGCTGGACGGAAACCCTAGTTACGCGGTCCTTTTCAACAGTAACCCACTAGACGTATCATGGTACCCTGGAACTTGGCAGGGTGGGGCACGATTACTGGGCTGATTGTAAGCGACCAGAACGACGGCTGAGTTGGTGCGCCATTGTAGGTTCAGGCGGACTATGGTCGTGAACGTAGTCCGGAGTTGAAAAAGCAGGCATTGGGCACCGGTAGGTTTACACTGTGCGTGCTTGATTCGTGTCGGTGGTTGGCACCCTAGGTCTTGATACACCCTATGGTGGACCTAGCACAGGTAACTACATTCGTGATAGGGCCGTATGACACAGACACATGACGAGCTAGAACTTGTAGGGAGCTGATCGATTAATAGATCGTTTCGTGGGACCAAGTAATGAGTCATTTCGTGATATTGGGCAAGGGATCATTTCATAGTTAATACATGACACGGGTTGGGTTACTATACAGATGGTAAAGGCCCATTTTTGTTTCTGTTTCTATTTCTGTTTAGACATTTGGATAACACCTAATCTTGTTAGACTAGTATTGGTGCAGAGAATATAGGAAATCAAAGAAAATAGTGGAATGGTGAAGCTTAGAAATCTTGCGATGTTATACTTAATAGAAACCTTGCAATGTGATACTTGGTAGGAACCTTGTGATGATACTATTGATAGGAAGCATGGGATGTTATACTTGATTCATCGTGCCTGTAGCTTACCTTGTCATCATGCTTATGTTTACTTTCAGTTCATTCATGCCATATTATCTTCACCTGTTTTTAAGCTGAAAGCCACTAGGACTTACTCAGTCTTTATGACTGACCCAGTTTATTTCGTCTCTTTTTCTTTCGTTTCCCCCCCCCCCCCCAGGTTCACAGGTTGGGAATACAACTTAGTCGGATCTTACCAAGCTCCAAGGCTCTTTCATGTACTGCTTGGATTTCTCTTGGCCATGGCTTGCTTTGCTTTATTGGGGAATACTACAATTTATTTTCATGCTTCTTTGTTTTTGAGCAAGACAGATATTTTAGCTATGTAATTGGGTATTTGAAAGTTGATGGGATTTTATTGTAAACAATTATATTTAATAAATGATTTGAAGTACTTCTACTTTATCTTCCGCTGTTTTATATATGTCTGTCTTGTAATATTTCTGTTCCAGTACCCATAATGCTCCATTGAAGTTAAGACATTCCCTTTGTGAGTGACCTTAATGGATGTGGGGTGTCACATAAAGCTAAGAGAAACAAATTCCTCCGCCACCAAATGTAAGTACGTTTGAAGAGATCAACTTACGCGATCCATTAGATATACTCTGTCGGACATTCGTCCATTCACGTTTGTCCTGGGACTGGTCAAATCGAATGCACTATTCTGTAAACAGGATAGCCCTTGCATAACTCCATCTTCAATATTTGATCGCAACGCTAACGTCCATACAGAGTGGTTTTCAGACAATATATTTGATCCCGGTCTCTCCGTATTGACGACGGAAAAATGGTCAAAACTTCGATAGTCGGTGATAAAACTATCAAAGAAAAATAGGTGTGCAAACAACGATAATATTTCCAAATGGAAATCCTCTCGATCGATCATCATTCAATATTTATTTCTTTAGATTAAATCATCATTAATTTATCCATTTTCCCTTTCTATATATTCGTAAATTCTTATTTTCTAAATTTAGAAAATATACATCATCAATCATTGGAAAATACTTCCATCTCTGTTTCACGTATCACTGTCATTCCAGTATTCTTTCTTATCAACATTTCATCTTCTATGATTAGAAAATATCTCTGATTATATTTGGAAAATGTTTCCAAAATTTATTCATTTGATTTAAACAGATGTTTAAATTAAACATCACTAAGCCAATTTAAACCATTACACTCACTAACTAATTTCACTTAATTAATCTTCACTATCGACTCTTAACCATTTCTTAGTTAAAAACGAAGTCAATCAAGTTGGGGTATAACTACCTCTCAGTCCTTAACTGAACAACATTTCTAACTTCGAAATAGACAAAGTTCACTTTCAAATCTTTCACAAACTTCCTTACGTAACTCTCGGATTCTATTTACGAACCCACTTCTTTATTTTAAAACATTGATTATAACTATAGCATTATAACCCCTTCTTCCTAATTATCTGCTTTCAAAATATAGCTTTTTACTTACTTTAACTAAATAACTAAACCACTAATTTATTCATAAACAAGTAAATCTTGATTAAAACGAAAAGTAAATATTACTTTTCCCGAATTCGATATAATCGAATTCAACGTATGATTCTCTTTCGAATAAACTCTATACGATAACTCCTTTCTAATAACTATATTCGATAACTCTTTCTTCGAATAACTATATTCGATAATCTCTCTTCGAATGATTCACATTCGGTTAACCTTCTACGAATGATTTACATTTGATTAATCTCCTTTCGAATAAACTATATTCGATTAACTCCCTTAATTCTATTCGAATAAACTATTTCGAATAACTGCATTGGATTAACTCCTTTGGATTAACTCGGTTTGATTTACTCATCTTGACTAACTCAACTCAATTAACTCAACCTAATTAACTTACTTGATTAACTCAACTTATTTAATTCCTATCGAATAACAAATATTCAATTTACTTATATTCGAATAACTATGTCTGTCTTAAACTTTATTTCGAATGGCTAATATTTGATTTAACTCCATTCGCTTGACACTAGATCGCAGCGATCACAATGGTTACACCTGATTCTCTCAGGAAACATCCGACCGCCGTAGGCTATCTGCAGCCCTGCGAATTATGCTAGCAGTCGTACGAAATGGCGACTCATCCTGAATAACTATGTTTGACTAACTCTATCTCAAATAGCTACATTCAATCAACTCTAATTGAATACCTAATATTCAATAAATTCTAATTCGATTAACTCTATATAATTAACTTTAACTGGTTAACTCTAACTGATTAACTCATACTGATTTAACTCTACTTTTATTCAGTTTCAAATATCGATGTTGAAATCGATTCTTATTCCTCTATATAAGTTCTGACTTATATATTCTATTTATCCAATGATAAACATTTCATTAAATTTATAAAATATCATTTATAAATTTATCTTCTCAATTTATCGGTCAGAATAGATTCTATTTAAAATCTTTGCTTTAAACCTATATCAAGTTATACCCATGTGCGAAGCACGGGTCTAAACATTTCAAATGTAAAATTCTCCTTTTATGCAATTTTAGTCACTTTTTAAGTATTTCATTTTATAATCTATTTATTTACAAAATAAATCCCCTTTTTGATAATTCTATTTATTCTATAAAAATATTTTCTATTTATAAAATCTATTGATTTCATAGGTAATTCCTTTGATAATCTAACTATTCCCTTTCTATTTATTTTACAAATATTTCTTCTTCCTATTCTATTTATTTTCAGATAAATATCCCTTTTCAATTCTATTTGTAAATAGTTGGCAAATATTTCTCTTTTCAATTCTATCTATTTGATTAACAAATAAATATTCCTTTCAATCCATTTATTTTCTAAATAAATAGTTTTCTTTTTATAAAATCTTTTGATTTTATAAATAATTCTTTTTCAATATAACATTGAAAATTCCCTTTTTAACATTCCAGTATTCTTTATGGTATTTAACATACCATACAACAATGATCGGCACCATTCAACCATACAAAATCAGCAACAGATTTCATATCACATCATATAACACAATATATGACAAAAACAGTAAAATAAATGTTGAGGAACCCAGTTGGGTCCCTCCAACCTATTTCCCTGCATCCACAGATGATAAACAATAAAATTAACACCAATTTTATTTTACTACGAAATATTCTGCTAAACAGAATCAATATTTGATTAACGATTTATATTATATCGTTATCTATGTTTTCAATCAACTGACTAGCAGTTCAACCAAACAGCCAACACACAGCAAAAAACCATATTTATAAATTCTAAAAATATTTTGTAAAAATATAAATTGAGCAGAGTTAGTGAGATTACTCACCTTTCGCGTTAACCGTTAAATAACGATTTGCGTTAGTTCACTCTGATCAGACAATTTATTTCGCCATAAATTGTAACGAGCTCGAATCCACTCCTAGTCAGTTCCATGTTGTAGCCGCCGTCCATACGATCCTGTCGGATCTTGTTTCGCTGAAAACAATGTCGTATGGTCAAGTTATCGACATTACAAGTTAAACGTGTTTTAAATAAAAATAAAAACTTAAAATCTATTTAAACAAATTTTGGGCCTCACCCCTCAACAACCCGGCCCACTTCCACCGTATAACCAATGAAGCCAGTCCCCTTTCTTCCGCAATTGTATTGCCGTGAGCTGTTCTTACTTCCAATGCCATTTCAAGGAGTTTAAACCGCCAGCATTCCCTCTCCTCTTAACCGATCATCACGAAACCACCTTCAAAACTCTCCTCTTCCAATACTCTTCCATATCATGTCAAAATCGTTGAACTCGAATTCACACTCCCAGTTGCGTCGTTCAGCTCTTCACGAGCAATCCTGGTGAGCTCGCAACATATTTCCGACGTCGAACCCTTCCAGAAATCACCGCAAGTGCAGATCGACTCCACAAACCCAAATTCATCATCCATTCGAGCTAAAACCCGTTGCGTCTCGATCTAACTCTAACCCTAGTTTCACTGCTGCGAAACTCCACTGCCAATAAAACCCGTTGAGTTGTTCATTATACACCTAGAGATGAAGATAATACCCATACAAACTTAGAAATATAGTTTTAAGGATTTATAGAAGTTTCTATCATTTTATTTTGATTTTTGAAAGTGGATTCCTTTACTGGAAAAATTAAGAACATTGGCGACACCCTCATTTTGACCAGAGGAAATAGAATTTAGGGTTAGGAAGGATGATGGTATTATATAGGATGGTTTTTATATTTTTTATTCGATTATTTTATTTTATTTTAAGCAAACGCTACTTTTCTGTGTCCTCTAAAATTCCTGTGATCACACATGACCCCCAAAAATCACGAAAATGGACATGTAGCTACTGTTTGACATTACGGTCCCAACGAAACTGGTTTCGTCGAATTCTGACTTCATATGCTCACACAGGGTATTTTTAACCGTTGAAATACTGACTATTTTTCACTTTAAAAATCCGTACGGCCACATAGTGACTCTAAAAATCACGAAACTTGGAATCTAACAATAATTTGATGTTGCGGATCCAGCAAAATTAGTTTCGTCGAACTCTGAGGTCGTTTGCAAAAGTGGCTATTTTTAAAGCTCTAAATAACCCCTTTAAATATATAAATATATTTAAAAACATTTAAATTTAATATTTAAAAATAAATATTATCGTATATATTCACAACAGAATATCATACTACTACACTGGGATTTATAACTCGATATTTCAAATCCAGTGTTACGTCGATATTCGATTTATATTTAAAAATCCATTTTAAAATATAAATAAATCGATATAAATTATAAAGGAATTCCATAGCGACTTTTCTAAAATTTAATTTGGACATATATAAAAATCTACACAATGAAATCCCGATTTTTCTCTTCCATCAGAAAAATATACTTCACCAGCTCCTAACGTTTCTTGTTTCACAGAAATCCGATTTAAAACGAATCCTGTACATTCAGTTGAAGTTTAAATCGCCAAATAGCGAACTGTAGTGCCATTTCGAGCTCAATTTTAATTATATTATAATTATACGTTCAAACTGCCATTAAAATAGTATATTCGTTATTCTAACTCAATTCTAAACTGAATTAAATAACACAGATGATCCAATTCACACTATTTTGTGAATTCTACTATTTCTGACTATTTCAGAAATTAAATATATTATTATATTATTTATATTAATTAAATATTCGCTATTATTTAATCCTGGGCATTTTAAATAACCAAAACCATTATTTAAATAATTAAATAAATTATTTATAACGCTGAAAAATGTGGGTCGTTACATTCTTCCCCCCTTAAAATAATTTCTTCCTCGAAATTGCTAAGGTAGAAGACAGACCCTATTAACTAGTTTAAAAACTATTCGTTCACTTTTAACTTCAGTTTCAATTGAACTAATTTATTTCAATTAAAATATTTATTTATTCTTATCAATGATAATTTTCTAAAATCCTGAAAATTTTCTAACACCCGAAATTTTCGAAATTTTTTGCCAGCACCTCCTTTGTACCGGTCAATAGTTCAAACCCCAACTCGCCTCTATAGGCCTTCTCCAACCCAAAAGAAAATCAAATAGCCAAGCGGCTTGCCGATTCGGCGCATAAAACCTTATATAGAAATTTAAACATGTACCTTTTGTTGGGCATACCCTTATTTCCTAACACTCTGCTACCAATTCAGCATATACCAAAATCATCCCAATCAATCTCCAATCATCTGTTCTCAAATCCAATCATCCAATTTAAAACCAAATCTCATTCTCGATCTCAAATTCCATTACCAATCTCAACTCTTAGTTACCCTTCCAATATACTTAAACAAATTCATATCTCTCAAATCCAACTTTATTCGATATCATTCTATTTCAATTAAATTTTCCCTTACTGGTTTTAATTCAATTCCAGTTTGCTTTCGCCAAATTTCTTTAAATTTGTTTTCAATTCAAACAAATTTCCTGGGAATTTTTAAACAGTTTAGTTTTTTCAAAAATCAAATATTCCATTTTAGAATCGAAACAACTTTTTTTTTCAAACAATTCAAAAAGAATCTTTTTGGTGGTAATCCGTCACTTAGAACTCGAAAATGAACACTGATGATGTGGCCAGCAGCATCAGAGTTATTTCCCAGTGATAAAAGTGAGTTCAATACTATATCACTCTAAAAACCATTTTTAAACAATTCCTTTTTGAAATCTTTTCAAAATATCATTCACGATGCTTGTAAACAAATTATAATCTCCCAGGATTTTAAAATTCTCATATATTTGATCCAATCAATTTGTAAACACCTTTCCAAATTTCCCAGGGTTTTAATTTCAAATTCTGATTTAAATTCAGACTTAATTCATCTGATTCCATATTATACGAACTCCAATTGGTTATTTACATAACCATTTCAATAACAATCAACCAACACATCACATATACAATAATACTTCAAATATAAATATTTTCTTTTATATCCAAGTATAATTTGGGTAAAATTATTTCCTTTACCCTCTTTTAAAACATATTGTATCGGTTTATCGTATTCAAGCGTTTAGTAATCCCTATCGATACAGTGGATCAAACTGATCGACTAGAATTCTCAGACAACTTAACCAATAAATCTCCATAATATAAAACAACTTTATAAAAATCTACAAATACATTCACTCGTATATATACACTCAGACTCAATCTAGGGTATTTCTAACGCCATCTCTACTGATTCACGCCACAGAGCCAAGGTAATTACTTAACCTTCAGCTCTGATACCACTGTAAAGAACTGGGATTTTCGACCTAGAAAATCAACACAAAACCCATGTTAATTATTCAGGTATCGAACATTCCAGATCATTAATAGAAAGAAGTTAGAGGGTGAGAATAGATAAGATAGAAAATTAGAGTAAAAGAAGAAGAACACAATCAGAGTAAACACGAATCTCACAGAGGAACGAATAAAATATAATACATAACATAACTTTGCAATAAAACAGTGTATATATATAGAATAACATTATCAGAGTACAACATTTACATACAGCGGAAATAACAATAGCTATATATATAACCCTTAAGCCTCCTGCTTTAAGCTCCTTTAAGCATATCTGTAAAGACCTGAACTGCTTGACTGCCCGTACAAATTTTGGGCACCCAAGAGTTTAGGGAAAACAAAACAAAATAAACTCTGGGTCAGTCATGGGACTGGTGTGAGTAAACTCAAATCATCGGTTTAACTTTTCAAAAATCCTTTTCAAAAGAAAAGATAATCGTAAGACCGATCCACACATAAACACAGATGGTTTTTACCTTACGATAATGTAATAACCCGGAAATCTGAGCCAATTTAAAATTTTTGTTTGGGCAATTTTAGTGAATTTTGAATATTTAAAATGGATTATTTTAAATAAAAACGACGAGAAATTTATTCTGAATTGAATTAGAACATATATATTTATATAGATCGTCGTTAGAAAATAAATAATTATTTTAAATTATAAAAAGAATTGAAAATGGCGCGGTAGTTCGATAATTCGATTTCAAACTTCAAATGAATGTACAGGATTCAAAATAAACCGGATTTTAGCGAAACCAAAAATATTAGAATCTAATTAAGAATATCTTTCCAACAAATCCGAAAAATCAAAATTTCATAGCGGGGATAAAAAGTTATGTCCAGTTGAAAATTCAGAATAGTCGCTATGGAATTCTGGCCCTTCAAAATGGAAATTTTTCAAACGACCTCTGCTTTGACGAAACCACTTTTGTTGGAACCGTGATGTCAAGTTATTTCTAGGTTTCAAAATTCATAATTTTCTGATTCAATATGTGAGCATGGAAAACGAAAACGCGTTTGACCCGTTTAAGTTGATTTTAATCGACTGGAAAATGGCCATTTTTCAAACGACCTCAGAATTTGACGAAACTAGTTTTGTTAGGACCGTATCGTCAATACGAAGCTAAATATAATTTTTCGGTAATTTTCAGAGTTAGTATGTGGCTCAGGTAATTTGAAATGTACGTTTAAAATAGAATATATAGATTTAAATTTTGATTTAAACGGAAACTGATCGAAACAGCTGAATTGGCCTGCGAAACATATCCTATAGTGTTCGGAATGGGGGTATTTGGCTAGGGGCGACAGTCGCTGGGTTCAAATTGGAGTTCGTGACATTAAACAAGAATTAAACGAATTAAATAATTATATATATAAATACTCCATACACCAAAACCCTAGTCAGAAGTCAACCCCGTGGTCAAACCTAATATCGCGCCTCCAGCCTTCATGAGCGACGTAAATCGTTCCAAAATAGAATCCCAAATCGATCTCCTCCAAATCGAGTTACTCCCTCATTGTTGAACGCAAATCAAGGAGCTTCACGAGCTCTCCATTTCTACACTGTTGGGACCAGATTTAAGGGAGGATGGAGCTCGAAATTGCTGCTCGAACTTGCAGTAGTCTCACGCGGATTCCGACGCCTCTAGGGCCTCGAGCTGCGCGCCGTCAAGGGTGCAGTGGGGCGACGCTGCAGGCTACAGCGTGGAGTTTCCTGATCAACGCAGAGTGGCTCCGATGGGCGTGCGCAAGCAAACCCTAGGTGCGGCTCCCTTTGAAAACATCCAGAATTGAATAACAGTGAGCATTCTTCTTTTCTTTAATTACTCTAATTAATTTTGTAAATAAAATAGCATTGTTTTTGAAATCTAGATTACATTGTTTCTTATATATATTTGCATTGATTTTGTAACATATGTTGCATTGTTTTCTTTTAATAAAAATAACATTGGTTTTAAATAGAAATAGATTGCATTTATTTTAAGTTTTTAAAAGATATAAAGCTTTGTAAATTAAAAGTATGTTTTTATTTATTTATAAGTAGCATGATTTAAAATAAATAAATAAATAAATTTGTTTAGAAATGTTGTTTCGAATAAAAGAAAAAGAAAAGAAAGGATAAATAGCATAGAATGAAAATAGAATTTTTAATATGGTAGAAGATGGTTTTTATGTTAAAAGATTTGATCTTTATGTGTGAAAAGAATTGAAATTTATATATGTTAATAAGTAGTAAAAATATGATTTTTATAATATATAGATAGTAAAAATATGATTTTTATAATATATAGATAGTAAAAATTTGATCTTTATATATGTAGCGAAATAAAAATTTAATTTTTATTATATATATGTTGAAATAAAAATGTGATTTTTATAGCAATGAAATAAAAATTCGATCTTTATATATGAAGTAGAAATATAAAAATATAATTTTTATATAGAAACAAGCGTGGTAAAAACATATGAAGTAGAAATAAAAATGTGATTTTTATCCATATAATGCGAATTAAAAATGTGATTTTTATATATGTAGTGGCTACGGGCAACGAAATTGACAAAAGGCGTACGGCGAAGATTTCTACATAAGAAGAGCCGTGGCGTTTTGAGTAGCTAATCAGTGAGAACTTCTCACCTTTAATTTAATTTTTCTAGTTAAAATATATGCTAGGATGTAGACGGTGTTTAGTAGCACCCGACACCCGTCGTCCACAGACCATGGACGGCTTGTATGCTTGTTTGTTTGATTTTGATGCGTAGTTGATTGTGTGATGTGATGTGAAATGAAATAAAATATTTATATAGTTAAAAATATTTTTATAGTTAAAAATAGAATTTTTAACGTGTATATGAAATGAAATAGATTAATATAAACAAATCGAACGATTTGTTTATATACACACGTTTGACTGATATTGATTGTGACGATAAATTTTACACATCGCCCAACTACACAAATAAAATCTGTGTTTGATTGTTTGAAAACCCCACAAGGGTATTGGGATGATATATGACATACACTAGTCCCATTGATTAGCTGTATGTCGATCGATTGATTGACAGGTTGTTATAAGCGTTAAATATTTATATTTGATGCTTATACAGTGTAGAACGCACTCTGGATGATGGTTGATTATTTATCGTTGTTATTTTATACATGTGTTGTAGAAAATCCATATAGTTAACATTATATGGTAATTGATTGGGCCTCATTCCAGTTTTAAAATAGAAATATTTGAAAAAGAAATATTTGAAGTAGAATATTTGTAAATAGAAATATATGAAGCCATGTTGATTAGATTGACACCATTTTGACTTGAATGATATTTATATCGATTTTATTCAATTTTCAATGTATATTGAAAGTGATAATCGAAATTTGAAATATATTTAAAATAATCGAAATTTGAATTATATTGAAAATAATCGAAATTTGAATTATATTGAAAATAATCGAAATTTGAATTATATTGAAAATAATCTAAATTTGAATATATTGAAAATAATCGAAATTTGAATTATATTGAAAATAATCGAAATTTGAATTATATTGAAAATAATCGAAATTTGAATTATATTGAAAATAATCGAAATATGAATTATACTGAAAATAATCGAAATTCGAATTGAAATTGAAATTGAGAAGAATTGAATTAAAATTGAAATTAAATAGAATTGAATTCAAATTGAAATTGAAAAGAATTGAATTCGAATTGAAATTGAAAAGAATTGAATTCAAATTGAAATTGAAAAGAATTGAATTCGAATTGGAATTGAATAGAATTGAATTCGAATTGAAATTGAATAGAATTGAATTCGAATTGAAATTGAATAGAATTGAATCCGAATTGAAATTGAATAGAATTGAATTCGAATTGGAATTGAATTAATTTGAAATTCAAATTGAATTGAAAAGGAACTGAAATTGAATTAAAAATCGATTTTAATTGAAATGAATTTAAAACGATTTTGTAAGGGAAAATTCAATTTTAATTTGAATTTGAAAAGGAAGTTGAAATCGTTTTGAAAATGAATTTAAAACGATTTATAAAATACGTTTTAAAAGGAAATCGACGAAGTATATATTATATATATTATATATATAATATAATGGCCTGAATAGAACGCGCCGCACCGAGGTAGTTCGCGAATTTCGACCATTGGCTTCGAATGGATATTGCGGGAGATCCGACCGTCGGATTCTCCTAAAACCAAAACCGTTGGGTTCGTATCGAAAAGAGCTTTCTAAAGAATATTTGAAATTTGAAATCTAACGGTTGGATTTGGAATTATGTCCAAATCAAATTTGGAAAAGGTCGCTGTAAGTGCAGTTCGATGGCCGTTGACGGAAATCGAATGTACGGGCCTTGATAAAATTATTAAAAATAGTAATAATTTGTGTAAAATCATAAAAAATGATTTGGGAAGGATTGGGATGGAAAAAATCCATATTTGAAAAGATAAAAATAGATTTTTATCGAAATGAACTAGTTTTGAACTAGAATAATAATTTAGTTATTTTTAAAATAAATAAATTGGATTTGAAATGGTTTTGAAAATAACCAGAATTTCCAATAATTGCATTGGAATAGATTTGAATCGAAATTGTCTTCGGAATATTTCGATGTTGGATTTCGTGATTATACAGATATTGTTATGGAAATTTGAAAGATATATATATATCGTTATTTCCAATACAATATTTGTTGGTCGTAGAATTTGATATTGAATATAAGCTGATATATTTTCTATTCAGAGCCTTGTATTTAATATCAAATGTGATTTGGGTTTTTTGTGAATGGGGACTTCATTAACACTGTTCTTAAGCCCAGTTGAGAAAAAGATTAAATCTTTTTATTTAGATTTAATGAAGTGTACCAATTAAATAATATTTAATTGGAAATGAATTGATATTGATTTTTGGGTTTATCGTGAACCGTGTTTTAAATGACATTGGTTCTTTAACCCAGTTAAAGACAGGATATTGATTTCTATCAAGATTAAAACTAAGTGGGGTTTTAATGAATCTTTAATTAGATTGAAATGGTCGAGAATGGAGTATCACCAGTTTTTCTCCAGGCGATAGTTAAATCTTTAATTAGATTTGAACATGAAATGGTAATTGAATTTACCGATAACACTGTGGTGTTAGATATGAAGTATTACCAGTTTTACTTCATGGGATGAATAAGTTGTGATTGGGAAATAAAATAAATGATTACATCGGTGTGGTTCGCTAATCCCGACTAGTTTGGATTGATTAAAGAATAAATTTAAAGAATTTATCTTTGATAAAATTAATGGGATCCTTTCCCAAAGTATAAGAGTATTTGAATAAAAGAATATTCTGAATTGGATTGAGGCGTATGTTGTGTTTGTGTAACACGTGTTTATTATATACGCGAGTTGTTCAGAAAGACCGGGTTTATCCCATTCTGAATAACTGATTCGACGTGGTGTCGAAGATGAAGACGGTGGTTGAAGACCGGAGGTCTTCACGTCGTTTGGATAATTACTGATGATCTTGATTGGGCCGTACACCCAAGAGAAGGGAAACAGTTGGTGATCGTCCAAACGTACTTGGAGATAGATGGATATGCGGGGTACTAGGTGCCTCCGGTTTCGTTCAGACCCAGAACGAACGTGAAAATGGACTATGTGTCTGACATTGGATTTTAGTCTGTGTGCTTGATTTCTATTAAATATATATCTGTTTGGTGGCGGAGAATTTATTCTTTTGCTTAATGCCCTTCTCTGAGACGTACGAGCTCAGGGGTTATATGTTGATAGATATCAAACGCATGGAGTGAATTGCCTGTGTGGCATGCCTAAGTGGCAATTGATCAAGGCTTATGTTGAAAAGCAAAGTCTTGTGCTGATGATCAAAGCACGGCCTGTGTCGTATAGCTTTGTGTAACGTTGATTCACGAGCCTCACACCTCGTTTGTGAACAAGAAACGGGAGAAGGACCTCAGGGAGGACATGCGTTTCTTTCTAGTTAGAAGTGGCGTCAGTGGTTTTACATGCCCTGACGAGTTTGACTTATGTGGTTGTTGCTGTTGCGAGGCGCCTCGGATATATCGGTGACTATGTGAAGCCGATGGAGTTATTCGTTGGCTCATTGACACCCCAAAGGGTGGGGAAACGCAGTGTTCAGGCATTTTAATCCACATCGGTAGACCGGCCATGACGATCCAAAGGTCACTCGAGCTCTGACCTGAGGGGAGGACTAGAGCATCTCGAATCGGTAGAGGACTATCTTTTGCCTCGGTTCACAGATGGAAATCCAACTTCCAAATACGTGACATTTGCGTTTTTGATTGTAGAGCCTAGTATGGCGACATGATATATGGTACCCATGCCGTCTATTATTGATATTTATGATTGAAATTGTTTTAAACACTATACACTTATTATAGTATCAAATGACTTGTTTTAAAACGTATGAAGCATGCTTTGGCTATTATAAGAGAAAACCCTATCCTCCGGCTTGCGCTGCATTGTGTGATGGGACCTGGGTCTTATAATAGCTTCATTTTTCTTTATTTAGAATTACGCTACTTGTTTTATGCACTGGTATTCTTGGGAGGAAACCCATTCCGTGTTATACGGCGTGGTCCCTTGATTTACCTAACTTTAAAATAAAGATTAATAACTATTTTAGTTCTCACACCAGTCCCATGACTGACCTGGAGTTTATTGTTTTAACCTAAACTCTGGGTGCCCTGATTTTGACACGGGCAGCTAGTAGTTTTGGTTTTGCAGATATATATTCACAGGATCCTGGTTTACAGCAGGAATGATATCCAGAAAGCTTTGTATCCGTATATCTCTACTAGTTGTATATTGTATTATTTTCCACTGCTGTGTAATGTATTGTAATCTCTGATATTTATCGAATGTGTAATATTGATTTATACTCTGTATATTCTTGTAAACTGATGAATTGTTGTAATTTACAATGAAATGTTCTTCTGTCTGCGTTCTTTTGTGTGTTGTTCTCGTAGTATCCGCTCTTTCCTTACCGGGGAAGTTATGGGTTCTTACATTTGGTATCAGAGCTTTGGTTTACAAAGCTCAGAGAACAAGACACGTTAGAACCAAACGAAAGAATTCATCAGAGATTGGATTAGTAATATCCAATGGGAATGACTCGTTAGAGATAGGATCAGCAGTATCCTAGAACGAGTGTTAAGAGTATATTTTTGAAATGAAAACGAATTTTTGTTTTGAAATTTTAAATCAATTATACGTATTTGACTATTTATTTATATTGATTTGGGCAATCAAATATATAGAGATTTTAGTATACGTCTGATCCACGTGTATTGAAGCCTCAAATATATTCGATCGATATAGAATCACACTCTAGTCGCTCGGACATGATTCTGATGATTGACGCGTCATCATTAGAATTTATTTTCGTGTTTCGAAAGTGGGATTTTTATATATTTCCAATTGACAGGTGTGAGAACCAAAATTATATAGGGCCTATTGTTCTGATTTGGCATCAAAAATGTGATTTTTTGACTATGTATCATAGATATAAATTTGAAATGATAATCAATTAATTGATTGATGGTTGTGTTGTTTGATTATTGTTGTGATTAATTAAACGTTGAAACTTTAGCCAAATTGAACCAAGTAGTGGGTGTATTGAAAATTTGTTGCATTTGCATGTATATACATGTATTTATATTGAGCAGGTCATAGCAAGGAGGCTAGAGCAGAAGAATAAAATTGTTTGTCCGACAAATAGGTACATGTTTACCATAATTTACTGTTTTGTTTGGGTGATGATGATTTTATGAGCCACTTGGCCTTTTCTTTTGGATTGAAGAAGACCACGGGAGGCTATATGAAATATCCTGAAGTCCCCAGTGCAGGGGAGGTTATGGCAAAAAATTTCGAAAATTTAGGGTGTTAGCCAAATTTTTGAAAATTTTGAAAAGTTCTTAGAAACTGAAAAGTTGAAGAACTTAAGCCGTAATGAAAATTATGAAAGTTGAGTTGATTATTTAAACAACTTTCGGCTTCGTTCCTTTTCGGGGACGAAAAGTTTTAAGTGGGGGAGATTGTAATAACCCGGAAATCTAAGCCAATTTAAAATTTTTGTTTTGGCAATTTTAGTGAATTTTGAATATTTAAAATGGATTATTTTAAATAAAAACGACGAGAAATTTATTTTGAATAGAATTAGAACGTATATATTTATATAGATCGTCGTTAGAAAATAAATAATTATTTTAAATTATAAAAGGAATTGAAAATGGCGCGGTAGTTCGATAATTCGATTTCAAACTTCAAATGAATGTACAGGATTCAAAATAAACCGGATTTTAGTGAAACCAAAAATATTAGAATCTAATTAAGAATATCTTTCCAACGATTCCGAAAAATCAAAATTTCATAGCGGGGATAAAAAGTTATGTCCAGTTGAAAATTTAGAATAGTCGCTACGGAATTCTGGCCCTTAAAAATGGAAATTTTGCAAACGACCTCTGTTTTCAACGAAACCACTTTTGTTGGAACCGTGATGTCAAGTTATTTCTAGGTTTCAAAATTCATAATTTTCTGATTCAATATGTGAGCGTGGAAAAGGAAAACGCGTTTGACCCGTTTAAGTTGATTTTAATCGACTGGAAAATGGCCATTTTTCAAACGACCTCAGAATTTGACGAAACTAGTTTTTTAGGACTGTATCGTCAATACGAAGCTAAAAATAATTTTTCGGGAATTTTTAGAGTCAGTATATGGTCCAGGTAATTTGAAATGTACGTTTAAAATAAAATATATAGATTTAAATTTTGATTTAAACGGAAACTGATCGAAACAGATGAATTGGCCTACAAAACATATCCTATAGTGTTCGGAATGGGGGTATTTCGCTAGGGGTGACAGTCGCTGGGTTCAAATTGGAGTTCGTGACATTAAACAAGAACTAAATGAATTAAATAATTATATATATATACTCCATACACAAAAACCCTAGTCAGAAGTCAACCCCGTGGTCAAACCTAACATCGTGCCTCCAGCCATCATGAACGACATAAATCGTTCCAAAATAGAATCCCAAATCGATCTCCTCCAAATCGAGTTACTCCCTAATTGTTGAACGCAAATCAAGGAGCTTCATGAGCTCTCCATTTCTACACCGTTGGGATCAGATTTAAGGGAGGATGGAGCTCGAAATTGCTGCTCGAACTCGTAGCAGTCGCACGCGGATTCCGACGCCTCTAGGGCCTCGAGCTGCGCGCCGTCAAGGGTGCAGGGGGCGACGCTGCAGGCTACGGCGTGGAGTTTCCTGATCAACGCAGAGTGGCTCCGATGGGCGTGCGCAAGCAAACCCTAGGTGCGGCTCCCTTTGAAAACGTCCAGAATTGAATAACATTGAGCATTCGTCTTTTCTTTAATTACTCTAATTAATTTTGTAAATAAAATAGCATTGTTTTTGAAATCTAGATTACATTGTTTCTTATATATATTTGCATTGATTCTGTAACATATGTTGCGTTGTTTTCTTTTAATAAAAATAACATTGGTTTTAAATAGAAATAGCTTGCATTTATTTTCAGTTTTTAAAAGATATAAAGCTTTGTAAATTAAAAGTATGTTTTTTATTTATTTATAAGTAGCATGATTTAAATAAATAAATAAATAAATTTGTTTAGAAATGTTGTTTTGAATAAATGAAAAAGAAAAGAAAGGATAAATAGCATAGAATGAAAATAGAATTTTTAATATGGTAGAAGATGGTTTTTATGTTAAAAGATTTGATCTTTATGTGTGAAAAGAATTGAAATTTATATATGTTAGTAAGTAGTAAAAATATGATTTTTATAATATAAAGATAATAAAAATTTGACCTTTATATATGTAGCGAAATAAAAATTTAATTTTTATTATATATATGTTGAAATAAAAATGTGATTTTTATAGCGATGAAATAAAAATTCGATCTTTATATATGAAGTAGAAATATAAAAATATAATTTTTATATAGAAAGAAGCGTGGTAAAAACATATGAAGTAGAAATAAAAATGTGATTTTTATCCATATAAAGCGAATTAAAAATGTGATTTATATATATGTAGTGGCTACGGGCAACGAAATTGACAAAAGGCGTACGGCGAAGATTTCTACATAAAAAGAGCCGTGGCATTTGGAGTAGCTAATCGGTGAGAACTTCTCACGTTTAATTTAATTTTTCTAGTTAAAATATATGCTAGGATGTAGACGGTGTTTAGTAGCACCCGACACCCGTCGTCCACAGACCATGGACGGCTTGTATGCTTGTTTGTTTGATTTTGATGTGTAGTTGATTGTGTGATGTGATGTGAAATGAAATAAAATATTTATATAGTTAAAAATATTTTTATAGTTAAAAATAGAATTTTTAACGTGTATATGAAATGAAATAGATTAATATAAACAAATCGAATGATTTGTTTATAAACACATGTTTGACTGATATTGATTGTGACGATAAATTTTACATATCGCCCAACTGCACAAATAAAATATGTGTTTGATTGTTTGAAAACCCCACACGGGTATTGGGATGATATATGACATACACTAGTCCCATTGATTAGCTGCATGTCGATTGATTGATTGACAGGCTGTTATAAGCATTAAATATTTATATTTGATGCTTATACAGTGTAAAACGCACTCTTGATGATGGTTGATTATTTATCGTTGTTATTTTATACATGTGTTGTAGAAAATCCATATAATTAACATTATATTGTAATTGATTGGGCCTCATTCCAGTTTTGAAATAGAAATATTTGAAAAAGAAATATTTGAAATAGAATATTTGAAAATATAAATATATGAAGCCATGTTGATTAGATTGATGCCATTTTGACGTGAACGATATTTATATCGATTTTATTCAATTTTCAATGTCTATTGAAAGTGATAATCGAAATGAAATATATTGAAAATAATCGAAATTTGAATTATATTGAAAACAATCGAAATTTGAATTATATTGAAAACAATCGAAATTTGAATTATATTGAAAATAATCGAAATTTGAATTATATTGAAAATAATCGAAATTTGAATTATATTGAAATTAATCGAAATTTGAATTATATTGAAAATAATCGAAATTTGAATATATTGAAAATAATCAAAATTTGAAATATATTGAAAATAATCGAAATTTGAATTATATTGAAAATAATCGAAATTTGAATTATATTGAAAATAATCGAAATTTGAATTATATTGAAAATAATCGAAATTCGAGTTGAAATTGAAATTGAAAAGAATTGAATTCAAATTTAAATTGAATAGAATTGAATTCAAATTGAAATAGTAAAGAATTGAATTCAAATTGAAATTGAAAAGAATTGAATTCGAATTGAAATTGAAAAGAATTGAATTCGAATTGAAATTGAATAGAATTGAATTCGAATTGAAATTGAATAGAATTGAATTCGAATTGAAATTAAATAGAATTGAATTCGAATTGGAATTGAATTAATTTGAAATTCAAATTGAATTGAAAACGAACTGAAATTGAATTAAAAAATCGATTTTAATATAAATGAATTTAAAACGAATTTGTAAGGGAAAATTCAATTTTAATTTGAATTTGAAAAGGAAGTTGAAATCGTTTTGAAAACGAATTTAAAAACGATTTATAAAATACGTTTTAAAAGGAAATCGACGAAGTATATATTATATAAGTTATATATATATAATATAATGGCCTGAATAGAACGCGCCGCGCCGCAGCAGTTCGCGAATTTCGACCATTGACTTCGAATGGATATTGCGGGAGATCCGACCGTCGGATTCTCCTAAAACCGGAACCGTTAGGTTCGTATCGTAAAGAGCTTTCTAACGAATATTAGAAATTTGAAATCTAACGGTTGGATTTGGAACTATGTCCAAATCAAATTTGTAAAAGGTCGCTGTAAGTGCAGTTCGATGGCCGTAGATGGAAATCGACTGTACGGGCCTTGATAAAATTATTAAAAACAGTAATAATTTTGTAAAATCATAAGAAATGATTTAGGAAGGATTGGGATGAAAAACTCCATATTTGAAAATATAAAAATAGATTTTTATCGAAATGAACTAATTTTGAACTAGAATAATAATTTAGTTATTTTTAAATTAAATAAACTGGATTTGAAATGGTTTTGAAAATAACCAGAATTTCCAATAATTGCATTGGAATGGATTTGAATCGAAATTGTCTTCGGAATATTTCGATGTTGGATTTCGTGATTATACAGATATTGTTATGGAAATTTGAAAGATATATATATATATATATATATATATATCGTTATTTCCAATATGATATTTGTTGGTCGTAGAATTTGATATTGAATACGAGCTGATATATTTTCTATTCAGAGCCTTGTATTTAATATCAAATGTGATTTGGGTTTGTTGTGAATGGTGTCTTCATTAACACTGTTCTTAAGCCCAGTTGAGAAAAAGAATAAATCTTTTTATTTAGATTTAATGAAGTGTACCAATTAAAAAATATTTAATTGGAATTGAATTGATATTGATTTTTGTGTTTATCGTGAACCGTGTTTTAAATGACATTGGTTCTTTAACCCAGTTAAAGACAGGATATTGATTTCTGTCAAGATTAAAACTAAGTGGGGTTTTAGTGAATCTTTAATTAGATGGAAGTGGTCGAGAATGGAGTATCACCATTTTTGCTCCTGGCGATAGTTAAATCTTTAATTAAATTTGAACGTGAAATGGTAATTGAATTTACCGATAACACTGTGGTGTTAGATATGAAGTATTACCAGTTTTACTTCATGGGATGAATAAGTTGTGATTGGGAAATAAAATAAATGATTACTTCGGTGTGGTTCGCTAATCCCGACTAGTTTGGATTGATTAAAGAATAAATTTAAAGAATTTATCTTTGATAAAATTAATGGGAACTTTTCCCAAAGTATAAGAATATTTGAATAAAAGAATATTCTGAATTGGATTGAGGCGTATGTTGTGTTTGTGTAACACGTGTTTATTATATACGCGAGTTGTTCAGAAAGACCGGCCGGGTTTATCCCATTCTGAATAACTGATTCGACGTGGTGTCGAAGATGAAGACGGTGGTTGAAGATCGGAGGTCTTCACACCGTTTGGATAATTACTGATGATCTTGAATGGGCCGTACACTCAAGAGATGGGAATCAGTTGGTGATCGTCCAGACGTACTTGGAGATCGATGGATATGCGGGGTACTAGGTGCCTCCGGTTTCATTCAGACATAGAACGAACGTGAAAATGGACTGTGTGTCTGACATTGGATTTTAGTCTGTGTGGTTGATTTCTATTAAATATATATCTGTTTGGCGGCGGAGAATTTATTCTCTTGCTTAACGCCCTTCTCTGATACGTACGAGCTCAGGGGTTATATGTTGATAGATATCAAACGCATGGAGTGAATTGCCTGTGTGGCATGCCTAAGTGGCAATTGATCAAGGCTTCTGTTGAAAAGCAAAGTCTTGTGGTGATGATCAAAGCACGGCCTGTGTGGCATAGCTTTGTGTAATGTTGATTCGCGAGCCTCACACCCCAGTTGTGAACTAGAAACGGGAGAAGGACCTCAAGGAGGACATGCATTTCTTTCTAGTTAGAAGTGGCGTCAGTGGTTTTACACGCCCTGACGAGTTTTACTTATGTGGTTGTTGCTGTTGCGAGGCACCTCGGATATATCGGTGACTATGTGAAGCCGATGGAGTCATTCGTTGGCTCATTGACACCCCAAAGGGTGGGGAAACGCAGTGTTCAGGCATTTTAATCCACATCGATGGACCGGCCTTGACGATCCAAAGGTCACTCGAGCTCTGACCTCAGGGGCGGACTAGAGCGTCTCGAATCGGTAGAGGACTATCTTTTGCCTCGGTTCACAGATGGAAATCCAACTTCCAAATACGTGACATTTGCGTTTTTGATTGTAGAGCCTAGTATGGCGACATGATATATGGTACCTATGCCGTCTATGATTAATATTTATGATTGAAATTGTTTTAAACACTATACACTTATTATAGTATCAAATGACTTGTTTTAAAACGTATCAAGCATGCTTTGGCTATTATAAGAGAAAACCCTATCCTCCGGCTTGCGTTGCATTGTGTGATGGGACCTGGGTCTTATTATAGCTTCATTTTTCTTTATTTAGCATTGCGCTGCTTGTTTTATGCACTGGTATTCTTGGGAGGAAACTTGTTCCGTGTTATACGACGTGGTCCCTTGATTTACCTAACTTTAAAATAAAGATTAATAACTGTTTTAGTTCTCACACCAGTCCCATGACTGACCTGGAGTTTATTGTTTTAACCTAAACTCTGGGTGCCCTGATTTCGACATGGGCAGCTAGTAGTTTTGGTTTTGCAGATATATATTCACAGGATCCTGGTTTACAGCTGGAATGATATCCGGAAAGCTTTGTATCCGTATATCTCTTCTAGTTGTATATTGTATTATTTTCCGATACTGTGTAATGTATTGTAATCTCAGATATTTATCGAATGTGTAATATTGATTTATACTCTGTATATTCTTGTAATCTGATGAATTATTGTAATTTACAATGAAATGTTCTTCTTTCTGCGTTCTTTTGTGTGTTGTTCTCGTAGTATCCGCTCTTTCCTTACCGGGGAAGTTACAGGTTCTTATATTTGGTATCAGAGCTTTAGTTTACAAAGCTCAGAGAACAAGACACGTTAGAACCAAACGAAAGAATTCATCAAAGATTGGATTAGTAATATCCAATGGGAATGACTCGTTAGAGATAGGATCATCAGTATCCTAGAACGAGTGTGAAGAGTATATTTTTGAAATGAAAACGAATTTTGTTTTGAAAATTTAAATCAATTATACGTATTTGACTATTTACTTATATTGATTTGGGCAATAAAATATATAGAGATTTTAGTATACGTCTAATCCACGTGTATTGAAGCCTCAAATATATTCGATAGATATAGAACCACACTCTAGTTGCTCGGAAATGATTCTGATGATTGACGCGTCATCATTAGAATTTATTCACAAGAAATCCTGGTGAACTCGCGACAAGTTTCCGACGTCGAACCCTTCCAGAAATCACCGCAAGTGCAGATCGACTCCACAAACCCAAATTCATCATCAATTCGAGCTAAAACTCGTTGCGTCTCGATCTAACTCCAACCCTAGTTTCACTACTGCGAAACTCCACTGCCAAAAAAACCTGTCGAGTTGTTCATTATACACCTAGGGATTTAGATAATACCCATACGAACATAGAAATATAGTTTTAAGGATTTATAGAAGTTTCTATCATTTTATTTTGATTTTTGAAAGTGGATTCCTTTACTGGAAAAATGAAGAACATTGGCGGTGCCCTCATTTTGAACAGAGGAAATAGAATTTAGGGTTAGGAAGGATGATGGTATTATATAGGATGGTTTTTATATTTTTTTTATTCGATTATTTTATTTTATTTTAAGCAAACGCTACTTTTCTATGTCCTCTAAAATACCTGTGATCACACATGACCCCCAAATATCACGAAAATGAACATGTAGCTAGTGTTTGACATTACGGTACCAACGAAACTGGTTTCGTCGAATTCCGACTTCATATGCTCACGCAGGGTTATTTTAACCATCGAAATACTGACTGTTTTTCACTTTAAAAATCCGTACGACCACAAAGTGACTCTAAAAATCACGAAACTTGGAATCTAACAATAATTTGATGTTGCGGATCCAACAAAATTAGTTTCGTCGAATTCTGAGGTCATTTGCAAAAGTGGCTATTTTTAAAGCTCTAAATAACCCCTTTAGATATATAAATATATTTAAAAACATTTAAATTTAATATTTAAAAATAAATATTATCGTATATATTCACAACAGAATATCATACTGCTACACTGGGATTTATAACTCGATATTTCAAATCCAGTGTTACATCGATATTTGATTTAGATTTAAAAATCGATTTTAAAATATAAATAAATCGATATAAATTATAAAGGAATTCCATAGCGACTTTTCAAAAATTTGATTTGGACATATATGAAAATCTACACAATGAAATCCCGATTTTTCTCTTCCATCAGAGAAATATACTTCACCAGCTCCTAACGTTTCTTGTTTCATAGAAATCCGATTTAGAACGAATCCTATACATTCAGTTGAAGTTCAAATCGCCAAATAGCAAACTTCAGCGCCATTTCGAGATCGATTTTAATTATATTATAATTATATGTTCAAACTGCCGTTAAAATAATATATTCGTTATTCTAATTCAATTCTAAACTGAATTAAATAACACAGATGATCCAATTCACACTATTTTGTGAATTCTACTATTTCTGACTATTTCAGAAATTAAATATATTATTCATATTAATTAAATATTCGTATTATTTAATCCTGGGCATTGTAAATAACCAAAACCATTATTTAAATAATTAAATAAATTATTTATAATGCTGAAAAATGTGGGTTGTTACATGTTCAAACTATCTAGTTAATCAGATATATAGTGGAACGGTGGTTATTTCCACTAACATATGTCCATACAATATATAATTACGATCAACGTAATTAAAAATAAATCAATGAATAAATCAATTTATTGAACAACCAATTCAGAATTACTGAATTAAAGATCATTTCTGATCAATAGCTTATATGTGTTAATTTAGTTCACGATTCGATTTATCTTAAATCGTATTTGGTATTCAAACATCGTTAATTAAATCAGTAGATTAATTCATTTTTAATTTAAGTTGTTTACAACTCGATTACTACATCAATTACTTACTTATGCCAATGATCGACTCAATTGCAGAAACATGGGCCAAGCTATTCAATCAATTCTCTTTGATCTATCTTGTATATATATTCATTACTACATAACCATAAATCCATTTAGATTTTTAACTTAAAACAATTTCTTCCTTTTTATTTATTTTGGGCCGAGCCGAAAGAAGTTCGCTCATACAAGAATATATATATGGTTACTAATACATATGCATATATATTAATTTATATTTACTTAATATTATATTAAAACTCTTTTTATTTATTTGTTTAGATGCATGGGCCAAGCCCAACTTCCTATTCATTTTTCCTTTTAGTTTAAATATATGCAAATCTTTAAATGGGCTAAGCCCATACCATATTCACGCTACCAATACCACAAAATCCATCCGCCTATACCCATCCTTGCCTACTTTCTCCTGCTGCTTTTCCTTACACGCCATGTTACCCTTCCCATTCTTCTTTACTTCTTTGTTGCTCCTCCTTTTCTATTCAATCTCCTTCCCTTTCTATCTTTCGGTTGTTGCTTCTACGAATCCTTTTGATCGGATTTTTATTTTATTTTATTACAAAGCCGGAGCCCATTTCCATGCAAACAATCTAGGGGATTTAAAACTAAAGCCGACACAATTCCTTCGTTTCCTTATCCCATTTCTTCCCACTGTTGCATCTTGTTTCTTCTATCCCATCTATTCTACTGTTGTGATTTCCTTCTTCTTTTGTTTTTTTCAGTTTTCGTTTCTTTTTTTTAATAACCTTTTATTCTTATTTATATTCCGCACCCACTTCTGCTCTTTCTCATTTCTGTTTTAACCGTCTCCATTCTCAGTTTCTGTTCTTCCATTTTCTATCGGTTTGTCCTGCGATTCATCTTCTATGTGAAAATGGCTTTGAATGAATATACAAATTGAAGCATATAAGTAACTAATTTCTTCTTTAAAATCTTTCATATACTATATGAGTTAAAAAGAAATAGAATAATAAATCATCCGTCTTGACCTCCAGTGTGCTGTTGTTTAAGTATGATAACTCTGCTTGTGTTACCACTGTTAGTTTTTTTTTTTGCAACTATCCCATAACATGGAGAAAACGAACAAAAAGTTCCACATTTGGTCAGAATCATATAGGTCCAGTTTGTACTTAAAACTATCCTATACCAAAGAAACTCTTCCTGCTACCTTATGTACTCGAGAAACATTCTGTTTTTCTTGTACGGACATTTTGGCAGATTACATGGTAAGCTCCTATAAAAAGATTTCGAAATTTGGTGAATAACAACTGAAGAGATCCTCAGGTTCCTCATTCTTTTCTCTCTTTAATTCTTTACTGTTTCTTCCTTCCAATTTGTAATGCAACTGCAACTGCAAATGTATCCGGCCTCTCCAGTTTGAACTGGCTTCAATACAAAACAACCAGACCCCAAAGAAAACACACCGTGCTTTCTTTTCTTTTCCATTGTTGATGCCATAGCTCCTTTCTTCTTCTTTTAGCTGTGCACAACTGTACATTGGTGCACGTGCACCTCTGATCTGCTGGACACCTCGTCACTGACCTCATCGCAACCAACTCCACTACATCTTCTGAGCCAATCGCCAACAACAGTACCTCCTCTGATAAACCCAATCAAAAATCCAGTGTTTATCTCAAAGCTTTACCAAAACAATAGTTATTGCTTTTGTAATGACCCGGGTTTTGAGCGACTATGGTTATCGACATAAACTCGATGTCGATAACCAAAACACGAAAAATCCTGGTAATTAGTGAAAGAAATTAGAGGATGACGAAAGATAAGATAGAAACTTAGAATAAAAGAAGAAGAAGAACACAATATCAGAGTAACACGAATCTCACAGCGGAACGAATAAATATATTTCATAACATAACTTTGAAATACAAATCTGTACTTGAATATACATATCATTATCAAAGTACAACACTTAGAACACAGCGGAAATAACTATAGATATAATCTTGAAGCCTCCTGCTCCAGCTCTTCAATTGCATCCGTAAATCCCGACTACTTGACTGCCCGTACAAATTTAGGCACCCAAGAGTTTAGGGACAACAAAACAAAATAAACTCCGGGTCAGTCATGGGACTGGTATGAGTAAAACAGTTTAAAACAATTCAACAAGTAAACGATATCTCATAAGACCACGCCGTATAACGGAACGTTTTTTTTTCTTATGAGAATATAAAATATCTTTATATCAAAACCTTTTGATATTATAATAATGTCTATCAACCACAACTATAATAATCATCTAGCAGAAACGCTTTCATTTCACGTTCTGCATATATAGTATACAATCAAAACCGCAAGCACGTATTGGGTAATGGATTTCCAACTATGACAAGGTATGGAACCACCTTTCGCTCGTGTACCTCTAGAGAGGAATACACTGGGTTCAACAAGAACATCTTGCAACCCGGCCACACATGACCGACCACTCATTTCGCTTGAGTGTATCGAATGTATATCACCAACGGTTGGGATCAGCAACCGTTTCCCGAATGGGACATCATCAACAATAGATTTTTAGAAATAAATGAAACTCTAGATCAGGTGATTATACACCCTACTTCGGTGCGACTGACTTAGCCATGCTACCTGCCCGGTTTCTATCATTTACCGGATGATGAGGCTTGAAGCTATGCTTTATCATCATACCAGATTCACTTTGAATGTCACATCGTCAAATCCATCAAATCACCTATTTGACGTCCTCAGCCATACATTATGTGTTAGCTAAAATAAGTTTCCTTCTCCGCTTCCACTCTTGGTACGGTTGGAGAAATCAATATACCTGATCGTCTGGAAATACTCTGTTAGACATCCGTCCATACAAGTCATCCAGGAACAGGATGAACCGAAGGTACTATTCAGTATATCCATCTTAGATACTGTTATCTAAGATTTATACAATAGCCCTTGCACTTTACTCCGTCTTAAATTATCTTTGGCGTATATGATTCGCACGCTTACGCCAATACAGAGTGGTTCTTTGGATAATAATCCAACCGGTCTCTCCATATTAACAACGTTAAAATGGTCAAAACTTCGATAGTCTGTGATTTAACTATCGAATAAAAACAGGTGTGCAAACAATGATATTATTTCCAAATGGAAATTTATATCGATCAAACATCATTCAACATTTATCTTTTTATTTCATAAATTTACTTATCTCCTGTTTCCCCATATTCAATATTTCTTATTTTCTAAATTTGGAAAATATACGTTATTAACAATGGAAAACATTTCCATTTCTTGTTTTCTTTATAAGAAAACATTTCTGGTTTCTTATTTGGAAAACATTTCCAAAGCTTCTTCATTGGACTTAGACAGATGTTTTAAACAAACCATCGCGATGCCAACTCAAACCATTTCCTTTACTGTCGCACCTTAACTATTCCTTAGTTAAAAACGAAGCCAATCAAGTTGGGGGTAGAACTAACTCTCAGACCTTAACTGAACAACATTTCTAACTTTGAAATAGGCAAAGTTCACTTTATATTCCTTTTACTAACTTCCTTACTTAACCCTCCTTCGAATAGCTATATTCGATTTACTCTTTTCACTTAACTCTATTCGATTAACCCTTATCAATTTACTCTATTGAATTAACACTATTGGATTAACTCTATTTGACTAACGCTATTGATTTACTCATGTCACTTAACTCCTTTGGAATAAACTATATTCGATAACTCCTTTTACTTTCTTCGAATAAACAATATTCGATTAACTCCTTTTACTTTAACTCTAATCGATTAACTAACATCGATTAACTCCTTTTAACTTTAACTCTAATCGATTAACTAACATCGATTAACTCCTTTTACTTTATTCTCTAATCGATTAACTAACATCGAT
Organism: Allium sativum; assembly: GCA_030737875.1. Classification (NCBI taxonomy): domain Eukaryota; kingdom Viridiplantae; phylum Streptophyta; class Magnoliopsida; order Asparagales; family Amaryllidaceae; genus Allium; species Allium sativum. The sequence goes on along the minus strand of CM060912.1, from coordinate 786,781,625 downwards.
TAACTCCTTTTACTTTATTCTCCAATCGATTAAACTAACATCGATTAACTCCTTTTACTTTATTCTATAATCGATTAACTAACATCGATTAACTCCCAATTGGTTTAGCTCTAACTGATAAACTCTAACTGGTTTAACTCTACGCTTTAACCTAACTGATTTACTCTAACCAATTAACTCTAACTGGTTAACCCTAACTGATTAACTCTGGTTGATTAACTCTAATCAATTAATTCTATTCGATGAATTCTGATCGAATAACTCCTTTTGGCTAAACTATATTTGAATACCCCCTTTTAACTTTATTCGATAACTTCCTTTATTCTATTCGATTAACTAATTCGATTAACTTCTTTTCAAATAAACTATTCATTTATAAAGATTTACTTTTAGAAACGGTTCTTCACTTTACAAATGATTTCCTTTTTGTAACAACCCGGATTTTTACCACGTGCTAGGACAAGAATCAAGGCAGAATTTAATTATAAATTCTGAATCAGGGGAAACGGGCTATGCCATTGCGTTCGTCTCGGAAAAATACGCGAAATAGAGTCCGAGTTTTTGAGAATTGGAGTCCGTATGACCCAGTTATGGCCCGTCAAAGTTTTCAGAAAAATTCAAGTTAAAAAACAGCTCGAAAATTCAAATCTGGAGCCAAACAGATTGGGCGGGAAAATTCCCGCCCAGGCCCTAGGTCGAGTGGGGTGTCGACTGGGGAGTCAACACGCCCAGGGGGCAGGTCGACTGTCCAGTCGACACGGGTGTCGACCTGGGTGGTCCGACCACTTTGGCCTGGGTGCACCTGCTTGGCCTTGTGCTCTGTTCTGATGGCCTGTTACGGATTTTGAGGGTTCAGATCTATCCTAGGGTTAATCTAAGGGCCTAAACTAGCCCTAATCTCTATGAAAACACCCCTAGACCTAGCTTAAACCCTCACAAATCACTCTTGCAACGAAGTGCTGCCCAAATCTCCATTGATCATGGCCTCCATCTCCAACTTGAAGAGCCTATGCATTCAAACTAGATCCGAATCAAAAGGTGCAAGCTTCCTATGACAAATCGAGGGTAGATCAACGTTGCTACGCAAATTTCATGACGGTTCTTCAACAAAGGAGCCACCTTTCTTCGTCAAGACGATTCATGCTCCTAGCCCTCTTGCCACGCTATTTAAGTTCTAGCTACTTCTAGATCTAAACGGTAGTTTTAATGATGGCATGGAATAAAGCGAGATTAAACTAAGTATGCTAGCCTATATGAACCTTGTCATGTCTCTTTTGCTTGAACCTATGACTTTAGGCTATGTTTAGTGACTAAATCAAGTTAGTCATGTTGCATTGGACTTAGTTTGCCATGCAAGATTGAACCTTTACTTGTGGGATGTTGGCATGAACACTTGGAACCACTTTGACTTGTGAAATATGTGCATGAACATGACTTGCGGCTTATGCATATAAATGAACCCAAACCCCTTATGATATTATGCATGTTTGAGACCAAAACCCCTTATGATACTTTGCATGCTTGAGGCCAAATCCTTTATGATATTATTCACGTTTGTGGCCAATCCCTTTATGACATCGTGCATGTTTAGAGGCCAATATGCAATATGCTAGTTATGTGAACACCTTTGCCTCAGTTTTCACCATGTTTAACTTGTGATTCATCTTTCCCATCTTGTACCCATCTTTGTCATATTATCCCAAATATGTTGATTCGCTTTCATGTGCGTTGGGGACACGCTTTGGGTAGTTTAGGCAAACTTGAAAATTGGCTATGATCTTGACATGAAATTACATGTAACATGTAATGATAAATAACGTGAATATGACGCGAAAACTTGACATGGGGCTACATGAAAACATGGACTTAAAAAGGGGTCTAAATTTGACATGAACATTACACGTAGGAAAACATGGAAGTGGCCAACTCGAGGTTGGGTTGAGTTTGTAGCATAAATCTGCCCGGACCCGCCCGGCAAATCCAGTAGCTACAAACAATAGGACCCAATGTGGGTAGTTGGTCATGTCACGCTTAAGACCCGAGGTTAGACTAGGTTGTGGTGTAAAACTACCCGGACCCGCCCGGCTTAACTAGTAACCACAACAAGGTCTAATGTGAGAGGTTGGGAGTGCATTAATTTAATTAATGACACATGATAAGGTTAAGTAAATCTGACTAATGACACTTAACCGATAAGACGTGAATGGGTAGGTTAAGTGAAACCGGACTTGATTTCTTAATGACACTTAACCATATAATACAGTTAGGTGATGGGGTTAAGTAATCTACACTTAACTAATCTAAACACGGTAATTAGATGGGGTTAAGTAACCTAGACTTAACTAATCTAACACGGTAAATTCGATGGGGTTAATCTAAACACGGTAAATTAGATGGGGTTAAGTAACCTAGACTTAACTAATCTAACACGGTAATGTGATGAGGTTAAGTAACTTATACTTAACCAATTATACATGATGATTTGATGAGGTTAAGTAACCTATACTTAACCAATCTAATATAAGAACTTGATAGGGTTAAGTCACAAGACCTTTTAAATATACTTAACCATTGTAATACGATTAGTGGATGGGGTTAAGCTAACCCATACTTAACCAATCCGACTCGATAATCTGATGGGATTAAGATAATCTATGCTTAATCAATCTAACATGATAATCTGATAGGGTTAAGACAAAGAAATACTTAACCAATTTGACTCAATAGCGTTAAGTCATGGGCTTCTTGGTATACTTAACCAACTTGTAGGGCTAAGCCTTGAACTTAAATACTTAGCCAATCTTGACATGATTCGTAGGCGGGTTAAGTCATGAACTTGAATGACAACACTTAACCCATTAGACAAAACCCTAGCTCAGGGGACTAGGTTGAAAATCGTAGTTAACAAGGATAGCGGGAAGAGAAGCTAAGTGGTAAACCATAGTTAAGGATAACTAAGTAACAATTCTTAGTCAAGGAAATTGGACCAGTTCATAGATAGATGAGTAACCCGATACGGTAGGTCATCGTTTGAACACACGTGGAGGAGCGAATTATCTAACTTAGATAAAGGCTCCAACGAACTGGGTGACAAAGCGGTAGCTTCGGGAGACGTGAGGATACTCTTGGTATCCCTCTGTGAGGTTGCAGATGATCCGCCTGGGCTCACAAGAGGTTAAGGTCTGCGGTAGAAGAACCAAGAGTATGCCTTGGTTGCTATGCGAGTGACCTAAAGACTAGGATGGATTAACGTGAAGTCGACGATTCTTGTTTTTGCCCTGGATAGCGCGTCGTCGACTACCTACCATCTTTAGTCAATCGTGTACGTACGGAAAGGCAGAGAACTCCCAACAGACCATATACTTGCTATCGAGTTATGGGTGAGGTTGGCCAATAGGTAAGTGGGGCATAGTGGGGCCGGGATGTAGTTCTCATACATGATTTTTTCTTGGATTGCCTTTCAGTAGTTGAGGGAGGGGTCACGTGGGACCATAGCCACGGATACAAAAACAGACCTTGATATCTGAATCAGCAGACAACTTAAAGCTCCCGACCGAGTTCCGTATTTCTCGATTTGCCCTGGCATGGAACTCGGATGGCACATTGAGATACATGTGCGTCTAGACATGGAAAACGATTCACGATTTATGCGTGGGACAAAGGGCGTGGTTGACGGGTGGCATAATCCCTAGTGGTCCTAGGTGGCTAAAACCCAAACCAAGTTACAGAAATGTTCATTAGGTAGCATAATCCCTAGCGGTCCTAGGTGGCATAAATCCTAAGTGAACACGCGATAGTTCATGGTAAGAAAACATAACCAGATCAAGGGTAGCAGTCCAAAACAACATCAAGGATAAAATGTTACTACGTTGAGGTGGTATAGATTTACATGGGAAAGCCCGTATGGCCTACGGCAAAGGACTGAACTTATACATGGAAAGAAACATACGAGTTAGGAAAATCTACATATGCTATATATTAGGTTGACATGGACCATTACATGACATTGGGCAAGGGACATTCATAGTTAATACATGACGCGGGTTGGGATGCTAGTACGAGAGGTGCAGAGCAAATATACATGTTAGAAACATGAGAAATATACTTGATAGTAACCTCGGGATGTTATACATGATAGATACCTTGGGATAGTATACTTGATAAAAACCTGACGATGTGATACCTTGACTTATCTTGACACCGTAGTTTATCATGATACCTTAGTTTATCTTGATCTAGTAGTTCATCCTGTTATCTTGGTTTAGCTTATCTATCTTGTAGTCATCCTTATGTTTACTTTCAGTTTATGCATGTCATGTTACCTTTACCTGTTTTTATACTGGAAGTAGATAGGGCTTACCAGTCTTTATGACTGACCCCATTTTGTTTCGCCTCTTTGTCTTCCGTTCCCCCCGCCCCCCAGGTTTTCAGGGAGGAAACACTGTTGTTTAGTTCGGACCTCTTCTGCTTGAAGGTCATCACATATGGCTTGGACTTCTTTTGGCTATGGCTTCTTTACCGGTTTGTTTTGGGGAAATGATTTATGAAAAGGTTTTATGCTTCTTTACTATTTGCAAGACAGGTTTCTGTGTACTGTGATGTAAAAGGCTTTAGACCTCGATGTTTTATAAAGTAATGAAATTTGTTTTACTTCCGCTGTTTTGTATGTTCTGTCTTGTAATATTTCTGTGCATGTTTACCAATAATGCCCCTCCAAACCTAGTGCATTCCTTTGTGAGTGACCCTGACGGAGGTGGGGTGTTACACTTTTTATTCTAACTTATCCTTTGATTTTATAAATATTTCTTTTGTAAAAATCCCTTTCCTTTTCTATATAAAATCCATCGATTTTATATAAATAATTCATTTTCAAAATACACTTTGAAAATATTCCTTTATCAACATTCGGTATGTTATGGTATTCAACATATCAATTTACGATGATCAGTATCGTCCAAACACATATAATCGACAACTGATTATATATCACATCATATATCACAATATATGAAAAACAGTAAAATAAATGTTGAGGAACCCCGTTGGATTCCTCCAACCTGTTTTCCGTGCATCACAGATGTTAAACAATATAGATAACATCACTTTCAGTTTCATATGCTATATTCTGTTAAACAAAATCAATATAGAAATTCAACTAACTGACTAGCAGTTCAATCAAACAGTCAACACACAGTCAATCAGACAAATTTTAACCGTTCTAAAAATACAACACGAAATTATAAACTGTTCAGAGTTAGTGAGATTTACTCACATTTGCAGTTCATCGTTAAAGAACGATAAACTATTGTTTGATCTGAATCAAACAGTTTATTTCTCCATAAATTCAAACGAGCTCCACTCCACTCCCCGTCAGTTCCATTTTGAAGTGTCCGTCCATACGGTCCCAACGGATCCGACCGTTCGTGATTCTGATATTGTATGGTCCAGTTATGACTTATCGAAGTTAAAACACATTTAAAATTAAATAAACATGAAATTAATAAAACTGGGCCTTAGCTTAACTTCTATTTCTCGGCCCACTTCCACCTTGAATCCCAACCCTCATACCCTTTATCCTAGCCTCATCCTTCTTCTCGTTTTGACTACCTGTGCAAAACTCTAGGCTACACAACAGAGATCAAAACTCCCTCTTCCACTCGTATTCTCCTTCACTCGGTAAAAACAAAAACCCCATCTTCACCCTTAACTAACACCATTAAACAGGTCATTACCCCTTACTTCCTCCACTCCAAATGAACCGTATCCTCCTTATACACCAAAGCCACTCACAGTAATAACCCAACCTGCTGTTTCACGTATGTCATAAGGTTCACAACTTTTTAATTTGAATTAAAATAGATTAACAACTTAATTATGGTCATTAAGGAATTTGATTACCACGTTATTAACAAAACCCTCCCTTCCTTCTTTTGCTATACCACGAACCCGCTCCACTGGTTTACAACACTCCACCCACCATCGTTCTGCCAACCCTGAATACACCCACGCTCTACCACGTTTCCGAGATCCGAGCACCACCAAATACTCTATCGCACAGCAGCTTCCTCGAACCAGACATCTCGCTACAGTTCCTTCCTCTTCTCGACTTTCCCTCACCGTTGATCACCACTTCACTCTCCTCTTTCACTCCTCATCAACATGCCCTTTCGAATTAAAGCCCCAAATCCCCGATTCGTTCCGCCCTAGTTCACTACTGAGACTTCGAACACCTCCTCACTCAATCAAGATGCGCAAAAGGGAAACGGCTTTTTGAAGTCCTTGGCCTCCAGAACCTAGAAATATATATTTATGGAATTAACAATTTTATTTGGATTTGTTCTTGAAGTTAGAACGCACGATTTTTAGAAGATGAAGAGATAGAAGTGGCGGCCGAACCTTTTGCTGTGTTGACCTCAGAAATGAGGAAATTCGGTTAATGTTTAGATTGGTGGCTTATTTATAGTAGAAGGATTTAGATATTTTCTTTTGTGGATTATTTGTCTCCACGTTTTGGTTTGTGGGTTGAACTCATGGCTGTTGTTTATTTTCGTGTACAGTTTTTGTTAGGTTGAAGGAGAACCTTATGTTTCTATTTTGTGAACGTGGCCGAATTAGGCACCAAGTATTTTATTAGATCTGTCAAATATATATTATTTTATTATATTTTTATTTATTTTATTTGAATGAAACTCGTGAATGAACCATCTCACCAAAATCACTATATACGAGTTGTTATGGACAGAAATAAAGCCACTGTTATGACGAGCAATGTGTCACGGTTCCAAAAATATAAAAATACCGGTAGATTGACTCATATTGTGAAACCCCAGAATGTTGATTATAGGGTGCAAAATACTCCAAATAAAAAGTTGCTTATTTAATTAATTAAAAATTACAGTAAAATTCTAAAAATTAAATTATCGTTATGTCTCAAAAGAACCTTATCTAAATTCAACCCGATATTCAAATATTTTTAAATAACCGTTATGGCCATGAAAGAATATACCGCTGCTTTTCTGAATATTTGATTTAGACATAAATCAAAATCGACACGACGAAATCCCGATTTTTCTCTTCCACTAGAAAGATATACTCCACCAGCTCCATACGTTTCTTGTTTCCCAGAAATCCGATTTAAAACGACTTCTGTATATCCAGTTGAAGTTCGAATCGCCAAATAGCGAACTGTAGTGCCACTTCAAGTTCTATTTTAATTATAATAAAATTATACGTTCAAACTGTCGTTTATATAATATATTCGTTATTCAAATTCAATTCCAAGCTGAATAATATATCACAGATGATCTGGTTCACACCATATCGTCACTTCAGCCAATTCTGATTATTTCAGAATTAAATATATTATTTAATTTATTATTTTAATTAAATATTCACCATTATTTAATTCCACGACCCTTTAATTCACTATATCACTATTTATATAATTAAATAAATTAATTATAATACCTCTGCCAATGCGGGTCATTACAATCTTTCCCACTTAAAATAATTTCGTCCTCGAAATTGCTAAAGCTAGAAGACGACCCTATCGACTAGTTAGAACATATTTGTTCACTACTTAACTTCAGTTTCAACTGAACCAACTTAATTTCAATTAAATATTTAATTAATTCTTATCAACGAAAATTTTCAAAAATCCTGAAAATTTTCTAACGCCTTAATTTTTCTGAAAAATTTCGCCAACACCTTCGTTGTACTGGTCAATCGGTCAAACTCCAACTCGCCTCTCTGGGCCATTTCCAACCCAAAAGAAAATCAAACAGCCAAGCGGCTTGCCAATTCGGCTCATAAATCTTATATCCAAAAGAAATATAAACTCGTACCTTTTGTCTGCATATCATTATATCCTTTCCACCTGTTATCAATTCAGCGGCGGATACAAGGGTCATCCCAATCAAATTCCAATCTGCTTTTATCCACAACACAACCATTCGCTTATATCCGAGCCAAATATCATTTCAACTCGAGTTTCTTCTCGATTCCCAACTCTTAACTTGATTATCACATTACACTTCAAATTTGAATCTCACAATCCAATTTGTCTTGATATCATTCTAATTCAATCTCAATTACCACTTTACTGGCTTTACTTTAATTCAATTTTGCTTTCACAAATTTCTGTTAAATTTGTTTTTAATTCAAACAGTCTTTCCCTGGGAGTTTTTAAACAATTTACTCTTTTCAAAAATCAAATTTTCCTTTTGAACATGTCACTGAGCCCTTAATTAATATTCCATTTGTTAAATCACTTCTCTATTTCTTTATCAATATTTGTTAACCAAATATTTTCAATAACCATATTGGCCTTTTTTGTTATTTGGAAAACATTTCTGAATATCGCCTTCCTTTATTTTCTAAACTTTAGAAAATATATGCTATTTATAATTGGAAAATATTCCAATTATTTATCCCTTTTCCGATATCGTTTATTTCTATACTTAGTAAATATTCTTTATTATATTTCCAAGCTTACACTTATTTGGGTTAAAACGGATATGTGTAAAACATGGTTACGACAGCCCAAATACTCTATTCAATTAACTCTTATTCAACATTGATCTTCGAGCCTGAAATCATACTATTTATTTGTTAATAATGAAATCAATCAAGTTGGGGTATAACTACCTCTCAGACCTTGACTGAATAACATTTATAACGTCAAAACAGATATGACTACTTACTCGAATAATCAATACTATACAACTACTTATTCACTTTTAAACACATATACACTTCCTCTTTCTATTCTTACTAGATTTTATTCTTAGTCTTCCTTTTTGATTTTACTATTCTATTTCTAAGTTCGTTTCCTTATCGACTTCTATATATTTATCGATACGTTGATTTCTAATTATCAAATTATCTTAAAAATATTCTAACTCCTTAAATTCCCGGAAAAATTTGCCATAACTCCCTTTGTACCAGGAGCATCGAGATATTTCAAATATCCTCCCATGGCACTCACCAATCCAATAGAAAAAGAAAAAGAAAAAGCCAAGCGGCTAGCCGATACGGCACATAAAATCTCATATATGAATTAAATACATACCTTTTCGTCGAGCATTCTATTTATATACCTTCATAACTTAGCCATACCTATCTCTTGTATATTTATACCTGCCCAATCTATTTTAACTATACCTGATCGTTTTAACTCAATTCATTAATTAATTTGTTAATTAACTCTTTAGTCTATTTCTCTTTTATATTTGAACATGACATGTTCAAATATATTTTAGCTTGCTTATAAACTAATTTGAATCCAAACTTCAAATTTAAGTTCTATATTCGATTTCGAATATACATTTACAAATCCAATTCACCTTTCAAAGTTCGACTTCAAATTCAACCTCGATTAACTAATTCCTCTTCGACTTAGTTAATTCTATTCAATTTCTATTCAAATTTCTATACTATAGATCCCATTTGAATTTCTATATTCAAATTCTATATATTCAAATTCTATATATCAAATTCTATATTTTAAATTCGATTTGAATTCTATATTCAAATTCCATATATTCAAATCCTATATTTGAATTCCATTTGAATTCTATATTCAAATTCCATTTGAATTTCTATATTCAATTTCTATTTCAATTCCATTGAATTTCATATATTCAATTTCATTTCAAACTATTTGAATTCTATATTCAAATTCCATTTCAACTCTATTTGGATTCTATATTTGAATTCCTATTTCAAATTCTATTTTGAAATTCTATTTTCAAATTCCATTTCAATTTATTTGAATTCTATATTCAAATTTCATTTCAAACTATTTGAATTCTATATTTAATTTTCCATTATTACTCTATATGAATTATATATTCAATTTTCCATTATTTAAGTCTTCCTTATTCAAATCTCATTTGAATTTCTATATCCAAATCCCCTTTGAATTTTCTATATTCAAATCCCCTTTGAATTTTCTTATTTACATTCTATGTTTGAACTTCCTTTATTCAAATTCCTTTTCAAACTTTCTTTATTCATTCTTTACATAAGTCTCGATTTTCATTCCTTTTGAAATCGATATTTCTACCTTTGGAAAATAGATTTCCCTTTCAATCTCTCACTTGTATTTTTTTTTATTTCTGAATTATCCAATGATAATTCTTTCCACTTCATTTATAAACTTCGTTTATAAAAGAACTATTTATTGTAATAACCCGCAAAATCTGGGCCAGTTTAAATTTTTTATTTTGGTAATTTTAGCGAATTTTGATTATTTAAAATGAATTATTTTAAATAATATCGACGAGAAATTTATTTTGAATATAATTCGAACGTATATATTATACGTGCCGTCGTTAGAATATAAATATTTATATATAATTATAAATAGAATTGAAAATGGCGCGGTAGTTCGATAATTCGATTTCAAACTTCAATTGAACATACCGGGTGCAAAACAATCCGGATTTTAGTGAAACCAAAAATAATGGAATCTAATAGTGAATATCTTTCCAACGAATCCGACAAATCAAAATTTCATGGCAGGAATCAAAAGATATGTCCAGTTGAAAATTCTGAATAGTCGCTATGGAATTCAGGCCCTTAAAAATGGACATTTTGCAAATGACCTCGGATTTCGACGAAACCAGTTTTGTTGGGTCCGGGATGCGAAGTTATTGCTAGATTCCAAATTTCATAATTTTTCGAATCAATATGTGAGCGTGGTAAAGGAAAACGCGTTTGACAGGTTTCAGTTGATTTTAATCGACTGGAAATTGGCCATTTTTCAAACGGTCTCAGAATTCGACGAAACTAGTTTTATTAGGACTGTATCGTCAATACGAAGTTAGAAAATATTTTTCTGCAATTTTTAAAGTTCGTATGTGACCCCGGTAATTTGAAATGTACGTTTAAAATTCAATATAGTGATTTAAATGTAAATTAAATGGAAACTGATTCAAACGGTCGAATCAGCTTGCGATATATATCCCATTGTGTTCAGAATAGGGGTAATACGCTATGGACGACAGGCGGTGGGCCTCGTTGCGAGGTCGTATGAGAAAGTCAACTTTAGATTGAATTAAATAATTAAATAATAAAAAAAAAATTCCTTTCTCCCCCTTATTTCCCTCTGCCCCCCCCCCCCCCCCCCGTTCAAATCGACAGAATCAAAATAAAAAAAAAAGAAAAAAAAGGGAGGCGATGACAGAACCGCGCAGCCCCCCCTCGTCATCGACGACGATGCCCCCCACCTCCGTCCAAGCTCGCCGCCCCCCTTTCTTTTCCTCCTCCGGCAACTCTCCTCTCTCCCCTCATCCAATTCGTGACCCAATTCCCCAAAACCCGCGCTGCCCTAGCCTTCGACGGAGCCGCCGACCACCTGGAACCGCTCCACCCACTGCACCACCTCGACTGCCAAACCCCCTCCCTCTTATGAAAAAAAACCCGCTGTAAGTTAATTTATTTTATATTTCTTTATTTTATTTATATTGTTTTAAAACTGAATTTTTTTTTATTGTTTAGAAACTGAAAATAACATGGTTTAATTAAAATCAGTTCTATAAAAAAAATGGTTTATTATAAAAATGTAATTTTTATAATAGAAAAGGCGGGATTTTTATTGTAGTAAAAGATTTTGGTTTTGAAAACTTAAAAATGTGATTTTTATATGTTAAGCTTCGGAAGAAAAATGTGATTTTTATATGTTAAGCTTCGGAAGAAAAATATGATTTTTATATGTTAAGCTTCGGAAGAAAAATGTGATTTTTATATGTTAAGCTTCGGAAGAAAAATATGATTTTTATATGTTAAGCTTCGGAAGAAAAATATGATTTTTATATGTTAAGCTTCGGAAGAAAAATGTGATTTTTATATGTTAAGCTTCGGAAGAAAAATGTGATTTTTATATGTTAAGCTTCGGAAGAAAAATGTGATTTTTATATGTTAAGCTTCAGAAGAAAAATGTGATTTTTATATGTTAAACTTCGAAAGAAAAATATGATTTTTATATATTGAATAACGAAGTAAAAATTCGATTTTTATATATTGAACTTCGAACTAAAAATATGATTTTTATATATTGAATAGCGAACTAAAAATTCGATTTTTATATATTGAATAGCGAACTAAAAATTCGATATTTATATATTGAATAGCGAACTAAAAATTCGATTTTTATATATTGAACTTTGAAATAAAAATTCGATTTTTATATATTGAATAGTGAAGTAAAAATTCGATTTTTACATATGTAGTGAAAGCGGACAACGAAGGTGACAAAAAGGCGGGAACGATGAAGATTTCTATCAATGAAGTGCCGTGGAGCTAGGATAGCTATATGTGAGAACTTCTCACCTTTCAATTAAATTTTTCTAGTTATATTTATATACTAGGATGCAGACGGTGCTTAGTAGCACCCGACACAATCGTCCACAGACCATGGACTTGTTTGTTTGGCTGTGTTGTTAGTTAGATTGTTTGGGTTGATTTGAATTGTTTGATGAAGTGAAATTGATATGATTGATGTGTGAATGGCGTGGGCCTTCACTAGACCGGGGATAAGGCTAGGCCTTGTCCCGTTTCTAGTATCGTGCCGTTATGCCACCGAAATTTTCTAAAATATGTTAGAAAAATAAAAATATCATTTTATTTAAAGAATGAATTGAATAGAAATTCATAGGTTGGAATAAAATGTTTTGTCGTTAAAAATATAATTTTTAACGTGAATGTGAATGAATAAATATTCATTTACAAACCAGACGGTTTGTTTATGTACACCTATTTGAAGGACATTGATTGGGTCGATAAATTTTACACATCGCCCAACTGCACAAATAAAATGTGCGTTTGATTGTTTGAAACCCCACACGGGTGTTGGGATGAAATTTGAAGTTCACTCATCCTGATTGATTAAATATGTCGATCGATTGATTGACAGGCTGTTATAAGCGTTAGATATCTATATTTGATGCTTATACAGGGTAATGCACTTTGGTTGATGGTTGATTATTTTTCAATGCTATTATATACATGTTTTGTATGAAAATCCATATAATTAACTTTATATGGTAATTGATTGGGCCTCATTCCAATTTGAAAAATAAAGAATATTATAAAATAAAAGTTCATGTGTTGACAGTACTCATCCATTGAGATTGGTCATGTGTTGAACGAAATATTTTAGTAATAAAATTTACATCTTTATCGATATAAAATAAAAGTTCATGTGTTGACAGTACTCATCCATTGAGATTGGTCATGTGTTGAACGAAATATTTTGATAACAACTATTTTGAAAAAGAAATATTTGAAATAGAATATTTGAAAATAGGAATTTATGAAGCCGTGTTGATTAGATTGACGCCATTTTGACGTGAACGATATTTATATCGATTTTATTCATTTCGAAATGAATTGAATTGAAAACGATTTCGAAATGAATTGAATTGAAAACGATTTCGAAATGAATTGAATTGAAAACGATTTCGAAATGAATTGAATTGAAAACGATTTCGAAATGAATTGAATTGAAAACGATTTCGAAATGAATTGAATTGAAAACGATTTCGAAATGAATTGAATTGAAAACGATTTCGAAATGAATTGAATTGAAAACGATTTCGAAATGAATTGAATTGAAAACGATTTCGAAATGAATTGAATTGAAAACGATTTCGAAATGAATTGAATTGAAAACGAATTCAAATTGAATTGAAAGCGAATTGAATTGATTTCAAATTGAATTGAAATTTGAGTTGAATAGAAATGAACTTTGAAACAAATTTATAAAGAAGAATTCAATTTTGCTTTGAATTGAAATGGAAGTTGAAATAGATTTTGAAACGAATTTTAAAACTATTTATATAATTCGTTTTAAATAGAAATCGACGAAGTATATATTATATATATTATATATATAATATAATGGCCTGAATAGAACGCGCCGCGCCGCGGCAGTTCGCGAATTTCGACCATTTATTTCAAACGGACATTACGGGAGATCCGACCGTCGGATTCTCCTAAAACCGGAACCGTTGGGTTCGTATCGAAAAGAGCTTTCTAATGGATATTTGAAATTTGAAATCTAACGGTTGGATTTGGAATTATGTCCAAATCAAATTTGAAAAAGGTCGCTGTAAGTGCAGTTCGATGGCCATTGATGGAAATCGACCGTACGGGCCTTGATAAAATTATTAAAAATAGTAATAATTTGTGTAAAATCATACGAAATGATTTAGAAAGAATTGGGATGAAAAACTCCATATTTGAAAAGATAAAAATAGATTTTTATCGAAATGAACTAGTTTTGAACTAGAAATATAATTCTATTTATTTTTAAATAAATAAATTGAATTTGAAAGGGGTTTTAAAAATAACCAGAATTTCCAATGATTGCATTGGAGTGGATTTGAATCGAAATTGTCTTCGGAATATTTCGATGTTGGAATTCGTGATTATACAGATGTTGTTATGGAAATTTGAAAGATATATATTCATATCGTTATTTCCAATACGACATTTGTTAGTCGTAGAATTCGATATTGAATATAAGCCGATATATTTTCTATTCAGAGCCTTGTATTGAATATCGAATGTGATTTGGGTTTGTCGTGAATGGTGTCTTCACTAACACTGTTCTTGAACCCAGTTGAGAAATGATTAAATCTTTTTATTTAGATTTAATGACGTGTACCAATTAAATAATATTTAATTGGAATTGAATTGATATTGATTTTTGGGTTTATCGTGAACAGTGTTTTAAATAACACTTGTTCTTTAACCCGATAATTAATGAATGTGACTTTGGGTTTATCGTGAACCGTGTTTTTAAATGACACCGATTCTTTAACCCAGTTAACGATTAAAACTAAGTGGAGTTTTAATGAATCTTTAATTAGATTGAAATGGTCGAGAATGGAGTATCACCAGTTTTGCTCCAGGCGATAGTTAAATCTTTAATTAGATTTGAACGTGTAATGGTAATTGAATTTACCGATAACACCGTGGTGTTAGATATGAAGTATTACCAGTTTTACTTCATGGGATGAATAGGTTGGGATTGGGAAATTAAAACAAATGATTACTTCGGTAAGGTTCGTTAATCCCGACGAGTTTGAATTGATATTCAAAAATAGATTAAAGAATAAATTCAAGGAGTTTATCTTTGATAAAATAAATGGGAACCTTTCCCTATGAATGTGAAATTTAGAAACTAACTGTCGGTTAGCTAAGCAGAATGGTTTTCTGGATATTGATCTGATGTTGGCTTCGGCCTTCGGGGTTAATATTTGGGGAATTATTCTCTTGATTAATTTACAGTTAGTGACTGATGAATTGGAATGAGGCGTATGTTGTGTTTGTGTAACACTTATTTAAAATATACGCGAGTTATTTAGAAAGACCGGGTTTATCCCATTCTGAATAACTGATACGACGATAAGTCGAAGATGAAGACGATGGTCGAAGACCGGAAGTCTTCACGTCGTTTGGGTGATTACTGATGATCTTGATTGGGCTGTACACCCAAGAAGATGGAAACAGTTGGTGATCGTCCAGACGTACTTAGAGATCGATGGGTATGAGGGGTACTAGGTGCCTCCGGTTTCGTTCAGACCCAGAACGGACTTGTAAATGGACTGTGTGTCTGACATTGGATTTTAGTCCGTGTGATTGATCTCTATTAAATATATATCTGTTTGGCGGCGGAGAATTTATTCTCTTGCTTAACGCCCTTCTCTGAGACGTACGAGCTCAGGGGTTATATATTGATGGATATCAAACGCATGGAGTGAATTGCCTGTGTGGCATGCCTAAGTGGCAATTGATCGAGGCTTCTGTTGAAAAGCAAAGTCTTGTGGTGATGATCAAAGCAAGGCCTTTGTGGCGTAGCTTTGTGTAACGTTTGCTTCGCGAGTTTCACACCCGGTATGAACCAAAAACGGGAGAGGACGTCAGGGAGGGCATGCGTTTCTTTCTAGCTAGAAGTGGCGTCAGTGGTTTTACACGCCCTGACGAGTTTGACTTATGTGGTTGTTGCTGTTGCGAGGCGCCTCGGATTGATCGGCCGTTCTCGAACCGATGGAGTCATTTAGTTGGCTCGTTTACGCCCCATAGGGCGGGGAAATGCATGTTCAGGGTTTAAGTTTAATCCACATCGGTGGACCGACCCTGAGGATCCAAGGGTCGATGCGCTCTGACCCTGAGGCTCGGGCTAGACAGTCACGAAGACGGTGAGGACTATCTTTTGCCTCGGTTCATAGATGGAAATCCAATTTCCAAATACGTGACATTCGCGGTTTAGTTGTAATCCTATATATGGCGACATAGTGGGATGGGGCGCTCATGCCGCCTATGATTGATACTTATGATTTGAAGTTGTTTTATACACTATGCACTTATAATAGTATCAAATAATCTATTTTAAACGTATCAAGCATTCTTTGGCTGTTATAAGGGAAAACCCTATCCCCCGGCTTGCGTTGCATTGTGTGATAGGACCTGGGTCTTATAGCAGCTTCATTTTTCTTTATTTAGCATTGCGCTGTTTGTTTTATGCACTGGTATTCTTGGGAGGAAACCCGTTCCGTGTTATACGGCGTGGTCCTTTGATTTACCAAACTTTAAAAATAAAGATTAATAACTGTTTTAGTTCTCACACTAGTCCCATGACTGACCTGGAGTTTATTGTTTTAACCTAAACTCTGGGTGGCCCTATTTTGACACGGGCAGCTAGTAGTTTTGGTTTCGCAGATTTATATTCACAGGATCCTGGTTTACAGCTGGAACGATATCCGGAAAGCTTTGTATCCGTATATCTACTTCTAGTTGTGTATTGTATTATTTTCCGCTGCTATGTAATTTAAATCTCTGATATTTCTGTGTAATATTCATTTTTACTCTGTATATTCTTGTAATCTGATGCATTGTTGTAATATACAATGAAACGTTCTTCTGTATGTGTTCTGTTGTGGTTTGTTCTCGAACTATCCGACGCTTTCCTTTACGGGGAAGTTACGGGTTTTCACATTTATAAACTTCGTTTATAAAGGAACTTCTCGTTTTATTTCTTTTGAACAAGTTAACATTTCAAATCTATTTAAAAGTTCAAATTCTATTTTATAAATCCCATTTGAAATTCAACACAACTTGTCTTTCCCAAAACAAATTCAAAACAGTATTTCTGGTAGTAATTCGTCACTTACAACTCGAAAATGAATACTGATGATGCAGCTGTCATCATCAGAATCTATTTTCTAGCGATCAAAGTGAGTTCAATACTATAAAACCATTTCTACACATTTCCACTTTGAAATTCATTTCAAAATATAATTCACACTGCTTGTAAAACAATTTAAAATCTCCCAAGATCTTAAACTTTCCTTATTTTTAATCCAAATCCATTTACAAACACTCATCCAATTTTCCAGAGTTTTAATTCAATTTCTGGTCCAAATTCAGATTAAATTCATTTTGTAAGGCCTATACGAATTTCGATTGGTTATATATATATATATAACCATTTTACTTTTATAATCTTACTCGATTTTAATAACAACCAATATATTATAATTTTGATATATATATCTTTTCTACATCAAGATATACCTTGGATAAACTTATTTTAATTTACCCTCTTTCAAAACATATCGTGTCGGTTCATCATATTCAAGTGTTTAGTAACTCCTACCGATACAATGGATCAAACTGATCGACCAGAATTCACAAACAACTCAACCAATGGATCTCCACAATATAAAACAAATTTTATATCAATAACAAATACGCTCACTCGTATATATACACTCAACTCAATCTAGGGTATTACTAACCCTATCTCTACCGAGTCACGCCACAGAGCCAAGGTAATTCACTTAACTTAAGCTCTGATACCAACTGTAATGACCCGGGGTTTGAGCGACTTTGGTTATCGACATAAACTCGATGTCGATAACCAAAACACAAAAAATCCTGGTAATTAGTGAAAGAAATTAGAGGATGAGGAAAGATAAGATAGAAACTTAGAATAGAAGAAGAAGAAGAACACAATATCAGAGTAACATGAATCTCACATCGGAACGAATAAATATATTTCATAACATAACTTTGAAATACAAATCTGTACTTGAATATACATATCACTATCAAAGTACAACACTTAGAACACAGCAGAAATAACTATAGCTATAATCTTGAAGCCTCCTGCTCCAGCTCTTCAATTGCATCTGTAAATCCCTACTACTTAACTGCCCGTACAAATTTAGGCACCCAAGAGTTTAGGGAAAACAAAACAAAATAAACTCCAGGTCAGTCATGGGACTGGTATGAGTAAAACAGTTTAAAACAATTCCAACATGTAAACGATATCTCGTAAGACCACGCCGTATAACGGAGCGGTTTTTTTTTTCTTATGAGAATCTAAAATATCTTTATATCAAAACCTTTTGATATTATAATAATGTCTATCAACCACAACTATAATAATCATCTAGCAGAAAAGCTTTCATCTCACGTTCTACATATATAGTATACAATCAAAACCGCAAGCACGTATTGGGTAATGGATTCCCAAATAGAACCACCTTTCGCTCGTGTACCTCTAGAGAGGAATACACTGGGTTCAACAAGAACATCTTGCAACCCGGCCACACATGACTGACCACTCATTTCGCTTGAGTGTATCGAATGTATATCACCAACGGTTGGGATCAGCAACCGTTTCCCGAATGGGACAGCATCAACAATAGATTTTTAGAAATAAATGAAACTCTAGATCAGGTGATTATACACCCTACTTAGGTGCGACCGACTTAGCCATGCTACCTGCCCGATTTCTGTCATTTACCGGATGATGAGGCTAGAAGCTACGCTTTATCATCATACCAGACTCACTTTGAATGTCACATCATCAAATCCATCAAATCATCGATTTGGCGTCCTCAACCATACATTATGTGTTAGCTAAAAGAAGTTTCCTTCTCCGCTTCCACTCTTGGTACGGTTGGAGAAATCAATATACGTGATTGTCTGGAAATACACTGTCAGACATCCGTCCATACAAGTCATCCAGGAACAGGATGAACCGAAGGAACTATTCAGTATATCCATCTTAGATACTGTTATCTAAGACTTATACAATAGCCCTTGCATTTTACTCCGTCTTAAATTATCTTTGGCATATATGATTCGCACGCTTATGCCAATACAGAGTGGTTCTTTGGATAATAATCCAACCGGTCTCTCCATATTAACAACGTTAAAGTGGTCAACTTCGATAGTCTGTGATTTAACTATCGAATAAAAACAGGTGTGCAAACAACGATATTATTTCCAAATGGAAATTTATATCGATCAAACATCATTCAACATTTATCTCTTTATTTCATAAATTTACTTATCTCCTGTTTCCCTATATTCAATATTTCTTATTTTCTAAATTTGGAAAATATACGTTATTAACAATGGAAAACATTTCCATTTCTTGTTTTCTTTATAAGAAAACATTTCTGGTTTCTTATTTGGAAAACATTTCCAAAGCTTCTTCATTGGACTTAGACAAATATTTTAAACAAACCATCGCGATGCCAACTCAAACCATTTCCTTTACTGTCGAACCTTAGCTATTCCTTAGTTAAAAACGAAGCTAATCAAGTTGGGGTAGAAGTACCTCTCAGACCTTAACTGAACAACATTTCTAACTTTGAAATAGGCAAAGTTCACTTTATATTCCTTTTACTAACTTCCTTACTTAAACCTCCTTCGAATAGCTATATTCGATTTACTCTTTTCACTTAACTTTATTCGATTAACCCTTATCAATTTACTCTATTGAATTAATACTATTGGATTAACTCTATTTGACTAACGCTATTGATTTACTCATGTCACTTAACTCCTTTCGAATAAACTATATTCGATAACTCCTTTTACTTTCTTCGAATAAACTATATTCGATTAACTCCTTTTACTTTAACTCTAATCGATTAACTAACATCGATTAACTACTTTTAACTTTAACTCTAATCGATTAAATAACATCGATTAACTCCTTTTAACTTTAACTCTAATGGATTAACTAACATCGATTAACTCCTTTTACTTTATTCTCTAATCGATTAACTAACATCGATTAACTCCTTTTACTTTATTCTCCAATCGATTAAACTAACATCGAGTAACTCCTTTTACTTTATTCTCTAATCGATTAACTAACATCGATTAACTCCCAATTGGTTTAGTTCTAACCGATAAACTCTAACTGGTTTAACTCTACGCTTTAACCTAACAGATTTACTCTAACCAATTAACTCTAACTGGTTAACCCTAACTGATTAACTCTAGTTGATTAACTCTAATCAATTAATTCTATTCGATGAATTCTGATCGAATAACTCCTTTTGGCTAAACTATATTTGAATACCCCCTTTTAACTTTATTCGATAACTTCCTTTATTCTATTCGAATAACTAATTCGATTAACTCCTTTTCGAATAAACTATTCATTTATAAAGATTTACTTTTAGTAACGGTTCTTCACTTTACAAATGATTTCCTTTTTATTCTAACTTATCCTTTGATTTTATAAATATTTCTTTTGTAAAAATCCCTTTCCTTTTCTATATAAAATCCATCGATTTTATATAAATAATTCATTTTCAAAATACACTTTGAAAATATTCCTTTATCAACATTCGGTATGTTATGGTATTCAACATATCAATTTACGATGATCAGTATCGTCCAAACACATATAATAGACAACAAATTACATATCACATCATATATATAACAATATATGAAAAACAGTAAAATAAATGTTGAGGAACCCCGTTGGATTCCTCCAACCTGTTTTCCCTACATCACAGATGTTAAACAATATAGATAACATCACTTTCAGTTCCATATGCTATATTCTGTTAAACCGAATCAATATAGAAATTCAACTAACTGACTAGCATTTCAATCAAACAGTCAACAAACAGTCAATCAGACAAATTTTAACCGTTCTAAAAATACAACACGAAATTATAAACTATTCAGAGTTAGTGAGATTTACTCACATTTGCAGTTCATCGTTAAAGAACAATAAACTGTTGTTTGATCTGAATCAAACAGTTTATTTCGCCATAAATTCAAACGAGCTCCACTCCACTCCCCGTCAGTTCCATTTTGAAGTATCCGTCCATACGGTCCCAACGGATCCGACCGTTCGTGATTCTGATATTGTATGGTCCAGTTATGACTTATCGAAGTTAATACACATTTAAAATTAAATAAACATGAAATTAATAAAACTAGGCCTTAGCTTAACTTCTATTTCTCGGCCCACTTCCACCTTGAATCCCAACCCTCATACCCTTTATCCCAGCCTCATCCTTCTTCTCGTTTTGACTACCTGTGCAAAACTCTAGGCCACACAACAGAGATCCAAGCTCCCTCTTCCACTCGTATTCTCCTTCACTCGGTAAAAACAAAAACCCCATCTTTACCCTTAACTAACACCATTAAACAGACCATTACCCCTTACTTCCTCCACTCCAAATGAACCGTATCCTCCTTATACACCAAAGCCACTCACAGTAATAACCCAACCTGTTGTTTCACGTATGTAATAAGGTTCACAACTTTTTAATTTGAATTAAAATAAATTAACAACTTAATTATGGTCATTAAGGAATTTGATAACACATTATTAACAAAACCCTCCCTTCCTTCTTCTGCTATACCACGAACCCGCTCCACTGGTTTACAACACTCCACCCACCATCGTTCTACCAACCTGAATACACCCACGCTCCATCACGTTTCCGAGATCCGAGCACCACCAAATACTCCATCGCACAGCAGCTTCCTCGAACCAGACATCTCGCTACAGTCCCTTCCTCTTCTAGGCTTTCCCTCACCGTTGATCACCA
Organism: Allium sativum; assembly: GCA_030737875.1. Lineage (NCBI taxonomy): Eukaryota > Viridiplantae > Streptophyta > Magnoliopsida > Asparagales > Amaryllidaceae > Allium > Allium sativum. The sequence goes on along the minus strand of CM060912.1, from coordinate 786,759,735 downwards.
CTTCACTCTCCTCTTTCACTCCTCATCAACATGTCCTTTCGAATTAAAGCCCCAAATCCCCGATTCGTTCCGCCCTAGTTCACTGCTGAGACTTCGAACACCTCCTCACTCAATCAAGATGCACAAAAGGGATACGGCTTTTTGAAGTCCTTGTCCTCGAGATCCCAGAAATATATATTTATGGAATTAACAATTTTATTTGGATTTGTTCTTGAAGTTAGAACGCACGATTTTTTGAAGAGGAAGAGATAGAAGTGGCGGCCGAAACTTTTGCTGTGTTGACCTCAGAAATGAGGAAATTCGGTTAATGTTTAGATTGATGGCCTATTTATAGTAGAAGGATTTAGATATTTTCTTTTTTGGATTATTTGTCTCCACGTTTTGGTTTGTGGGTTGAACTCGTGGCCGTTGTTCATTTTCGTGTACAGTTTTTGTTAGGTTGAAGGAGAACCTTATGTTTCTATTTTGTGAACATGGCCGAATTAGGCACCAAGTATTTTATTAGATCTGTCAAATATATATTATTTTATTATATTTTTATTTATTTTATTTGAATGAAACTCATGTATGAACCATCACACCAAAATCACTATATACGAGTTGCTATGGACAGAAATAAAGCCACTATTTTGACGAGCAATGTGTCACGGTTCCAAAAATATAAAAATACCGGTAGATTGACTCATATTGTGAAACCCCAGAATGTTGATTACATGGTGCAAAATACTCCAAATAAAAAGTTGCTTATTTAATTAATTAAAAATTACAGTAAAATTCTAAAAATTAAATTATCGTTATGTCTCAGAAGAACCTTATCTAAATTCAACCCAATATTCAAATATTTTTAAATAACCGTTATGGCCATGAACGAATATACCGCTGCTTTTCTGAATATTTGATTTGGACATAAATCAAAATCGACGCGACGAAATCCCGATTTTTCTCTTCCACTAGAAAGATATACTCCACCAGCTCCGTACGTTTCTTGTTTCACAGAAATCAGATTTAAAACGACTTCTGTATATCCAGTTGAAGTTCGAATCGCCAAATAGCGAACTGCAGTGCCATTTCAAGTTCTATTTTAATTATAATAAAATTATACGTTCAAACTTTCGTTTATATAATATATTCGTTATTCAAATTCAATTCCAAGCTGAATTATATATCACAGATGATCTGGTTCACACCATATCGTCAGTTCAGCCAATTCTGATTATTTCAGAATTAAATATATTATTTAATTTATTATTTTAATTAAATATTCACCATTATTTAATTCCACGACCCTTTAATTCACTATATCACTAATTATATAATTAAATAAATTAATTATAATACCTCTACCAATGCGGGTCATTACAGCTTTGCCTAGCATCGCCACCACATACGTCCGTTCATCTTCAAACATTAACACCAGCGAGCCGACATCCTCCTCCTCCATTTCCCCCTATTGCAGCGCTCTGGAACGCCACAACTATGATGCAGTTCGTCACTGACCAATGCCAAAAAAAAGAGCCCAATCCACCTTATTTTGATTCGTTCTCACCACACATGCTATGGAAAATTCATCTAATATTTTTCCTTGATTCCTCACACCATCCAGTATCTTCATGCCGAAAATCATAGCCTTCCATCCCCACGATCGCCAGAAATCGCCAAAAGTTGATTTTCCATTTATCTCCTTTTTCCCGTTAAATTTCGTAACTAAAAATCTCAATTTTATCACTAAAAATCATGACTCCTCACTCCCAACGTCCCCATCACCCGGAATCATGAATTAAACAACTTTGAATTTTGGTCATTTATACCTATATTACTGTGTATTGTATATTTTTGTACATGGGAACTTATTTACGTTAGGAATATTTTTCTTCAAAAAACTACAGATGTAAACAACTAACTTCATACAGAATTCCAATCTTGTACCTTACTGTAATTTGGTTTAGGGATTTTTTAGAAGTTGGCGGAGTCGGGATCTTCATCAGTTTAAAACATATATACGATGATGATTTATAGGAAAATCAGTAATACGCTTCAGCATATAATCAAAGTGTTCATTCCTAAAAGTTTTAATACATTCATAAGCATATATAGACACAGTCGCATCATTCAGTACAATCACCATGGAATAGTTTCAATGAAAAAGAAAACAGGGGAGTTTACTCACATATTTAGATCCTCTGTTTTATGCATTCACATAACATGGTTGCTACACTCTGGTTCCAGGTTCATAAACTTGTCACTGCCATTTTACTTAGCTTAGTTTTTCTACAGGTTTTCAAGTCTTTTATTTGAATGAGTTTTGTGAGCAAAACCAACATGAGACCAAGTGTATTTATTGATGCAACTAACAATAAAATATTGTCTAGCTTATAGCTTCCATAGTGTAGAGTTTTGGGCTGATTTTAAGTTGATTGAAAGGGTGCATTGTTTAGTTATCTCGACACTAATCTTTTCTTCAAAGTATTTCACATGGCCGAGTTGTTTCAGTGCATATCTCTGTACAACACAGTCATTTTCCTGATTTATATAAGTACCTATAGTCTATACATAATCGTAGGCTATCATGCATACATATATGATGGAATAGAAAGGTGCTTAAGTCACTCACTTTGTTGCACATAGTTATTGCTATGTAGAAACTTAGTTGTGCATGTGTAAAGCCTAGGGTATGTGACTTGTTTTCATTTCCAATTGCACGACCATATTGAGAAGTGCATGTGCTGATGTATACTTATGTGACAAAATGTAGTGACCCGAAAATCCGGCCCAATTTGAGCTGACTAAATAACACAAGTCCAACCCCAAATTGCACTGAAAATTCAAGAAACTAATAGAAAGAAGATAGAGGGTGAGAATAGATAAGGTAGAACTATTAGAATAGAAGAAGAAGAAGAAGAACATTATCAGAGTAACACGAATCTCACAGCGGAACGAATAAAATATAACATAACTTTTGAAATACAAAGTTATAACTGTTTATACATACCATTTTCAGAGTACAACATATAACATCACAGTAGAATAAATAATAGCTATCGACTGCTGAAGCCTCCTGCTCCAAGCTCTCCAAGTGCATCTGTGAATCCCGACTACTTGACTGCCCGTACAAATTTAGGCACCCAAGAGTTTAGGGAAGACAAAACAAATAAACTCCGGGTCAGTCATGTGACTGGTGTGAGTAAACTCAAATCATTTAAACAGGTATATGATATCTCATAAGACCACGCCGTGAATACGGAACGGGTTTTTCCCTTATGAGAATCCAAACATCTTTGAAAAGCAATATCATTCTGATATTATGATAATGTCTAAATACAAATAGATATCAGTCTAGTAGAAACGCTTGCATCTCACGTTCTACATATATAGTATACAATCAAAACCGCAAGTGCGTATTGGATGATTGGGTTTCCAACTATGACAAGGTATGGAATCACCTTCCGATCAGTGTACTCTAGGAACGATACACTGGAGTTCAACAAGAACATCTTGCAACTCAGCCACACATGACCGACCACTCATTTCGCTTGAGTGTATCGAATGTACATCACCAACGGCTGGGATCAGCAACCGTTTCCCGTATATATATGGGACAGCATTGATAGATTAAAGAAGCAAATGAATATTCTCTAGATAGGTGATTATACACCCTACTTCGGTGCGACCGACTTAGCCATGCTGCCTGCCCGATTTCTGTCATTTACCGGGTGTGAGGCTAGAAGCTATGCTTACTTTCCATTCATTTATAACACGATCACTTTGAATGCCACATTATCAGATCCGTAAATCATTAGTTGGTTTATACAAATATCCTGGATGTTATGCTAAGGGATAAATCCGTTGCAACCATATATATTTATACAGACCAACCCATTCGATCATTGGAAATACTCTGTCAGACATTCGTCCATATACGTTCGTTCTCGGACTGAACGAAACCGAAGGCACTATTCTGTAAACAGGACAGCCCTTGCACTTTACTCTGTCTTCAATTAGCTTCATCGTATTTAATCACAACGCTTATGTCAATATGGAGTGGTTCTTCGGACAATAATCCAACCGGTCTCTCCATATTAACAACGTAAAATGGTCAAAACTTCGATAGTCTGTGATTTAACTATCAAATGAAAATATGTCGGTGTACAAACAACGATCTTAATTCCAAATGGAATTTTCGATCCAATCATCAATCATATATATATATATATATATTCATATTTTCTTATTTTCTAAAATAGGAAATATACATTTTCAACATTGGAAAACATTTCCAATCCTCATTCACGCATCACTACCGTTCCACAACTATTAGTCCCTAACTGTAAACTAGTAAGAGAACAATTCTCTAAGTATAAACCCCGAAGGCCGAAACCAACATCAGATCAACACTCAGAAAAATATTCAACTTACCAATCTCTAGTCAGTTTCTAATATTGTTTAACTCTATTTGATTTACTCTTATTCGAATACTATAAGTCGATTAACTCTATTGATTTAACTCTATCGAATAACTAAATTCGATAAACTCATTTTGATTAACTCTATCGAATAACTAAATTCGATAAACTCCTTTTGATTAACTTGTATTCGGTCACTAAATTCGATTAGCTAATATTAGACTATTCTTATTCGATTAGCTAATATTAGACTATTCTTATTCGATTAACTAATATTAGACTAACTCAAATCAGGTTATTTCTAATTGAATGACTAATATTCAATTACTCTATTTAGAATATCTCTTTTATATCTCATCAATTTCCTTTTTATAACGTTTACCTACCGTTACAAATATTTCCTATTTACAACTTCTATTTACTGTTACAAATATTTCCTATTTACAACTTCTATTTACCGTTACAAATATTCCCTATTTACAACTTCTATTTACCGTTACAAATATTCCCTATTTACAACTTCTATTTACCGTTACAAATATTCCCTATTTATAACGGTTTATTTATCTTCTAAATAAATATTTCTTATTTATATTTATTTCCTAAATAAATATTCTCCTTTTCAATTCTATTTATTTTCTAAATAAATATCCCTTTTATAAAACTCTATTTGTTTTATAAATAATTTCCTTTATTTCAATATACATTGAAATATTCCTTTTTACCACTCAGGGTTTCTTATGATATTCAAAATATCGAATAACAATGATTAATATCATTCTAACACACATAATCCAGAACAGATTATATAACACATCATATAACACAATATATGAAAACAGTAAAATAATTGTTGAGGAACCCAGTCGGATTCCTCCAACCTGTCTCCCTGCATCCACAGATGTTACACAGTATAATATATATCATATTTCATTTTCAATATGAAATATTCTACTGGACAAAATCAATATTTGATTAACTATATAACTTATGACTATATCTATGTTTTCAATCAAATCTATTTAACAGTCCAGTTTAACAATCAATATACAGCAGTCACAAAATAAAGTACAATTTATATTAAAATATAAATTGAGGAGAGTTAGTGAGTTTTACTCACATTGTCCGTTAACCGTTAAATAACGAAAATCGATAGTTGATTCGGATCAGATAACTTATTTTGCTATAAATTGTACTCAGCTCCAATTCACTTCAGATTAGTTCCAGAATGTTGTCCTTGTTCATATGATACTATCGGATCTGTTTTTTTTTTTTTTTGCTGGATTTCATTCCCAACTCAGATGAACAGTGCGCTGCCTTTCTCCTCAAACAAATCCCGCTGGAGCTCCTCCAATATTTTGATTCCACAGCTTATACTTCCACCCTCCTCCTTTTGCAAATGCAGGAAATGTTTTAAGGTCATCTCCTTCTCTAGCCTTAAAGGGGTCAGCCCAACATCAATGCACTCAGCTCCTTCGCCCAAAATTTCAATCACCCACTACTAAAAGAACGTGGCCTCTCCCCCTTAGTTGAATACACCACTATGCCACTCAATGGAGCTTCATGCTGCTTCCAGTAAACCAACCCGTGAAATCACCATTTCCGCACCAACATTAGTCCCAAAAAAAAACTAACAGCCATGCCATTTTCCAAACTTCAACACGTTAAAAGGGATCCTCCACCTTTACCCTTCACACGTTCACCCTCTTCTTCCTTATTTACCAAAACCAACTCGCTCCCAGTTCGAACTGCTTTATTCCCCTTCTATTATACCCGCTGCTAACCACCTCCACGCCACGAACTCCTCTTCGCTGTCGTCTCCATCGCCTGCCACTGGGCTGATGAGAAACCCTCACCGATCGCAGAAAATCACTACCGCAAGTCCTTGCGTCGAACTCCAAGAACTGGTATAGGATTGAAGCTTGTTGCTTAAAGAAATTCAACCAAACTGGATTTTAGAAGAGGATTCCTCTCGTTTTTTTTGTTTTGCTGAAAGCAACTAAGTGGCGGCCGTTGTTTGTTTGGAGAAAATGAATTTAGGTCTTAAGGCTGAAGGAGTTAACACATATTTATATGCAAGAAAGTGGAGATATTTTTTTGGCCACGACACTGTTTGCGGAAATGGAATCTATGGTTGAGAAGAGATGTTGGCGTGGCTTATGTTTTACTATAAGGGATGTAAGGATATTATTGAATCAAACAAATATCTAGATTTTTATAATATTACGTTCTCTTATTATGAACCGTTATCCATGCATGAGTGTTGCGGACTGAGATAAATACACCGTTGAGACTAGCTTGGTGTCACGATCCCAAAAATATAATAATACCGGTAGATGGGCTCATATTTTGAAACTTCAAAATGTTGATTTCAGGGTGCGAAATACTTCAAATAAAAAGTCGCTTATTAAATTAATTAAAAATTACAGTAAAATTCTAAAAATTAAATTATCACTATTTCCCAAAAGAACCTTGTTTAAATTCAAAGCCTATATCTAGTTATATCGAATAACCCATTACGGTCGATAAACGATTCTATAGCGACTATTTTTAAAATTTGATTTGGACATATCTCAAAATCTACACGACGAAATCCTGATTTTTCTCTTCCACTAGAAAGATATACTCCACCAGCTCCACACGTTTCTTGTTTCACAGAAATCCGATTTAAAATGAATCCTGTACACTCAGTTGAAGTTCGAATCGCCAAACAGCGAACTACCGCGCCATTTCGAGCTCTATTTTAATTATAATATAATTATACGTTCTAACGTCGACGATTAAATAATATATCCATTATTTAAATAATTAAATAAGTTAATTATTACACCGTCAAATATCCGGGTCATTACATTCTTTCCCCCTTAAAATAATTTCGTCCTCGAAATTGCTAAGGTAGAGGACGACCCTATCTATTGGAATTCCTAAGATTTGTTTAGCCCTTATTGCTGATTTCAACTGAACCAATTAATATTGACTAAAATATTAATTCCTTCCGACTAACCTAAATTTTCAAAAATTCTGAAAATTTTCTAACGCTTAAATTTTTCGGAAAATTTCGCCATAACCTCCTTTGTACAGCCCTATCGGTAAAACCACAACTCGCCTCTCTGGGCCATCTCCAACCCAAAAGAAAATCAAACAGCCAAGCGGCTTGCCAAATCGGCTCATAAATCACCAAACTCAATATGAAATATAAACTTGTACCTTTTGTCGGGCATATCACTATATCCCTATCATCTGTTACCAATTCTGCATATATCTTGCCATACCAATCAACTCCAAACAGTTTATATCCTCCAATCACAACTCATTCTTAACTCGAGTTCCATTCTCGATTTTCAAAATTTTAACTCACCAATTCCAATACCCTTTTCAGATTATTCACTAATCAAATTCAGTTTTAATTCAACTTAGTTCAAGTTAAATTTCTAATTAATTTATTCACTTTCAATATTTTAAATCTATTTAACTTCATAAGTTAAATCTAAATTCCAGAATTTTAAATTCCTGGGCTCATTTCAAATCAATTTGAAACCATAATACCAATTCAAAACCTTTGAATTTATAAACACTTGTTTTCCTTAAACAATTCAAAAACACAACCTTTGGTAGTAATCCGTCACTTAGAACTCGAAAATGAACACTGATGACGTGGCCACACTCATCAGGGTTATTTCCCAGTTTATCGAAGTGAGTTCAATACTATAACACTTCCAATTTGAAAACATTTTCAAAATCTCCCAAGAACTTAAAATTTCCTTATTTTAATTCCTAATTCTGATATAAACTCAGATTTAATTCAACTTATTTCATATACTTTACTTATATGAATTCTGATTAGTTATCTATAACCATTTCGCCTTTTTATAATCTCATCTGATTATAGCAACAACCAATACAGCCAATTTTACTATGTTGATTTCAAAACATATCATGTTGGTTCATCGTATTCGAATGTTTAGAAACCCCTATCGATATTGTGGTGCCCCACTATCGACCAGAATTCATAAGCCACTCAACCAATAAAGCTCCACAATATAAAACAAATTTTTATATCAAATAACAAATACGTTCACTCGTATATATACACTCAACTCAATCTAGGGTATTACTAACCCCATCTCTACTGAGTAACGCCACAGAGCCAAGGTAATTCGCTTAACTTAAGCTCTGATACCAACTGTAGTGACCCGAAAATCCGGCCCAATTTGAGCTGACTAAATAACACAAGTCCAACCCCAAATTGCACTGAAAATTCAAGAAACTAATAGAAAGAAGATAGAGGGTGAGAATAGATAAGGTAGAACTATTAGAATAGAAGAAGAAGAAGAAGAACATTATCAGAGTAACACGAATCTCACAGCGGAACGAATAAAATATAACTTTTGAAATACAAAGTTATAACTGTTTATACATACCATTTTCAGAGTACAACATATAACATCACAGTAGAATAAATAATAGCTATCGACTGCTGAAGCCTCCTGCTCCAAGCTCTCCAAGTGCATCTGTAAATCCCGACTACTTGACTGCCCGTACAAATTTAGGCACCCAAGAGTTTAGGGAAGACAAAACAAATAAACTCCGGGTCAGTCATGTGACTGGTGTGAGTAAACTCAAATCATTTAAACAGGTATATGATATCTCATAAGACCACGCCGTGAATACGGAACGGGTTTTTCCCTTATGAGAATCCAAACATCTTTGAAAAGCAATATCATTCTGATATTATGATAATGTCTAAATACAAATAGATATCAGTCTAGTAGAAACGCTTGCATCTCACGTTCTACATATATAGTATACAATCAAAACCGCAAGTGCGTATTGGATGATTGGGTTTCCAACTATGACAAGGTATGGAATCACCTTCCGATCAGTGTACTCTAGGAACGATACACTGGAGTTCAACAAGAACATCTTGCAACTCAGCCACACATGACCGACCACTCATTTCGCTTGAGTGTATCGAATGTACATCACCAACGGCTGGGATCAGCAACCGTTTCCCGTATATATATGGGACAGCATTGATAGATTAAAGAAGCAAATGAATATTCTCTAGATAGGTGATTATACACCCTACTTCGGTGCGACCGACTTAGCCATGCTGCCTGCCCGATTTCTGTCATTTACCGGGTGTGAGGCTAGAAGCTATGCTTACTTTCCATTCATTTATAACACGATCACTTTGAATGCCACATTATCAGATCCGTAAATCATTAGTTGGTTTATACAAATATCCTGGATGTTATGCTAAGGGATAAATCCGTTGCAACCATATATATTTATACAGACCAACCCATTCGATCATTGGAAATACTCTGTCAGACATTCGTCTATATACGTTCGTTCTGGGACTGAACGAAACCGAAGGTACTATTCTGTAAACAGGACAGCCCTTGCACTTTACTCTGTCTTCAATTAGCTTCATTGTATTTAATCACAACGCTTATGTCAATATGGAGTGGTTCTTCGGACAATAATCCAACCGGTCTCTCCATATTAACAACGTAAAATGGTCAAAACTTCGATAGTCTGTGATTTAACTATCAAATGAAAATATGTCGGTGTACAAACAACGATCTTAATTCCAAATGGAATTTTCGATCCAATCATCAATCATATATATATATATATTCATATTTTCTTATTTTCTAAAACTAGGAAATATACATTTTCAACATTGGAAAACATTTCCAATCCTCATTCACGCATCACTACCGTTCCACAACTATTAGTCCCTAACTGTAAACTAGTAAGAGAACAATTCTCTAAGTATAAACCCCGAAGGCCGAAACCAACATCAGATCAACACTCAGAAAAATATTCAACTTACCAATCTCTAGTCAGTTTCTAATATTGTTTAACTCTATTTGATTTACTCTTATTCGAATACTATAAGTCGATTAACTCTATTGATTTAACTCTATCGAATAACTAAATTCGATAAACTCATTTTGATTAACTCTATCGAATAACTAAATTCGATAAACTCCTTTTGATTAACTTGTATTCGGTCACTAAATTCGATTAGCTAATATTAGACTATTCTTATTCGATTAACTAATATTAGACTATTCTTATTCGATTAACTAATATTAGACTAACTCAAATCAGGTTATTTCTAATTGAATGACTAATATTCAATTACTCTATTTAGAATATCTCTTTTATATCTCATCAATTTCCTTTTTATAACGTTTACCTACCGTTACAAATATTTCCTATTTACAACTTCTATTTACTGTTACAAATATTTCCTATTTACAACTTCTATTTACCGTTACAATTATTCCCTATTTACAACTTCTATTTACCGTTACAAATATTCCCTATTTACAACTTCTATTTACCGTTACAAATATTCCCTATTTATAACGGTTTATTTATCTTCTAAATAAATATTTCTTATTTATATTTATTTCCTAAATAAATATTCTCCTTTTCAATTCTATTTATTTTCTAAATAAATATCCCTTTTATAAAACTCTATTTGTTTTATAAATAATTTCCTTTATTTCAATATACATTGAAATATTCCTTTTTACCACTCAGGGTTTCTTATGATATTCAAAATATCGAATAACAATGATTAATATCATTCTAACACACATAATCCAGAACAGATTATATAACACATCATATAACACAATATATGAAAACAGTAAAATAATTGTTGAGGAACCCAGTCGGATTCCTCCAACCTGTCTCCCTGCATCCACAGATGTTACACAGTATAATATATATCATATTTCATTTTCAATATGAAATATTCTACTGGACAAAATCAATATTTGATTAACTATATAACTTATGACTATATCTATGTTTTCAATCAAATCTATTTAACAGTCCAGTTTAACAATCAATATACAGCAGTCACAAAATAAAGTACAATTTATATTAAAATATAAATTGAGGAGAGTTAGTGAGTTTTACTCACATTGTCCGTTAACCGTTAAATAACGAAAATCGATAGTTGATTCGGATCAGATAACTTATTTTGCTATAAATTGTACTCAGCTCCAATTCACTGCAGATCAGTTCCAGAATGTTGTCCTTGTTCATATGATACTATCGGATCTGTTTTTTTTTTTTTTTTGCTGGATTTCATTCCCAACTCAGATGAACAGTGCGCTGCCTTTCTCCTCAAACAAATCCCGCTGGAGCTCCTCCAATATTTTGATTCCACAGCTTATACTTCCACCCTCCTCCTTTTGCAAATGCAGGAAATGTTTTAAGGTCATCTCCTTCTCTAGCCTTAAAGGGGTCAGCCCAACATCAATGCACTCAGCTCCTTCGCCCAAAATTTCAATCACCCACTACTAAAAGAACGTGGCCTCTCCCCCTTAGTTGAATACACCACTATGCCACTCAATGGAGCTTCATGCTGCTTCCAGTAAACCAACCCGTGAAATCACCATTTCCGCACCAACATTAGTCCCAAAAAAAAACTAACAGCCATGCCATTTTCCAAACTTCAACACGTTAAAAGGGATCCTCCACCTTTACCCTTCACACGTTCACCCTCTTCTTCCTTATTTACCAAAACCAACTCGCTCCCAGTTCGAACTGCTTTATTCCCCTTCTATTATACCCGCTGCTAACCACCTCCACGCCACGAACTCCTCTTCGCTGTCGTCTCCATCGCCTGCCACTGGGCTGACGAGAAACCCTCACCGATCGCAGAAAATCACTACCGCAAGTCCTTGCGTCGAACTCCAAGAACTGGTATAGGATTGAAGCTTGTTGCTTAAAGAAATTCAACCAAACTGGATTTTAGAAGAGGATTCCTCTCGTTTTTTTTTTGTTTTGCTGAAAGCAACTAAGTGGCGGCCGTTGTTTGTTTGGAGAAAATGAATTTAGGTCTTAAGGCTGAAGGAGTTAACACATATTTATATGCAAGAAAGTGGAGATATTTTTTTGGCCACGACACTGTTTGTGGAAATGGAATCTATGGTTGAGAAGAGATGTTGGCGTGGCTTATGGTTTACTATAAGGGATGTAAGGATATTATTGAATCAAACAAATATCTAGATTTTTATAATATTACGTTCTCTTATTATGAACCGTTATCCATGCATGAGTGTTGCAGACTGAGATAAATACACCGTTGAGACTAGCTTGGTGTCACGATCCCAAAAATATAATAATACCGTTAGATGGGCTCATATTTTGAAACTTCAAAATGTTGATTTCAGGGTGCGAAATACTTCAAATAAAAAGTCGCTTATTAAATTAATTAAAAATTACAGTAAAATTCTAAAAATTAAATTATCACTATTTCCCAAAAGAACCTTGTTTAAATTCAAAGCCTATATCTAGTTATATCGAATAACCCATTACGGTCGATAAACGATTCTATAGCGACTATTTTTAAAATTTGATTTGGACATATCTCAAAATCTACACGACGAAATCTTGATTTTTCTCTTCCACTAGAAAGATATACTCCACCAGCTCCACACGTTTCTTGTTTCACAGAAATCCGATTTAAAATGAATCCTGTACACTCAGTTGAAGTTCGAATCGCCAAACAGCGAACTACCGCGCCATTTCGAGCTCTATTTTAATTATAATATAATTATACGTTCTAACGTCGACGATTAAATAATATATCCATTATTTAAATAATTAAATAAGTTAATTATTACACCGTCAAATATCCGGGTCATTACACAAAATATGGTTTTTAAAGCTTACTTAGCTCTGAAGTCATGCATTGTAGCTTACCAGCACATTGCAGTCCTATGTACTAGAGGGTGTACGCTTCTTATTTGATGTGAAGGAAGGGGATTAAGATCTTGTAGGCTGCTTGTACAAACTTTTAGGATTGGAAAGCTACTATTTATATATGCAGCATAGCCATGTGTAAATTTCAATACTAATTCAGACAATTAATGGTTGTGTAACCCTTTCTGTATTGAATCAATGCTATACTTGGATGTGATGTAAATTTGGATTTTAATATAAATATTCTTGTTAGTTAAATGTAATCAAAAACCAATTTTATATTTACATGTAAAAAAAACAAGTTAAATTGCAAATAAAATGTTAAAACAACGTTACTTATTGCTATTATATACATAAATATACATACGATGGATAAAATATTTTAAACAACTAAAATATTAATACTTGGAATTTTTCTCTATATTCATTATTCACAATAGTCCAAAATAAATTGTATCACAGAAGCAGTCAAAAACTGGGACGTTACACTTCCAACCGCCTCCGAGCCGATTAATGGCTGAAAACCTACAATTTTAAATCCCCAATTTCTCCCAAACCATAAATCGAAATCAGACAACTTCAAAGACAAAATTGAAGACCTTAGTGTGATTAACCGATTAGCGGTATAAATTAATTTTCATATCGAAAATCGCGAGATACCGGTCTCAAAGTCGCCGAGTTCAACATCGTTTTCTAGGGGATCCACCGTCTCGAGTTGCGTGCTTCTCATGGAAGGGGGATGAGGGAGTGTTCGATGGTGAATCATGTGGCACTTTCTGATCTGGCTCTGGTGCCTCAATTAATGTACATGCTCGAGCCCTAGGTGACGTTGTAATGGGTTACTAGTTCGGCACTATAGATGGAGGAAGGCTGTAACACCCCACATCCGTTAAGGCCACTCACAAAGGGAATGCCTTAACTTCAATGGAGCATTATGGGTACTGGAACAGAAATATTACAAGATAGACATATATAAAGCAGCGGAAGGTAAAGTAGAAGTACTTCAAATCATTTATTAAATATAATTGTTTACAATAAAAGCCCATCAACTTCCAATACCCGATTACATAGCTAAAATATCTGTCTTGCTCAAAAACAAAGAAGCATGAAAATAAATTGTAGTATTCCCCAATAAAGCAAAGCAAGCCATAGCCAAGAGAGATCCAAGCAGCACATGAAAGAGCCTTGGAGCTTGGTAAGATCCGAACTAAGCTGTATTTCCACCCTGCGAACCTGAGGGTGGGGAACGGAAGAAAAAGAGGCGAAACAAACCGGGTCAGTCATAAAGACTGAGTAAGTCTTAGTGGTTTTCAGCATAAAAACAGGTGAAGATAATATGGCATGAATAAAATGAAAGTAAACATAAGCATGATGACAAGGTAAGCTACAGGCACGATGAATCAAGTATAACATTGCAAGGTTCCCATTCAAGATGAACTAAGTATAGTTTCGCAAGATTTCTATCAAGCATCGCAAGATTTCTCTGCTTCACCATTAAAGTGATATCTATTTGCTCTGCACCACCTAAGTAGTGTCCCAACTAGTAATCTATATAAAATGATAAAATCATAACGTGATCCCAATCCCTGAAATTAAGGTTGCTTTCCCGTGTACATTCTATTATTCATTACCTAGATCTAATCTAGGGTTTTCTATCGAGCGCTGATTCAATTAGGATTTATGCCACCTAGGTCCAACCTAGGGATTATGCTACCTATTGAACGCTTCTCGGATTTAGGGTTTATGCCACCTAGGTCCAACCTAGGGATTATGCTACCTACGTGTATCATACGGCCCCCAATGATTGTAGATACCTATGCTGGTCCCACCCTGGGGTGTATCCAGTCCCATGGTGGCGGCCCGATACAATTCTAGAATGCATAGGGTATACTACTGGTGCCCTCCAGTGCCCTGTTTTTCTGCTCCAGAGTTGCGTGCACGCCCGCACTCCGTTAGAACCACACTGTGCACCCACCGCCATCGCTTTTGACCGCTTACAATCAGCCCAGTAATCGTGCCACACCCTGCCTAGTTTCAGGGTACCATGATTCATCTAGTGGGTTACTGCTGAAATGGGTCCCCGTTACTAGGGTTTCCTACTGGTTAAGTTTGTGGGCCTATATTTACTAATGTTACCCACCAATCCGATATGTACTTAACCCTCTCCGTCCATCACGTTAAGTTGGTTAAGTGTTTTCTCTTGTTTTACTTAACCCTACCACACATCATGTTATATCGGTTAAGTGTTGTTCCATGTGTTACTTAACCCTATCGCAAGCCTTGTTATACTGGATAAGTGTTCTCCCTTGTGTTAACTTAACCCCACCGCATGTCATGTCATATTGGTTAAGTGTATATTGACTTAGCCCACCTACTTATCATGTTGTGACGGTTAAGTGTTACCCTCTGTTGTTACTTAACCTTACGACGCATCACGTTATATTGGTTAAGTGCATGTTAACTTAACCCTATCCACTAGTCATATTATAATGGTTAAGTGTTACCCTCGTGTGTTTACTTAACCCTACCACGCATCAGGTTATATCGATTGGGTGTTATCAACCTATTCAAGTTAGCCCAACCCATCCGCTAGTCATGTTATAACGGTTAAGTGTCATTAGCCTAACCACGTTACTTAACCCACCCATTCATATCATATTGGTTAAGTGTCATTAGTATAGTCCTATTACATAACCCACCCATTGGTCTGATTAACAGTTATGTTGGTTGAGCCTATATTTATAAGTTTTACATGTTTTTAACTCATACTGGTTAGGTCCACATTTACATGCCAAATTTCCATGTCATCCCACCTGACCCTCTAACCATACCCACGTCTTATAATGGTTAGTATTCCTTAATTCATTCATTATGACGAACGAATCATGACCTCTCACATTAGACCGTGCATTTTGTGGCCACTGGATTTGCCGGGCGGTTCCGGGCAGATTTACACCACAAACTGGGTCTAACCTCGTGTCATAAACCGTTACGCCTACAATTTGGCCTTCGACCTCTCACATTAGACTGACACTTTGTGGCTACTGGATTTGCCGGGCTGTTCCGGGCAGATTTACACCACATACTGAGTCTAACCTCGTGTCAAAGGTTCATTAATGGTCGCATTCCACCCAAAACCCCAATATCAGTTCATGTGTTTAACATATAGAAACGTTCATGATTCACATTTTTGCCCCAAAACATATTCCCAAATTATTATCATAATTCACTATAAAGTTATGCCAAGTTATAGCCTTTTATTTACAATACATGCCAATTACCCAAAACCCAACTTAGGCGCGTTCATATTAAACCTCTACTAAGTCATAAATTATCATATATGTTTCAACTCCATATTTTACATAATTAACATATGCCCAAGTTCTAGATTACATGTAAATTTTACATATGCCCAATTCGTACCAAATTTACAAGTGTTCAATTTATGTTGTTTTACATGTATGCCAATTTTATGCCATATTACCATGTCAAGTTCTAGCCAAAATTACATGTATCAAGTTTTATACCCAATAAACCCAAATCATGATTTATGATGCAGTTATCCCAAACTATAATCTTTTTATTACATTTCATAATACATGTTTATGCCAAATTATTTACATGTTATATATACCAAATCTCATGTTACATTACATAGATCCTATTTGTGCCAAATTCCATGTATATAATATTTATGCGAATTTTTCATTACAAGATTATACCAAAATTTACAGATCACGCCCAAACTTGCAAATACAATGATAATATCCAATTTCATGTTGCCAATTATTACATCATATTCATATAGGCAATAATCCCATAATTCCCCCGTATACATATCGTATGCAAATCGAGATTTTAGGCCAAGGTCCGAAATTGACCAAGGTTCATGAAAGAAAATAAATTGGGGGAGATAGAAATTGAATAAAAATGAGATCAGAGGAAAACATCATCATAGGCATAAATATTACAACTTGATGATAACGTCATTACGAATCAAGAAAACTGGTGAATAGATCATAAACTTGTCATGAGAATAAAGATAGACAAGTCCCAAAACACAAGATTAAAGGAGCAACAGAAATAGATCAGAATCGATAAACATACTTAAACCCAATTCCACTTTATTTCATGGCCATATTATAATTAAATATTTAAATCTAAAAACAACTAGAACTTACAGAGCATGGCTAACGAATTAAGAACTGAAATTGTCATAGAACGTTGTAGTAGTGTTGATTTATTGTTTGATCCATTGTTGAAGCTTTGTTCTTCGAATTGATTTGAGTTTGAATGCTTAAGCTTTAATTTGGGGGCGGCGGCCATGGTTCAAGAGGTAGTTCAGCATCATAATAGTGTAAGAATGATTTGATATGAGTTAGGTTAGGTCTAAGGGTGTTTTCATAGGTGTAGCAACTAGTTTAGGCCCTTAGATTAAACCTAGAATCAATCCGGACCGTCAAAACACGTCTCAGGCTTCAAAAATGAGTTCTGGGTCAAACCAGGCCGACCAGGTCGACCTGTAAGGGGGAGGTCGACACTATGGTCGACCTGGGGGGTAGGTCGACCCTATGGTCGACCTGGGGGGGGGGGGGTAGGTCGACCCTATGGTCGACCCCCCTGGTCTAGTGCTGCCTGAAAACTGCTGAAACTTGTACAGGCTATAACTTCTTCATCCAGACTTCGATTTTCGAAAACTCGGACTCTATTTCATGTAAAATTTCGAGATGAACGCAATGGCGTAACCCGTTTCCCCTAATTCTGATTTTAAAATTTAGTTCTGCCTTGATTTCTAGTTTTAACATGTTATTAAAATTGAGGTTGTTACAAAGGCGACGGTGTTAGAGAATGGAGTTTTGCTGACAATAACCTTATTTCAATTATTATTGATTATAAAATATATACTAACATCTTTATCTAGAATATACACACACATATGTAGGATTTGTATACTGGACTAAAGTACTGAAGACTGTACAGTTTTAGAGTTTCAAGAGATTCAGAATTCAAGATAGAATCAAGACTCAAGAGTTATCAGGATTTCAAGAGTCAAGATAAATATAGTAATAGTGTCTAGTCTATGTAAGACTCCGAATAGCACTCCAGGTTTAAATTCTATTTTTCAAATTATCTTTTTTCAAATTCAAAAATATTTCCAAATTGATTTCAAATTTCTCTCAAAATAATTTTTAATCTTCCAAGAATTTCAGACTTATGATTTCAAATATATTTCCTAATTTATAAGCATTCTTATTTTTATAGTTTAATTAAATATGTTTTACTAAGTTTATATTTGATTATTTAAACTCTAAGTTTTCATATAACCTTTTGTTTTTATATTGTTTATAAATATTTCTTTATAAATTCCTATATATATGTTTATAATTATATTATATATGTTTATAATTATATTATATATGTTTATAATTATATTATATATAGTTTTTATATCACATGTATATTAAGTTTATAATCATATGTTTAATTAATATTTTCTTATGTTTTTATACTTGAAAAATAATGTTTTAGCAACTAGTTTTGTTTTAGGAATTTCCAGAATTTAAATATTGATTTAAATACTTTAAAAATACATCAAAAATCATAAAAATGATAAGTATGTCGACATAACAAAAAGGGTATGTCGACATATAACTGTCAGAAATTTAAATTTGAAAGGAAGTGTCTTTTCACCATTTTTAATGCTCCAAAAATGTTGCAGCCTTTCACACACTATAGAAAGAGGTTAAAACCGAATTTTTAAACACATCTTCTTCTCTACTTTCATCCTCTTTCATTATATAATTATTCTTGATCATTTTTATGATTTCTATAATTGTACTCTGCCGAATTCAATTCCGTTTTGATCAAACTTCTTCTCTCAACTCTCTCTTCTCATCTCTCTTTGAATCAAGTGTTATTGAAGAGTTTTAGTGTTGTTTGTAATTGTTTGAGTTGAGTAAACGTTGTTTGGGTTGAATTAAGTAAGAATCGATGTGTTCCTTGTAGCCGTGAAATCAAGGAAGTAAGAATCGATGTTTCCTTGTAGCCGAGAAAACAAGGAAGTAGTAATCGGTGGTATCCCTTGTAGCCGTGAAATCATGGAGGTTGTACTTGACTATTGGAAATAGTAATAAAACTTTATACAATCCAGCGTTGTGCGGGACTTAGACGTAGGAGCAATCTGAACCAATATAAAATCCGGTGTGTTCTTTCCTTTTCTGCATTTTTACTTTTGTTTATTTACATCTGTGTTTGAATCCGTGTCTGTGATTGTGTTTGTAGTGTTTGATTCATCTCATAGTTCACATAAGTTTTAGGTTTTGTTTAAATTCTCATAAACACTATTCACCCCCCTCTAGTGTTTGTTTTGCCTTAACGATCCATTCTGCATTCCCTAACAATTGGTATCAGAGCAAGGTTTTTCAAAAAGTTCATAATCTGATTTTTGAAAATTTTAAATGGCAAATTTTGAACACTAGTTTAAATTCATGTGTTGCGTCAGTATTATATGAGTCTACATTCAATATAATTGAATATTCAAGTTATCATGATATGATTTATTGAAAAGTTTAAATTGATATATAACTGAATCATCATGATGTTATAATTTCAAATTATAATTATTATTCTGAAAAGTCACTTGATTCTTTGAAAAGGTATGTTGTTTTGCAGGAAAGAAGTTATTTCTGATGACTGCTTAGCCAAAAGATACTAAAATGGTTATTCATCAATCAAGAAAAGAAGAGTTTATGAAGAGATATGACTTTTAGGGTTATAGCATTTGAAGTATCCGTTCATTCAAAATTCAAAATCAAATTCAAAATTTTGGAGCCAACTTGGTTAAATTACTAAATAATTGATCTCATCGTCAAATTCTGAAAGATGTAAATATGATTCGGATTCGTCATCAAGCAATGGAGAGCCAGAAACCAAAGATTCAAATATGTGTTTTACAACAATTCAGAATTTATAAAATATAGAAGAAATGGATCTAAAAACTGGGTACGCCTTAATTAATTTTTAATTTTTTGGTTGAATGGATCTTTTATTTTCTTTGTTTTGAATTTGAAAATTAAAATTCAAACTTAAAATTCAAATTCAAATTTTGAATTTTGAAACTCAAAATATCAATATTATAATAATAATAAATATAATAATAAATTTTGAATGTTTGTTAGAATTAATATTATTTTAGAAAATAGTTGAACTTGAAATATAAATCGATAATTTTAAACCAAGAGTCACAAAAGCATATGTCCTTTGAAATTATATATGTATGTCGACATACATAAATGAGCATGTCGACATATGTTCCAATAAATTCAAATTTTGAATTTTCAAACTTTCCTCCAATCCTTTCAATAAGAAAATGCCAGTTCAAATTCTGGTTATTAACTTTATCCATCTACTTATTTTCTTATACCTTGTTTCTAAATACACACACACACACACTCACACACACATATATATATATATATATATATATATTAAAAGTATATAAATTATATAAACATGTTAATATGATATACAAAATTAATATAACTTTTTGATATTGTTATAAAATATAAATTTATTCATCTTTTATACGGTTTAAACATGCATAGTTTAACTTATATATTATTCGTATGATTCCATAACAATTTTGGGTTTCATTATCACAAATATTATTTGCAACTTAAATACTTATTTAGATTTCTTATTAAGATTTATAAAATCTTAAATATTTAACCTAATATTTTGTTGTAAAAATAAAATATATATATATATATATGACTTTATGCCTTAAAAATAAGAAATTATATAGTTTTATTTATATACAAATTTCATAATTTTGTTATGAATATAGATTTCTTTTTAATATTTTAACATATAAATGATTCTTTAGCAAATTAATATATTTTGATTTCTAAAGTTTAAATCTAATATTAATTTGCATCAAAAAGATTAATATATATATATATATATATCATAATAAATTGAATTTTAGGTTCTTTTTAAAAAAATCAGTTTTTATATATAGTTTTATTATTATATGTTTGTAGTTTTCTTTATATGATACAATTTTTATATTCTTTTTAAATAGATCTTCAATTTTAACTATGTTAAAGAAACACCCTACTAAGATTATTTAACTCCACATTTCTCATAGAATTATTTTAAATATCTTATTATATATACCATAAAACTTTCATCTTTACTATCCTTCAAATATCTTTCATAAGTATCATTAACATAAGTCTAGAAATTAATTTTTATTATCCTTGTTTAATTCAGATAATTTGTAATATATATGTATATGCATAATAGTTATATAGTACTTTGAATATATTACCTAAATAGATATAATTACCAAATCATTATGCATACTATCATTACACATCTTATTTAATATCATACATCATTATTAGAGTACATCTCAAATTAATATCATTCACATCCAAGTTGCATTTCATTCAATATATCACTTCATATAGATTTGCATGTAACATACTGCATTATAACCAACATGCTGCATTACATGTTAACTTTAACTCCATACATAACAAGTATACGTAACATATTTACTTTGTCTTGATTAATTTGATTAACTTATTTGGCTTGATTAAAATTGATTGAATTGATTGACTTGTTTGGTTTGTTTGATTTGTTTTACTTGAATAACTTGATTGACTTACTTGACATGATTAAATTTCATTAGTGGTTGATAGGAGTTTTATACGTTTTAGGATAAAAAGAAGCAAAAAAATGTTTGGTTTAATGTTAGAATTGATTGATTGTTTGGATTAAATTGATTTGCTTATATCATAATCTTAAAGATATAATATTAGAGTTAATTCTTAGTCTAGATTAAAGTCTTATTATAGTTAGAGTATAGGCTAGGTCTAGGCTTGTATTAGATTAAGAGGGAGTTTTATAGTTTTATATGAAGGTTTAAGAAGTTCTTATTAACACATATTATTTAATTTGGTTAATTTGATTGATTGCTTGAGTTGATTGTTTGAGTTAATTGTTTAGATTGTTTCTTTGAATTGCTTGTTTGGATTGATTTACTTATTTGAATTAATTGGTTTGCTTAGTTTATTATCCTTCTATTTAGTTTATTAGACTAGTGTAGTCATATATTTAGGGGAATTGATAGAAGTTTATAGAGAATTATAGATTAAGGAAGAATTATAAATTTAAGGGAAGTTATATAGAATTAAGATATTATATAGGCATAAATTTAGGGGGAGTATTTTATTAGGTATAGATATATTTCAGATTTAGGGGGAGTACTTTACTTTAGTATAGGAATTATTGAGATAGTTATAGGATTTAGGGGGAGTAGTTTTAGAATTTCTTTTTGATAATGCCAAAGGGGTAGAAATTATAAAATATAGACATAATTTATAGGATTCACATTGTAACGTCCGTATTTTTACGGTATAATAATTTATTTATTTAATTATTTAAATAGTGATTTAAAGATTTAAATAGTTGTTTAATTAAATAATATTGAATATTTAATTAATGTAAATAATAGAATAATATATTTAATTTTCGAAATAGTCGAAAATAGTATAATTCACAATATTATGTGAATTGGATTATTTATAAGATATAATTCAGTTTACAATTGAATTATAATAATAATTATATATTAAATAAACGACAGTTGAATGTATAATTATAATATAATTTAAATCGAGCTCGTAATGGCACAGTAGTTTGCAATATGGAGTTTTGAACTTCAATTGAATATACAGAATCCGTTTTAAGTCGGATTTCTGTGAAACAAGAAATGTTCGGATCCGGTGAACTATATTTTTCTGATGGAAGAGAAAATTCGAGATTTTGTTCCGTGAATTGCGAGTTATGTCCAAATCAAATTTTTGAAAAGTCGCTATGGAATTCCTGTATAAATTATAACGATTTATTTGTATTATAAAAGGATTTTTAATATAAATTGGGCGTCGATTTAACACTGGATTTGAAATATTGAGTTATAAATTCAGATAGGAATATTTTGGAGTTGTATGATATTCTATTGTGAATATATACGATAATATTAATTTATTAATATTAAATTTAATTATTTTTAAATTTATTAATATTTAAATGGGTTTTTTAGAGCTTTAAAAATAGCCATTTTTGCAAACGACCTTCATTTTCGACGAAACTAATTTTGTTGGATCTAAAATATTAAATTATTGTTACATTTCAATTTTCATGATTTTTTGAGTCAGTATTTTGCCGTACGGGATTTTAATGTGAAAAACAGTCGATGATTTGACTTTAAAAAATACGTTGTGAGCAAACAGACTCGGATTTCGACGAAACAAGTTTCATTGGGTCCGCAATGTCGAACTGTAGCTACATGCCTATTTTTATGATTTTTGGATATCATGTGTGATCATGTGGATATTTAGATGACAAATACAAATAGAAATAGGATATAAATTAATATAAAAAAATATGTGAAGCTTCTAGGATAAGCCAAAACATACCTATAAATGTCACTACATCCTTCTAAAGCTAATTTCATTTTTCTTTGGTCAAACCATCCGCCGTTGGTTTCTTTTCAAGTTTACAGTGAAATGTTTTAATCTTCGGAAATTCATTTCAACCCGTATAAAAATCTATAAATCAAGAGAGATATATATTTGGATTCCCGGTGTAATCCTCTTCAAATCTATATTTGTTTGGTTGGGTGCGTCATGTTTCTATCGAGCTCGAATTTGTACTGTAAAGCTAGGGTTGGAGTTTTCCACGATTGAGGAAGTGTTGAGTTTGGATTCGGGTTGGTAGCTGGATTTGGCACCTGCACCTGATTTATTGATGGAATCCACGACAAACATTAACGCAAGGATAAGCTGCTGGGATGAAACTGAAACGACCCGAAATACCCCTTATGGGAAATCACGGATTGTACTGAGGACAAGACGAATCAGAACAAAAACAGAAGAACATTTCATTGCTTATTACAACAATTTCATCGGAATACAAGAATATACAGAGTATGAATAAATAATACACATTCGATAAATATCAGAAATTTACAAGTTACAATGCAGTGGAAAATAATACAAAACACAACTGAAAAGAATTTACGGATACAGATCTTTCCGAATATCATTCCAGCTGTAAACCAGGATCCTGTGAATATAAATATGCAAAATCAAAACTAAAAGCTGCCCGTGTGGAAATAGGGGCAACCAGAGTTTAGGTTAAAACAATAAACTCCAAATCAGTCATGTGACTGGTGTGAGAACTAAACAGTTATTAATCTTTATTTTAAATCAGATATATCAAGGGACCATGCCGTATAACACGAAATGGGTTTCCGCCCAAGAATATCAGTGCATATAATAAAACAGCGCAATGCTTTTTGGAAAAATGAAGCTGTTATAAGACCCAGGTCCCATCACACAATGCAACGCAAGCCGGATGATAGGGTTTTCCCTTATAATTGCCGAACGTGCTTGGTACGTTAAAACAAATCATTTGATACTATTATAAGTGCATAGTGTATAAAACAACTTCAAATAAAAATGTATCAATCCTAGACGGCATGGATACCATATATCATGTCGCCAATACTAGGCTTTACAATCAAAACCGCAAATGTCACGTATTGGAAGTTGGATTTCCATCTGTGAACCGAGGCCAGGGATCGTCCTCACAGCTTCGAGACAATCTAGCCTACCATGTCTCAGGATCAGAGCTCGAGTGACCATTGGATCGTCAGGGCCGGTCCACTCGATGTGGATTAAACTTAAACCCTGAGCACTACGTTTCCCCACCCTATGGGGCATAAATGAGCCAAATGACTCCATCGGTCCCGGATCGACCGATATAACCGAGGGGCCTCACAATCCATCATCCACATAAGTAAAATGTCCGGGCGTGTAAAACCCAAAATACCACTCCTAGTTAGAAAGAAACGCATGCCCTCCCTGAGGTCCTTCTCCCGTTTCTGGTTCACACCGGGGTGTGAGGCTCGCGAATTAACGCTACACAAAGCTACACTGTATTAAAGCGGTGCTTTGATCATCAACCACTAGACCCTGCTTTTCAACAGAAGCCTTGATCATTTGCATCTCAGCATGCCACACAGGCAATTCATGCCATGCGACTGATATCTATCGATATATAACCTCTGAGCTCGTACATCTCAGAGAAGGGAGTTAAGCAAATGAATAAATTCTCCGCCGCTAAACAAATATATATTTAATAGAAATCAATCAACACAGAATAAAATCCAATGTCAGACACACAATCCATTTACAAGTCCGTTTTGGGTCTGAACGAAACCGGAGGAACCTTATTCCTCGCATATCCATCGATCTCCAAGTACGTCTAGACGATCACCAATTAATTCCCTCCTCTTGGGTGTACAGCCCAATCAAGATCATCAGTAATTATCCAAACGACGTGAAGACCTCCGGTCTTCAACGACCGTCTTCATCGTCGACTTCTCGTCGATTCAGTTATTCAGAATGGGATAAACCCGGTCTTTCCGAATAGCTCGCGTATATAATAAACAAGTGTTATAAAAACACAACATACGCCTTATTCCAATCCAGAATATTCCTTTATTCAAATATACTTTTACTTTGGGAAAGGTTCCCATTAATTTTATCAAAGATAAATTCTTTAAATTTATTCTTTAATCTTCCTTTGAATATCAATTCAAACCATATTATGGTTTATCCAAACTAGTCGGGATTAACCAACCTTACCGAAGTAATCATTTGTTTTAATTTCCCAACCCCAACCTATTCATCCGATGAAGTAAAACTGGTAATACATCATATCTAACACCATGGTGTTATCGGTAAATTCAATTACTGTTTCATGTTCAAATCAAACTGAAGATTTAACTATCTCCTGGAGCAAAACTGGTGATACTCCATTCTCGATCATTTCAATCTAATTAAAGATTCATTAAAACTCCACTTGGTTTTAATCTTCCCAAAAATCAATATTAATGATTGTATAAGTTGGGAAATCATATCCTATCTTTAACTGGGTTAAAGAACCAATGTCATTTAAAACATGGTTCACGATAAACCCAATGTAATGACCCGGTATTTACACATATCACTGACACGAATATTAATTGATCGTAAGTATCGTATTTACAAATACGAGTTAAAATCCATATTTTTAATATTTCAAAACATGTCAAAGGTTTAATTGCATTTCTTTTACCTGTATAGTAGCATTTATATATGCATGTATCACAGCATTTACTAAAATACATTTTTAAACATTCCGGTATGATAGCATATAAAAGACAACATTTTGTTTAAATTCATTTATTCATGTAGGAAGAATAACACTTTCACACAGCAAAAGTTTAAATGCCATTTTTCATATGCTTTGTTTATTATTTTTTAGGGTTTAAATCCTTATATTTATTTTTAACAAATCCTTGTTTTTTTTAAAACATGAAGCACTTGAAAATAAAACATGCTAAAACCATTTGTTTTGGCAAAGCAAGTTCAAATGTAAGTCCTTGTGTTTACAAGAACATCAATATAAAACATGAAAGTGCCTTTTTCTCTTTTGCAAACAAAGTTTTCATGTATATTTATATTTTTGTATCACACCTACACTAGAAAGAGACTATAAAGGAGGATCTAGGAGAAGTACTTTCACATGGCAAAATCTTTCGTGGTCTATTATTTTCAGTTTTAAATCCTTTCTTTTCTTTTCTTGAAAATACACTTTCCTTTTTATTTTTCCAAAAACATGTTCAATTTGTCAACAGGACATGTCTTAAAGATTTGCAAAATCTTGTATATATAAACTAAAATCTTTCCTACACTAGATCGTTACTAATATATATATTTGCTAAGATTTTTACATGTTAAATCATCACATGCCAAGATCAAAAAGTACAAAGAACTTTCAGATTTTATAAAGCCTTGGAAGGCAAGTAAATTTTTATATAAATTCTTGTTAAATCATGTTGTCATGTGTAGAGATATGTTTTAAAAACCAAGGCAAAACTGAATATGTAAGGTACAAAAAGGAGGGTGCCATATTCATTGAAACCAAGAAAAAGATTTGGAGAACATGAGCATTTAAGGTGATAGTTTATGATAGGCCAATGGGGGGGGGGAAGAGGGACATGTGTAGGGGATTTCAAAGTGAGTTTTGAGATGATGTAAGCCATGTGATTTTAGGTCAGGGAGCTTTGATTTTGAGAGGAAAGATCTTTAAAATATTGTCTTTCATTTGTCAAATCATAATCTGGAAAACTGATTTGCTCTCCTTTCAAAAACAGAAATTAAATACAACCATATTTTATATATGTTCTACTACTATGTTAGGCCTTGAGCATACACACTCCCTTCATAACAACAAGCATTCAAACTAAAATCAGTAAAGGGTTTCAAGCTTCTAAGGTGAGTAAACTGTTCAAAGTTTTCCTTCCTGTTTTCTCCTGTTTTGAATGATCAAATGGATATGGCTATTTGTTTTTTGTTGTGTTGAATGTAACTTGCTTGATTCACCTCTTGATGTAATTACAAAACTAAGGTAAGTACTTTGTTTCAAATGACTTCATTTGTGTTAAAACTAGTACAGATAAGTAACAAAACCTGTTGTTTTGATTTCCAATTTAAATCATCAAACTCATGGGTAAGGATCAGTGCATTTAATTAAATAGATTCAGGTTGATTTCAGGACGAAATCATGACACGATATCACAAACCAAAATCATTTAAAGGTTCAAAGGAAATCCAAACATTGAAAACAACACTGTTCTGGAAACCTCAGTAACACTCTGTTTGATCCAAAAATCAAACTTCGTTAAAACTCGTTTAAGATATATACATAGAATCCTAAACAAAAATGTTGATTTTTAAAAGAAAAATCAAGATGTTTAGAAGTAGGAATCATGAGAAAAGAATAGATGATCGGGAAAGTCATTGTGGGGAAATTCCGGCGAACCGCTGATTTGGGGATGGCGGCGTTCGGCTAGAAGAAGGAGGGTAGATTATAGATTAAAGGAAAAATACTAATTAAATTTTTTTATTTCATTAAATTGAAGGATTTAATCAAATTAGGTTAGAACTAGTATTTTTGGGTTCCCTTTTTCATCGTCGAACTGCTCATCAATGGTGGGGCTATGGGGGTGCGGTCTGGGGGGAACAGTGGCGTCGGGGGATAGTGATGGCGTGGCAAAGAGGTGGCAGTGGCACGTGGACTAGGGGAGGCGCGGGGGTCAAATTCTTGGATGGTCCTTTTTCGGGTAAAAATGGTGGCACACAGTTTTTGAGTTAGGGACGAGGTGATGGTGGTCGGGCCATGGAATCGTGATCTGGAGGTGGTGAGTGATGTGCGGCGGTGGTCAGAGGCGATCCAGGGTGACCGCGTTGGCTGTGTACGTGCACAGGGCGAAGGAGGGGACATTGAAGGAGACGTTGTGTTTTGGTGGGTGATCAGGCCAAAATCACGACAGCCAGGCAAGGGGTATTTTGGTACTTAGCTCGACTTGGTACTTTGCAAAATATCGAGGAATCAGGCCAGTTTCACGCGAGTTTTGACGTGGTGTTTTGGTGCATTTGGTACTTTGATTGGATTGCGCAAAACTGATGTTAATTTGGCTAGAAATCCTGGAAAATGAATGTGGAATTTTATCCCTGGTACTTTGTTTTATAATAAGTTTTCAAACTTTTGTTTAAATTAAAAATCCAAGTTTTAAATAAATAGATTATAATTTAAATTATAATGGAAATAAATAAATAAAATAAAATAACATTTTTATTTAAAAAAAATCAAGTAGAAAAAGGGAAATAAATACTAAAATAAATAAAAATAGAATTTTTATTAGCAAATGAGAAAAATAAGTGAATCTGGTGTTTAAAATCGAGTGGAAGTTTTGTCAAAAATTGTAATTTAATGTAGAAGCTGTGATCAAATTTAAATTATAAATTTTATTCATAATTAGAATTTAAGATATTTTCTACTGGGAAATATTTAAAGCTTTAAAGTCAAATGAAAGGAAAACTGTATATATACATACAAACGATCTGTTTTCAACTAGTAATGTATTGTCTTGTTTTGTGTAAAACAAGAACTGCATTTTTATTCTTTTTAGATTAATAATTTAAAAAGAGGAAACTTTATTTAAATTAATATGTAGAAAGAGGAAGCAGATTTAGTATAAGGAATCAAAGGAATTTGACAAAAACAATATAAAGTGTAAAAGCAGTAAAATAAATTATAAATTGATTGTGAATAATCAGATTTAGAAGTAATTATGGAAAATATATTTTCCTAAGAATAATGAAAGTATATAATTTTATAAATTGACGACCAAAATGGAAAGAAAGACCGTGTGCGACGCGCACACTGAAATTGTCCATTTTAAAGAAATGATCAAAATACCCAGTTATAAGCTAGATGATCACACTGTTTAGTTTGACTGTAATTACATATGTAAATCAGATTAGGATCAGGTTAGATTTATATATTTTTAAAAGAAATATATTCGTTAGTCATTTGAAAGAGACCGGATTAACGATCCACTTTAATTTAATTATACGTCGCGCGTCAGAGGTTTTAAATTAAAGACGACGATATACAAGGACTATTTTTAAATAGTGCCTTCGGTTTGTCCAATCCCAGGACAACTTGTATGGACGAATGTCTGACAAAGTAATTCTAACTGATCACGTACGTTGATCTCTTCAAACGTATTTATATGGTGGCAGAGGAATTCGTTTCTCTCGCTGTATACCTATAATATATTTTTGGGGAAGTCAATTTGTGATTGGTGAGATTTGACAATGTGGCATTCAAAAGAAATAAACTGTGATGATGAAAAGGTAAGTCTAGCCTCAAGCCTCACACCCAGGAAATGACAAAAATCGCGCAGGCAGCATGGCTATGAGGGTCGTTCCCATTAGGGTGTATTGTCACCATCTAGAGAATATTCATATTTGCTACTTCTTTCCATTTCTGTATCTCCCGGGAACTACGGTGGTCGCGAAAAAAATCCGTAAGGTTACAATATATTCGATACACTCAAGAGAAATGAGTGGTCGGTCATGTGTCGGCCGGGTTGCAAGACGTTCTTGTTGAACCCAGTGTATTCATCTCTAGAGATACACTATCGGCAGGTGGTCCCATACCTTGTCATAGTTGGAAATCCAATTTCCATAAGAGCCAAGCGGTTTTTATTTGTACACTGTATAGGAGAATGTGAGATGCAAGCATTCTTCTAGATTCTAATCTATTTGTGAAAACAATAGACACTATGATAATATCTGATTTAAAGTATACAAAGGATTTTGATCTCATAAGGTAAAAACCCGTTCCGTATTCATGGCGTGGTCTTATGAGATATTTTTATTTCTTTACTTTGTTTTTAAACTGTTTACTCATACCAGTCCCCTGACTGACCCGGAGTTTATTTTTCTGTGTTTCCCTTAAACTCTTGGGTATTCATAACACTTGTTATGAATAGACAAGTGAATCAGGATTGGATTAAACTTGGAAAGCTGGAATGGAACTTTCTGTGAGTTGGTCCACTTATCTTATCTGCTGTATTATTATAAGTCTTCCAGTTTGATCATCTATGATATGTATAATTAAAGATGTACTATGAATGGCATGTATCACTAGATTCGATATGCTCTGATGTAACATGTACAGTTGTGTAATATTATAAAGTTTTATCTTGTGAAAAATTCCGCTGTGAGATTCTGATGTTTTCTGTGATTTTATCTTCTATCTATTTTTATTCTTATTAATGACATGACTTCCGATGTGTTCGAAAGTTGGGTCGTTACAGTTGGTATCAGAGCTTAGGTTACTGATTTCCTAGGCTTTGGGTGAGTGTGAGAGAGCGTATTTTTGAAAATTTAAAATAAATCAATTTGGATGGTATACCTAAGTTAGTTATATCCAATCAAGTCTGGAATGATGACCTGTTATATTCAGGTGATTAAGATGAATAGCCGATGGCAAAGAGGTCGGGCTAGGGGATCTTCCACTACTATTGGTTGTAATACTGGATCCCAGGATCAAGGAGAAATTGTGGAGGAAGTTACACCAGTCCAACAGGACAAAAGTTTTGCAACTATTTGTAAAGAGTATACGACTCTGGGAGGAAAAGTTTTCAAAGGGACGGAATCTTTCATTGAAGTCCAAGCATGGTTGAGATCCTGTGAGAGGATTTTCAAGGGACTGAAATTGAATGATGAGCAGAAACGTCTCTTAGCTTCGTGGCAACTTTAAGAAGCTGCTGCTATTTGGTGGGATGCTCAGACCACGAATGTTCCTGAAGAAGATTTCACTTTGGGAAAAATTCAAGGAAGCTTTCGAAGCACAATTTCTACCTGTTGCAGGAAAGACTAGAATGTATCGGGATTTCATCGATCTCAAGCAAGGGAACATGAAAGTATCCGAATATGAGAACAAGTTCAATTCACTTTCTTGTTTCGGGCCAGAACTGATCAATACCCCACTTAAGAAAAATGAAATGTTTATAGCAGGGTTGAAGGATAGCCTGCAAGTTCAAATGATTGGGCATCTCAAGATTCCATTTGTCGATCTGGTGGATATGGCAGTTCGTTATGAGGCACTAGAGGGAAAGAAGCCAGTTGCAAAATAGCAGATAGGAGAACCCAGTGGCGAGGATTCCAACAAAAGGAAAGTAAATCCGAACCGGAAAAGCAAGGGAATACCAAAGATGGGGGAGAAAGCCAAAGAACGTTATAAAGATAGCAATGTCATAACTGCAAGGAGAAGGGACACATTGCTAGGTTTTGTACGAAGCCAGTAGGGGAAAAACAACAACAAACTCAGCATCCGGAGCAACCTCAACCAAAGGGAACAAGTGATGCTATTCCCCAAAAGTTTTCATGCTATAACTATCATCAACCGGGGCACTTGGTTAGAGACTGTCCACTTAGAAAGGCACAACAACCAAAAGGTCTATGCTTTATTGGATAAGTCATCAACTTCTAAGAATGGGAAAATGGATGACGCTTCAGAAGGTACCTTATTTTTTTTTAAAAGGGGTTAATTAACCGGGGTCAGCCTTAAGATATATTAAATATGGTTGGATTAAATTAGAATAATATCCAATCATATTGATACAAGAAATCGAGTTAGAATTTTAAATTGAATTAAAATTTGGATTTCCTGAAATTAAGGCTGAACTTAAGTATTAATTGGATATGAACTCAGGGAATGTGAACTGGTCGATTTGTGGAATTAAAACATATTTTGAGTCCCGAGATGGAGATAATTAACCAAGTGAATGGAAATTGTGGGTAATACTTAACGGAGTTAAGTAAATTGGCTGATGAGTTAAAAAGGGGATTTGGACAGATATTTTTGGTTTTGAATAGGAAATTTCTGATGTGTGTTAGTTATTTATTGATGTGTGTCGATAACTCTAATCTACTGCTTACAAATTTCGAGGACGAAATTTTTATAAGAGGGGTAGAATGTAATGACCCGATATTTACACGTATCACTGACACAAATATTAATTGATCGTAAGTATCGTATTTACAAATACGAGTTAAAATCCATATTTTTAATATTTCAAAACATGTCAAAGGTTTAATTGCATTTCTTTTACCTGTATTGTAGCATTTATATATGCACGTATCACAGCATTTACTAAAATACATTTTTACACATTCTGGTATGATAGCATATAAAAGACAACATTTTGTTTAAATTCATTTATTCATGTAGGAAGAATAACACATTTACATAGCAAAAGTTTAAATGCCATTTTTCATATGCTTTGTTTATTTTTTTATGGTTTAAATCCTTATATTTATTCTTAGCAAATCCTTGTTTTTTTTAAAACATGAAGCACTTGAAAATAAAACATGCTAAAACCATTTGTTTTGGCAAAGCAAGTTCAAATGTAAGTCCTTGTGTTTACAAGAACATCAATATAAAACATGAAAGTGCCATTTTCTCTTTTGCAAACAATGTTTTCATGTGTATATATATATATATATATATATATATATATATATATATGTGTATCACACCTACACTAGAAAGAGACTAGAAAGGAGGATCCAGGAGAAGTACTTTCACATGGCAAAATCTTTTGTGATCTATTATTTTCAGTTTTAAATCCTTTCTTTTTCTTTTCTTGAAAATACACTTTCCTTTTTATTTTTCCAAAGACATGTTCAATTTGTAACAGGACATGTGTTAAAGATTTGCAAAATCTTGTATATATAAACTAAAATCTTTCCTACACTAGATAGTTACTAATATATATTTGCTAAGATTTTTACATGTTAAATCATCACATGCCAAGATCAAAAAGTACAAAGAACTTTCAGATTTTATAAAGCCTTGGAAGGCAAGTAAATTTTTATATAAATTCTTGTTAAATCATGTTGTCATGTGTAGGGATATGTTTTAAAAACCAAGGTAAAACTGAATATGTATGGTACAAAAAGGAGGGTTCCATATTCATTGAAACCAAGAAAAATATTTGGAGAACTTGAGCATTTAAGGTGATAGTTTATGATAGGCCAATAGGGGGGGGGGAGAGGGACATGTGCAGGGGACTTCAAAGTGAGTTTTGAGCTGATGTGAGCCATGTGATTTTAGGTAAGGGAGCTTCAATTTTGAGAGGAAAGGATCTTTAAAATATTGTCTTTCATTTGTCAAAACGTAATGTGGAAAACTGATTTTCTCTCCTTTCAAAAACAGAAATTAAATGCAACCATATTATATATATTTTCTACTACTATACAAAGGCCTTGAGCATACACATTCCCTTCATAACAACAAGCATTCAAACTAAAATCAGTAAAGGGTTTCAAGCTTCTAAGGTAAGTAAACTGTTCAATGTTTTCCTTCCTGTTTTCTCCTGTTTTGAATGATCAAATGGATATGGCTATTTGTTGTTTGTTGTGTTGAATGTAACTTGCTTGATTCACCTCTTGATTTAATTACAAAACTAAGGTAAGTACTTTGTTTTAAGTGACTTTCATTTGTGTTAAAACTGGTACTGATAAGTAACAAAACCTGTTGTTTTGATTTCCAGTTTAAATCATCAAACTCATGGGTAAGGATCAGTACATTTAATAAATAGATTTAGGTTCATTTCAGGACGAAATCATGACACGATATCACAAACCAAAACCATTTAAAGGTTAGAAGGAAATCAAAACATTGAAACCAAACACTGTTCTGGAAACCTCAGTAACTCTCTGTTTGATCCAAAAACCAAACTTCGTTAAAACTCGTTTCAGATATATACACAGAATCCTAGACTAAAATGTTGATTTTTAAAAGAAAAATCAAGATTTTTAGAAGTAGGAATCAAGAGAAAAGAAGAGATGATCGGGAAAGTCATTATGGGGAAATTCCGGCGAACCGCTGGTTTGGGGATGGCGACATTAGCCAGAAGAAGGAGGGTAGATTATAGATTAAGGGAAAAATACTAATTAAATTTTTTATATTCCATTAAATTAAAGGATTTAATCAAATTAGGTTAGAACTGGTATTTTTGGGTTCCCTTTTTCATCGTCGAACTGCTCATCAACGGTGGGGCTATGGGGGTGCGGTCTGGGGGGAACAGTGGCGTCGGGGGATGGTGATGGCATGGCAAAGAGGTGGCGGTGGCACGTGGACTAGGGGAGGCGCGGTGGCCAAATTCTTGGATGGTCCTTTTTCGGGTAAAAATGTTGGCACACAGTTTTTGAGCTAGGGACGAGGTGATGGTGGTCAGGCCATGGAATCGTGCTATGGAGGTGGTGAGTGATGTGCGGTGGTGGTCGGAGGCGATCCAGGGTGACCACGTCGGCTGTGCACTTGCACAGGGCGGAGGAGGGGACATTGAAGGAGACGCTGTGTTTTGGTGGGTGATCAGGCCAAAATCACGACAGCCAGGCATGTGGTATTTTGGTACTTAGCTCGACTTTTACTTTGCAAAATATCGAGGAATCAAGCCAATTTCACGCGAGTTTTGACGTGGTGTTTTGGTGCATTTGGTACTTTGATTGGCTCGCGCAAAACTGATGTTAATTGGGCTAGAAATCCTAGAAAATGAATGTGGTATTTTAACCCTGGTACTTTGTTTTATAATGAGTTTTCAAACTTTTGTTTAAATTAAAAATCCAAGTTTTAAATAAATAGATTATAATTTAAATTATAATTGAAATAAATGAATAAATAAAATAACATTTTTATTTTAAAAAAAATTTCGAGTAGAAAAAGGGAAATAAATACTAAAATAAATAAAAAAAGAATTTTTATTAGCAAATGAGAAAAATAAGTGAATCAGGTGTTTAAAATCGAGTGGAAGTTTTGTCAAAAATTGAAATTTAATGTAGAAGCTGTGATCTAATTTAAATTAATTTTTTTTTATAATTAGAATTTAAGAAATTTTCTAATGGGAAATATTTAAAGCTTTAAAGTCAAATGAAAGGAAAACTGTATATATAGATACAAACGATCTGTTTTCAACTAGTAATGTATTGTCTTGTTTTGTGTAAAACAAGAACTGCATTTTTATTCTTTTTAGATTAATAATTTAAAAAGAGGAAACTTTATTTAAATTAATATGTAGAAAGAGGAAGCAGATTTAGTATAAGGAATCAAAGGAATTTGACAAAAACAATATAAAGTGTAAAAGCAGTAAAATAAATTATAAATTGATTGTGAATAATCAGATTTAGAAGTAATTATGGAAAATATATTTTCCTAAGAATAATGCAAGTATATATTTTTATAAATTGACGACCAAAATGGAAAGAAAGACCGTGTGCGACGCGCACTCTGAAATTGTCCATTTTAAAGAAATGATCAAAATACCCAGTTATAAGCTAGAAGATCACACTGTTTAGTTTGACTGTAATTACATATGTAAATCAGATTATGATCAGGTTAGATTTATAAATTTTTAAAAGAAATATATTCGTTAGTCATTTCAAAGAGACCGGATTAACGATCCACTTTAATTTTATTATACGTCGAGCGTCAGAGATTTTAAATTAAAGATGGCGATATACATGGACTATTTTTAAATAGTGCCTTCGGTTTGTCCAATCCCAGGACAACTTGTATGGACGAATGTCTGACAAAGTAATTCTAACTGATCACATACGTTGATCTCTTCAAATGTATTTATATGGTGGCAAAGGAATTTGTTTCTCTCTCTGTATACCTATAATATATTTTTGGGGAAGTCAATTAGTGATTGGTGAGATTTAACGATGTGGCATTCAAAAGAAATAAATTGTGATGATGAAAAGGTAAGTCTAGCCTCAAGCCTCACACCCAGGAAATGACAAAAATCGGGCAGGCAGCATGGCTATGTGGGTCGCTCCCATTAGTGTGTATTGTCGCCATCTAGAGAATATTCATATTTTTACTTCTTTCCATTTCTATATGTCCTGGGAACTATGGTGGTCGCGACAAAAAGCCGTAAGGTGACAATATATTCGATACACTCAAGAGAAATGAGTGGTCGGTCATGTGTGGGCCGGGTTGCAAGACGTTCTTGTTGAACCCAGTGTATTCGTCTCTAGAGATACACTATCGGCAGGTGGTCCCATACCTTGTCATAGTTGGAAATCCAGTTTCCATAAGCGCCAAGTGGTTTTTATTTGTATACTATATAGGAGAATGTGAGATGCATGCATTCTTCTAGATTCTAATCTATTTGTGAAAACAATAGACACTATGATAATATCTGATTTAAAGTATACAAAGGATTTTGATCTCATTAGGTAAAAACTTGTTCTGTATTCACGGCGTGGTCTTATGAGATATTTTTATTTCTTTACTCTGTTTTTAAACTGTTTACTCATACCAGTCCCCTGACTGACCCAGAGTTTATTTTTCTGTGTTTCCCTTAAACTCTTGGGTATTCATAACACTTGTTATGAATAGACAAGTGAATCAGGATTGGATTAAACTTGGAAAGCTGGAATGGAACTTTCTGTGAGCTGGTCCACTTATCTTATCTGCTGTATTATTATAAGTCTGCCAGTTTGATCATCTATGATATGTATAATTAAAGATGTACTATGAATGGCTTGTATCACTAGATTCGGTATGCTCTGATGTAATATGTACCGCTGTGTAATATAATAAAGTTTTATCTTGTGAAAAATTCCGCTGTGAGATTCTGATGTTTTCTGTGATTTTATCTTCTATCTATTCTTATTCTTATTAATGACACGACTTCCGATGTGTTCGAAAGTTGGGTCGTTACACCCAAAATCACATTCTATTCCATCAGCCTTTAACCATAAATTAGCAAGTGAATAATTCCCTAAGTGTTAACCCTGAAGGCCGAAACCAACATCAGATCAATACCCAAGAAACTGTCCAACTTAACTAATCTCCAGTTAGTTTCGGATTTTCTTAACTCCGTTGGGTCTAAGGACAGTATCATTAAAGATACCATTCACGACAACCCAAAATCACATTCCATTAACCATGGAATTTTCATGGAAAACAAATCGATATATATATATATAATCCATATAAACTTCCATATCTGACTAACAATATAAATGGAATAACGACAAAGCCTTTTAAATTCCATAGATATTAGTTGTCCTCATCCACAGAAATTCACTTCGATTATAACCAAATCGAATTCCATTCCATTCCAATTTATTTTATTCAAATTGTAAAACTTTACTTTGGAAAATCTCCTTTAAATATTAACAAAATATTTATAAAATCCAAATCACATTTCACTTTGAATAGGGTTAAATAACGAATGACGTTAAAACACAGTTCACAACAAACCCAATTCAAATTCCATAAATTATCGGGTTAAAGAACAAGTGTTATTTAAAACACCATTCACGATAAAACCAAAAATCAATTCCAATTCAATTCCAATTGAATATCATTTAATTGGTACATTTCATTAAATCTAAATAAAAAGATTTAATTGTTTTTCTCAACTGGGTTTAAGAACAGCGTTAATGAAGACACCATTCACGACAAACCTAAATCCCATTTGATATTAAATACAAGGCTCTGAATAAAAAATATATCGGCTTACATTCAATATCAAATTCTACGACCAACAAATATCGTATTGGAAATAACGATATAAATATATCTTTTAAAATTCCATAACAATATCTGTACAATCATGAAATCCAACATCGAAATATTCCGAAGACAATTTCGATTCAAATCCATTTCCAATTTATATACTGGAAATTCCAGTTATCTTCAAAACAATTTCAAATCCAATTTATT
The DNA here is from genome assembly GCA_030737875.1 of Allium sativum. Lineage (NCBI taxonomy): Eukaryota > Viridiplantae > Streptophyta > Magnoliopsida > Asparagales > Amaryllidaceae > Allium > Allium sativum. Next base: position 786,721,375 of record CM060912.1, on the reverse strand, counting down.
TATTTAAAAAAAAAATTGGATTTATTATTCTAGTTCAATACTAGTTCATTTCGATAAAAATCTATTTTTATCTTTTCAAATATAGAATTTTTCATCCCAATTCTTTCCAAATCATTTCTTATGATTTTTCACTAATTATCGATATTTTTAATAATTTTATCAAGGCCCGTATAGTCGATTTCCATAAACGGCCATCAAACTGTACTTACAATGACCTTTTCAAAATTTGATTTGGACATAATTCCCAATCCATCTGTTAGATTTCTAATTTCTGACATTCGTTAGAAAGCTCTTTTTGATACAAACCCAACGGTTCCAGTTTTAGTAGAATCCTATGGTTGGATCACCCGTAATGTCCATTCGAAGTCAATGGTCGAAATTCGCGAACTGCCGCAGCGCGACGCGTTCTATTCAGGCCATTATATATATATTATTTATATTTCGTCGATTTCCTTTTTAAAACGTATTTTATAAATTGTTTTAAATTTGTTTTCAAAACGATTTCAACTTCATATTCAATTTCAAATCAAAATTGAATATTCCCTATCATCGATATATAAATGATAATATTTTCAAATCATTATATTTCGAAATCATTTCCTTTTTTATATTCATTTTAAAATGAATAAAATAGATATAATTATCGTTCACGTCAAAATGGCGTTAATCTAATCAACACGACTATATATATATTTAAATACATCGTGTCCATCCCAATCGGACATCAAAACCATATTTTGATTCTTTTCTGAATATTATTTGAAAATATTCGTTATTTTATAATATTCGTTATTTTATAATATTCGTTATTTTATAATATTCGTTATTTTAAAATATTCATTCTTTCTGAACTAGAATTAGACATAGTCAATTACCATATAATGTGATTATATGGATTTCATACACATATGTACACAACTACAATCAAACACTTTCAACCATCATCCAAAGTGCATTCTACACTGCATAAGCATCAAATATAAATATTTAATGCTTATAACAGCCTGTCAATCAATCGATCGTCATAAATCTAATTATTGGGATTAGTGTATGTCATATATCATCCCAATACCCGTGTGGGGTTTCAAACAATTAAACACAAGTTTTATTTGTGTAGTTGGGCGATGTGTAAAATTTATCGTGCCAATCAATATCAGTCAAATGTGTGTACATAAACAAATCGTCTGATTTGTTTATAAATATTCGTTTTATTCATATACACATTAAAAATTATATATTTAACTATATAAAATATTTTATTCCATTCCACATCACATAATCAATTTTCACAACAACATACAATCAAATAAACAGGTCGTCCATGGTCTATGGACGATGGGTGTTTGGTGCTGCTAAACACCGTCTGCATCCTAGTATATATTTTAACTAGAAAATAAAATAAAAGTGAGGAGTTCTCACCTTTGGGATCCACTCCTCTTGTCCTTATCTCTGAACGGTTTGGATTTGTCCAAAATTCCAACGTAGTCCTTTTCACGCTGTTTATAGTAAAAATCATATTTTTAATATGATGTTTGTATTATAAAAATCATATTTTTATCTAATTAAAAATCGAATCTTTATACCTTAAACACATATGTAAAAATCGGACTTTTCTACTTTAAACACATATGTAAAAATCGAATTTTTATACTTTAAACACATATGTAAAAATCGGATTTTTATGCCTTAAACACATATGTAAAAATTGGATTTTTATACTTTAAACACATATGTAAAAATCGGATTTTTATACTTTAAACACGTATGTAAAAATCGGATTTTTATAATTTAAACACATATGTAAAAATCGGATTTTTATACTTTAAACACATATGTAAAAATCGGATTTTTCTACTTTAAACACATATGTAAAAAATCGGATTTTTATACTTTAAACACATATGTAAAAATCGGATTTTTATACTTTAAACACATATGTAAAAATCGGTTTTTTATACTTTAAACACATATGTAAAAATCGGATTTTTCTACTTTCCAAATGAAAGTCTAATTTTTCTACAATGAAAAAAATCTAATTTTTCTTCTATGAAAAATCAAATCTTTATGTTACGAAAAATATAATCTTTATATTACCATTTAACTATAAAAATCATATTCTTTACTTCGTTATTTTCATGATAAAAATCAAAATTTTATGAATCGTATTTCATATAAAAACTGATTATATATTTTTCCATAACCAAATACATTAAATAAACAAAATAAAATAGAAGAAATAAAATAAAAAAGGCTTACAGCGGCTTGGGGAGGGGGGTCGGATCTGCGGTGGCGCGCCAGGGGGCCGACGGCGGTTCAGCAGGCGCCGGTGAGCCCTAGGAAGTGGAGACGTTGGGTTCAAGGGCTAGGACTTCTTGGGGAGGGCGGATTTTGAACCACGGAAGGTGGGGAGGGGGAGGGAAAGGGGAGCAGGTCAGAGGGGGGGGGAAGAGGCGCGAGCGACGGTGATGAAGTTGCCAGAGGTGGCGCCGCCAGGCTGGAGGAGGAGAGGTTGAACACCACGTGCGATATCATTATCTCTTTTTTATTCTCTAAATGCTTTGAAGTCAACCCGGGGTGGGGGGGGGGGGAGGGAAGGGAGAAGGGGTAGGGGTATTTAATTAATAATATATATTATTATTTAATTAATTCTAAAAAGCAACTTTTAAATTCGATCTGCGATCGAGACCCAACAAATGTCGCCTCTAACTAATTACCCCCATTCCGAACACAATGGGATATGCATCGTAAGCCAGTTCGGCTGTTTCGATCAGTTTACGCTAAAATCAACTTATAAATCTATATATTGAATTTTTAACGCATATTTCAATTTATCAGGGCTACATACGGACTCTAAAAATTCCCGAAAAATATTTTCTAGCTTCATATTGACGATACGGTCCTAATAAACTAATTTCATCAAATTCTGAGACCGTTTGAAAAATGGCCATTTTTTGGCCGCTCGAAATTGACGGAAACTGCCCAAACACATTTTCCTTTGCCACGCTCACATATTAACTCAGAAAATTATGAATTTTAGAATCTAGCAATAGCTTGACATCCCGGATCCAAAAAAGTGGTTTCATCAAAAATAAAGGTAATTTGCAAAATTTCCATTTTTAAGGGTGAAAATTCCATAGCGACTATTCTGAATTTTCAACTGGGCATAACTTTTTACTCCCACTATGAAATTTCAATTTTTCGGATTCGTTGGAAAGATATTCTCTAATAGATTCTAATATTTTTGGTTTCGCTAAAATCCAGTTTATTTTGAATCCTGTACCTTCGTTTGAAATTTGAAATCGAATTTTCAAACTACCGCGCCATTTTCAATTCCTTTTATAATTAAAATAAATATTTATATTCTAATGTCGATTCAAATAAATATATACCTTCTAATTCTATGTAAAATAAATTTCTCATCGTTATTATTTAAAATAAATCATTTTAAATATTCAAAATTCATCAAAATTGCCAAAATAAAAATTTTAAATTGGTTCAGATTATCCGGGTTATTACAAAAACACAGTTGATGTTGCAATTGTTGGTTGAAGCATCGAGTTGGAGGATTTTGGTTTGGGTAGGTAGAGATTTTCATGAGCATTTGAATTGTTTATTTGTTTATGGATTTATGGAAGGAAATGGGAAACAATGGTGCGTGAATTGCTGAAGGGATGGAGCAGCATGATTTCGGGGAAGTAGAGTTACTGTACATGGTGGGATACGGGTGGTAGGTTTGTGTTGGGCCGAAGTTTGTAGGGTGAGCCCAAATTGATAAAGCATTAAATTTAAATAATATAAATACTTGTTTAATTTGTAAATGTTATAACTATCTCATACTTCATCTGTAACAACCCGTATTTTCAATAACCTGTTATAACGTTAATCGAGGCAGAATTTAATTTATAAATCTGAATCAAGGGAAATGGGCTATGCCATTGCGTTCGTCTCGGAAAAATACGCGAAATAGAGTCCGAGTTTTCGAAAATCGGAGTCCGTATGACCCGATTAAGGCCCAATGAAGTTTTCAGAAAAATTCAAAGTAAAAACAGATTTCAAATTCAAGTTTGAATTTGGAAAATTAGGGCAGATTGGGCCAGGCGGGAAAATTCCCGCCAGAGCACCCAAGTCGACAGCCCTGTCGACTTGGGAATCGACTTGGTTGGACCAAGTCGACAGCCCTGCCGACTTGGCTCAGCCGGGCAGTCCTGCCTGGTGCACCATTTTGGAGTTGTGTTGAGCTTGGGGGCCAGATTCGGTTTTGAGGGCTGAGATTGGAACTAGGGTTTAATCCTAGGGCTAGAACTAATCCTAATCTCTATAAATAAGCCCCTAACCTAACCCTAAATCATCATTAATCAACCCTACAACTAAAATATGGCAAAATCATTCCTCTCATGGCCTCCACTCTCTTCATAAAATTATAAATAAATTTCTATGAGAGATTTTGCATGCATACAAGTGTTTTCAAACTTGTATGAGCATCATTAGCTTGCATTCAAGTCAAGTTTCTATATTTGCATCATAAAGAAAGGGTTTTGATCATTTTGGCTCAAGGGTTTTTCTATTAGAGCTTGCATTTTGGGTCTAATTGATTGCTTAAGGGCTTTGTCATATTTTTGTGTCTTCATAAGCATTGTAAGCCCTTTCCTACTTTCATATTTAAACTCTAAAGTTAAATGAATGATGCAAGTTTGGTTGATCATTAAGTGATGCAAGTATGCCATGTTATGATATGCAAGTTTATCATGTTAAGTTATGCAAGTTTGCCATGTTATGATATGCAAGTTTATCATGTTAAGTTATGCAAGTTTGCCATGATATGCAAGTTTACCATGGCATGTTATGCAAGTTTGATATGTTATGATATGCAAGTTTTCCATGTTATGATATGCAAGTTTATCATGTTATGTTATGCAAGTATGCCATGTTATGATATGCAAGTTATGTTATGCAAGTTTGGGTTGATCATTTTGCTCATGTTATCATGTTATGCAAGCTTATCTTGGGTTTATGAACTTAAAGCTTCAAGCTTTATGCTAAAGGTTGCATTTTGGCAACATGTTAGTTATCATATCCCTTATGATAACTTGCATGTGAGGCTAAATGCGAACTTATGGCCATTTCTACATGTCATTTATCACCATGTATCACTTATATGCTAAGTTTGGTTTTATGCATGCTTTTGAGGCCTAAAAATGTAATATGCAAGTATATGAACATATGTACATTTCATATGTCACCATGTTAAACTTGTGGCTTCAACATCTTTATGTCATGATTATGCCAAGTTCCCTCTTTCTATCCTTTATGCGCTATTGCGATATGTAAGCGATGGGATTGCGTTTGGGGTTGGGTAAACTTAAAAGACATAAAAACATGAGATTGGGAATTTACCTATTAAGTTAGGTCTACCCATTGGGAATTTACCTATTAAGTTAGGTCTACCCAAATTCTTGAAAACTTGTAACATGTTTTGGAAACATGATGGACATGACACTTAGAAAATATAAGTGTGACCAACTCGAGGTTGGGCTGAGTTTGTAGCGTAAACCTACCCGGAACCGACCGGCTTAACTAGTTGCTACAAACAATAGGACCCAATGTGAGAAGTTGGACATGTTGTACCTTGAACCCGAGGTTAGGCCAAGTTGTGGTGTAAAGCTACCCGGACCCGCCCGGCTTAACTAGTAACCACAACAAGGTCTAATGTGAGAGGTTAAGGCGCATTAAATTAATTAATGCCTCATGATTAGGGTTAAGTCATGGTCCACTTAATACTTAACCAATTTGGGCTTGGTAGATCAATCAGGGTTAAGTCGTGAACTCATCGTTACACTTAACCAAGTTAATCCATGATTAGCAAGAGGGTTAAACCGTACTTAACCCACTAGAAAATCTTAGCAATGGGGGTCCACTCCAGCAGTAATCCCAAGTTTGTATCATTATGACCCTAGGGACTAGGCTAGGGTGGGGGCACGATTACTTGACTAGGAGGTAAGTGACCAAAAACGACGGCAGAGTGGTACGCCGGTGTAGTTCCGGGCGGACTATGGTCGTGCACATAGTCCGAAGCCGGTGAAAGCATGCACGGGTACCAGTAGATCGAGACTGTGCACTCATGTTTATGGTGTCCAGGGGTTGCCACCCTAGGGCTTGATACACCCAACGGGAGACCCTGCATAGTCTGACTACAATTATGTTTGGGCCGTATTGACACCAACACGTGACGAGTTAGGCTTATAGGGAGCCGATCGACCAGACCGTTTGGTTGGACCTCGTATTAGGGTCATTTCATGTTATTGGACCGTGTATTAGGGTCACTTCATGTTATTGGGCCAAAGCTTGGGCCAAGGGATCAATACTTGTTTATTCAAGTCATGTTAGTTTGCTAGTACACCTGTAGTGCAAAAACCTTAATCCTGATTATGCGATGACACCTTTATCTACCTTGTTAGTTAATCATCATGCTAGTATGTTGTTATCCTTATGTTCATCCCTGCTTCTCATGCCAGTTAACTTTATCAGTTTAAATTGATTGTAGTAAGGCTTACTCAGTCTTTTTGACTGACCTGTTTTGTTTCGCCTCTTTTCTTCCGTTTCCCCCCCCCCCCCAGGTTCTCAGGGTAGGAATATTGGAGCTTAGCTTGGATTTTTGATCACTTGCTTGTGGGATTTTAGCTCATGTACGGTCCTGACATGAAGCTTGCTATGGTTATCACTTATTTTGGGGATGGTACTTATGTATTTCAGTTTTTCAGTTGATGTTGTTTTTATCTAGACTTGTTTATTTGGAAAGCTATGTTGTACCAGACTTGTTTTGAAATAGTTTGAAATCTTCCGCTGTTTTATTTGTCTTATTTACTCTGTTTACATATACACATATGTTCTTGTTCTGCCTTGATATATCATGATGCATGTTTACCTGATTCAAACGCCCCTCCAAAGTCAGCGTGCTTGCAAGAGCCACCCTGGCGGAGGTGGGGTGTTACAATTTGGTATCAGAGCATATGGTTTACGAGAAGGAACAAAAAGGTTTTTAGAAAACTTTTGGAAAACTATTTTCAAAACCAATAAAGTATTTTCCAAAGAAAAGTCTAGTTTATTTTAAAGGCTATTCCCCAAAAATCCATTAGCAAAATTCCTTCGTTTTTCTCCATTCTGAATCTATCTTTTTCTTCGTTTTCAGTATGGCCGATAACTTTGCTATTCCGGAGGGAGTACACGTACCTGTTTGGCATAGGAGACTTTTGGAGACTAGGGCGACCGAAGCCGGCCCAGCAGATGTTCCTCCTCCTCCTCCTCCGGTAGTTAATGTTCCTCCTCCTCCTGTCGCTGAGGTTCCTCTTCCTCCTCCCCCTCAGCATCCTCAAGCTGACTTCGCAAAGACTTGCAAAGATTTCAAAGCAATGGGTGGCAAGAACTTTCAAGGCACTGAGACTTTTGTAGAGGCCAGAAATTGGTTGAAAGAGACCGAGGATTTATTTGCTATCTTTGGGTTAGACGATCAGAGGAAGATCTTGTTGGCGGTTTGGCTTATGAAGGATGAAGCCGCTTATTGGTGGGAAGTCACCAATGGTACTAGGCCTGTTGAGACTTGGGCCGATTTCAGGGCAAGGTTCGTGCTTAAGTTTCTATCTTCTGCTGAGGAGAATCTGCAAATGGAGAGGTTCATAACTTTGAAACAAGGAGATATGTCTGTCAAAGAATATGTGAACAAGTTCAATCAGTTAGCTCGTTTTGGCTTGGATATGGTGAATACTCCTCAGAAGAAGGCTCTTCGTTTTGCTAGAGGATTGAATGAGCCGTTGCAGGGATTGGCTATGTCACATATTCCTCATGGGGCCACGTTTGAGAGCTTGGTTGATATGGCGTTACTTCAGGGAGATGTCAAGAAAGAGATCAAGGTGAATGATACTCAAGCCAAGAAGACTGATTCCCAGTGGAAAGGAAATCAGGGAAATCCAAGTGGTCAGAGCAGTCAAGGCAATCGGAACAAGAACAAGAACAAGAGTCAAGGCAACAAGGGGAACAACAACAAGGGCAAGAACAACAAGGGGAAGTGCCATTATTGCGGTTCAGTTGGGCATCTTATTAAGGATTGTAAAAAGAGGAAAAGGAAGAATGGTGAATGCTTTTTCTGCGGTGAGACTGGACATTTCAGTAAGGATTGCCCGAAGAAGCAAGGACAAGGTCAGGGTCAGACTCAGCGTGCTGGACCTTCAGGAGGGCAAGTTCATGCTCTCAATGTCGCTCCAGTTCCCGATCGAGGTAGTATTTCTGTTGAGAGCCTTGTATATATTTCTGATTTTCCAGTTCGTACCTTGTTTGATTCTGGTGCATCGCATAGCTTTATCTCATCTGATCTTGTTGATAGCTTGCACCTAAGTACTAGCTTGGTAGATGATCCGGTCTGTGTCTCAAATCCTATTGGGGGTTCCGCCCATCTGTCTATGATATGTGGGGATTTGAGGATCTCTATACTGAGTGTAGAGTTCTTGTGTAGTGCTTATGTTCTTGGTTTTAGGGGATACAGATTGATATTGGGCATGGAATGGTTGTCCAGATATAGAGCCATCCTTGATTGTGAGCATAGGGTTGTGAGGCTCGTGACTCGCCTCGGAAACACCCTAGAAATTTCTTGTAATCCGAGAGGTCCCGTCATGTTGTGCTATCTTGAATCACTCGACTCGTCAACAGAAACTCTTCAGTCTGTGAGAGTGGCTCGAGAGTATCCGGATGTTTTCGATGAAGTTAGGGGGTTGCCCCCTAAGCGAGAGATTGATTTCCGCATTTATCTGGTGGATAATGCAAAGCCGGTTTCTTTGCCCGTTCGGCACATGGCTCCGCGTGAAAGGCGGGAGCTAAGTAAGCAAGTGAAGGAGTTGCTTGAGAAGAACTTCATTAGACGAAGTATCTCTGAATGGGGAGCGCCTGTGGTATTTGCTACCAAGGCAGATGGTTCTCTCCGACTTTGTGTTGACTATCGAGAGTTGAATAAGCTGACTAAGAAGAACAGACACCCGTTACCGAGGATTGATGATCTCTTTGACCAGCTTATCGGTGCTTCTGTTTTCTCCCAGCTTGATCTTGCTACTGGATTCCATCAGCTCAGGGTAGCTGAAGATAGTATAGACAAGACTGCGTTCAGAACTCCAGATGGATTCTTCGAATGGCTTGTCACGCCGTTCGGCTTGACTAATGCACCCGCATATTTTGTGGACTTGATGAGTAGGGTGTTCAGGGAGTTCCTGAACAAGTTTGTCGTGGTCTTCGTAGATGATATTCTGATCTTCTCTAAGGATGAGGAAGAGCACGCAAGGCATCTCGTGGAGGTGATGGATACGCTTAGAGCGCATCAGTTGAAGGCCAAGTTCTCCAAGTGTCACTTTTGGAGAAGGGAAGTTAGATTCCTTGGGCATATAGTATCTAAGCAAGGCTTAGCGGTGGATCCCGCTAAGGTAGTTGCAGTTCAGGATTGGAAGACTCCAAGGAATGCAACCGAAGTGAGAAGTTTTCTAGGTCTTGCAGGCTTTTATCGGAAGTTCATCAAGGACTTCGCGAAGATTTCCGCTCCTCTCACTAAATTGACGAAGAAAAATTTAGTTTTTGCTTGGAGCATAGAATGCGAGCTTGCTTTTCAGAAGCTCAAGAGAGCTCTCACATCAGCACCTGTTCTAGCTTTGCCCGATGGAGGGAAGTTATTTACAGTATACACCGATGCATGTGGCACGGGGTTAGGAGCTGTTCTGATGCAAGAAGGAAGAGTGATATGCTTTGGCGGTAGACAACTCAAAGTGCATGAGAAGAATTATCCCACTCATGACTTAGAGTTGGCAGCAATAGTATATGCACTCAAGGCTTGGCACCATTATCTTCTGGAAGAAAGATTTGAGCTTTATACCGATTACAAGTCATTGAAGTATCTCTTTTCTCAGAAGGATCTGAATCTGAGGCAACAAAGATGGATGGAATTCTTGGCGTCCTACGATTTTGATATAGCTTATACCCCAGGCAAGGGGAATGTGGTAGCAGATGCATTGAGTAGAAAAAGGTTGACTATGAGTCCTCTATTTGTTGAGATGAAGAACTTAGAGTATGTGGCAACCTTTGATTTCTCTTTGGCGGTTGAGTCGATGACAGGTTCTTTAGCATCTCTGGAACTCAGACCTACCCTTCTTGATCAAGTCGGGGCTTCGCAGAGAGAAGACCCTCAGATAGTTGAGATTATGGATAAGCTGATTCGAGGAGAGGCGTCTAGTCATCTCGCTCGATATTCTATTGATGACAAGGGTTGGCTGAGGAGAGACGGAAGGTTATGTGTTCCAATGGTAGAAGATTTAGTAAGAAAAGTTCTTGAGGAAGTGCATCGCTCTAAGTTGACTATACATCCGGGCGGAGATAAGATGTATAAAGATATGAAGCGCATTTTCTTTTGGCCTGGGATGAAGAAGGATGTGGCAGAGTTTGTCTCTAGATGTATCATTTGCCAGCAAGTTAAGGCCGAGTCGAAGAAGCCCGGTGGGCTATTGCATCCTCTAGACGTTCCACTATGGAAGTGGGAGAGTATTTCCATGGATTTTATCGATGGGCTACCAAGGTCAAGGAAAGGGAATACGAGCATTTGGGTTATTGTGGATAGACTCACGAAGAGTGCTCATTTCATTCCGGTGAAGAGCAAGAGGACCGCATCTTGGCTAGCGTCTGTATATCTTCGTGAGATTGTGAGACTACATGGAGTCCCTTCTAGTATAGTCAGTGACCGTGACCCAATCTTTACAAGTCAATTCTGGAATAGCTTGCAAGAAGCTATGGGCACGAGGTTGAATCTAAGTACGGCTTATCACCCACAGACGGATGGTCAAACCGAAAGGGTGAATAGGGTACTCGCGGATCTGTTGAGGCTTTGTATCCTGGATTTTGGTGGTACTTGGGAAGACCATCTTCCTCTTGTTGAGTTTGCATATAATAACAGTTATCAGGCAAGCATAGGGATGGCACCATTTGAAGCTTTATATGGGAGGCCTTGCAAGTCGCCTACATGTTGGTGGGCGACTACAGATGAGCTTATACTTGAGCCTGATATGATCCAAGATACATCCGAGAAGGTCGAGTTGATTCGGAGACGGATGAAAGCGGCCCAAGACCGACAGAAATCCTATGCTGATAAGCGAAGAACTGATTTGGAATTTGATGTTGGGGATATGGTTTTCGTGAAGGTTTCTCCTTTGCGGAATGTGGTCCGATTTGGAGCCGTTGGGAAATTAGCACCGAGGTTTGTTGGACCATTCCCTATTACAGAGAGGATCGGGCAGATGGCTTATAGAGTGGGGTTGCCTGAGAAGCTTGCCGGAGTACACGATGTTTTTCATGTCTCGCATCTCCGGAAGTGTTTACATGAATCAGCAGAGGTTGTCGAGCCAAGTGTTCTGAAGGATGTGGAAGTGGAGAAAGAGGCTACCTTGAGGAGAGCTCCGATTCGTATCTTGGGGACGGAGACCAAGAAGCTAAGGAATCGAGAGGTCAAGTTGGTGAAGGTTCAATGGGGTGAAGCCGAAGAAGACGCAACTTGGGAAACCGAGGAGAAGATGCGTGGGCTTTATCCATTCCTTTTTGAGGGTACACTCTCAATCTCTTTGTTAGCATAACTTTCTCTTTGCTATCTATGTTTATCTAGTTTATCGTGTTAATCTTGTCATGAGAACCTTAGGTAGAAACCCTTTGGATGAAACATGTGTTTGAAACATGTTATGCTTGATGTTTGCAGGTGGTTGCAAGTGTTTGCAAGTAGTTACTCGTGGATGCATTATACACATTAGGCACTAGATCGGCTCACACACTCCTCATATTGCATATGCATGAGTGTTTATGCTTATTCATGGATGAAATTTTTTGTGTTATCACATGGATGTTGCATATGGATGTATGTTATGTGCACACATATAGATGTTATGCATTATGTTAGGAATTGCATACATATGGATTCATTTCACAAACAAAATTTGCATTGATGATATTTGCATTAGATAAGTACATATACACACACCTTTGCATATGTTCATACAACATTTCGAATCTTGTAAGGACAATGATTGCTCGTGGATGATGTTTTGAGTAGATGGATGTTGGATGGTAGGATACGTTCTTCCTAACTTGAAGATTTCGGGGACGAAATCCTTTAAGGAGGGGAGAATGTAACAACCCGTATTTTCAATAACCTGTTATAACGTTAATCGAGGCAGAATTTAATTTATAAATCTGAATCAAGGGAAACGGGCTATGCCATTGCGTTCGTCTCGGAAAAATACGCGAAATAGAGTCCGAGTTTTCGAAAATCGGAGTCCGTATGACCCGATTAAGGCCCAATGAAGTTTTCAGAAAAATTCAAAGTAAAAACAGATTTCAAATTCAAGTTTGAATTTGGAAAATTAGGGCAGATTGGGCCAGGCGGGAAAATTCCCGCCAGAGCACCCAAGTCGACAGCCCTGTCGACTTGGGAGTCGACTTGGTTGGACCAAGTCGACAGCCCTGCCGACTTGGCTGTCGACTTGGCTCAGCCGGGCAGTCCTGCCTGGTGCACCATTTTGGAGTTGTGTTGAGCTTGGGGGCCAGATTCGGTTTTGAGGGCTGAGATTGGAACTAGGGTTTAATCCTAGGGCTAGAACTAATCCTAATCTCTATAAATAAGCCCCTAACCTAACCCTAAATCATCATTAATCAACCCTACAACTAAACTATGGAAAAATCATTCCTCTCATGGCCTCCACTCTCTTCATAAAATTCTAAATAAATTTCTATGAGAGATTTTGCATGCATACAAGTGTTTTCAAACTTGTATGAGCATCATTAGCTTGCATTCAAGTCAAGTTTCTATATTTGCATCATAAAGCAAGGGTTTTGATCATTTTGGCTCAAGGGTTTTTCTATTAGAGCTTGCATTTTGGGTCTAATTGATTGCTTAAGGGCTTTGTCATATTTTTGTGTCTTCATAAGCATTGTAAGCCCTTTTCTGCTTTCATATTTAAACTCTAAAGTTAAATGAATGATGCAAGTTTGGTTGATCATTAAGTGATGCAAGTATGCCATGTTATGATATGCAAGTTTATCATGTTAAGTTATGCAAGTTTGCCATGTTATGATATGCAAGTTTATCATGTTAAGTTATGCAAGTTTGCCATGATATGCAAGTTTACCATGTCATGTTATGCAAGTTTGATATGTTATGATATGCAAGTTTGCCATGTTATGATATGCAAGTTTATCATGTTATGTTATGCAAGTATGCCATGTTATGATATGCAAGTTATGTTATGCAAGTTTGGGTTGATCATTTTGCTCATGTTATCATGTTATGCAAGCTTATCTTGGGTTTATGAACTTAAAGCTTCAAGCTTTATGCTAAAGGTTGCATTTTGGCAACATGTAAGTTATCATATCCCTTATGATAACTTGCATGTGAGGCTAAATGCGAACTTATGGCAATTTCTACATGTCATTTATCACCATGTATCACTTATATGCTAAGTTTGGTTTTATGCATGCTTTTGAGGCCTAAAAATGTAATATGCAAGTATATGAACATATGTACATTTCATATGCCACCATGTTAAACTTGTGGCTTCAACATCTTTATGTCATGATTATGCCAAGTTCCCTCTTTCTATCCTTTATGCGCTATTGCGATATGTAAGCGATGGGATTGCATTTGGGGTTGGGTAAACTTAAAAGACATAAAAACATGAGATTGGGAATTTACCTATTAAGTTAGGTCTACCCATTGGGAATTTACCTATTAAGTTAGGTCTACCCAAATTCTTGAAAACTTGTAACATGTTTTGGAAACATGATGGACATGACACTTAGAAAATATAAGTGTGACCAACTCGAGGTTGGGTTGAGTTTGTAGCGTAAACTTACCCGGAACCGACCGGCTTAACTAGTTGCTACAAACAATAGGACCCAATGTGAGAAGTTGGTCATGTTGTACCTTGAACCCGAGGTTAGACCAAGTTGTGGTGTAAAGCTACCCGGACCCGCCCGGCTTAAGTAGTAACCACAACAAGGTCTAATGTGAGAGGTTAAGGCTCATTAAATTAATAAATGCCTCATGATTAGGTTTAAGTCATGGTCCACTTAATACTTAACCAATTTGGGCTTGGTAGATTAATCAGGGTTAAGTCGTGAACTCATCGTTACACTTAACCAAGTTAATCCATGATTAGCAAGAGGGTTAAACCGTACTTAACCCACTAGAAAATCCTAGCAATGGGGGTCCACTCCAGCAGTAATCCCAAGTTTGTATCATTATGACCCTAGGGACTAGGATAGGGTGGGGGCACGATTACTGGACTAGGAGGTAAGTGACCAAAAACGACGGCAGAGTGGTACGTCGGTGTAGTTCCGGGCGGACTATGGTCGTGCACATAGTCCGAAGCCGGGGAAAGCATGCACGAGTACCAGTAGATCGAGACTGTGCACTCATGTTTACAGTGTCCAGGGGTTGCCACCCTAGGGCTTGATACACCCGACGGGAGACCCTGCACAGTCTGACTACAATTATGTTTGGGCCGTATTGACACCAACACGTGACGAGTTAGGCTTATAGGGAGCCGATCGACTAAACCGTTTGGTTGGACCTCGTATTAGGGTCATTTCATGTTATTGGACCGCGTATTAGGGTCACTTCATTTTATTGGGCCAAAGCTTGGGCCAAGGGATCAATACTTGTTTATTCAAGTCATGTTAGTTTGCTAGTACACCTGTGGTGCAAAAACCTTAATCCTGATTATGCGATGACACCTTTATCTACCTTGTTAGTTAATCATCATGCTAGTATGTTGTTATCCTTATGTTCATCCCTGCTTCTCTTGCCAGTTAACTTTATCAGTTTACATTGATTGTAGTAGGGCTTACTCAGTCTTTTTGACTGACCTGTTTTGTTTCGCCTCTTTTCTTCCGTTCCCCCCCCCCCCAGGTTCTCAGGGTGGGAATATTGGAGCTTAGCTTGGATTTCTGATCACTTGCTTGTGGGATTTTAGCTCATGTACGGTCTTGACATGAAGCTTGCTATGGTTATCACTTATTTTGGGGATAGTACTTATGTATTTCAGTTTTTCAGTTGATGTTGTTTTTATCTAGACTTGTTTATTTGGAAAGCTATGTTGTACCAGACTTGTTTTGAAATAGTTTGAAATCTTCCGCTGTTTTATTTGTCTTATTTACTCTGTTTACATATACACATATGTTCTTGTTCTGCCTTGATATATCATGATGCATGTTTACCTGATTCAAACGCCCCTCCAAAGTCAGAGTGCTTGCAAGAGCCACCCTGGCGGAGGTGGGGTGTTACATCATCCAAATTCAGCAAAATAAGATCCGTTGGGATCGAATGGACGAGGGCTACGCAATGGAACTGATTGGGAGTGAATCAGAGCTCGTTACAATTTATAGCGAAATAAATTGCCTGATCTGAATCAACGATAGTTATCGTTATTTAACGATAAACGTCCAGTGTGAGTAAATCTCACTAACTCTAATCAGTTTATATTTTTATAACGTATTTTTAGAATCGATAAATGATGGTTGACTGATGTGTGTTGATTGTCTGGACACTTTGATAATTAATTGGTTGAAACTGTAGATCTAGTTATATATATAACATTAATTAAATATTGATTCTATTTATCAAAATATTTCATATTGAAATGAAATTGATGTTAATTATATTGTTTAACATCTGTGGTTGCAGGAAATAGGTTGGAGGGATCTAACTGGATTCCTCAATATTTATAATACTGTTTTTATATATATTGTGATATATAATCTGTGATTGATTATGATGACACTGGTCTTGTTATTTGGTATTTCAAATACCATAAGAAATACTGGAATGTATAAAGGGAATTTTCAAAAAGTATATGTAATAACCCGAAAAATCCGAGCCAATTTAAAATTTTTATTTTGGCAATTTTGATGAATTTTGAATATTTAAAATGAATTATTTTAAATAATAACGACGATAAATTTATTTTGAATAGAATTAGAAAGGAAATATTTATTTGAATCGACGTTAGAATATGAATATTTATTTTTAATTATAAAAGGAATTGAAAATGGCGCGGTAGTTTAAAAATTCGATTTCAAATTTCAAACGAATGTATAGGATTCAAAATAAATCGGATTTCAGCGAAACAAGAAATATTCGAATCTGTTTAACTATAACATTCTAATAGATGTAAGAAACTGAGATTTCGTTTTAAAAGTTGAGAGTTACGTACAGTTTAAATTTCAGAAAAGTCGTTGTGGAATTTATATATATTTTAATATATATAAAGGCCTTAAAAATAGTCATTTTGCAAACGACCTCGGTTTTCGACAAAACCACTTTTGTTGGATCCGTGATGTCAAATTATTGCTAGGTTTCAAAATTCATAATTTTCTGAAGCAAGATGTGAGCGTGGCAAAAGAAAACGTGTTTCAACAGTTTTAGTCAATTTTGATCGACCAGAAAATGGCCATTTTTCAAACGGTCTCAGAATTTGATGAAATTAGTTTTGTTAGGAACGTATCGTCAATAAAGCTAGAAAATATTTTTTCGGGAATTTTTAGAGTCTGTATGTGGCCCCGGTAAATTGAAATGTGCGTTTAAATTGAATATACATTGATTTATATTTTAATTTAAATGAAAGCTGATCGTAACAGCCAAATTGGTTTACGAAACATATCCCATTGTGTTCGGAATGGGGGTATTTGGCTTGGGGCGACAGTCGTTGGGTTCAATTTAGAGTTTGAATCGATAAACTTCACATTTAAATAATAAATAAATTAAATAATATTATAATTATTTTATATAAGTACCCACCCGAAACTCTAACTCCCAAATCAAGTAACGCAGCCGCCAGTTCTTCAACCAAGGGCCCAAATCGCATGAAATTAAATCCCAAAAAATTCCCTTGATCCATTGCGATTTAGATCAAGGTTTATCACCGAAAATGATAGAGTGAGACAAGATCTTCAAGTTCATGGTGGTATGATTTGAAATCGTGAAGTATTGGTCATGGATTTTTCTTCCAAACCCCCTCCGTTCGAACTGGAACGACGGGTGATGGGGAGGTGCGAGTTGCACCAAGGCGGAGGCTCTAGAGGAGTGAGGTGCGGCGGAGATCGAGGGGGCGTTGGATCGAGGCCCCGTGCCTCGTATGGCGTGCGGTTCTAAGCCCTAGAGGTCGGGATTTCTTCAATCACCATGAGCAGATATACGGGAACGATGATGAGGGTTAAGTGTGATTAGAGAAATTTATTAAAGATTAATTATTTAATTATCTCATTTAATGTAATTAAGGTTTTAAATGGTCATATCTTCTTCATATAAAATAAGAATTCAGCAAAAAATGGTTCGTTGGAACCGTCTTGACGAGTACAACATTTCAGAACTGTCCAGAATCAAAAAGGAGCAAATCAGAATTTGAAGCAAATTCAAATCTGAATCGTAATAGAACAGAATCAATGTGAGAATTCTCTCACTATAAATTTTCTGTACAGTTATTTATTTTATAACTGCGTATATGAACTGCTCCCCGTCGTCCACAGACCATGGACGACTTGTTTGATTGTATTCTGTGTGAAAATTGATCGTGATGTGAAATGAATTATATATATACATATATGATGTGAAAACTATACATATATGAAGTGAAAGCGATATATATATGAAATAAATATATATATATATATGAAGCGAAAACGATATACATACGAAATGTGAAAACGATATATATACGAAATGTGAAAACGATATATATATATATATATATGAAATGTAAAAACGATATATATATGAAATGTGAAAACAATATATATATATATATATATATATATATATATGAAGTGAAAACGATATATATATGAAGTGAAAACGATATATATATGAAATGTAAAAACGATATATATACGAAATGTGAAAACGATATATATAAGAAATGTAAAAACGATATATATATGAAATGTGAAAACGATATATATATATATATATATATATATATATATATATATATGAAATGTGAAAACGATATATATACGAAATGTAAAAACGATATATATGTGATGTGAAAACAATATATATATATATGAAGTGAAAATAATATATGTATGAAATGAAAATGAAATATATATGAAAGGTAAAAAAAACATGTATATATGAAGTGTGAATGAAATAAATATTGGTTTGTTAAAAATATTATTTTTAACATATATATGAGATTTATAAAATTTTCATTGGAAAATTCAATTTTGATTTGAAATTGAAATGGAAGTGAAAATTGTTTTAAAAACGAATTTAAAACGATTTATAAAATACGTTTTGAATTGAAGTCGATGAAATATATATTATATATATTATATGGCCTGAATAGAACGTGCCGCGCCGCGGCAGTTCGCCAATTTCGACCATAGACTTCGAATGGACGTTACGGGAGGTCCGACCGTCTGATTCTCCTAAAACCAGAACCGTTGGGTTCGTATCGAAAAGAGCTTTCTAACGAATATGAGAAATTAGAAATCTAACGGTTGGATTTGGAATTATGTCCAAACGAAAATTGGAAAAGGTCGTTGTAAGTGCAGTTCGATGACCGTTTAAGGAAATCGACTGTACGAGCCTCGATAAAATTATTAAAAATATTGATAATTTTTGTAAAATCATAATA
Organism: Allium sativum; assembly: GCA_030737875.1. Classification (NCBI taxonomy): domain Eukaryota; kingdom Viridiplantae; phylum Streptophyta; class Magnoliopsida; order Asparagales; family Amaryllidaceae; genus Allium; species Allium sativum. The sequence goes on along the minus strand of CM060912.1, from coordinate 786,702,677 downwards.
AATGATTTGGAAAGAATTGGGATGAAAAATTCCACATTTGCAAAGATAAAAATGTATTTTTATCGAAATGAACTAGTTATTAACTAGAACTATAATCCGATTATTTTTATATAAATACATTGGATTGAAATGGTTTTAATATAACCAGAATATTCCAATGTATGAATTGGAATGGAAATAATATTCGGAATATTTCGTTATTGGATTCCGTGATTACACGGATATTGTGGTGGGAATTTGGAAGATATCGATATCGTTATTCCCGATATGATATCTGTTGGTTTCAGGATTTGATGTTGAATATAAGTCGATATTATCTCTATTCAAAACCTTATATTTAATGTCAAATGGGACTGATTGATTGTTGGATTGTGCTCGACCAGTTTATGAGCAAAATATACCTTTACAGTTAGCATTAGGTTGGGTAAGAATATATGTGTGCTAACACCTTGTGAAACACTTCACGATTTGATGACAAGGTGTTTAGCGAGTTGTGTTCATTCCAAATTTAATGAATGATTTTTAAATGATGTTTTTCTTGAGTGAAAAGAAATATATTCCCGATTTCGGACAGGGAATGTTTTATAAAAATGTTTTATAAAACAGAAAGGATTTTGAGGCCTAACCCGATGATTTCTAAAATGATTTAGAAATGTATTCTGGTTTTACATTGTGGTTCATCGCGTATCCGATTAGTTGCTATTGATAACATATCTGTTTGGTGCTGGAGAATTTATTCTCTTGCTTAACACCCTTCTTTGAGACGTACGAGCTCAAAGGTTATGTGATTAATAGTGACTAATCATATGTGTGAATTGCTGATGTGAAGTACTATATTTTGAAAGTACTTGTGATTATTATATTGTGAAATGATTTTCCCTACTTCGGGATATGAAATGATTTGGTATGTGTCTAGAGATTCAAGTAACCCGGACGACTAAAAGTATGGATGAGATGGGCGGTGTATGCTTCCATGTGTGGGAGGTGCATCGTCGGTGTAGCCTGCTCCATAGTGGGAGGTGCGCATATATATATATATATATATATATATATATATATATATATATATATATATATATGTATGTATGTATGTATGTATGTATGTATGTATGTATGTATGTATATATCGAGTTGCTTAGGTGCGTTCCCTTTGCCTTATCTAGGGGGAGCCCGATATTTGGTTGCATATTTGTTTGTATGCATTGTTGTGTATTGGAATTCATATTTCCAAACGATTTTATTTGAGATCCCGAAGTGAAATCTACATTGTTATAGAAAGTTAGATATGTATTTCAAATGATTTGAAATAGAAATCGGGAAATTAAGTCCAAAGGAATAATTTCTGTAAATTGAATTGGATTTGGAAAATCTAAGTTTGGTGATTGATCTAAACGGGTAGCTTGGGATATTGCATGTTGATTGATGCATAGTAGATCCATATATCTATATTGATTGTTGTTTATACACAAGCATTCATGGGGGTAAACCCGTTCTGCATTCGCGGCGTGGTCCTATGATTTGCCTTATCATAAATTTATAACTGTTTAGAGTTTCTCACACCAGTCCCATGACTGACCTGTAGTTTGCTTTTCCCTTGCAAACTCAGGTGCCCCTATTTTCCACATGGGTAGTTGAGTAGTTTGTTTTGCAGATACTTATTTTGAGCAGGATTCTGGATTGAAGCTTAAAGCTGTGTCCAGTGCATTTATCGTCTTCCACTGTGTTATTTTATATTTCCGCTGTGTATTGTATTACATTTATTGTAAGTAAATCTTCCGCTGTATTATATTTCGATATACTCTGATATTCTGTACTCTGATGTAACATTATTATGATGTTTATAAAAGTCTTATGTTATTTGTTCTGATGAGTTGTATGCCCAAAGTTAGTGTATACGGGATTCGAACGGTCTTGGTCGATTTAGCGATCGATTAGGTTCGAGCGAAATCCGTATCGTTACAGTATATTTAAAATAAAATGTTTATTTGGGAAATAAATAGAATATAAAAGGAAATATTTTATAAAATAAATAGATTATAAAAGGAAATATTTTATAAAATAACTAGTTTATAAAGGGAAATATTTGGGAAATCAATAGAATTATAAAAGGAAATATTTTGGAAAAAATAGAATTATAAAAGGGGAAATGGCGAGATATAAAAGGACTACGTGAAGATCGATTTAAAGTAGATTGTAAATAGAAATATTTTTAAAAATAAATAAATTGGGAGGATTAATTTATAAATAATGTTTTTGTAAATTAAGTAAAATATTTATCATTTGGATAAATTGAATATATAAGTCTAAATTTATATCGAGAAGTAAAAATCGGTTTTAACACCGATATTTGAGATTGAAGGCGAACGTAGAAATTATAAAGGGAATTATCAATGATTTAAAGTGTTGGAAATAAAACAGGATTTCATATGAATAATTCTATAAATAGAAGTATAAATAGAATTTGGAAATGGTATATTATTGTTAAATGAAAAATCAAACAGATATATTATATAAAAGAGAAACATTATTCACATTCGATGTGAATATATAATGGCCTGCAAATCCATACTATCTGAGTTGACTAACTACACCACATGTCCAACCAAATATCATAGAAATACGAATCATTTTTTTAGAAGAAAAAAATAAAAGAAGACTAAAAATAACAATACAGAATCTCACATCGCAGCGGAACAAAATATAATATCTATCAACTTTTGGAGTACATAATTTTTAACTTTAACACATATCATCATCAGAGTACAACACTTACAACATAGCGGAAAAACCAAACTAGATAACGCTGAAGCCTCCTGCTCCAAGCTTCTTAAGATAAATCTGTAAAATCCTGAACTACTTGACTGCTTGTACAAATTTGGGCACCCCAGAGTTTAGGTAAAACAAAATAAAATAAACTTTGGGTCAGTCATGGGACTGGTATGAGTAAACAATTTAAAACAGTTTGAGAAAATAAATGATATCTCATAAGACCACGCCGTATAACACGGAACGGGTTTTTCCCTTATGAGAATCCAAAACACTTGATTTAACTTTCAAAATCATTTTGAACGAAAATGATTATCTTTATATCAAAAGTCTTTTGATATTATAATAGTGTCTAAATCAAATAAATAGAAATCTAGTGGAACGCTTTCATCTCACGTTCCACATACATAATATACAATCAAAACCGCGAGCACTTATTGGGTAATGAATTTCTAACTATGACAAGGTATGGAACCACCTTCCGATAGTGTATCTCTAAAGGAGAATACACTGGGTTCAACAAGAACATCTTGTAAACTGGCCATACATGATCGACCACTCATTTCGCTTGAGTATATCGAATGTATATCACCAACAGTTGGGATCAACAACCGTTTTCCCGAATGGGACAACATCGAATAGAATAAAGAATGAAATGAATTTCTATAGATAGGTAATAATACACCCTAATTGGGATCTACCTACTTAGCAATGCTACCTGCCCAATTTTTGTCATTTCCCGGTTGTTAAGGCATGAGCCTGCGAATACTTACCATTCATTTATAGCATAATCACTTTGAATGCCACATTGTCAGATCCGTTAATCACTAATTGATTTGCATAAATATAATCTGGATATTATGCTAAGAGAATAAATTCTCTGCCACCATATATATTTATACAGACCACCATTTGCGAGCATTGGAAATACTCTGTTAGACATTCGTCCATACAAATTCGTTCTGGGACTTAACGAAACCGAAGGTGCAATTTCCACTAACAGAAAAATCCCTTGCCCTCTACTCCATCTTCGATTATCTTTGTATAATCTGATTCGCAACGCTACTACCAATACGGAGTGGTTCTCGGATAGTAATCCAACTGGTCTCTCCATATTGACAATGATATTGGCAAACACTTTGATAGTCGATTATTTAACTATCGAAGAAACACAAACATTCATTCAAAGAATCAAACAAATCACTGGGCCTTTTAATTAATATTTCATTAACTAAAACACTTCTCCATTTCCTTATCCATATTCATGAAACGATATTTTCGATAATCATCTTGGCCTCTTAAGCTGTCTGGAAAACATTTCCATATATCGCCTTCTTTTATTTTCTACACTGAAAATAAAATTTGTTTATAAATGGAAAACATTCCAGTTACTTATCTCTTTCATGACCATTCATTTATTTCAGTACTTAGGAAATATTTATCTTTATATTTCCAAAATTCCACTTACTTAGGTTGAATCGATTGTTGTGTAAAACATCGTTACAAACAACCCAAAATAATGTATTCAACTAACTCTTATTCAAATATTTCTCCTCTTAGACCTTGCTATTTATCGATTAAAAATGAAATCAATCAAGTTTGGGTATAACTACCTCTTAGACCTTGACTGAAAACATCCTTAACTTCAAAATGAACAAGACCACTTACCTCGAATAATCAACATCATAAAACCAATTATTAATTTTTAAACGCATACACATTTCACTTTCTAATTTTACTAGATTTAATTATAAATTTTCTTTTTGTTTATAGTATTCTATTTTCAAGTTCGTTTCCTTATCGAATTCTATATATATCGATACATTGATTTCTAACTATCAAAATTTCTTAAAAATATTCTAACTGCTTAAATTCCCGGAAAATTTTGCCATAACCTCCTTTGTACCGGTCGATAGTTCAAACCTCAACTCGCCTCTCTAGGCCCTTTCCATTCAAAAAGAAAATCAAAAAGCCAAGTAGCTTGCCGATTCGGCGCATAAAAACTCATATGGAATTTAAACATGTACCTTATTGTTGGGCACACGAATTATAACCTTCTTACACTTCATCCCATACCTGTCTAACCCATATACATCCATTCCTAATTTATTCCAACTCAATCTGGTCATTTTAACTCAATTCGCTAATTTAATCTTTAATTAACTCTTTTGCCTAATTCACCTTTTATTTGAACATATCACGTTCAAATATAAATTAATTTGTTTATAAAACAATCTAATGCCATTTCTAATTCAAGTTTCATATTCGATTTCGAATATGAATTTACAACTCCCTTTTTTTGATCCAAAGTCCTATTTTGATTTAAAATTCCATTAACTAATTTTTCTTCAAATTAGTTGATTCTACTCAACAATTAAACAACTGATTTGATTTTGTTTCAAAAATCATTTCATTACTCCACTCGAGTTCAGATATTATTTATAACTCAAATCTGGATTTTTCCTAAATGAAATTCGGATTTTATTTACTTAAAATCCTTTTATTTATTTAAATAAACATTTATGGTTTTATATTGGTTCTGGCGCTGCTTTTCTGAAAATTTGATTTTGACATAACTCAAAATCTATAAGATGAAATACAGATTTTTCTCTTCCATTAGAAAACTATTATCAAATCGGTCCTGGCGATTCTTGTTTCAAAGAATTCCGACTTAAATTGAGTTCTATATACTCAATTGAAGTTCGAAATGCCAATTTACGAACTACCATGCTGCGACGAGTTCATTTTAATTATATTTAATATATAAATGTCTAAAATTCGTCTATATATAAATTCTAACTTCATTCTAATATATTTTAATATATATATATATATATATTAAACCAATTTCCCAATTCAGCTTAATAATTCTGATTATCCCAGTTCGCCAATTATTTCGTATCTCAGTTATAAACTTATTTATAATTAAATCTTCTGTAACGACCCAAACTTCCCCGTAAAGGAAAGCCCGGATTGAGTTGAGAACAAGACAAATTGGAATGCAAACAGAAGAACATTTCATTGCTTATTACAACAATTTACATCAGGGTACAAGAATATACAGAGTGTGAATAAATAATATACATTTGATAAATATCAGAGATTTACAAATTACAATGCAGTGGAAAATAAAACAAAACACAACTAAAAGAGATAATTGGATACAGAGCTTTCTGAATATAAATCTGCAAAACCAAAACTACTAGCTGCCCGTGTGGAAAATTAGGGCACCCAGAGTTTAAGTTAAAATAATAAACTCCAGGTCAGTCACGTGACTGGTGTGAGAACTAAAACAGTTATTATCTTGGTTTTAAATTAATGTAAATCAAGGGACCACACCATATAACACGGAACGGGTTTCCTCCCAAGAATACAAGTGCATAAAACAAATAGCGCAATGCTAAATAAAGAACAATGAAGCTATTATAAGACTCAGGTCCCACCACACAATCCATGCAAGCCGGGGGATAGAGTTTTACCTTATAATAGCCAAATAATGCTTGATACGTGAAATTTCATCTTTTACTATTACTATAAGTGAAGAAATCAACTTCAAATATAAATGTATCAATCATAGACAGCATAGTGCCCCATCCCACTATGTCGCCATACTAGGCTCTACAATAAAAACTGAAATGTCACATATTAGAAGTTGGATCTCCGTCTGTGAACCAAGGCAAGGGATCGTCCTTACCACTTCGAGACTCTCTAGCCCGAGCCTCAGGCAAGTACTCAGTCAAGCCTTTAGGGCCGGTCCACTCGATGTGGATTAAAATGCCTGAACACTACGTTTCCCCGCCCTATGGGACGTAAAATTGGTCAATATATCGACCAAACCATCCATCGGATCTGCAGAGACTAACATAACCGAGGCGCCTCGCTATCCACCATCTATATAAGTAAAACATCTGGGCTTGCAAAACCCAGACACCACTCCTAGCTAGAAGGAAACGCATGCCCTCCCTGAGGTCCTATCCCGTTTCTGGTTCACACTAGGGTGTGAGGCTCGCGAATTAACGCAATACACAAAGCTATGCTATACTAAAGCCGTGCTTTGATCATCAACCACAAGATTCTGCTTTTCAACAGAAGCCTTGATCATTTGCATCTTAGCATGCCGCACTGGCAATTCACGCTATGCAACCAATGTCTATCAATCACATAGAATGAAATCCGATGTCAAACACACATCCATTTACTTGTTCGTTCTGGGTCTAAACGAAACCAGAGGCACCTTATTCCTCGTCCTTTATGTCCAATACAGGAGAGAGGTCTTTGCATATCCGGTCGATCTCCAAGTACGTCTGGACGATAACCACTTATTACCTCGTCTTGGGTGTGCAGCCCAATCAAGACATCAATAATGTGACGACCTGTATTTTTAGCGATATAATAATTAATTAATTTAATTATTTATTTAGTGATTTAGAGATTTAAATGGCTTGAAATAAAATTATATTGAATATTTAATTAATATTAATAGTAGAATAATATATTTAATTCTAAAATATTCAAAAATAGTAGAACTGGCAATATGGTGTGACTTGAGCCATTAAGCTGATTTAATTAAGTTTAGAATTTGAATTATACTAACGAATATATATATATATATATATATATATATTATATAAATGACAGTTGAACGTATAATTATATTGTAATTATAATCGAGCTCGAAATGGCGTGGCAGTTCGTAAATTGGCAATTTTAACTTTAAACAAATATACAGAACCCGTTTTAAATTGGATTTTTGTGGAACAAGAAACGCTCGGAGCTGGTGAACTATATTTTTCTAATGGAAGAGAAAAATTGGGATTTCTTCTGTAGATTGTAAGTTGTGTCCAAATCAAATTTTAAAATAGTCGCTATGGAATTCGTTTATAATTTATAATGAATTTATAAAAAGATTTCTATTTTAAATTGAATATCGATTAATTCTGATTTTGGAATACTGAACTATAAATCCCGATATATTTATTTTGAGCTAGAAAATATTCTATGTGAATATATATGATGATATTAAATTATTTTTATTTAATATAATTATTTTTAAATATATTTATATATTTAAATGGGTTATTTAGAGCTTTAAAAATAGCCATATTTACAAACGACCTCTGTTTTCGACGAAACTAATTTTATTGGATCCGCAATATTAAATTATTGCTAGATTTCAATTTTCGCAATTTTTGGAGTCAGTATGTGGCCATGCGGAATTTTAATGTGAAAAACAATTGATAATTTGACCTTTAAAATATGCTATGTGAGCATACGAAGTCAGAATTCAATGAAACAAGTTTCGTTAGGTCCGTAATGTCGAACTGTAGCTGCATGCCCATTTTTCATGATTTTTGGGTATCATATGTGACAATATGAATTTTTAAACGATAATATATAGAAAAGGTACATTAAAAATATTTTAATAATATGCAAGTCTTTCCCTAGAAGCTAACCCAACCAATATAAATACCCTTACCCTTTCTCTAAACCCTCAGAATTTATTCCCTAGGTCAAAGTATGAGCCGCCACCAAAAGCAAAGGAAATAGTGGGGTTTTAATTCAAGAAAAATCCAGATAAATTTCTATAATTCTCAAAACCTGTTTGATTGGAATTAGCGCATGTTTATCTTCAAAACAGTTCCAGATTTAGAACGTGCGATTCAGTCTTGGGTGTATGGAAATATACAGCGAGCGACTAGGGTTCATCGTTGGGTGAAATTGGAGCATTGTTGGATGAAACGGAGTTGAGATTTGGGTTGTGGGAGTGGAACCGCAGGGTTTGTGAAAGTATTGGTGTGTTAGATGCATACTGATGTCGATCAAAATACTGGGTAGCGTGATAAGGTCAGGAGATCGCGATGCTTCTCTTGATTTCGAGTTGGTCGAGGGTGATCTTGTAAGGTGGGGTTTGAGTTGAGAAGAGGCTCGATGGCCTCAGTTTCTAGTTTTAGGAACAATCGAAAGAGAGAGGATAGAGTTAGTCGCTAAAATGGAGAGCTGTTACTATCGATGGTTCTTCCGGGTAGCGTGAGTACGGTCTGAGCGTGAGGAAGGGAAATGTGAAGAGAGCGGTTTAAATGATTTTTGTGTTTTTATTTTAAGCGAAGAGGAATTTAGGGTTAATGAATTCGGTGATGGTGAAGAAAGTATCAGCAGGCTACAGGGAAGTCGACGGGGGACGAAACATTAGAGCGCAAATGACGTAGGGTTAAGATTTAAATTAGGGTAATGATGTAACACCCTGTAATTTTATAACATTAACATTCACAAATTAAAGTATACTTAATTTTTAGAAGAAGAATTAAGTGAAATGGGTTGCGCTATTATGTTCATCTCAAAATTTTGGGTCAATATAGACACTTAGTTTGCATAAAACGGATAACTTATGAAGAGGTTATTAAGCCTTGAAGTTCGTATGCATATGATATATATATATATATATATATATATATATATATATATATTCAAAAAAAAAGTTCAAAACAGCGAATCGGGAGAGGGAATAGCCGAACCACCCCATTTTTGGAGTCGACCCGAGCCCTGTTGGGTCGACTAGGGGTCGATCCAGGGTGTTTGGCTGTCAACCCGTGGCCCGATTCGCCCTAAGGTCTGATGTGGCATCTGAGTGATCCTGATGGTTCTGGTTATCCCTAGGTTAATCCGACGGCTCTTATTAAATTAAACTTCTATAAAAACACTCTTAAACCCCTAACCCTAATCACATTAATTCAAAACAGGAGCCTCCATGCCGTCAATGGAGAACCTAGAGTAGCCGCCATACACTTTCAACCCTAAAGCAAGATAGAAGCTTGAATCAAAATCAAATCTAAATAACGATTAGTCTACATCAAAGGTGAGCAAATTAGTCTCAGAATAGAGATCCTAGAAAGACAAGACTATTCTTTTTAATTGTGAGTATGATAGCTTTCACAAATTAATTAATTAATTTAATTATGATAAGATATAATTGGGATTATGAGAATATGATTTTGAATCATGTGATGTAAATTATATGTATGTTTGTGGTGTTGAATCATATGTTAGTCTTATGCAAGTTGGATCATATGTTAGTTCTTATGTGAATCTTATGCAAGTTGAATTCTTATGTGAATCTTATGCAAGTTGAATCATATATCTTATGCAAGTTTGTTATGATTGAATCATATATTCATGTATGAATCTTATGCAAGTTTGGGTTGTTCAAATATATGTGAGACATGTATATGCATACGCTAGTTTATGTGACATTAACCTTTATGTCTAGATCCATATGCATGCTTACATCTTTATATTTAGACCCATATGCAAGTTTACATCTTTATGTTTAGATCTATATGCAAGTTTACATTTTTATGTTTAGGTCTATATGCAAGTTCACACCTTTATGTTTGGATCTGTAGCAGTACATAAATTATGCAAGTTTATGCCCATTACCTATGCTAGTTTTGTATCATATGCTAGTTTGAATGAAATTCATACGCAAGTTATTGGTTATGTAATCTTATGTCATGATCCTTAGATCTATTTTATGTGTTATGCGATGTTGTTTTTCTTTTTATAAGTTAGACTATTTGCGAGTCTAACATATGTAATATGAAAACATAAGAATAGCATGGGGATGATGGGATAATATTGAATATACATAAATTGTGAATTGGCATAAAATTGCCTTAAAAGGCATACAATTAATTTGAGGCACTAATTAGCATAATTGGTATTTATGGACAAAATTTTAAGAGACAAATATGGACATAAATAAATTTGGAATTTATTGACAAATTTGATTAGGGATATTAATCCAATTTGGGGTTAAATAAAGATGTGTAATAATTAACCGCCAAAGACACGAGGTTAGACTCTATTGTGGTGTAAGACTACTCGGACCCGCCCAGCAAATCCAGCAGCCACAAATGCCAGTCTAATGTGAGAGGTCAAAGGCATGAATTAAATGCGTAACAATTGTAAAGACACGAGGTTAGGCTCGTTTGCGGTATAACACTACCCGGACCCGCCCGGCAAATCCAGCAACCGTAAATGTCAGCTTAATGTGGGAGGTCTTTACAAGGTTACGGTTCTAATGAATTAAGTAACACTTAACCAGATAAAAATGTGGTGGGACATGGGGGGTTAAGTGGGTGCCTTGGGTGGCATGTGAAATTTAGTGGGTGCCTTGGGTGGCATGTGAAATACGATTAGACGCACTTAACCAAGATCGAAACATGTAAGAAGACATAGTAAGAATGGGGTTAAGTGGGGAAACCTTAGTGGGGACCAAGGATAGGTGGAAGGCTTGTGTCAAGCATAGGGGCCCTTTTCAAACCAGTAACCCATTAATTATCTTTGTGAGCTCGACCCAAGTTGAGGACGGGACACGCTTACTGGATTTGATTGTAAGAGGTCAAAACGGGTTAGCGGTGGCAACGCAAGTCCAACGGGGTCATGTGCGTGTGTGGGCCCGGGATGGTAGGTATGAAGGCAACACCTATAAAGGCAGCTAGGGGTACACGAAACTACCATTATCATTATTAAGTTATGTAGGCAGGATCAACTTTTAGGGTGACTAGTGGTGGTGCAGTATAGTAATTGTCCTATAGTGATTAGGTACAAGATTAACGCCAGAATATTCCTCTTATTTTCTTTGTCATGCCCACTTGTTTGATGGTCATATCTTATCTTACCAGTTTATGACTTATCCTAGTTACTTTAATAATTATATTGTTAAAGTTATTATACTCGCCAGACTTTATGTCTGACCCCCTTGTTTTCGCCTCTTTTCTTCCTTCCCCCCCCCCAAGGTTCTCAGGGTGGGACTAGTACTAGTGGAGCATGATCTCGGATCTTTTTCTCTCTCTTTTGGAAGTGCTTGGATTGCTGAAAGTAAAGTTCATCTCATCTCTTTTATGGCTACTTGTGTTGGGGTTTATGCTTTTTATTTTATGTACTCTGAAACAATTTATCAAGACGGATATTAAGTGTACTTGATTTATGAAGTTGTTGTAATCAAACTATTTCTCTGCTGCAATAAAAGTTGTTTTAAAATTTTCAAGTACCATTATTTATATCTGTCTTGTTATATTCTATTCTATACACTAAATACGCTCCATGGAAGTTAATGCATTCCCTTTGTGAGTGACATTAATGGACGTGGGGTGTTACACGTAGTATCAGAGCTGAAGGTTACTTGACCAGATATGAATTTTGAAAAACTATTTTTCAAAAAGCATTTTATAAAGAAATACTTTCAAAAGTATGTTTTAAGGAAAGTATTTTCTAGAGAAAAGTTTGTTTTAAAAACCTAACCCCAAGAGCCATATATCTTTCATTCGAATTCTTCGTTTTGAATCTCTTCATTTTCTTTTCAGCACGTCTGGAATTCCCGTGATACCTGAGTGGATATCGATACTAGGATGGTTTAGAAGATATCTGGAAGCTAAGGCCAATGTCGCAGGCCCAGCAAATGCTCCTCCTCCCCGTGTTGAAACTTTTGCAAAGATATGCAAAGATTTTAGAGGAATGGGCGGGAAATATTTTCACGGATCAGAGACATTTGTTGAAGCTCGAAATTGGCTTAAGGAGGTGGAAGATCTATTTGGTATTTTCGAAGTAGAAGATGGAAGGAAGGTCCAATTAGCTGCTTGGTTAATGAAAGACGAAACCTCGTTTTGGTGCGAGGTCACGAACGGAAAGCGTCCGGTGGAGACATGGATGGATTTCAAGCGTAGGTTCGAAATGAAGTTTCTCTCACGAGCAGAAGAGAATTTATATATGGAAAGATTTTTGAGGTTGAAGCAAGGGGATTTATCTGTAAAGGAGTACGTCAACAAGTTCAATCAGTTGGTGAGATTTGCCATGGAATTGGTAAACACACCTAAGAAGAAGGCCCTAAGGTTCGTTAAGGGTTTGAATGAGCCAGTACATGGGTTAGCTATAACCCACATTCCTATGGGGGCTACCTTTGAGAAATTGGTTGACATGGCGCTTATGCATGAGGAAGAGAAAGGTGCTAATGCTAATAAGGCACCGGGGAAGAAAGGGGACCAAAAGAAACCACAACAACAAAACAAGAAAGGCAGGAAGAACAATAATGGCAAAGGAAAGAAGAAGTGCTTTAATTATGGGACACCAGGCCATCTAAGTAAAGATTATAGGAAAAAGAAGAAGACTAGTTGTTTCCACTGTGGAGAGGCAGGTCATCTGGTTATGGACTGCCCAAGGAAACAAGGTCAAGGGCAATGAACTTCTGGAGGGCAGCTTCAGGCTCTCACGGCACCAGGGAAGGCGAGAGGGCAGATTCAGGCTCTCATGGCACCAGGGAAGGAGAGAGGTAGAAACATTTCCATTGAAAGTTTATTTTTTCTGTTTGATCATCCTGTTCGTACTTTGTTTGACTCTGGCGCTTCACACTCGTTTGTATTTGCTTCGTTAGTTGAAACACTGCACCTAAATACTAGTCTAGTTATGGATCCCATAGTAGTTTCAAATCCTATTGGTGGTTCGGCTCATCTTTTAATGATTTGTCGGGATTTGAGAGTGTCTATCTTGGGCTTTGGGTTTGAATGCAACGCCTTTGTTCTTGGCTTCATGGGCTATGGCTTGATTCTAGGTATGGATTGCCTAACTAGATACGGTGCCGTCCTAGATTGTGAAAGAAGCGTAGTTAGACTGCTGACTCGTTGTGGAAAGACCCTTGATATTTCTTGTGACCCTAGAGGTCCAGTAATGCTTAGCTACCTAGAATCCCTTGACGCATCCAATGATGATTTGAAATCTGTTCGTGTGGTCCATGAATATAGTGACGTCTTCGATGAAGTTCGAGGTTTACCCCCGAGACGTGAGATAGATTTTCGAATATATCTAGTAGATAATGCAAAGCCAGTTTCATTACCAGTGCGCCACATGGCTCCGAGAGAGAGAAGAGAACTCAGTAAGCAAGTGAAAGAATTTCTTGAGAAGGGGTTCATAAGAAGATGTATTTTGGAGTGGGGTGCTCCAATCGTTTTTGCTACAAAAGATGATGGTTCATTTAGATTGTGCGTTGATTATAGAGAGCTTAATAAGCTAACAAAGAAGAATAGGCACCCATTGCCGATGATAGACGATTTATTCGATCAGTTGGTGGGTTCTTGAGTTTTCTCGCAACTGGATTTAGCTACAGGGTTTCATCAGCTAAGGGTGGCTGAAGATAACATCGATAAGACTGCCTTTAGAACTCCTGACGGTTTCTTTGAGTGGCGCGTCATGGCTTTGGGTTTGACGAATGCACTCGGATACTTTGTTGACTTAATGAGTAGGGTGTTTAGGGAGTTTCTAAACAAGTTTGTAGTAGTCTTTGTAGACGATATTCCGGTTTTCTCTAAAAATGAAGAAGAGCATGCCCTACATCTTAGGGAAGTCTTAGAGACCCTACGAGCGCATCAGCTAAAAGCTAAGTTCTCCAAGTGCCATTTTTGGAGAAAAGAAGTGAGGTTCTTAGGACACGTGGTCTCTAAGGAAGGGATAGCTGTGGATCCCGCCAAGGTGGTGGTAATCCAAGATTGGAAAACTCCTAAGAACGCAACAGAAATAAGAAGCTTTTTAGGGCTGGTTGGCTATTATAGGAAGTTCATTAAGGACTTCGCGAAGATATCAGCCCCTCTCACTTGATTAACGAAGAAGAATTTGACTTTTACTTGGGACGTTGACTGTAACGATGCTTTCCAACGTCTAAAGAGGGCTTTGACGACCGCTCCAGTTTTAGTTTTGCCAGATGGGAGTAAGACATTCACTGTATACACCGATGCTTGCGGGATAGGGATTGGCGCGGTTTTAATGCAAGAAGGAAGGGTGATATGCTATGGTGGAAGGCAGTTGAAAGCCCACGAGAAAAATTACCTTACCCACGATTTAGAGTTGGCGGCCATAGTTTTTGCGCTTAAGTCATGGCATCATTATTTGCTTGGTGAGAGGTTTGAGTTGTATACAGACCATAGGTTACTAAAGTACTTATTCTCTCAAAAGGACCTAAACTTGAGGCAACAAAGATGGATGGAGTTTTTGGCATCCTACGATTTTGAGATCGCATATACCCCTGGCAAGGGTAATGTTGTAGCTGACGCATTAAGTAGAAAGAAGTTAACTTTAAGTCCTTTGTTCGTAGAGTGGCAGAGTTTGGAGTATATATATCTTCCTTTGACTTCAGACCCTCTGTCAATTATGTACCTGGATTATTGGCATCGTTAGAGGTGCAACCTACACTTTTGGGTCGAGTTGGAGAGGCACAGCGAAACGACCCACAATTGGTTGAGATAGTAGGTAAGCTTATAGGAGGGGAGTCCTCGAGTCATCTCAATAGATATGTTATAGATGAGAGAGGTTGGCTATGTAGAGATGGAAGACTTTGCGTACCACAAGACGAGACTTTGAAGAAGGCAATTCTTGAAGACTTACATCGCTCTAAGATGACCATACTTCCAGGTGGTGATAAGATGTATAGGGATATGAAGCGAGTTTTCTTTTAGGTCGGAATGAAGAAGGACGTGGCCGAGTTCGTTGCTAGATGCTTAGTGTGCCAGCAAGTCAAGGCGGAGCAAAAGAAGCCCAAAAGTTTGCTCCATCCTTTAGAGATTCTGCTTTGGAAATGGGAAAGCGTTTCCATGAATTTTGTAGATGGGTTACCAAGATCAAGGAAGGGTAATACGGGGATTTGGGTAATTGTAGACCGACTTACTAAAAGTGCCCATTTTATTCCCATTAAAAGTAGAAGGACCGCCGCATGGTTACATCCGTTTACCTTCGAGAGATAGTCCGTTTGCACAACATACCCTATAGCATTGTGAGCGATAGAGATCCCATTTTCACAAGCGAATGTTGGAAAGCTTACAAGAGGCGGTTGGAACGCAATTATGCTTAAGTACCGCTTATCAGCCTCAGACAGACGGCCAGACCGAGAGAGTAAATCGGATTCTAGAAGACCTTCTAAGGCTATGCATTCTAGACTTTGGAGGAACATGGTAAGAAAATCTTCCACTAGTGGAGTTCGCCTATAATAATAGTTTTCAGGCTAGCATTGGCATGGCACCTTTTGAGGCTCTTTATGGACAACCGTGCCGATCACCTACTTGTTGGTGGGAATCCACGAACAAGGTTTTGCTTGGACCCGACATGATTAGGGAGACTTCGGAGAAGATAGACCTGATTCGACGGCGAATGAAGACGGCACAGGACCGATAGAAGTCATATGCTGATAGGAGATGAACCGATCCTGAGTTCGATGTTGGGGACATGGTTTTTGTTAAGGTGTCACCGTTGAGAAACGTAGTCCGCTTTGGATTAGTAGGGAAGTTGGCACCAAGGTTCGTAGGACCCTTTCCAATTACAGAGAATATTGGGCAGATGGCGTATAGAGTAAAGTTACCAGAGAAGCTCAGCGGAGTTCATGACGTGTTTCACGTTTCGCATTTGCGTAAGTGTTTGCACGATACGGCGGAAGTGGTAGAGCCGAGCACGCTCGAAGAAGTGGAAGTAGAGCGCAATGCCACAATCAGACGAGCTGCTACACGCATTCTCGGATCGGAGGTCAAAAAGCTTCGCAACAAAGAGGTCAAGTTGGTCAAAGTGCAATGCGGAGATGATCAAAGAGACGCGACTTGGGAGACGAAAGATAAGATGCGTACGCTGTGCCCTTTCCTTTTTGAGGGTATGTTTTAATTTCTCCTTTTTCTACCGCTTTGTTGACACTTGTCCTATCTTTTAGTATTATCTTTGCGATGACATCTTCGATCTTTAGTTAGGAAGAACCCTATGGTTGCAAACATGTGTTTGAGACATGTTATGTTTGGTGGATGCAAATCGATGCAAGTGGTTGCTCATGGATGCATGTACACACACAGTAGGCACTAGATCGACTCAATCACCTTCATGTTTCATATAAATGCGTGTGCATATCTAAATTAATGGATTATAATGGTTGTGTTATCATATGGATGCTGCATTTTGATGAATGGTTGTGCACACATGTAGAAATAATATGTATCGATAGGATTCTTTTGCATACATAATGGACGCATGGCACTATCATGATTTGCATTAAGGAGGTCAACTGAATCAGTGGAACGCCTGATCTTTGCATTAGATAAGGAACATATACACGCATTTTTGCATAAGTTCATATAGCATTAGAAATTTCTTTAAGGACAATGGATGCTTGTGGATGATGGTTGAGTAGATGGATGATTGGTTGGTAGGATACATTCTTCTTAACTTAGAGATTTCGGGGACGAAATCCTTTAAGGAGGGGAGAATGTAACACCCCGTAATTTTATAACATTAAAATTCACAAATTAAAGTATACTTTGTTGGATCTAGAATAACCCTAGAGGGGGGGTGAATAGGGTTTTTCACAGTTTTTAACAAGAATTAAAAACTTAATGAGATAAATAATAATAAACTGATCACAGAATATAGCAGAAACAGAAATGCAGAAAATAAATCACACAAAGATATACCCAGCTTCGGCAAAACCCTGCCTACTGCTGCATTTCTAAGATTTCTACTAGGTGATAGAACAGTTCCCGCATACAAGACAATGTACACTCGCAAACCCCTGCTCCTATTCTAACCCTACGCTCAAAATCCTAGACTGATTCAAACCCCTGAATCAGATTCTCCCCAGATTACAAACCCGTAACCTGTAACTCAGATTTACAGACTCTGAAACTGACAGCCAACTCCCTGACTGATTAACTCTAGTTTATACAGACACTAGAAAACTGTTCAGATAATTGTTTGAATTTACAACTCGAATTAAAACCAAAAATAAAAACAAATTAGAAGGAATTTGAAACCCAAGGAAATAAATAAAGAGGGTTATCCCCTTTTTATTTTAAAAGAAAGCTTAGCCCATAAAACAATAGGCCGGCCCCTTTCATTTGTACTTGTCCGATCATTTTCTTCTTTGCTCTGGAAAATAAAATGGCGGCAGGCGATCCTCTAGGGTTTCTGAAATCCGTCCCAATCCAAAACGATGGCTTTGATTTAATGATGGTCTCTTGTATGAACTTTAATCTCGAGTTGCTAGTGTTCGTTGCTGAGTGATTCTTCGATTGCGGCTTTGACTGGGGTTTCAGATTTGAATCCCAAATCGAATGCGATTGCTTGAGTTGCTGGAACGATGTATTCTTGGATGAGCTTCAAGTGATGTTGTCCTCTGATACTTCGATTTGGGGATTCCACTTTCTCTCAATCGAAACAGTGAGCTTTCTAAAATTTCTTGCTTTGAAATACTTGAATTTATTTTGTGGTTTCGATATCCTCATGCCTGTGATGATTGGTGTATAATATAGGGTAGAGTCGAACCCTAGAATTCTGATTTCACGTATATGGCTTGCCCTGATTTTGCACGATTTCCACTTTTGATTTTGATATTCTCGGCTTGATGGCTCTTGTGGATTTACGGTGATGAATAAATTCATATATGCTGGCCCTTGATTCTCTGATTTCTCTTTAATGACTTGCCCCTTTTGATATTGTAATATTCGAATTGTATTTTGTTTTCTCTGGATAAAAATTTCTATCCAATATTAATCGAGTTGCACCCTTTCTGTTTTTGCACCAATTTTCTCTGTCAATTCGAAAGTTTAATACATGATTTTGCATGTTTCCTTGCTTGAAACTCTGGCACTATATGAAATGTTTTGTGGTCCAAAAGTGATTGCATGATTCTCCCTTGATTGTACATGATTTATTTCCATAAATTGAATTCCAACCAAAATTTAAATTCTGTAAATATTATAGAACTTGCCAAACCCATATAAAAATGCCGAGATTGAATTCTCCCTTGTCTCCATGCTCTATTTCTGGAGTCATAACAATTGTTTCACTCCCAACAGATTTTTCTTGCCAAAAATACTTGCACTGATTTGTGTTTGTATATCACAGTTTGCCAAGAACTGATGCTGAATATAAATCTGTCCAGAACATGATTGATACATGTTTTCAATCCCACCTAAAAAGATTTGTCCCTTGGAAACATCTTGCCGAAAATGAATGATTGAATTCGTGAGTCATTTCTGGAAATATTATAATGATTTCTTTGCTTAAAAAAAAACTGTCCATTTGTGATTACCATCCTTGACACATTCAAACATATCTTGTTTTCTAAAAACCTTTGAATTGAATGCATGCCAGATTTAATTTCAGTACACATTACTGCATTTTGAATTGATGATTCATATGTATGACAATATATGCTTGCGTTAGAACTTGTTGATCACACATGAATATGCTTCCATGCATACTTGATCCTTCATATGAATGCGGTGCTTCTGTATTGACATCACTTTTGACTGTTTCCATGTATACTGTGTACCTGAACATGCTATTTTGCTTATTACCGTGAGACCATCCTTGTATTTGTTTTTGTGTTGTTTCACCAATTCATTTGTTGTGTACACAGTTGTGTACATGTTGATGCTCTGTCCATTTATGGCTTGTCAATCTGGCTCGACACGTTTGTATGTACATTGTACACTATTACATGCTGCTTGTCTTCCATTTTGTTGCTCTTTAGTCTGTTGCAATTTATGTCTATTTTCTCCATGAACATAATACACGCTAGCTCGATCACTTGTCAAACTTGTACCTTGAACGTGACTGACCTGAGTATTTCACTCAAACATCAATATGCTGAACTGAACTGTTTTTGACCATACAGTTGCACTTAAAAAAAACTGCTGCTGCCATGCACTTTGTCCATGTTGAAATCACTTGATCATTGCTCGAGCATGTGCTGTACCATGGCCATGCTTGCGCAGATTTGAGCATTCTTGCTTGGGCTGGTTTGAGTTGATTCATGCAAGCTCGACCACTTTTGCACTCTAGCTTGCTTGGCTCGACTCCATGCTTTGACACTTTGAAATTGATTGCTTTCTTTGAGGTTTTGATCATGTTTGTTTGTGTTGACTTTGTTGCTTTTCAAATATGCACTGAGTTGAGAAGGTCCACGTGACTACTCCTCAGTTGCACGCTGAATTGGCGAGGCAGTGCACACGTGTATACACGTGTGTACATGCAGCCATCAGACGAGTTGTCCCTGTCCCTGCATTGAAATATATATGTTGTCTGCCTTGTGGTATTTACAGTGTATCACTGTGAATATCACAAGCTGTCTAGACACAGATTGATGGTTTTTATAAAACAGATCAAGTCATGAAAAATGATGAGAAACACACCAGAAATCTGAGGCAAATAAAAAAAATTATATTTGCATATATTCAGTATTATTTCTATTGCAGTATACTGTGTGTTTCTGTTTTATGTGACAGGTAAGAAGATGACTGGACTGATAGTGAAGTGCTGTGAAGACTAAAGCTTGAAGACAGAAGATGAAGACAAAAGACTAAAAAAAAATGTCAGAGTTTGTGAATGTTATAGTGAGGAGCAGTGTATGAATATGTGAATTGTACTGAGTATTGTAATAAACAAGTTTGATTGAAATAAAATATCATTTTATTGTTGTCAAACGAACTTGTCTATTTTATTCTGTTTATACAAGTGCAAATATTCTGTGAATGTATAAATAGTGGAGTTACAAGAGTTGTACTGTTTGAATGCATGAAATAAAATATTATATTTAAATAAAATACTGTGTTAATATTTGAATGTCTGTACAGTAGTATTTCACTTAAATATAAATATTATATTCTTGTTTGATGTGAATATAAAACAGTACAGCGACAAACACATTTAAGATAATATATACTTGTTTGTTATCATCAAACAAAAATCATATAATTGTTATATACAACTACGTTATATACAACAATCTCCCCCTTTTGATGATGACAAACAAATAAAAGATTTTGAATATAATAAATGTGTTTGTTCGTGAATATTTGAACTCCCCCTATTTAAATGCTCCCCCTACAACAAAAAAACTCCCCCTATAACTGTGCATGAGTGGAATGTATGAATAAATGTGTTTGTTCGTGAATATTTGAACTCCCCCTATTTAAATGCTCCCCTTACAACAAAAAACTCCCCCTATAACCATGCATGAATGAAATGTATGAATGATTAAATTTTCAAAATTAAAAGTATTTATAAAATATTCACTCATAAATCAAAATCTAATCCATTCTCCCCCTTTTGTTATCATCAAAAGGATACAGATTTTAAAATACAGATGAAAATTGACTAAAAATATTGTTTTAGCTTAAGAGGAAGAATGATCATCATAAACCTCAATCAGTCAAACAAAAATCATAATAAACTGAGAACTAGTGGCATATTTCAAATTGCAGAAAATGACCGATTTACGACGAAATTTATATAAAACGGGGAGAGTAAAAAAAAATGTATTCCAATTAATTTTCAAAAAAAATGGGGTTCAAAAAACGGAGATGGAATTTGGACTATAATTAAAAATTCAATTTAAGTGACAAGATCGAATAATCTCAAATCCCAATACCCATCAATCAGCAAATCATAATACGTCATAAAATATTAACACATTTCACAGATTAGAAAATGAATTGGTAGGCTGGCTTTTATACACAAAGGAGAATTTCAAGTTTATTTCAATTTATAGCACATTATTCCTTTTTCTTTTATATTTATTTAACAGCACACTGACCATGCATAACCAGAGCTTGGATTTTTAAATGAGATCAGTCGCAGCTTAAATTATAAGTTGTCTCTTAATCATGCATGACCAGAGCTTGGATTTTTAAATGAGGTTAGAGACACACTTATATAAAAAAAAAAAAAAAACTTTTTTTTTTTTTTTTTTTTTTTTTTTTTTAAAAAAAAAAAAGAAAAACTCCTTGGTATAAAACCAATATATGGATGATAGAAAATGTGGTAGGTACAGACATGGACTGTGAAATAAATTTCTAAATTAATTATATTATGAGACATGACCAACTGTATCTGGATTATTGAAAATTTTCAATTATCACTAATTCTGAATAATAATATAACCACAATTCCATCACAAATATTTTCACTGTTTATTTAAAAAATTAAACTCTCCACATTTATATAAAATCATAACGGATGGCAGAAGGATGATAAGTAATGAAGATTGTCGTGAAATAATTGCCAGTTCAAAGATATTATAATAAATATTTAATCATCATGAAAATCTAAATAAAATTCTCCTCTTGTCGTGAAATATACTGCAGTCACAATTCATCACAATTTCTAAATCTGATTATAATTTTGATGAATTATAAATACAGTTTAATTTGGATATTGATTTCAACTTCTGAAAGAATAATCAATAAATAATTTTAAACTTGAAAATCAATTACAAGAGTAATATGCTGATCTATGCATGACAAGAGGGGAAAAAAAATGTGTACAAGACAGAAAGAGTGTGTGGATTTATACATGGTGAAGATTTGATTCTAAGTACAGATGGGCGAGACAAAAATAAGGTGCTTCTGATACCACTTGGTGTCTCTATTTACGAGGAATTTTAACATGCTTCTGAGCAAGAATGTCATAGACAAAAAAAATCTTAAATACAAAGCCCAGTCAGATCAAGCAAATTAATTTCATGTATCAGAGCATGGTATGTATTTGATTCCTAAACAAGCAGTCACCAAAACATATTTTCCAGAACTATAACTGAGCAGCACAAAAATCATTTTCAAAGCTGACTTGTCAAGGAGTTGGTCACACAAGGTGGTTCATGATCCAAGATTTGCAAATATACTCTATTTTAAATCATTTGAAGAAATGTGAAAGTATTAGGATTTAATGAATCTATCACACCAGGTTATATTTCAGATTCAAGATATGTGTGAGATCCAATAAATCAATAATTTCAAATGATTTTAAACAAACATATATTCAAATCAAATAATCATGAAATAACAATGATTTTCAAAAGACCAAAAAAAATTTCAAGAATTTCTCAGAACTATTTCCGACAAGCCCAAGAGAAATTTCAGGTCATTTACATCAAATTTTAAAATATTCATGATCGGGATAATTTATTTGAAATCACATGAATCAATGTAAAGTTTTGGGATATAATGAATCAGTCACACGAGATTGACAATTTCAAAAATAAGAGGTGTGTGATATTCAAAATATCTAGAATTTCAGATGATCTCAAACAAACATATTTCAATATAATGATCATGAATAAAGATGAATTCCAAGATGTATCACTGATACAAGCCAATCTGAAAATCAATGAAATTATCACAACTGATAAATAACAGAGTGTTGTAATGAGTATAATATTTTGAGCTTTTCTAAAAATGAATTAGAATAAACTCAGAACAACAAAGGTGTGTGACATTTCATTAAATATTCAGATCTTAAAAAATTTAGAATTCTAGTTATCAGTGTTCAAGATATGATATGAATGCATTAACACTGTTATGAATTCAACAATCAGAAAATAAACTTCAAAACAATTGCAGATAATTAAATTCAGAATCCGGAAATGATTATAAACAAGAGAGTTTTATTCAAATAAAATGAATTTCCAAAAAGTCATGAGAACTGCAATTGGAAGTTTAAGAAGCACAAAATAAACAAAGAGATATGGTAGTGACTAATCAAAAAAAAACAGAAGGAAAATAAAATAGAAAGGGGTAGAAGAAGGAGAAATAAACAAAGAAAAAAAATATATTTACAAGGATGAAGTTAGAAATCATACCTGATTCACAGGAGACGTTGTGGATCTCTAACTCATCAGTCTTGGCTAAGGAACAGTGGATGATTCAATAATATGAAGCAGTTTGAATCACTTTTCTCTTTTCAGCACAGTTGTTCCTCAGCCACTTCAGGTACCTAATAGTTGATAGGATCGAGTGGTCTAACAAAATTTGTAAAACCACTCACAGTTTCGTTCACGTGTTTTGGTACCCAGACTTGTTTATATAACAAACCATCCGAATTTACCTTTGTGTCTTTAGGAACCCAAATCTGCTTGAATTTAGTCAAAGTCGTTTTATTTTTATTCAGGATCCAAGATCGATTAAATGGTTTATTATAAAACGATTTCTCATCACAATTTCGATTCAAAAAACCTTCGAAATTTTCAGAGTTCAAATTTTCAACGTAGTTCTTTCCAAAGCAATTTGAGGGATTTTTCAAATCATTTGAATTTTGTTTTCCAAAAACATTATTCTTCCCAAAACCAAGACCACGTTTATTTCCAACAGAAAGTTGGTTTTTCAACAACATATCCAAAGATTTTTCACCGTTTGAAAATTTAGATAAAATTGTTTCAAGTTGTTGAATTTCAGTTTTAAGATCATCGTTTTCTTTTATTAAATCTGAACAACGACTTTTAGTGATCTTATATCTTTCAAACTCAGATTTCAAAACCAAATTTTCATCATTAAGCAAATTGATTTTGGTTTGGGACTTAGCCATTTCAGAATCAAAATATTTTCGACTTTCAGATTCAAGTTTCTTCCAATTTTCAATTTCGATTTCAAGTTTTTTCAAAATCAGATCTGTTTTCAACAAACTATCATTTTCAGCGTTTTCATGTTTGGAATTTTTGATAGCCTTGAAATTTATAAATTCCTTTTGTAAACAATTGTTTGCATCTTTCAGCTCAATCTCGTTATCTTTTAAAATTAAAATTTCTTCTTCAAGCCTTCGAACATTATTATTGAAATGAACGAGATCAGTTTTTAATTTCAAACAATTTTCACAATTAGAATTTTCAAATTTCACGACATTTGACAATTTCGATTCCAAACAATTTATCTTGTTGGTCAACTCAGAATTTATAGATTTCAGAGATTTATTTTTCGATTGGAGTTTGTCAACAGATTTGGTTAAATCAACACAAAAATAAACCAGATCTTCATATGAAAAATTTCTTATCTCATCATCTGTTGAGTCTTCATCAGCTGATTCATCTGTTGAACAAGGATCTGATTCTGAGTTGACAGTTGAGGGTTTTGAGAAGTTGCTATCGTTTCCATATCTTGTAGTTAGAGCTGTCCAAATTTCCTGCGCAGTTAAACAATGAGAAATCAGACTGTATTGATTATCATCAAGGTGAGAATACAGAATATGTGTAGCACGAGAATTAGAAGCTTTATCTACCATGTCAAACCCATTGACAACAACATCCCAACATTTAATATCAACAGATTTTAAATAAAATTCCATTTCAGATTTCCAATTTAAAAAATCTGTTCCAGTGAAAATAGTTGGAGATGAACTGGACTGACTTTCTGTGGACTGACAGCAAGGGTTACCCATGACTCTAGAGTTAATGAAATAACCAGGCTCTGATACCACTTGTTGGATCTAGAATAACCCTAGAGGGGGGGTGAATAGGGTTTTTCACAGTTTTTAACAAGAATTAAAAACTTAATGAGATAAATAATAATAAACTGATCACAGAATATAGCAGAAACAGAAATGCAGAAAATAAATCACACAAAGATATACCCAGCTTCGGCAAAACCCTGCCTACTGCTGCATTTCTAAGATTTCTACTAGGTGATAGAACAGTTCCCGCATACAAGACAATGTACACTCGCAAACCCCTGCTCCTATTCTAACCCTACGCTCAAAATCCTAGACTGATTCAAACCCCTGAATCAGATTCTCCCCAGATTACAAACCCGTAACCTGTAACTCAGATTTACAGACTCTGAAACTGACAGCCAACTCCCTGACTGATTAACTCTAGTTTATACAGACACTAGAAAACTGTTCAGATAATTGTTTGAATTTACAACTCGAATTAAAACCAAAAATAAAAACAAATTAGAAGGAATTTGAAACCCAAGGAAATAAATAAAGAGGGTTATCCCCTTTTTATTTTAAAAGAAAGCTTAGCCCATAAAACAATAGGCCGGCCCCTTTCATTTGTACTTGTCCGATCATTTTCTTCTTTGCTCTGGAAAATAAAATGGCGGCAGGCGATCCTCTAGGGTTTCTGAAATCCGTCCCAATCCAAAACGATGGCTTTGATTTAATGATGGTCTCTTGTATGAACTTTAATCTCGAGTTGCTAGTGTTCGTTGCTGAGTGATTCTTCGATTGCG
This sequence comes from Allium sativum, assembly GCA_030737875.1. NCBI lineage: Eukaryota > Viridiplantae > Streptophyta > Magnoliopsida > Asparagales > Amaryllidaceae > Allium > Allium sativum. The sequence continues at coordinate 786,676,896 of CM060912.1, read as the reverse complement.
GCTTTGACTGGGGTTTCAGATTTGAATCCCAAATCGAATGCGATTGCTTGAGTTGCTGGAACGATGTATTCTTGGATGAGCTTCAAGTGATGTTGTCCTCTGATACTTCGATTTGGGGATTCCACTTTCTCTCAATCGAAACAGTGAGCTTTCTAAAATTTCTTGCTTTGAAATACTTGAATTTATTTTGTGGTTTCGATATCCTCATGCCTGTGATGATTGGTGTATAATATAGGGTAGAGTCGAACCCTAGAATTCTGATTTCACGTATATGGCTTGCCCTGATTTTGCACGATTTCCACTTTTGATTTTGATATTCTCGGCTTGATGGCTCTTGTGGATTTACGGTGATGAATAAATTCATATATGCTGGCCCTTGATTCTCTGATTTCTCTTTAATGACTTGCCCCTTTTGATATTGTAATATTCGAATTGTATTTTGTTTTCTCTGGATAAAAATTTCTATCCAATATTAATCGAGTTGCACCCTTTCTGTTTTTGCACCAATTTTCTCTGTCAATTCGAAAGTTTAATACATGATTTTGCATGTTTCCTTGCTTGAAACTCTGGCACTATATGAAATGTTTTGTGGTCCAAAAGTGATTGCATGATTCTCCCTTGATTGTACATGATTTATTTCCATAAATTGAATTCCAACCAAAATTTAAATTCTGTAAATATTATAGAACTTGCCAAACCCATATAAAAATGCCGAGATTGAATTCTCCCTTGTCTCCATGCTCTATTTCTGGAGTCATAACAATTGTTTCACTCCCAACAGATTTTTCTTGCCAAAAATACTTGCACTGATTTGTGTTTGTATATCACAGTTTGCCAAGAACTGATGCTGAATATAAATCTGTCCAGAACATGATTGATACATGTTTTCAATCCCACCTAAAAAGATTTGTCCCTTGGAAACATCTTGCCGAAAATGAATGATTGAATTCGTGAGTCATTTCTGGAAATATTATAATGATTTCTTTGCTTAAAAAAAAACTGTCCATTTGTGATTACCATCCTTGACACATTCAAACATATCTTGTTTTCTAAAAACCTTTGAATTGAATGCATGCCAGATTTAATTTCAGTACACATTACTGCATTTTGAATTGATGATTCATATGTATGACAATATATGCTTGCGTTAGAACTTGTTGATCACACATGAATATGCTTCCATGCATACTTGATCCTTCATATGAATGCGGTGCTTCTGTATTGACATCACTTTTGACTGTTTCCATGTATACTGTGTACCTGAACATGCTATTTTGCTTATTACCGTGAGACCATCCTTGTATTTGTTTTTGTGTTGTTTCACCAATTCATTTGTTGTGTACACAGTTGTGTACATGTTGATGCTCTGTCCATTTATGGCTTGTCAATCTGGCTCGACACGTTTGTATGTACATTGTACACTATTACATGCTGCTTGTCTTCCATTTTGTTGCTCTTTAGTCTGTTGCAATTTATGTCTATTTTCTCCATGAACATAATACACGCTAGCTCGATCACTTGTCAAACTTGTACCTTGAACGTGACTGACCTGAGTATTTCACTCAAACATCAATATGCTGAACTGAACTGTTTTTGACCATACAGTTGCACTTAAAAAAAACTGCTGCTGCCATGCACTTTGTCCATGTTGAAATCACTTGATCATTGCTCGAGCATGTGCTGTACCATGGCCATGCTTGCGCAGATTTGAGCATTCTTGCTTGGGCTGGTTTGAGTTGATTCATGCAAGCTCGACCACTTTTGCACTCTAGCTTGCTTGGCTCGACTCCATGCTTTGACACTTTGAAATTGATTGCTTTCTTTGAGGTTTTGATCATGTTTGTTTGTGTTGACTTTGTTGCTTTTCAAATATGCACTGAGTTGAGAAGGTCCACGTGACTACTCCTCAGTTGCACGCTGAATTGGCGAGGCAGTGCACACGTGTATACACGTGTGTACATGCAGCCATCAGACGAGTTGTCCCTGTCCCTGCATTGAAATATATATGTTGTCTGCCTTGTGGTATTTACAGTGTATCACTGTGAATATCACAAGCTGTCTAGACACAGATTGATGGTTTTTATAAAACAGATCAAGTCATGAAAAATGATGAGAAACACACCAGAAATCTGAGGCAAATAAAAAAAATTATATTTGCATATATTCAGTATTATTTCTATTGCAGTATACTGTGTGTTTCTGTTTTATGTGACAGGTAAGAAGATGACTGGACTGATAGTGAAGTGCTGTGAAGACTAAAGCTTGAAGACAGAAGATGAAGACAAAAGACTAAAAAAAAATGTCAGAGTTTGTGAATGTTATAGTGAGGAGCAGTGTATGAATATGTGAATTGTACTGAGTATTGTAATAAACAAGTTTGATTGAAATAAAATATCATTTTATTGTTGTCAAACGAACTTGTCTATTTTATTCTGTTTATACAAGTGCAAATATTCTGTGAATGTATAAATAGTGGAGTTACAAGAGTTGTACTGTTTGAATGCATGAAATAAAATATTATATTTAAATAAAATACTGTGTTAATATTTGAATGTCTGTACAGTAGTATTTCACTTAAATATAAATATTATATTCTTGTTTGATGTGAATATAAAACAGTACAGCGACAAACACATTTAAGATAATATATACTTGTTTGTTATCATCAAACAAAAATCATATAATTGTTATATACAACTACGTTATATACAACATACTTAATTTTTAGAAGAAGAATTAAGTGAAATGGGTTGCGCTATTATTCTCAAAATTTTGGGTCAAGATAGACATTTGGTTTGCATAAAACAGATAACTTATGAAGTGGTTATTAAGCCTTGAAGTTTGTGAGCATATGAGAGAAATATATATATATATACACATATTCAAAAAAAAAAGTTCAAAACAGCGAATCGGGAGGGGGAATAGCCGAACTGCCCCATTTTTGGAGTCGACCCTGCTGGGTCAACTAGGGGTCGATCCAGGATGTTTGGCTGTCAACCCGTGGCCCGATTCGCCCTAAGGGCTGATGTGGCATCTGAGTGGTCCTGATGGTTCTGGTTATCCCTAGGTTAATCTGACGGCTCTTATTAAATTAAACTTCTATAAAAACACTCTTAAAACCCTAACCTTAATCACATTAATTCATAACAAGAGCCGCCATGCCGTCAATGGAGAACCTAGAGTAGCCGCCATACACTTTCAACCCTAAAGCAAGATAGAAGCTTGAATCAAAATCAAATCAAATCTAAATAACGATTAGTCTACATCTAAGGCAAACAGATCAGTTTCAGAATACAGATCCCAGAAAGACAAGACTATTCTTTTTAATTGTGAGTAGGATAGCTTTCACAAATTAATTAATTAATTTATTTATGATAAGATATAATTGGGATTATGAGAATATGATTTTGAATCATGTGATGTAAATTATATGTATGTTTGTGGTGTTGAATCATATGTTAGTCTTATGCAAGTTGGATATGTTAGTTCTTATGTGAACCTTATGCAAGTTGAGTCATATATCTTATGCAAGTTTGTGATGATTGGATCATATATTCATGTATGAATCTTATGCAAGTTTGGGTTGTTAAAATATATGTGAGACATGTATATGCATATGCTAGTTTATGTGTCTTTAACCTTTATGTCTAGATCCATATGCAAGTTTACATCTTTATGTTTAGACCCATATGCAAGTTTACATCTTTATGTTTAGATCTATATGCAAGTTTACATTTTTATGTTTAGATCTATATGCAAGTTTACATCTTTATGTTTAGATCCATATGCAAGTTCACACCTTTATGTTTGGATCTATAGCAGTACATAAGTTATGCAAGTTTATGCCCATTACCTATGCTAGTTTTGAATCATATGCTAGTTTGAATGAAATTCATATGCAAGTTATTGGTTATGTAATCTTATGTCATGAACCTTAGATCTATTTTATGTGTTATGTGATGTTGTTTTTCTTTTTATAAGTTAGACTATTTGCGAGTCTAACATATGTCATATGAAAATGTTCGAATAGCATGGGGATGATGGGATAATATTGAATATACATAAATTGTGAATTGGCATATAATGGCCTTAAAAGGCATGTAATTAATTTGAGACATTAATTGGCATAATTGGTATTTATGGACATAATTTTAATAGACAATTATGGACATAAATAAATTTGGAATTTATTGACAAATTTGAATAGGGATATTAATCCAATTTGAGGTTAAATAAAGATATGTAATAATTAACCGCCTAAGACACGAGGTTAGAATCTTTTGTGGTATAAGACTGCCCGGACCCGCCCGACAAATCTAGCAGCCACAAATGCCAGTCTAATGTGAGAGGTCAAAGGCACGAATTAAATGCGTAACAATTGTAAAGACATGAGGTTAGGCTCGTTTGTGGTATAAGACTGCCCGGAACCGCCTGGCAAATCCAGCAACCGCAAATGTCAGCCTAATGTGGGAGGTCTTTACAAGGTTACGGTTCTAATGAATTAAGTAACACTTAACCAGATAAATATGTGGTGGGACATGGGAGGTTAAGTTGGTGCCTTGGGTGGCATGTGAAATTAAGGGGGTGCCCTGGGTGGCATGTTAAATACGATTAGATGCATTTAACCAAGATGGAAACATGTAAGAAGACATGAATAAGAATGGGGTTAAGTGGGGAAACCTTAGTGGGGACCAGGAATAGGTGGAAGGTTTATGTCAAGCATGGGGCCCTTTTCAAACCAGTAACCCATTAAGTATCTTTGTGAACTCGACCCAAGTCGAGGACGGGACACGCTTACTGGATTTGATTGTAAGAGGTCAAAACGGGTTAACGGTGGCAACGCAACTCCAATGGGGTCATGTGCGTGCGTGGGCCCGGGCTGGTAGGTAAGACGTTGTTGCATCGTGTAGATATAAGTCGTGCATCTTTGTTGGTATCAGGTTGCCACTTTGGGGAGTGATACACCCCACTGTGGGACCAGCACGGGTATCTACGAGTTAGGGAGCCGATCGAATGGGGGTAGTGGGTACAACTAGTGGAGATAGGGGCAGACGACACCTATGAAGGCAGCTAGGGGTACACGAAACTACCATTATCCTTATTAAGTTCTGTAGGCAGGATCAACTTTTAGGGTGACTAGTGGTGGTGCAATATAGTAATTGTCCTATAGTGATTAGGTACAAGATTAACGCCAGAATATTCCTCTTATTTTCTTTGTCATGCCCACTTGTTTCATGGTCATATCTTATCTTACCAGTTTATGACTTATCCTAGTTACTTTAATAATTATATTGTTAAAGTTATTATACTCGCCAGAATTTATGTCTGACCCCCTTGTTTTCGCCTCTTTTCTTCCTTTTCCCCCCAGGTTCTCAGGGTGGGACTAGTATTAGTGGTCCTTGATCTTGGATCTCTTTCTCTCTCTTTTGGAAGTGCTTGGATTGCTGAAAGTAAAGTTCAGCTCTTCTATTTTATGGCTACTTGTGTTGGGGTTTATGCTTTTTATTTTATGTACTCTGAAACAATTTATCAAGATGGATATTAAGTGTACTTGGTTTATGAAGTTGTTGTAATCAAACTATTTCTCCGCTGCAATAAAAGTTGTTTTAAAATTTCCAAGTACCATTATTTATATCTGTCTTGTTATATTATGTTCTATACACTAAATACGCTCCATTGAAGTTAATGCATTCCCTTTGTGAGTGACAGTAATGGACGTGGGGTGTTACAAATGATATATTTAATAATTTAATGAATGATCTTATTTTAATTCCCAACTTATATAGATCATATCTAATTCATTTGTGAACAGAATTCGACGAGACAAGTCACGTTGAAATCGTATCGGAAAACACTATAACCCATGAATTATGGAATGATTCGGAGCTCTTAAGAATTTCAGGGAAAATATAACGTCTGAATCGAAACAATAGCAGTTTATCGTTATTCAACGATAAACGATCAAGGTGAGTAAATCTCACTAACTTTGCTCAGTTTATATTTTTCATAACATATATTTAGTAATGATAAATGATAATTGACTGCTATGTGATGATTATTTGGTTGAATTGCTGATGTATCGGTTGAAATTATAGATAACGATATATATATATATATAAATCGTTAATCAAATATTGATTCTGTTTAGCAGAATATTTCATATTGAAATGAAATGGTTGTTAATTATATTGTTTAACATCTGTGATGCCGGGAAACAGGTTGGAGAGATCCAAATGGATTCCTCAATATTTAAAATACTGCATTAGTTCATATATTGTGATATTTGATCTGTTGTTTATTATGTGTGTTGGATGATATTGATTATGGTTATTTGGTATTTTAAATACCATAAGAAATACCGGAATGTGAAAAGGGAATTTTCAAAGTGTATTTTGAAAATAAATTATTTGTATAAAATAAATGGATTTTATGTATAAAAGGAAAAGGATTTTATAAAAGAAAATAATTATAAAATCAAAGGATTTAATGAAAGGAAATGTTTATTTGTTAAATAAATAGAACTGAAAAGGAAATATTTGTTGAATAAATAGAAAGAGAAAAGGAATATTTATTTAGGAAATGAATAGAGTTATAAAAGGAAATATTTATTTATGAAATAAATAGGGTTGTAAAAGGGAAATTTTAAGCAGATTTAAGTGTTTGAAATAAAAAGGATATTTCGTATGAATAATTCTATAAATAGAAGTATAAATAGAATTTGGAAACGAAATATTATTTTAAAATACGAAATCAAACTTAATGGCATATATAAGTCTGAACTTATATAGAGAAGTAGAAATTGGTTTCAACACCGATATTTTAAATAGAATGTGAACTCAAAATTTTTTAAAGTGATGAAACGTTTTTAGAAGAAAATCTTTATATATGAATAAACGTTATAAAAAAAGAGAAATCTTTATAAAGCGAGTAAAGTTAGTTGAATAAGAGTTAATCGAATTAGAGTTAGTCAAATATTGTTTATTCGAATAGAATTATCGAATATAAGTTATTTGAAGAGAGGTAGTCGAATATAAGTTATTTGAAGAGTGATAGTCGAATATAGGTTATTCGAAGAGAAATAATCAAATATAGGTTATTCGAAGGAGGGTTAATCGAATAGAGGTTACTCGAAAGAGAGTAATACGTCAAATTCAATTATGTCGAATTCGAGAAAGAACTATTTACTTTCCAGTTTTTAAATCAAGATTTATATATTAATAAATTAGTTATTTGTTTATATATTCAAATTAAGAATAAAATTTATATTTTAAGTTAGATATTTTAGAAGTAGAATTTATAACGTTATCGTTATAAACAAATGTTTTTCATACAAAATGGATTCGTAAACTGAAACCCGAGAATTTGCATAAGCTGAAACGACCCGAACTTACCCGTAAAGGAAAGCCCGGATTGAGTTGAGAATACGACGAATCAGAACACAAACAGAAGAACATTTCATTGCTTATTACAACAATTCCATTAGAATACAAGAATATTACAGAGTATGAATAAATATTACACACTCGATAAATATCAGAGATTTAAATTACATTACTACAGCGGAAAAATAATACAAAACACAACTGAAAAGAATATACGGATACAGAGCTTTCAGAATATCATTCCAGCTGTAAACCTGTATCCTGTGAATATAAATCTGCAAAAACAAAACTACTAGCTGCCCGTGTCGAAAATAGGGGCACCCAGACTTTAGGTTAAAACAATAAACACCTGGTTAGTCATGTGACTGGTGTGAGAACTAAAACAATCATTTAAAACTTTGCTTTAAATCAAATATATCAACGGACCACGCCTATAACATGGAACGGGTTTCCTCCCAAGAATACCAGTGCATATATCAAAACAGCGCAATGCTTTTTGGAAAACTGAAGCTATTATAAGACCTAGGTCCTATCACACAATGCAACGCAAGCCGGGAGATAGGGTTTTCACTTATAATAGCCAAACATGCTTGGTACGTTTAAAACAAATCATTTGATACTACCATAAGTGCATAGTGTATAAAACAACTTCAAATATAAATGTATCAATCCTAGACGGCATGGGTACGATATATCATGTCGCCAATACCAGGCTCTACAATCAAAACCGCAATTGCCACGTATTGGGAGTTGGATTTCCATCTGTGAACCAAGGCAAGGGATCGTCCTTACCGCTTCGAGACTCTCTAGCCCGAGCCTCAGGACCCAGACTCAGGTGGACCCTTGGATCGTCAGGGCCGGTCCACACGGAGTGGATTAAAATGCCTGAACATGCGTTTCCCCTCCCTATGGGGCGTAAATGAGCCAAATGACTCCATCGGCCCCGGATCGACCGATATAACTGAGGCGCCTCACTATCCATCATCCACATAAGTAAAATGTCTGGGCGTGTAAAACCCAAAACACCACTCCTAGTTGGAAGGAAACGCATGCCCTCCCTGAGGTCCTCTCCCGTTTCTGGTTCACACCAGGGTGTGAGGCTCGCGAATTAACGCTACATAAAGCTACACTGTATTAAAGCCATGCTTTGATCATCAACCACAAGGCTCTGCTTTTCAACAGAAGCCTGGATCATTTGCATCTCAGCATGCCACACAGGCAATTCAAGCTATGCAACCGATGTAAATCAATCACACAGAATGAAATCCGATGTCAGACACACGTCCATTTACAAGTCCGTTCTGGGTCTGAACAAAACCGGAGGAACCTTATTCCTTACATATCCATCGATCTCCAAATACGTCTCACGATCACCAACTGATTCCCTCCTCTTGGGTGTACAACCCAACCAAGATCATCAATAATTGTCCAAACGATGTGAAGACCTACGGTCTTCAACCACCGTCTTCATCGTCGACTTATCGTCGATTCAGTTATTCAGAATGGGTATAAACCCGACCTTTCAGAATAACACGCGTATATAATAAACAAGTGTTATAAAACACAACATACGCCTCATTCCAATCCAGAATATTCCTTTATTCAAATATTATTATATTTTGGGAAAGGTTCCAATTAATTTTATCAAAGATAAATTCTTTAAATTTATTCTTTAATCTTCTTTTGATTATCAATTCAAACCAAATTATGGTTTATCCAAACTAGTCGGGGTTAGCGAACCTTACCGAAGTAATCATTTGTTAAATTTCCCAACCCCAACCTATTCATCCTAAGAAGTAAAACTGATAATACTTCATATCTAACACCACGGTGTTATCGGTAAATTCAATTACCGTTTCATGTTCAAATCTAATTAAAGATTTAACTATCGTCTGGAGTAAAACTGGTGATACTCCATTCTCGATCATTTCTTGAATTTGATTATTTTAGTTATCAAATTCACCTTTAAATCTATCTAAAGATTCATTAAAACTCTAATTCATTTTTAATTTCCAAAAATCATTACTTAATGATTATTCAAATTCAGGAAATAAATCCTGTCTTTAACCGGGTTAAAGAACCAAAGTCATTTAAAACACGGTTCACGATAAACCCAAAATCACATTCCATTAACAATGGAATTTTCACGGAAAACAGATCAATATATATAATCGATATAAACTTCCATATCCAACTAATAATATAAATGGAATAACAGCAAAGCCTTTTAAATTCCATATATATTAGTAGTCTTCCTCCACAGAAATTCACTTCAACATTACCAAATCGAATTCCATTCCACTCCAATTTATTTTATTAAATTGGAAAACTTTACTTTGGAAAATCTCCTTTAACTCTTATCAAAAAGATTTACAAATTCCAAATCTCATTTCAATGTAAATCCGATTAAAGAACGAATGTCGATAAAGCACAGTTCACGATAAACCCAATTCACATTCCATTAATTATCGGGTTAAAGAACAAGTGTTATTTAAAACACCGTTCACGATAAACCCAAAAATCAATTCCAATTCAATTCCAATTAAATATCATTTAATTGGTATACTTCATTAAATCTGAATAAAAAGATTTAATCTTTTTCTCAACTGGGTTTTAAGAACAGTGTTAATGAAGATACCATTCATGACAAATCCAAATCCCATTTGATATTAAATACAAGGCACTGAATAGAAAATATATCGGCTTATATTCAATATCAAATTCTACGACCAACAAATATCGTATTGGAAATAACGATATAAATATATCTTTCAAATTTCCATAACAATATTTGTATAATCACGAAGTTCAATATCGAAATATTCCGAACATAATTTCGATTCAAATCCGTTCCAATTCAACTATTGAAAATTCTAGTTATTTTTAAAACCCTTCCGAATCCAATTTATTTATTTCAAAAATAAATGGATTATAATTCTAGTTCAAAACTAGTTCATTTCGATAAAAATCTATTTATATCTTTTCAAATATGGAATTTTGTCATCCCAATTCTTTCCAAATCATTTCTTATGATTTAACATAAATTATTGCTATTTTTAATAATTATATCAAGGTCCGTACAGTCGATTTCCATAAACGGCCATCGAACTGCACTTACATCGACCTTTTCCTAATTTGATTTGGACATAGTTCCAAATCCAACTGTTAGATTTCAAATCTCTAATATTCGTTAGAAAGGTCTTTTTGATACGAACCCAACGGTTCCTGTTTTAGGAGAATCCGTCGCTCGGATCTCCCGTAATGTCCATTTGAAGTCAATGGTCGAAATTCGCGAACTACCGCAGCGTGGCGCGTTCTATTTAGGCCATTATATTATATATATATAATATATATTTCATCGATTTCCATTTAAAACGTATTTTATAAATCGTTTTAAATATCGTTTTCCAAACGATTTCAACTTCATATTCAATTTCAAATCAAAATTGAATATTCCATATCATCGATAGATAAATGATAATATTTTCAAAACATTAGATTTTGAAATCAGTTCCTTTTCGATATTCATTATGAAAGTGAATAAAATCGATATAAATATCGTTCACGTCAAAATGGCATCAATCTAATCAACACGGCTATATATATTTAAATATATTCGTGTCCATCCCAAATCGTACATCAAAATCAAATTTTGATTCTTTTCTGAATATTATTTGAAAATATTCGTTATTTTATAATAATCGTTATTTTAAATATTTATTCTTTCTGAACTAGAATCAGACACAGTCAATTACCATATAATGTGATTATATGGATTTCATACACATATGTACACAACTACAATCAAACACTTTCAACCATCATCCAAAGTGCATTTTACACTACATAAGCATCAAATATAAATATTTAACGCTTATAACAACATGTCAATCAATCGATCGACATACAACTAATTATTGGGATTAGTGTATGTCCTATATCATCCCAATACCCATGTGGGGTTTCAATCAACAAATAATGAATTTTATTTGTGCAGTTGGACGATGTGTAAAATTTATCGTCCTAATCAATATTAGTCAAATCAGTGCACATAAACAAATCGTCTGATTTGTTTATGAATATTTATTCTATTTCATGTACACGTTAAAAATTATATTTTTAACAATAAAATATTTATTCAATTCATTTACACAATAAAAATGATATATTTATTGTTCTAACATATTTTAGAAAATTTTGGCGGCATAACGGCGCGATACTAGAAACGGGATAAGGCCTAGCCTTATCCCCAGTCCAATAATGGCCCACGCCATACAATGCCAATCTAATCAATTCCATTTCGCCCAAACAACCAAATTCAAACCAATAATCCCATCAACTACACAACCAAACAAACAAGTCGTCCATGGTCTGTGGACGACGGGGAACAGTTCATATATGCAGTTACATATAAAATAACTATATAAAGAAAATTATAGTGAGGAGTTCTCATTTTTGGATTCGACTCCGCCATTCTTTATTTCTGAATTGTCTAAACCGTTTGAATTGCTTTTGGATTTCAATCCGTTCCATCGCCCTCTGTTTCACGCAGTTGATATTAAAAATCTCATTTTTTTTCAACTCTACCTATATAAAAAATCATATTTTTGATAATGAGGTTTATAGTATAAAAATCATTCCTTTTCATGTATAAAATTCGAATTTTTATCGTTACTTCATATATGTAAAAATCGAATTTATATTTTGCTACAACATATATAAAAATCTAATTTTTATATTCTTCTCTTCATAATAAAAATAGAACTTTTATTTAACTAAAAATTTAATCATTGCTAAAAAAACTAAATTTTCTACATTTAACAAAATCAGATTTTATATTTTTAAAACTGAAGTTAAGCCATGTTTTTATATTTAAATAACATCAGATAAAAAAAGCACCTTTTCTTGTTTGGACGTCAATCTCCATCAGGGGGGCTTTGCGGCGCTGGTGGCGGGGGAGGGTTCGGCAAGGGACACGGTCGGACGGTGGAGGGGCTAGGAGGGTCGGCACTAGGATTTTCTGGTGGTTTGGGGCTTGGTCTTTGCGTTTGGAAGAGAGGACGAGGGAGGAGAGGGGAAGATCAAATGGGGTTGTTGGACGGCGAGGCACGGCGGAGGACTGGCCTCCCGCGGTAGTGGCGCAGCCTGTAGGGGGTGACGGACGGTTTAGGTGTTTTATTTATTTATTTTGAAATACGATTGTGATATCGGGGAGAGAGAGTATAAGGGCAAGGGAGAGGTTTTATATTATATTATATTTATTTCCAAATAGGTTGACTTTTCATTCGAACCCGAAATCAAACCCATTAACTGTCGTTCATAGCTAATTACCCCTATTCCAAACGCAATGGGATATGTTTCGTAACCTAATTCGCTTGTTACGATCAGTTTCCGTTCAAATTAACTTTTAAATCATTATATTGAATTTTAAACGTACATTTCCATTTACTGGGGCAATATACTGCCTCTAAAAATTCCCGAAAAATATTTTCTAGCTTCGTATTGACGATACGGTCCTAGCAAAACTAATTTCGCCAAATTCTAGACCATTTGAAAAATGGCCATTTTCTGGTCGATCGAAATTGGCTGAAACTGTCAAAACACGTTTTCTTTTTCCATGCTCACATATTGCTTTCAAAAATTATGGAAATTTGAATCTAGCAATAATTTGACATCCCGGATCCAACAAAAGTGGTTTCGTCGAAAACGGAGGTCGTTTGCAAAATGGCTATTTTTAAGGGCTATATTTTCCATAACGACTATTCTGAATTTTCAACTGGGCATAACTTTTTATCCCCGCTAAGAAATTTTGATTTTTCGGATTCGTTGGAAAGATATTCCCAAATAGATTCAAATATTTTTGGTTTCGCTAAAATCCGATCTATTTTGAATCCTATACATTCTTTGAAATTTGAAATCGAATTTTCAAACTACCGCGCCATTTTCAATTCGTTTTATAATTAAAAATATATATTTATATTCTAACGTCGATTCAAATAAATATATACATTCTATTTCTATTCAAAAAAAATTCTTGTCATTATCATTTAAAATAATTCATTTTAAATATTCAAAATTCATTAAAATTGCCAAGATAAAGATTTTAAATTGGATGAGTTTTTCTGGGTTGTTACATAAGTAGTAATTGTTAAAAATTAAGTGACGAGCTTTATGTATTGCAAGGTTGAAAGTGTCGTTCAGTTAAGGTCTGGGAGGTAATTATACCCCAACTTGATTGACTTCGTAATTAACTAAGGAATAGTTGAAGTTAAATGGCAAGGATTGATTTAAGGTATGTTTAAGTGATAACTGATTAATGGATTGAGCAGTAGTAACGATGTTTATACAACATTCTTTTGAAATCCAAATAAATGTGTTTGGAAACGTTTTCCAAATAAAACTAGTGATGTTTTCTAAGCGTAGGAATAAATTGTTTGTTGATAAGAAATACTGAAATAATAAGTGATGCGTGAATAAGAAATGGGAACGTTTTCCAATGTTAATACGATATATTTTATAAATTTAGAAAATAAGAGATTACGAATATATGGAAACAGGAAATGGAAAATGATAAATTAATGATAAATGAACTAAAGAGATAAAAAGATGAATGATGATTGATCGATAGAATTTCCATATGGAAATAATATCGTTGTTTGCACACGTGTTTTTCTTTGATAGTTAACTCACCGACTATCGAAGTTTTTGACCATTTTTCCGTTGTCAATATGGAGAGACAGAGATCAGGCTTATTATCTGAAAATCACTCCGTATGGGCATTAGCGTTGCGAATCAAATATGATGAAGATAATTGAAGACGGAGTTGTGAAAGGGTTGTTTTGGCGATCCTAGGTAGAAATTGCCTAAGATGGATTTACAGAATAGTGCCTTTGGTTTGTCCAGACCCAGGACAACGTGTATGGATGAATGTCTGATAGAGTATATCTAATTGATCATGTAAGTTGATCGCTTGAAACATATCCACGTTTGGTGGTGGAGGAATTCGTTTCTCTTAGCTTTATACATGTGGTATTAATATGGAAATCAATTTGTGATTTGGCGGGTATGACGATGTGGCATTCAAATTTAATGGAGGCATGATCTATCAAAAGATACGTTATGACCTCAAGCCTCATCAACTGGGAAATGACAAAAATCGGGCAGGCAGCATGGCTAAGTGGGTCGCCCCCATTAGGGTGTATTGTCACCATCTAAAGAATATTCATATTTGTTACTTCTTTTCACTTCTGTATCTCCCGGGAACGATTATGTTGCTAGCAACCGTAGGTGACAATATATTCGATACACTCAAGAGAAATGGGTGGTCGGTCATGTGTGGGCCGGGTTGCAAGACGTTCTTGTTGGACCCAGTGTATTCTTCTCTAGAGATACACTATCGGCATATGGTTCCATACCTTGCCATAGTCGGAATCCAATCTCCAATAAGCGCCTTCAGTTTTGATTGTATACTATATATGTGGAGCGTAAGATGCAAGCATTCTGTTAGATTGTTATTTGTGATTAGACATTATTATAATATCTGTAAAGTACTGAATTTTTGAAAATGTTTGGGTTATCGTAAGGTAAAAACCATCCGTGTTTATGTGTGGATCGGTCTTACGATTATCATTTCTTTTGAAAATGATTTTGAAAAGTTAAAACCGAATGGTTGAAGTTTACTCACACCAGTCCCATGACTGACCCAGAGTTTATTTTGTTTTGTTTTCCCTAAACTCTTGGGTGCCCAAATTTGTACGGGCAGTCAAGTAGTCGGGTTTTACAGATACACTAGATGGAGCTTGGAGCAGGAGGCTTCAGCAGGATTTTATAGCTATTGTTTATTTGCGCTAGGATGTAAGTATTATACTCTAATATACAAATACATATTTGAGTTTTCAATGTTATTTTGTATAATATATTTTGTTTGTTTCCCTGTGAGATTCGTGTTACTCTGATGTGTTATGTGTTCTCCTTCTTCTATTCGAATAGTTCTATCTTATCTTTCTCATCCTCTAATTTCTTTCTATTAACTATCCGGGATTTCCGATGTCTGAATAGTCGACATTGGTATTTGTGTCGATTTTCAGAGTCGAAAACCCCCGTGTCGTCACAAGTAATCATCCAAACGATGTGAAAACCTCCGGTCTTTAACCACCGTCTTCATCGTCGACTCGTCGCCGATTCAGTTATTCAAAACGGGACAAACACGGTCTTTCTGAATAACTCGCGTATATAATAAACAAGTGCTATAAAAACACAACATACGCCTCGTTCC
Organism: Allium sativum; assembly: GCA_030737875.1. Taxonomy (NCBI): domain Eukaryota; kingdom Viridiplantae; phylum Streptophyta; class Magnoliopsida; order Asparagales; family Amaryllidaceae; genus Allium; species Allium sativum. Next base: position 786,661,239 of record CM060912.1, on the reverse strand, counting down.
AATTCTGAATATTCTTTTATTTAAATATTCATATCCTTTGGGAAAGGTCCCCATTAATTTTATCAAAGATAATTCTTTAAATTTATTCTTTAATCTTCCATTGGATATCAATTCAAACCAAATTAGGGTTTATCCAAACTAGTCGGGATTAGCGAACCTTACCAAAGTAATCATTTATTATATTTTCCAATCGCAACCTATTCATCAAATGAAGCAAAACTGGTAATACTTCATATCTAACACCACTGTGTTATCAGTAAATTTAATTACCATTTCACATTCAAATCTAATTAAAAATTTAACTATCGCTTGGAGTAAAACTGGTGCTATTCCATTCTCGATCATTTCCCGAATTTGATAATTTAAATTATCACTTTCTCTTTTCAATCTAATTAAAGATTCATTAAAACTCTAATTCAGTTTTAATCTCAAAAATCATTACTTAATGATTTTTCAAATTTAAGAAGTTAATCTTATCTTTAATTAGGTTAGAGAACTAATGTCATTTAAAACACAGTTCACGGTAAACCCAAAATCCCATTCCATTAATTATGGAATCTTCACGGAAAATAGATCAATATATATAATCGATATAAACTTCCATATCCAACCGATAATATAAATGGAATAACGGCCAAGCCTTTTTAATTCCATATATAGCAACAGTCTACCGCCACAGAAGTTCACTTCAATTATTACCAAATTGAATTCCATTCCATTCCAAATTATTTTATTAAATTGGAAAACTTTACCTTGGAAAATTTCCATTAAATCTTAGTTAAAATATTTATAAATTCCAAATCACATTCCACTGTTAATCGGGTTAAAGAACGAATGTCGTTAAAAACACAGTTCATGATAAACCCGATTCACATTCCATTTTATTCCAATTACCAAATGCAACTATAATCTCTAATAATCTTAATTAAAAGATTTATTCTTTTCCAATAGGGTTTAAGAACAGTGTTACTGAAGACACCGTTCACGACAAAACCAAAATCCTATTCATTTATTCCATTCTAATTAAGTCTTAATTAATTGGAAAACTTCTCTAAATCTTAATTAAAAGATTTATTCTTTCTCAACTGGGGTTTAAGAACAGTGTTAATGAAGACACCATTCACGACAAACCCAAAATCCAATTCAATATTAAATACAAGGCTCTGAATAGAAATTATATCGGCTTATATTCAGTATCAAATTCTGAAATCTACAAATATCGTGTTGGGAATAACAATATATATCTTCCAAATTCCTCCACAATATCCGTACAATCATGGAATCCAATATTGAAATATTCCGAAGATAATTTCGATTCAAATCCATTCCAATTCATATATTGGAAATTATGGTTATTTCTAAAACCATTTCAAACCTAATTTATTTATTTAAAAATATTGGATTTATAATTCTAGTTCAAAACTAGTTCATTTCGATAAAAATATATTTTTATCTTTTCAATTATGGAATTTTTCACCCCAGTTCTTTCCAAATTATTTGTTATGATTTTGCACAAATTATTGACATTTTTAATAATTTTATCAAGACCCGTACAGTCGATTTCCATAAACGATTATCGAACCGCACTTACAGCGACCTTTTCCAAATTTGATTTGGGAATAACTCCAAATCCAACCGTTAGTTTTCAAATCTCTTATATCTGTTGGAAATCTCTTTTCGATACAAACCCAACGGTTCCGGTTTTAGGAGAATCCGACGGTCGGATCTCCCGTAATGTCCATTCGAAATCAATGGTCGAAATTCGCGAACTGCCATGGCGTTGCGCGTTCTATTCAGGCCATTAAATATATATTATATATATTTCGTCGATTTCCATTTAAAATGTATTTTATAAATCGTTTAAAATTCGTTTTCAAAAAATTCCCCACTGCTGCCTCCTGTAGGAGTCTGGGCCGTGTCTCAGTCCCAGTGTGGCTGATCATCCCCTCGGACCAGCTACTGATCATCGCCTTGGTAAGCTATTGCCTCACCAACTAGCTAATCAGATGCGAGCCCCTCCTCGGGCGGATTCCTCCTTTTGCTCCTTAGCCTACGGGGTATTAGCAACCGTTTCCAGTTGTTGTTCACCTCCCAAGGGCAGGTTCTTACGCGTTACTCACCCGTCCGCCACTGGAAACACCACTTCCCGTCCGACTTGCATGTGTTAAGCATGCCGCTAGCGTTCATCCTGAGCCAGGATCGAACTCTCCATGAGATTCATAGTTGCATTACTTATAGGAACTATTCTTGTTGGATGAAATGATAAAAGAATACCCAGAGACACATATAAAAAATCTTCGTATAGGAATACACAAAGAAACGATACAATTGGTCAAAACACATAATGAATATCATCTCCATATCATTTTACATTTGTTGACAAATATAATCTGTTTTACTATTCTAAGTGGTTATTTTATTCTGGGTAATGAAGAACTTGTTATTCTGAATTCTTGGATTCAGGAATTCTTCTATAACTTAAGTGACACAATAAAAGCTTTTTCTATTCTTTTAGTTACTGATTTATGGATTGGATTTCACTCAACCCATGGTTGGGAACTGGGATCTTGAACTAAGAAATAGGCCTAGAAGCTAAAAGAGGGTATCCTGAGCAATTGCAAGAATTGGGTTCATTGATATTCCTGGTATAGTAGATGCTATCACACATACAGTCATACTCCATTCGATGGAATTGTTTGATCTTAAGGGAGATCTTCTATAATTTCGCACGTGAGGGGTTATTTCTTTGTTTCGTCCAGTCATTAATAACTTGATTATTTTTAGATAATAGTAGATGGAAACAACGCTCGTAAGGAGTCCTATTGAAACCAAGAAATATAGGCCTGCCTGCCATCCACACCAGAATAGATGGAGTTTTTCGAAAAACCCTGCTAGTGGAGGAAGACCCCCTAGGGATAAGAGACATAGGGCTGAAGAGAGAGCCAAAAAAGGATCTTTCGTGTATAATCCTGCATAATCTCGAATGTTATCAGTTCCGGTACGTAGACCAAATGATACAATGCGAGCAAAATTTCCTAGATTCATATTCAATTTCAAATCAAAATTGAATATTACATATCATTAATATTTAAATGATAATATTTTCAAAACATTAGATTTTGAAATCACTTCCTTTTCAATATTAGTTATAAAAACGAATAAAATCGATATAAATATCGTTCACGTCAAAATTGCGTTAATCTAATCAACACGGCTTTATATACTTAAATACTTTCGTCTCCATCCCAAATCGGACATCAAAATCATATTTTGATCCATTACTAGATATTATTTTAAAATATTCCTTACTCGCCATTTTAAAATATTCGTTATTTTAAAATATTCATTCCTTCCGAATCGGAATCAGACACAGTCAATTACGATATAATTTTATTCATATAGATTTCATACACACATGTACACAACAGTAATCAAACACAGTCAATCATTATCCAGAGTGCATTACACAACTGCATAAGCGTTAAATATGAATAATAAACGCTTGTAACAGCCTGTCAACCAATCGATTGACATACAACTAAATATTGGGATTAGTATATGTCCAATATCATCCCAATAGCCATGTGGGGTTTTCAAACAACAAACACTTATTATTATTTGTGCAGTTGGGCGATGTGTAGAATATATCATCGCAATCAATATCAGTCAAATGTGTGTACATAAACAAATCATCCGATATGTAAATGAATATTTATTTTATTCGTATACACGTTAAAAATTATATTTTAAACAACAAAATATTTATTTATACAATAAAAATGATATTTTTATCGTTTTAACATTTATAAAAATTTCAGCAGCATAACGTCGCGATACTAGATCCGGAATAAGGTCTAGCCTTATTGCTCGCCTAATAATAACTCGCGCCATGTACATACCAATTCTAATCAATTCATTTCACCCAAACAACCAAATTCCAACAAATAATCCAATCAACCAAACAACCAAACAAACATGGTTTCAAACAAAGGTGTCGGGTGCTACTAAGTACCGTCTGCATCCTAGTATATATATTTAACTAGAAAATAAATTAAAGTGAGAAGTTCTCACCTTTGGGATCCACTCCTCCATTCTTGATTTGGTCGATTTTGTCGTCGTTCTCCGTTTTGTCGCTTTCTCGCACTTAAATTCGCCTCTTTGGCTCTAGAAGTTGCGTATGGCCTCCAATCTTCACCAAACTCTATCACTAGCCTAAACGCGCAATTTCGGACAACTTTTATCTAGTGGACTTTCTTCCAAAAACGCACCAATTTGCCGGAAATCGCGAAAAACAATAGCAGGTCCGTTGACTTCGGACGCGATTTCCGGACAGCTCCGCAATCTAAAATAGGACTTCCATATACCAGATCAAAGAAAAAATCATGCTCTTCAATTTTGGTATTGTGGAGTTTTGACCAGTAGTGCACCGTTTGAGAGTTATTGGCGGAATAGTTATAGGGGGTTTTACGCAAAACGTGATTTTTGGAGAAAATTGGGTTTTTGGACTTGGCGGGGCCCACGGCCAGAGCTAGGTGGCCAGAGGGCAGCGGGGGGCCTGACTGGACATGGGGAAGTGGATGAGGGGCGGCGGAGGCAATGGTGGTGGCCGTGGTGGCTAAGCTGGTGGTGATTTGGGCTTTGCAAATTAGAAGAGGGAAAGAGGAGAGAGAGGAGAGGAGGAAGAGAAGGAGGAGAGGATGAGGAGGAGGGGGAGGAGGAGTGTGGTTGTGGCAGCGACGGGAGTGGCTGGAGATTGCTTTGTGTGTTTCCTCTTTTTTTTCACGATGGTTTGAATGGTGAGGGAGAGAGAAGGTGACGGCTGACTTTATATAATTATTTAATTATTTAATTCCAAAAAGTTACTTTTTCATTCTAACTCCAAATCGAACCCATCGACTGACGTCAATAGCTAATTATCCCCATTTCGGACACAATGGGATATGTTCCGTGAGACAATTCGATTGTTTCCATAAGTTTTCATCAAAATTAAAATATAAATTAATATTACAATCAATATTGATTTTAACGTACAATTTAATTTACCGGGGCCACATACTGACTCCAAAAATTCCAGAAAAATAAATTTAGCTATTTTTTGATGATACGGTCCTAATAAAACTAATTTTATCGAATTTGGAGATCGTTTGAAAAACGTCCATTTTCCAGTTGATTAAATTCAAACTGAATTGACCGAACACGTTTAAGTTCACCACACTCACATATTGATTCCAAAAATTATGAAAATTAGAATCTAGCAATAATTTGACATTTTGGATCCAACAAAAGTGGTCTCATCGAAAACGGAGGTCTTTTGCAAAATTTATATTTTTAAGGGCTAAATTCCATAGCGACTATTCTGAATTTTCAACTGGTCATAACTTTTTATTCCCGTTATGAAATCTGGATTTTTCATGTTCGTTGGAAAGATATTTTCAAACAGATTCCAATATTTTTGGTTTTACTGAAATCTGATTTATTTTGAATCCTATACATTCAATTGAAATTTGAAATCGAATTTTCATACTACCGCGCCATTTTCAATTCCTTTTATAATTAAAATATATTTATGCTCTAACTTCGATTTAAATAAATATATACATTCTAGTTCTATTCAAAATAAATTTCTATTCGTTATTATTTAAAATAAATCATTTTAAATATTCAAAATTCATTAAAATTGCCAAAATAAAATTTTTAAATTGGTTCTGATTTTCTGGGTTGTTACAATCTCCCCCACTTAAAATCATTTCGTCCTCGAAAAGGAACGGAGCTGAAAGTTGTTTAACTAATCAACTCAACTTTCAGTTTGGCTTTCATTCTTCAACTTTTCAGTTTTTAATAATTTTCCAATTCTTTAAAAATTTGGCTAACACCTTAAATTTTTGAAAAATTTCCCCATAACCTCCTTTGTACGGGGAGACATTTAAAACCGCAACTTGCCTCACAGGGCCCACATCCACCCAAAAGAAAAAGAAAATGCCAAGCAGCCAGCCTTTGGCTCATAAAATTAAAAAGAAAATGCCAAGTGTCCAGCCTTAGGCTCATAAACCTTTAAAAGAAAAAGAAAATGCCTAGCGATCAGCCTTAGGCTCATAAACCTTTAAAAGAAAAAGAAAATGCCAAGCGGCCGGCCTTAGGCTCATAAACCTTTAAAAGAAAAAAGAAAATTAGTAAACATATACCTATTTGTTGGGCATACAAATTTATTCCTCTTCTTAGTTTCCCTGTTATGACATGTTCATTATATACATGTATATAGATGTATGCAATTCCAATCAATTTTCCAATTAGTTCAATATTTGATCGATTTGGCTAAATTTAACATACATTATCATATTGGTTTAAATGAATGATCACACAACACAATCATCAATCAATTTGTGAATTAGCTTTTCAAATGCATAACTTTAATATATATAGTCAAAATCATATTTTTGATGCCAAATCACAAAAATATATTCTAACTATATTTTGGTTCTCATGCCAATCAATTGAAAATATATAGATATCCCACTTTGGAGACTTAAACATAAATACTGATGATGGTGCATCATCATCAGAGTTATGCCTCGGCGACTAGAGTGTGATTCTATATCCATCCAATACATTTGAGGCTTCGTATATACGTGGATCAAACGTATATTAAAATCTCTATATGTAATGTCCCGTATATTTACAGTATAATAATTTATTTATTTAATTATTTATATAGTGATTTAGAGGATTTAATGGTGGTTTAATTTAATAACTTTGAATATTTAATTAATATAATAATTAAATAATTTATTTAATTCTGAAATAATCAGAATTCGCTGAAATGGCAATATTGTGTGAATTGGGAAATTCAAAATATATATTCAGTTTAAAATTGAATTATGATAATGAATATATTATATAAACGAAGTTTGAACGTGTAATTATATTATAATTAAAATCGGGCTTGAAATGGCGCGGTAGTTCGCTATTTGGCGATTTGAACTTCAACTGAATGTTCAGGGTCCGTTTTAAATCGGATTTCTATGAAACAAGAAACGTTCAGAGCTGGCGAAGTATATTTTTCTAATGGAAGAGAAAAATTTTGATTTCGTCGTATAGATTTTGATTTATGTCCACATCAAATTTCCAAATAGTCGTTATAGAATCGTTTATCGACCGTAATGGTTTATTTGATATAACTAGATACTGGTTTTGAATTTGGACAAGATTCTTTTGAGTCGTAGCCACAAATTTTTTTGAATTTTACTGTAATTTTTATTTAGTAAAATAATGACTTTTTATTTTGGAGTATTTTACACCCTATATCAACATTTTGGGGTTTCACAGAATAAGTTAACGAACCAATATTATTATATTTTTGGGATCGTGACATATTACTGTGCACATTGATATTTTTATTTTGTCGTTAACAGTTTGGACATAAGCAGAATTTATATACCAGATGTACGTATGCCTTTGTGGTGCTCACGTGTAACAAGTGGCATATAGGGGGGCTACGTCCAAATTTAAGTACACTCAGCCCTAGTACAAAACGTTTCTTCCCGGGAGCTATTCATTCCATCTCCACAAACAACAATACCAATAAAAGTAAAAAAAAGATCCTAAAAATCGTTTAAAAGCCAGGTATGCGCACTTCTTCATTTCCCAACCTCCACATTAAAAACTAAAAGGGGCGGTGCAAGGAAGCTTTTGTATTGTGTTGATAAGTAAGTACAGGAGATGAAAGGAAGGCTGCTGGACGTGTTATCACACGCGAACTGACGATAGTGGCAAGAAGTGGGAAAGGAGACTGGAAAGGATTCGGGTTACAAAACTGGAGCGTCTTCTGTCATATGGGGGTTTCGAAATTACTGTAGCTGAGAAGTTCTACTTTGAGGCATTTGTGAAGGAGCATGGGGAAGCAGAGAACATGATATGTGTTTGAAATGTTTTGGGTATTCGGTGGATTTTTCTTTGTCGATCTTCACTGGCCATGGCGGTTCGACGCGTCATGAAGAGGGTGGTTTAACCAGTGTGTGCATGGGAGTTCAAGCAGTAATGTGAATGCTTGTCTAGTATGGTTGATGGCGAGCTTGTAGATTGTGTAGTGTAGGTCCTTGGAAGGCGGTACACGTGAGAGCGAGAGATATGAGTGAAGTCCGCTGAATTAGTGAACAAACGGTGAGACTTTGTTTCATAATTTAACAAGTTAGTTAGTTTAAAATAAACTTTTCAGAAATAATAACCTGTTTAGACGAAGTCTGCTAATTCGTTGTATCGATGTTGAGTTCATATTAACGAATAGAACTAGTTAGTTTAACATATTGGGTTGGGCGTAAAATATTAATAGAATGTTAGCGGTCAAATTTAAATACAGTTAACAATTATATATTTGTTAGTGACCTTTTATATATGTACAAACTAATAAAAATGAATATCATTTGTCATACGTTATCAGAAATTGACAAAACAAGATCCATTGGGATTGTATGGAGGGCGGTTACACCATGGAACTGACAGGAAGTGAATCGAAGCTTGTTACAATTTATAGCGAAATAAATTGTTGGTCTGAACCAATCAACAGTTTAGCGTTATTTAATGATGAACTGCCAATGTGAGTAAAACTCACCAACTCAATCAGTTCATATTTTTATAACGTATTTTTAGAACAGATAAATGATGGTTGATTGCTGTGTGTTGACTGTTTGGTTAAACTGCTAATTGATTGGTAGAAATATCGATATAGTTATATATATATATATATCATTAATCAATTATTGAATTTGTTTATCAGAATAATTCATATTGAAATGAAATTGATGTGAATTATATTGTGTAACATCTGTGTATGCAGGGAAACAGGTTGGAGGAATCCAACTGGATTCCTCAACTTTTATTTTACTGTTTTTCATATATGGTGATATATGATGTGATATAAAATCTGTTGTTGATGATGTGTGTTAGAATGATATTGATCATCGTTATTTGGTATTTTAAATACCATAAAAAAATACTTGAATAAATAAAGGAAATTATCAATGTTATATTGAAAAAGAAATATTTGTAAAATAATTACAATTAGAATAGAAAAGGAAATATTTGTGAAACAAATAGAAAAGGAAATATAATAGATTTGAAATGGGAATATTTGTAAAACATTTACAAATAGAATTGAAAAGGAAATATTTATTTAGAAAATAAATAGAGTTATAAAAAGGAAATATTTATTTAGAAAATAAATAGAGTTATAAAAAGGAAGTATTTATTTAGAAAATAAATAGAGTTATAAAAGGAATTTATTGGGAAATGAAAAGAATGTCATATAAGGAAATATTTGGCAAATGAATAGAATTTTACACTAAGGAAAGTTTAGACCTGTGCTTCGCACATGGGTATAACAGAATATGAATATAAAGTATATTTTGAATAGTAATCTATTTTAACAGATAAGTGGAGAAGATAAATTTATAAATAATATTTTATAAATTACATAAAGTGTTTATCATTGGATAAATAGAATATATAAGTCAGGACTTATATAGAGAAGTAAGAATCGATTTCAACATCGATATTTGAAACTGAATATGGACGTATAGTTAAATCAAATGAGATAATCAAAGGAGTTAATCGAATTATAGTTAATCGATTAGAGTTAGAATTAATTGATTAGAGTTAGAGTTATTTAATTAGAGTTAATCAGTTAGAGTTAATCAGTTAGAGTTAATCAGTTAGAGTTAATCAGTTAGAGTTAATCGATAGAGTGAATTGAATAGGGTTAATCGAATATTAGTTATTCGAATAGAGTTAAAAGGAGTTATCGAATATTAGTTATTCGAATAGAGTTAAAAGGAGTTAATCGAATAGAGAATACTCCAAAGAGAGTTATACATCGAATTCGATTATATCGAATTCGGGAAAGTATTATTTACTTTCCGGTTTTTTTCCAAGATTTATTTATTTATACACAAATTAGTTGTCGGCTTGTTTATTCAAAATAAGAATTTAAGTTAGATTTCTACGTTAGATATTTCAAAAGTAGGGTTTATAACGTTAGTGTTATAATAAATGTTTTTATAAAAGAAGTCGATTCATAATCTGAATCCGAGAATTTGCGTAAGCAAATGATTGTAGAAATTGGTGCGGTGAGCTTTGTCTATTGCAAGGTTAAGAACGTTGTTCAGTTAAGGTCTGAGAGGTAATTATACCCCAACTTGATTGACTTCCTTACTTAACTAAGAAATAGTTGAGGTTCGATGGCGAGAGTTAGTTAGAAATACAGTTAAGTAATAAGCGATTTATGGATTGAGCGGTCATAACGATGTTTTATACAACTTTAGTTTGAAATCCATATAAATGAGTTTTGGAAATGTTTTCCAAATATAGAATTAGAGATATTTTCTAAACATAGAAAATGTAATGTTTTATTTATAAGGAGTTAAGAAATGGAGTTAAGCTAAATTATAAACTGACTGGAGATTAGTTAAGTTGAATGGTTTTCTAAGTGTCTAGCTGATGTTGGTTTCGACCTTCGGGATTGATATTCAGGGAATTGTCCTCATACTAGTTTACAGTCAGAGACTGATAGTTGTAGAAGAATAGTGATACGTAAATAAGCTATGGAAACGTTTTGCTGTGTTAATAAAATATATTTTCTAAACATAGAAAATAAGGAAATATGAATATATATATATATATATGTTTGATGATTTGATCGAAAATTCCATGTGGAAATAAGATCGTTGTGTGTACACGGACATTTTTCATTTGATAGTTAAATCACCGACTATCAAAGTTTTTGTCCATTTTAACATTGTTAATATGGAGAGACCAGTTGGATTATTATCAGAAGAACCACTCCGTATTGGCATAAGAGTTGCAAACCAAGTTTGCTGAATATATTGAAGACGGAGTAAAGTGCAAGGGCTATTGTATAAATCTTAGGTAGAGATTGCCTAAGATGGACATACTGAATAGTGCCTTCGGTTTGTCCAGTCCTAGGACAACTTGAATGGAGGAATGTCTGACAGAGTATATCTGGTAGATCGCGTAAGTTGATCGTTTCAAACGTATTTACTTTGGTGGTGGAGGAATTTGTTTCTCTTAGCTTTATACCTGTGATATTTTTGGGGAAATCAATTTGTGATTTGGCGGGTATGGCGATGTGACATTCGAAGTAAATGGAGGAGTGATCTATTAAAAGATACGTTTTGACCTCGAGCCTCATCAACTGGGAAATGATAGAAATCGGGCAGGCGGCATGGCTAAGAGGGTCGCACCCAATTAGGGTATATTGTCACCATCTAAAGAATATTCATATTTGTACTTCTTTCAATTCTGTATCTTCCGGGAATGGTTATATTGGAATACTAACCGAGTGGTGGCAATATATTCGATACATTCAAGAGAAATGAATGGTCGGTCATGTGTGGCCGAGTTACAAGATGTTCTTGTTGAACTCCAGTGTATCGCTTCTAGAGTACACTGAGCGGAAGGTGGATCCATACCTTGTCACAGTTGGAATCCATTCCCCAAATAAGAGCCCGCGGTTTTGATTGTATATTATATATGTAGAACGTTAGATGCAAGCGTTTCTGCTAGATTTCTATTTACTTGATCTAGAAATTATTATAATATCAGACAAGTATCGTTTTAGAAATATTTTGGGTTATCATAAGGTAAAAGCCATCCGTGTTTATGTATGGATCGGTCTTATGATTATCCTTTGTTTCAAAAGAATTTTGAAAGTTAAATCAAATGATTTGTGTTTACTCACACCAGTCACATGACTGACCCAGAGTTTATTTTGTTTTGTTTTCCCTAAACTCTTGGGTGCCCAATTTTGTACGGGCAGTCAAGTAGTCAGGATTTTACAGATACTTGAAGAGCTGGAGCAGGAGGCTTTAGGATTATATAGCTATTGTTATTTCCGCTGTGTTGTAAGTGTTATACTCCAATAATGGTATTGTATACAGATACTGTTTTATTTCAAAGTTATGTTATGAAATATATTTATTCGTTCCGTTGTGAGATTCATGTTTACTCTGATGTTGTACGTTCTTCTTCTTCTATTCTAAGTTTCTATCTTATATGTTCTATCTTATTTACAAGCAGTGTGAATGGTATTTTGAAATGTATTTCAAAATAAATGTGTTTAGAAATGGTTTTGAAACTGATATAGTATTGAACTCACTTCGGTCGCTGGAAAATAAATTCCGATGTTGATCTGGACATCATTGGGGTTCATTTTCGAGTGTGTAAGTGACGAATTACTACCAAAGAGATGATTTTTGAATTGTTTTGAGAAAAGAAAGTTGTTTGAATTTCAAAAAAGATATTTGATTTTTGTAAAGGCTAAGCTATTTGAAACTCCCTAGGAAAGATTGTTTGAATTAAAACAATTAAATATGAATTTGTGTAAACAAATTGAAATTGAATTGAAACCAGTTAAGGGAAAATTGTATTGAAATAGAAGGGTATCAAATAAAATTAGAATATTGGAATGATATCGAGTAAGCTGGATTGATGATATAAGAATTTGGGATCAAGAATAGTACTTGGGTTTGAAATGAAATTTGGCTTGGAAAAGAAAATGATTGGGTTGTGGATAAAATTGGTTGGAGATTTATTGGGATGATATTGGTATATGCTGAATTGGCAGCACATGGAAATGATATAATGGTATGCCCGACAAAAAGGTACCAGTTTATATTATATATGGGTTTGACATTTTGATGAGCCGAATTGGCAAGCCGCTTGGCTGTTTGATTTTCTTTTGGATTGAAGTAGGCCTAGAGAGGCGAGATGGAGTTTGAGCTATTGACTAGTACAAAGGAGATGCTGGCGAAATTTTTCGAAAAATTAAGGTGTTAGAAAATTTTCAAGATTTTTGAAAATATTCGTTAATAGTAATGAATTAATATTTTAATCGAATTAAATTGGTTCAGTGAAACTGGAGTTAAGAAGTAAACAAATAATTTTTACCAGTTAATAGGGTTTGTTTTCTACCTTAGCAATTTCGAGGACGAAATTATTTTAAAATGTAATGTCCCGTATATTTATGATATAATAATTAATTTATTCAATTATTTATATAGTGATTTAGAGGATTTAATGGTGGTTTAATTTAATAACTTTGAATATTTAATTAATATAATAATTAAATAATATATTTAATTCTAAAATAATCAGAATTCGCTGAAATGGCAATATTTTGTGAATTAGAAAATTCAAAATATATATATATATATATATTCAGTATAAAATTGAATTATGATAACGAATATATTATTTAAACTAAGTTTGAACGTATAATTATATTATAATTAAAATCGAGCTCGAAATGGCGTGGTAGTTCACTATTTGGCGATTTGAACTTCAACCGAATGTACAGGGTCCGTTTTAAATCGGATTCCTGCGAAACAAGAAACGTTTAGAGCTAGTGAAGTATATTTTTCTAATGGAAGAGAAAAATCAGGATTTCGTTGTGTAGATTTTGATTTATGTCCAAATCAAAATTCCAAATAGTCGCTATAAAATCGTTTATCGACCGTAATGGTTTATTTGATATAACTAGATAGAGGTTTTGAATTTGGACAAGATAGTTTTGAGTCGTAGCCATAAATTTTTTAAAATTTTACTGTAAATTTTATTTAGTAAAATAAGCACTTTTTATTTTGGAGTATTTTACACCCTATATCAACATTTCGGTGTTTCACGGAATAAGTTAACGGACCTATATTATTATATTTTTGGGATCGTGACATATTACTGTGCACATTGGTATTTTTATTTTTGTCGTTAACTGTTTGGACGTGAGCAGAATTTATATAAAAGATGTACGTATGCCTTGGTGGTGCTCACGTGTAACAAGTGGCATATAGGGGGGCTACGTCCAAAGTTAAGTACACTCAGCCTTAGTACAAAACGTTTCTTCCTGGGAGCCATTCATTCCATCTCCACAAACAACAATTCCAATAAAAGTAAAAAGAAGATCCTAAAAATCGTTTAAAAGCCAGGCATGCGCACTTCTTCATTTCCCAACCTCCACATTAAAAACAAAAAGGGGCGGTGTAAGGAAGCTTTTGTATTGTGTTGATAAGTACGTACAGGAGATGAAAGGAAGGCTGTTGGACGTGTTATCACACGCGAAACTGATGAAGTGGACAAAAAGTGGGAAAGGAGACTGGAAAGGATTCGGGTTACAAAACTGGAGCGTCTTCTGTCATATGGGGGTTTCGAAATTACTGTAGCTGAGAAGTTCTACTTTGAGGCATTTGTGAGGGAGCATGGGGAAGTAGAGAACACGACATGTGTTTTAAATGTTTTGGATATTCGGTGGATTTTTCTTTGTCGATCTTCACTGCCCATGGCAGTTCGACGCGTCATGAGGAGGGTGGTTTAACCGGTGCGTGCATGGGAGTTCAAGCAGTAACGTGAATGCTTGGCTAGTATGGTTGATGGCGAGCTTGTAGACTGTGTAGTGTTGGTTCTTGGAAGGCGGTACACGTGAGAGCGAGAGATTTGAGTGAAGTCCACTGAATTAGTCAACAAACGGCGAGACTTTGTTTCATAATTTAACAAGTTAGTTAGTTTAAAATAAACTTTTTAGAAATAATAACCTGTCTAGATGAAGTCTGCTAATTCATAGTATCGACATTGAGTTCATATTAACGAATAAAACTAGTTAGTTTAACATATTGGGTTGGGCATAAAATATTAATAGAATGTTAGCGGTCAAATTTAAATACGCTTAACAATTATATATTTGTTAGTGACCTTTTAAATATGTACAAACTAATAAAAATGAATATCATTTGTTGTACATTATCAGAAATTGACAAAACAAGATCCGTGGGATCGTATGGACGGCGGCTACACCATGGAATTGAGGGGAAGTGAATCGAAGCTCGTTACAATTTATAGCAAAATAAATTGTCGGTCTGAACCAACCAACAGTTTAGCGTTATTAAACAATGATCTACCAATGTGAGTAAAACTCACCAACTCTATCAGTTCATATTTTTATAACTTATTTTTAGAACTGATAAATGATGATTGATTGTTGTGTGTTGACTGTTTGGTTAAACTGCTAATTGATTGGTTGAAATATCGATATAATTATATATATATATATCGCTAATCAATTATTGAATCTGTTTATCAGAATAATTCATATTGAAAGGAAATTGATGTGAATTATATTGTGTAACATCTATGGATGCAGGGAAACAGGTCGGAAGAATCCAACTGGATTCCTCAACATTTATTTTACTGTTTTTCATATATGGTGATATATGATGTGATATAAAATCTATTGTTGATGATTTTTGTTAGAATGATATTGATCATTGTTATTTGGTATTTTAAATACCATAAAAAATACTAGATGTAACAACCCGTATTTTGATAACGTGTTATGACTATAAATCAAGGCAGAATTAATTTTTAAAATAAGAATCAAGGGCAACGGGTTAAGCCATTACGTTCATCTCGAAATTTTGCTTGGAAACGAGTCCGAGTTTTCGAAAAATCGGAGTTCGTATGACCAAGTTATGACCCTTCGAAGTTTCAGGAATTTTCAAGTTCAAAAACAGCTCAGAATTAAAATTCAAAATTCGAATTCAAACCCCAGAACGGACTGGGCGGGAAATTTCCCGCCCTGGACCAGGTCGACTATAGTGTCGACCTGCCCAGGACCAGGTCAACCATAGTGTCGACCTGGGTGTCGACCTAGTGGCCGAGCCTACTTTTGAAGCTGGGTTCACTCCGATGTTCCTGGTCTCGTTTTCTATCCAGATTCATTTACCCGACCCTATATAAACAGTCCCTAACTGTAACACCCCACATCCGTTAGTGTCACTCACAAAGGGAATGCACTAAGTTCTGTGGAGCATTTTAGGGTAAAAGATGCAGATAAACTACAAGACAAACAAAATTAAAATAGCGGAAAATAAAACTTCACTTTATTGATAAAATAATTGGTACAACAATTGTTTTCCAATATCAGAGTATCATCTGTCTTACAAAATAAAGAAGCATAAAAATACATTTATATTCCCCAATGTAACATAAGCCAGCCATAGCAATCCAAAGTCGATGTATCCAAGAATCTTCAAGCTTGAAAAGAGCAACCGTCCCAAAACTAATCTGAGCTATACTATCCCCTCCTTAACTACCTGGGGGGGTGGGAACGGAAGAGAAGAAGACGAAAGAAAACTGGGTCAGACATAAAGTCTGGTAAGTTCAGTTACTTCTAGCATGTGAACAGGGAAAAACAAAACGACATGAATTAACTGAATACAAGACAATACCATGATGATAGGGTCAACAAGATAAGATAAGATTAACACAAGATATGCTAAGACAAGATAAACTGGATATGCTTTAATACTTTCTCCGCTTCGCTATTAACTTGATATTATGGTTTCTATGTCTCTGCACCACCTAACTGGTGTCCCGACTAGTAATGTTAATGTGATCCCAATCCTGGTTGTTTCGGTTGCCTTCAGGCATACATTTATTTTTTATTACCTAGATTTAATCTAGGGTTCATGCTATCTACTGAACGTTGCCCTTTAGTCTAGGATACACTACCTAGAGTGGTATATGTTCCTAAACTTTCCCCATGCATGTATCGTGAATCGTTATCGCTTGTCTAGATGCACATGTCCCGTAATGTGCTGCCCGAGTTCCGTGTCAGGGCTACTCTAGAAATACGGAACTCGGTCGGGAGCTTTCAGATATCTGCCGATGCAGATGCTAAGGTCTGTTTTTATTCAAGTGGCTATGGTCCCACTTGACCCCTCCCTCAACTAATGAAAGGCACACCTTGAAAAATGAGAACTATACGCAGGCCCCTTATGCCCCACTAACCTATTGCCATCCACAACCATAACTAGATAGCAAGTATATGGTCTGTTGGAGTTCTCCACCTTCCCGCTTCACGTATCTCGATTGACTAAAGATGGATTGTAGACGACGAGTTGCTATCACAGGGTTACCGTTTTCTCGTCGAATCACGCTGGTCCATCCTAGTCTTTAGGTTGCCATATATTGCAACCAAGGCATACCCTCGGTTCTTCTAACGCAGACCTTAACCTCTATGAGCCTAGGAGAAACTTCTGCAGCCTCACAGAGGGATACCAAGAGTACCCTCACGTCCCCTCGAAGCCTCGGGCTTCGTAACCCAATTCGTTGGAGCCTTCTTCCTATTCAGACGGACATTCACTCCTTCCCGTGTTATACTAAGAATTACTACTTAGTTTTACTAACTAAGATTTACCACTTAGTTTCCAGATTCGTTGTTTTCTTAACTAAGGTTTTCTACTTAGTTCCCTTTCCCGTCAATTTGGATTGATTAAGTGCCATTAGTCAATTCAAGCCAACTTAACCCTCTTCATTTACCCTGTTAAACTGGTTAAGTGTTGTCAGTAACTCATGTTGACTTAACCCTACCACAAATCAAGTTATATTGGTTAAGTATTTATTTCTTAACCCTACCCATTTACTCTGTGTTGGTTAAGTATTCCTTTTTAACTTAACCTGGCCCGTCTGTTTTAACTATCATGTTATTATTAATGGTTAAGTGTCAGTCTGAACCTAACCCCACCCATCAGTCTAGTTATCATGTTGAACTGGTTAAGTGTCTTAGTTAACTTAACCCTACTATTCTTGTTTTGCTTTAACTAAATAAATTAAAGCCACTACCACTCACATTAGACAGGTATTGTTGCGAATACTGGATGTGCCGGTTGGTTCCGGGCAAGTTTACATCGCAACTCAGTGTAACCTCGGGTTAGGCATATTCGTGTTTCCTAAGTTCAAAGGGTTTCAACTTATTTTCAAATCAAGTTTTGAAAGTAACCATCCCGTTCGTCGGATCAGTTAGGGATAGCCAGGGAGAGCAGGAAACTGGTATTTTCCAAACTCAAGCCTAGACACTATCCTCTCTGTCACCCTAGAACTTTTTATGTGTCATTAAAAGAGATGTCGTTAATAAACCTTTAATTTTGTCTAAATTTACATTTCCTCTTTTAGGACAAATTCTATAAGTAAATTAATCCTAATTTACTTATTTCCCAATTACCCTTTTAATGTAAATTGACTACATTTATTCTTACGGCCCATTTTCCCCTCTATATCATATTTATGCTTTTTGGTATGTGGATTTTACTAAATTAAGTGTCACTAACCATGATTTTTCTAATCCTGACAGTTATTCTCAATTATGGCCAATTTCACATTTATGCCAATATACTTATCATGCCAAATTAGCTAATATAATTTCGATTCAACATTCTAATTTACGTCAAACTAGACTTATTACTCTAGTTCACTGTTCAAGTAAATGCTAGATTTACATGTCAATACTAGATTCAAATTACACATCTTATAATTCATGTCAAATTTATCCAATTTTCATTTCTATGAACATGTCATAATACATGTTCCCAATTTATGCCAATTTCCTAGTTTATAACTATGTTTCTAGTAAATTTCATATTTTGCCCAAACCGCATTCCCACCGTTCGTATAATCGTGATTCAGTCTAGATTATAAATAAAGCTAGGCTCGTAGAAAATAGGGAATGAACCAAAGATGCTATGCAAAAGATAGACATACTAATTGGCATAAAAAGGGTTGAATAACGACGTCAGTTCATGGGTAGACCTAACTTAATAGGTAAATTTCCGAGGTCTAAAACCAAGAATAGACAGAATAAAGGCGTAGGTTCAAGAACATGGGTAGACCTAACTTAATAGGTAAATTCCCAAGGTCTAAAACCAAAGAACAGACAAGATAGATAATCGGGTTCACAGTCACAAAATTTTAAACACTTGCCTAGTCATGAACCATAGGTGCTTAATCACAGTTGTCCCATTTATGTCATAGACAATAGTTTTGCTTCCTAATCAAATGTATAGGCTATAGTCATGGAAATAATTCTCATGGTCACAGTCACAGTCATAGGCAATGTCCATAGTCATAGGCAATGTTCATAGTCTTAGGCAATGTTCATAGTCTTAGGCAATGTTCATAGTCTTAGGCAATGTTCATAGTCAAAGAGGCATATGATTCTAAGGTCCATAGTTTCATAGTTACAGTCTTATTTGTCCTCGAAATCATAACAGTTCTTAATTTGGTCCAAAGAAATAGGCACTGATTCAATAGAAAGAATTAGCATACACTTTTATTCCTTTAATTTCATGTCACGAAAAGAGAAACGTTCAAATCTAGAAATAACTGACTTACAGATATTAGATTAGAATAGAAAGATGGCGTTGCTATGATTCGTAGAAAAACGGTCGTTGCAGTCGTTCGAATCTTCACTTGAATTCTTGCTTGAATCTCCTCTTTGAAAGTCTTTGGCAGCACCTCCTCGTCTTGATTTATTTTATATATATTATTTTATTTATTATTTGATTAAGAGGAGGAGAGGAAGCCATGCTTACTAAGAATCTTTGCAGCATAGGGGTAGAGAAGAATTGTGAATAGAGAAGAAGACCAGGGTTGTTTATATAGTTGCTCAAGACCTTATCGTACACGCAGCGCTGAGTCAGCATTGAACCTAGTTGAGAAAGTAGTGCAGGTTCGCAGATGAATCTAGTCAAATCTTATCGTACATGCAGTGCTAAGTCAGCATTGGGTCCCACAAGCTGTTTTGGCGCAGAAATTTGAATTTCGAACTTTTGAATTTTCTAGAATTTATTTAACTGTTTTATTCACATGAAATATTTTTATATGTATACAATTCCTTTAACAACCATTTTACGCGTATATATATATATATATATACGCACAACTTTCATTTTATTTTCAAAATTCAAACGATGTTGCACTGTTATTTAATTCTTGCCATATTTCATTTACTATAGCCTTATCTTAAATTTTATCTTTCGTATACATATATTTCTGCATATATATATATTCTCATGTATATACATATATTTTCTTTATTTCCTTATATGTACGTTCTTATCCTTTCAAATTTTGAATTTGTATATGTACATATATTTGCATGTTCAGTTGGCCCTCTTTAAAACAGAGATAAAAATTATGCTGTCGCCGGGGTTCGAACCCCCGACCTCCATGTTACAAATCCAATGCCTTAGCCAACTGAGCTACAAAGTCTTTTGTTAATAAGTCTTAGAACAATGTTAATTATTGTTCTTTCCTTACTTCTCTTTTTCATGTTAGTTACAATACTTAAATTAAACCAATGCATGAATCTTTTTCTTTTAATGTTAATGCATTATGTTTGCAAATCAATGCATGCAACATATTTACATCGCATGCAACCAATCTTTTTTTTCATATATTAATTAATTTTCATTATACATCACCATATTAATCCTATCTGTGGATATATATACATTTTTAATTACATTAAAAATACGGGGTGTTACATTATCCCCCACTTAAAAGGATTTCGTCCCCGAAATCTTCTAGTTAGGAAGAATGTGTCAAACCATCCAATCACTCATCTACTCAACCATCCAATCACAGGCATCCATTGTCCTTAAGAGATTTCTAATGTTGTATGAACATATGCATGAAGTGTGTGTATATGTCTTTATCTACTGTAAAATCAGGCGGTCTACTGATTCAGTCGACCTCCTTAATGCGAGTCATGTCAGTGCCATGCATCCAACCATGTATGGAAGCATCCCTAGTTATGTAAATACTATATGCGTGCACGACCATTCATCCATATGCAATACCCATATGATAACATATCAAGTTCAAGTTACAAACAAATACATATCTGTAAATGCAATATGAAAGCGTCTGAACTGATGTAGTGCATAATACGTATGTATATGCATCCACGAGCAACCATTAGCAACCACTCGCAACCATCAACCATATCATGTTTCAAATACATGTTTACACCCAAAAGAGTTTCTACCTAAAGATCGAAGATACGACCTAGAGGATATACTTTGGAAAAAGAGAAACAATTATGCGTAAAGCTCCTAAAACAAAGAAATCAAGGATGCACCCTCAAGGAAAAGGGTATGATGCTAGTATCTAGCCTTCTTGAGCTTTACTCCACTGTATCTTAACTAATTTAACTTTACGATTGTGAAGTTCCGGATCTCCATTTCCAAAATAAACAGATGTCAATCACTATACCAAGTATATGTACTAAGATGATTTGAGGTTTCCCTCTTATCCGTCGTGCCATAACTATAAGAGTCGAAAGGTCACTACGTGCCCTTTGGAGTGCCTGCCACAACTATTCATCTCTCACGCAAACCATCCAAACCGAACTTGACATTCCTCAAGTACAAGCCCCAAAGGCCTAAACCAATATCAGACAAGCACCCAAGGAATATCTCTCCCGAATTTAGATGATCTACGTGAGATGATATAAGCAAACTCGATAGCTGTTCTCAAATCCCTACTAACCAAAAAAATAAGCTGGTCGGACCACCAATTGGATTTGAGACTCTAGTGGGATCTTTCTACTATACAAGTACTATGGTGCAGAGACCCAACTATGGAAGTGGACATGAACAAATGGGAAGTGCTAGAACCTAAGGAAAGAGTACGAACAGCAAAACTAGACTCTTCCAACAGAACTTTACTACCTTTCTCCTAGGTATGCTTGATGGCGAAAGCATGTACTTGTCCTTCTTAAAATCTCGTCCTCGTTCTTTCCCTTGTCCTTAAGTATATGCTCTATCATACCCTAGTAAAGATACTTCCTCTTGTCTTAGGTTTTATAATTTCTTCCTCCTTCGTGTGCTAAGTCTACATCCATGTATTCCTCATCCTAGGGTTATGCTCCTTAGCCAAACTCCTCATCCCCTTCCATGTGTAACCATGTTGACAAATATCTCGAAAGTTGCCTCCATCATACAAGATCCCCTACAAAGCTTGAAAGAAAACTGGCCGCAGGTGAAACTACTACGGCTATAGATGGAAGTCGGGCACTACTTTGCCCTTCGATGAGGTTACCTACCAGAAAGCCAGGAGCCCCAGAGACTCAAGAAAGAAGGAAACAAAGACTCAAACAGAGAATCAAAAGATAGTGCTTATGGCTTTGGGGAATATGCCTTTTAAAACAAAACTTTTCTTTTGAAAATGCTTCTTTAAAAACTGTTTTGAAAAATAATTTTTCAAATCTTTATCTGATCCGGTAACCTTCAGCTCTGATACCACGTGTAACACCCCACATCTGTTAGTGTCACTCGCAAAGGGAATGCACTAAGTTCTGTGGAGCATTTTAGGGTAAAAGATGCAGATAAATTACAAGACAGACAAAATTAAAACAGCGGAAAATAAAACTTTACTTTATTGATAAAATAATTGGTACAACAATTGTTTTCCAATATCATAGTATCATCTGTCTTACAAAATAAAGAAGCATAAAAATACATTTATATTCCCCAATGTAACATAAGCCAGCCATAGCAATCCAAAGCCGATGTATCCAAGAATCTTCAAGCTTGAAAAGAGCAACCGTCCCAAAACTAATCTGAGCTATACTATCCCCTCCTTAACTACCTGGGGGGGGGGGGACGGAAGAGAAGAAGACGAAAGAAAACTGGGTCAGACATAAAGTCTGGTAAGTTCAGTTACTTCTAGCATGTAAACAGGGAAAAACAAAACGACATGAATTAACTGAATACAAGACAATACCATGATGATAGGGTCAACAAGATAAGATAAGGTTAACACAAGATATGCTAAGACAAGATAAATTGGATATGCTTTAATACTTTCTCCGCTTCGCTATTAACCTGATATTATGGTTTCTATGTCTCTGCACCACCTAACTAGTGTCCCGACTAGTAATGTTAATGTGATCCCAATCCTGGTTGTTTCGGTTGCCTTCAAGCATACATTTATTGTTTATTACCTAGATTTAATCTAGGGTTCATTCTATCTACTGAACGTTGCCCTTTAGTCTAGGATACACAACCTAGAGTGGTATATGTTCCTAAACTTTCCCCACACATGTATCGTGAATCGTTATCGCTTGTCTAGATGCACATGTCCTGTAATGTGCTGCCCGAGTTCCGTGTCAGGGCTACTCTAGAAATACGGAACTCGGTCGGGAGCTTTCAGATATCTGCCGATGCAGATGCTAAGGTCTGTTTTTATTCCAGTGGCTATGGTCCCACTTGACCCCTCCCTCAACTAATGAAAGGCACAACTTGAAAAATGAGAACTATAAGTAGGCCCCTTATGCCCCACTAACCTATGGCCATCCGCAACCATAACTAGATAGCAAGTATATGGTCTATAGGAGTTCTCCGCCTTCCCGCTTCACGTATCTCGATTGACTGAAGATGGATTGTAGACGACGAGTTGCTATCACAGGGCTACCGTTTTCTCGTCGAATCACGCTGGTCCATCCTAGTCTTTAGGTTGCTATATATTGCAACCAAGGCATACCCTCGGTTCTTCTAACGCAGACCTTAACCTCTGTGAGCCCAGGAGAAACTTCTGCAGCCTCACAGAGGGATACCAAAAGTACCCTCACGTCCCCTCGTAGCCTCGGGCTTCGTAACCCAATTCGTTGGAGCCTTCTTCCTATTCAGACGGACATTCACTCCTTCCCGTGTTATACTAAGAATTACTACTTAGTTTTACTAACTAAGATTTACCACTTAGTTTCCAGAATTGTTGTTTTCTTAACTAAGGTTTTCTACTTAGTTCCCTTTCCCGTCAATTTGGATTGGTTAAGTGTCATTAGTCAATTCAAGCCAACTTAACCCTCTTCATTTACCCTGTTAAGCTTGATAAGTGTTGTCAGTAACTCATGTTGACTTAACCCTACCACAAATCAAGTTATATTGGCTAAGTATTTATTTCTTAACCCTACCCATTTACTCTGTGTTGGTTAAGTATTCCTTTTTAACTTAACCTGGCCCGTCTGTTTTAACTATCATGTTATTATTAATGGTTAAGTGTCAGTCTGAACCTAACCCCACCCATCAGTCTAGTTATCATGTTGAACTGGTTAAGTGTCTTAGTTAACTTAACCCTACTATTCTTGTTCTAGCTTTAACTAAATTAATTAAAGCCACTACCACTCACATTAAACAGGTATTGTTGCGAATACTGGATGTGCTGGTTGGTTCCGGGCAGGTTTACATCGCAACTCAGTCTAACCTCGGGTTAGGCATATTCGTGTTTCCTAAGTTCAAAAGGTTTCAACTTATTTTCAAATCAAGTTTTGAAAGTAACCATCTCGTTTGTTGGATCAGTTAGGGATAGCCAAGGAGAGCAGGAAACTTGTATTTTCCAAACTCAAGCCTAGACACTATCCTCTCTGTCACCCTAGAACTTTTTGGTGTGTCACTAAAAGAGATGTCGTTAATAAACCTTTAATTTTGTCTAAATTTACATTTCCTCTTTTAGGACAAATTCTATAAGTAAATTAATCCTAATTTACTTATTTCCCAATTACCCTTTTAATGTAAATTGACTACATTTATTCTTACGGCCCATTTTCCCCTCTATATCATATTTATGCTTTTTGGTATGTGGATTTTACCAAATTAAGTGTCACTAACCATGATTTTTCTAATCCTGACAGTTATTCTCAATTATGGCCAATTTCACATTTATGCCAATATACTTATCGTGCCAAATTAGCTAATCTAATTTCGATTCAACATTCTAATTTACGTCAAACTAGACTTATTACTCTAGTTCACTGTTCATGTAAATGCTAGATTTACATGTCAATACTAGATTCAAATTACACATCTTATAATTCATGTCAAATTTATCCAATTTGCATTTCTATGAACATGCCATAATACATGTTCCCAATTTATGCCAATTTCCTAGTTTATAACTATGTTTCTAGTAAATTTCATATTTTGCCCAAACCGCATTCCCACCGTTCGTATAATCGTGATTCAGTCTAGATTATAAATAAAGCTAGGCTCGTAGAAAATAGGGAATGAACCAAAGATGCTATGCAAAAGATAGACATACTAACTGGCATAAAAAGGGTTGAATAACGACGTCAGTTCAAGAACATGGGTAGACCTAACTTAATTGGTAAATTCCCAAGGTTTAAAACCAAGAATAGACAGAATAAAGGCGTAGGTTCAAGAACATGGGTAGACCTAACTTAATAGGTAAATTCCCAAGGTCTAAAACCAAGGAACAGACAAGATAGATAATCGGGTTCACAGTCACAAAATTTTAAACACTTTCCTAGTCATGAACCATAGGTGCTTAATCATAGTTGTCCCATTTATGTCATAGACAATAGTTTTACTTCATAATCAAAGGTATAGGCTATAGTCATGGAAATAATTCTCATGGTCACAGTCACAGTCATAGGCAATGTCCATAGTCATAGGCAATGTTCATAGTCTTAGGCAATGTTCATAGTTTTAGGCAATGTTCATAGTCTTAGGCAATGTTCATAGTCTTAGGCAATGTTCATAGTCAAGGAGGCATATGGTTCTAAGGTCCATAGTTTCATAGTTACAGTCTTATTTGTCCTCGAAATCATAACAGTTCTTAATTTGTTCCAAAGAAATAGGCACTGATTCAATAGAAAGAATTGGCATACTCTTTTATTCCTTTAATTTCATGTCACAAAAAGAGAAACGTTCAAATCTAGAAATAACTGACTTACAGAGATTAGATTAGAATAGAAAGATGGTGTTGCTATGATTCGTAGAAAAATGGTCGTTGCAGTCGTTTGAATCTTCACTTGAATTCTAGTTTGAATCTCCTCTTTGAAAGTCTTTGAGCAACACCTCCTCGTCTTGATTTATTTTATATATATTATTTTATTTATTATTTGATTAAGAGGAGGAGAGGAAGCCATGCTTACTAAGAATCTTTGTAGCATAAGGGTAGAGAAGAATTGTGAATAGAGAAGAAGACCAGGGCTGTTTATATAGTTGCTCAAGACCTTATCGTACACACAGCGCTGAGTCAGCATTGAACCTATTTAAGAAAATAGTCCAGGTTCGCAGATGAATCTAGTCAAATCTTATCGTACATGCAGTGCTAAGTCAGCATTGGGTCCCACAAGCTGTTTTGGCGCAGAAATTTGAATTTCGAACTTCTGAATTTTCTGGAATTTATTTAACTGTTTTATTCACATGAAATATTCTTATATGTATACAATTCCTTTAACGACCATTTTACGCGTATATATATATACACACAACTTTCATTTTATTTTCAAAATTCAAACGATGTTGCACCGTTATTTAATTCTTGCCATATTTCATTTACTATAGCTTTATCTTAAATTTTATCTTTCGTATACATATATTTCTGCATATATATATATATATATATTCTCATGTATATACATATATTTTCTTTATTTCCTTATATGTACGTTCTTATCCTTTCAAATTTTGAATTTGTATATGTACATATATTTGCATGTTCAGTTGGCCCTCTTTAAAACAGAGATAAAAATTATGCTGCCGCCGGGGTTCGAACCCCCGACCTCCATGCTACAAATCCAATGCCTTAACCAACTGAGCTACAAAGTATTTTGTTAATAAGTCTTAGAACAATGATAATTATTGTTCTTTCCTTACTTCTCTTTTTCATGTTAGTTGCAATACCTAAATTAAACAAATGCATGAATCTTTTTCTTTTAATGTTAATGCATTATGTTTGCAAATCAGTGCATGCAACATATTTACATCGCATGCAACCAATCTTTTTTTTTCATATATTAATTAATTTTCATTATACATCACCATATTAATCCTATCTGTGGATATATATACATTTTTAATTACATTAAAAATATGGGGTGTTACACTAACCCTGGTCTCTCTACACAAATTCTCTCTGGCCTTACGCCGCTAAAATTCTGGTTGAAAAGTTAGAGAAAAGGGATTGCTTCTTCTCCAACAAGACTACGTGTAGAGTTTTGCTGTTTGGGGGATTTCTGTTACACTCAAGATTCTACATCACCTCTTTTGTTTTCTAATTCTCAAACCACGATCTGTAAGCCCCAGTTACTTTTAGATCTAAACTTTAAACTTAATATGGACATGTTGTAAATTGAAATTGAACCTAAATATGATAATCATCTTGGATCTATCAATATATATCTTGGGTCTATTATTGTTCCTTTTGGATCTATTATTTTGGATCTACTATTATTCACCTTGGATCTATTCATCTTGAACCTTGACTTGTGGGAATATTTATATGAAATTGATTTGGGGCCTAAACATGTTGTAAACCTAAACCCCTCATGTCCATGATGTTAACATGATTGTGATGTTGAATTAGTTGTTATTCACAAGTTTGGGGTTATTATCTTATGTCAGCTGTTACCATAACTATCAACCTATTTTGCTAGGTTAGATATTTGAGACCACTATTCCATATGCCAGTATTGTTGTAGTCATTTATCTCAAGTTATACAATGCTTGATTTATAATCACTTTTTCCACCTTATGCCCGTTCTTTCTATGTTATTCCCTAATTAGATTTGTTTGTATCGATTCGAATTCACGTGCGATGGGAATACGATTTGGGTAGTTTAGGAAAACCTGAATTTACTATAAACTTGAAACGTGAACATTGTTATAACTTGAACCTGGATATGGACATGAACTTGATACGATTTGACATGATACATGACATGAAAACTTGACATGAATTTAGACTCGAAACTTGAACCTGGACATGACACTTAGAATAAACTTGAACATGGCCAACTCGAGGTTGGGTTGAGTTTGCAGTATAAATCTGCCCGGAACCGCACGACGAATCCAGTAACTAAAAACAATAGGACCCAATGTGGGTAGTTGGTCATATCGCGCTTGAAACTCGAGGTTAGACTAGGTTGTGGTGTAAATCTGCCCGGAACCGCCTGGCACATCCAGTAACCACAACAAAGTCTAATGTGAGAGGTTGGGGTGCATTAATTTATTTAATGCCACAGGTTATGGTTAAGTCATGAACCACTTGAATATACTTAACCAATTTGACACGATGATTTGATAGGGTTAAGTCATGAACCGCTTGAACACACTTAACCAACTTGATACATGATTTGGATAGGGTTAAGTCACAAATTTGAATGACAACACTTAACCCATTAGAAACCCTAGTTACGCGGTCCTTTTCAGCAGTAACCCACTTAAATGTATCACGATGTCCTAGGACTAGGCAGGGTGGGGCACGATTACTGGGCTGATTGTAAGCAACCAGAACAACGGCTGAGTAGGTGCGCCATTGTAGGTTCAGGCGGACTATGGTTGTGCACGTAGTCCGGAGTTGAAAAAGTAGGCATTGGGCACCAGTAGGTTTACACTCTGCGTGCTTGATTCATGTCGGTGGTTGGCACCCTAGGGTGGACCTAGCACAGGTGACTAAATTTCGTGATTGGGCCGTATGACACAAACACATGACGAGCTAGAACTTGTAGGGAGCCGATCGATTAGTAGATCGTACTGTAGGACCCCGTAATGGGTCATTTCATGATATTGGGCCAAGGGATCATTTCATGGTTAATACTTGACATGGGTTAGAATACTAGTACAGTTGGTGCAGCGAATCTTGAATATGCGATGCTAGACTTGACTTATCTTGTTATCTTAGTTATCATACCAGTCCTGTTATCATCCTTATGTTTAATTCCAATTTTCACATGTCATGTTACTTTTACTAGTTTTTATGCTGAAAGTCACTAGGGCTTACTGGTCTTTATGACTGACCCTTTTTCTTTCGCCTCTTTTTCTTTCGTTCCCCCCCCCATGGTTCTCAGGGAGGAAACGCTGGCTCTTAGCTTGGATTTAGCTTGCTTTCTATCGGCTCATGTACGGTTTGGTCTTGAGCTATGCTATGGCTGCACTTCTGCTATTTTTGGGGAATAATTTACTTTTGTTATCTTAAGTTGATGCTTCTTTATTTAGAACTTGATGTAATGGAGTAATTTGTACTTTGGATATATGAGGTTTTGACTCTTTTCTTGAAAGTAATGAAATTTGGTTTTTAATTTCTACCGCTGCTTTATTTATGTTCTGCCTTGTGATATCTCTGTGTATGTTTACCTAGATAATACTCCACCAAAACTAGTGCATTCCCTTTGTGAGTGACCCTAGCGGAGGTGGGGTGTTACACTTGGTATCAGAGTAGAAGGTTACCAGACGGGGCAATAGTTTTAAAAACCTTCTAAAACTATTTTCCAAAACCGTTTATAAAGAAGCATTTTTCAATAAAAGTTTTATGTTTAAGAAGGCTATTCCCCGAAAGCCATTAGCACTTACCTTTGCTTCCTCGTTTGAATCCTTTTCTTTTCGTTATTCAGCATGTATGATCTTAACCTTCTTGAGGGAGTACCCGTACCTGGATGGTTCCGAAGGTACTTAGAAGCTAGGGCCAACGGCGCGGGCCCGGCAGACATCCCTCCTCCTCCTCCCTCAGTGGTTGTGGTTCCTCCTCCTCCTCCTCCTAGTGCCTCCTTTGCCAAAATATGCAAAGCCTTTAAAGCAATGGGCGACAAGAACTTCGTTGGAACTGAAACCTTTATTGAGGCACAAAACTGGCTAAAGGAAACTGAAGACTTGTTTATTATCTTCGATGTGGAGGATCATAGGAAAGTTCAGTTGGCAGCATGGTTGTTGAAAGAGGAAGCTGCATTTTGGTGGGAAGTCACCAACGCTACCAGGCCAGTTGAGACTTGGGCAGACTTTAGATAGAGGTTTGGGCTTAAATTCTTATCGTCAGCAGAAGAGAACCTTAAGATGGAGAGGTTCCTAGCACTCAAGCAAGGGGACATGTCTGTTAGGGAGTACGTGAATAGGTTTAATCAGCTTGCTCGGTTCGGTTTGGAGTTGGTCAACACGGCCTAGAAAAAGGCTGTACGCTTTGCTCGATGATTAAACGAGCCACTACACAGTTTGGCCATAACTCATATACCCATGGGGGCAACCTTTGAAAGCTTGGTGGATATGTCTCTACTTCATGAGGAAGACAAGAATAGCAAGAAGGAGGTTAAGCCTAATGAGACTCAGAATAAGAAAGTTGACTTCAAGAAGGGAGGCAACAAGAATAACAAGAATAACAAGGGCAACAACAACAATAATAACAAGGCACATGAGACAAGGAAGTGTAACTTTTGTGGGATTACGGGGCATATAGCCAAGAACTGTAGAAAGAAGAAGATAAAGTTGGGTGAATGCTTTCATTGCGGGGATACTGGACACTTCAGTAAGGATTGCCCTAAGAAGCAAGGACAGGGGCATGGGCAGACCTAGCGAGCAGGACCTTCTGGAGGGCAGTTGCATGCTCTCAACACCACTCCATCTCTTGACCGAGGTAGTAATATTTCTGTAGAAAGCCTTGTTTACATTTCTGACTTTCCTGTTCGAACCTTATTTGACTCTGGCGCATCGCATACTTTTATTTCTTATGATATTGTTGAAAATCTGCACCTAAGTGCTAGTCTAGTAGAGGATCCCGTTAGTGTTTCAAATCCAATTGGGGGCTCTACCCATTTATCTATGATGTGTGTGGATTTGAGGATTTCTATCTTAAGCGTAGAATTAATGTGTAATGCTTATGTTCTCGGATTTATGGGATACGGTTTGATCATAGGTATGGATTCGTTGTCCAATTATGGAGCCATTCTTGATTGTGAACGAAGGGTAGTGAGGCTCATTACTCGCCTTGGTAATACCCTTGAAATTTCTTGTAACCCTAAGGGTCTGGTCATGTTGTGTTATCTTGAGTCTCTTGCCTCATCCATCGACAATTTGCAATCTGTAAGAGTGGTCCGAGAATATCTAGATGTCTTTGAGGAGGTGAAGGGGTTACCTCCTAAACGCAAGATAGACTTCCGAATTTATCTTGTTGATAATGCCAAGCCAGTTTCATTGCCCGTTAGGCACATGGCCCCGCGAGAACGAAGAGAGCTCAGTAAACAAGTTAAGGAGTTGCTTGAGAAAAATTTCATAAGACGAAGCATTTCTGAATGGGGTGCTCCGGTGGTATTCACCACTAAGGCGGATGGTTCGCTTCGTCTATGCGTAGATTATCGTGAGTTAAACAAGCTAACTAAGAAAAATAGACACCCACTACCAAGAATCGACGATTTGTTTGACCAACTTGTGGGAGCATCTATTTTCTCTCAACTCGATCTAGCCACAGGATTCCATCAGCTTAGAGTGGCTGAGGATAGCATTGACAAAACTGCGTTTAGGACTTCAGATGGGTTCTTCTAATGGCTGGTCATGCCGTTTGGGTTAACGAATGCATCCGCGTACTTTGTAGATTTGATGAGTAGGGTGTTTCGGGAGTTCCTTAACAAGTTTGTAGTGGTTTTCGTGGATGATATTTTGATCTTCTCAAAGGATGAACAAGAGCATGCTAGACATCTCAAGGAAGTCATGGATACGCTTAGAGCACACCAGTTAAAGGCTAAGTTCTCCAAATGGCATTTTTGGAGGAAGGAAGTTTGGTTTCTTGGACATGTAGTTTCTAAGCAAGGCATAGCCGTGGACCCCGCAAAGGTAGTTGCGGTGCAAGACTGGAACATTCCTAAGAGCGCAACGGAGGTGAGAAGCCTTCACGGTTTGGCATTGTAACAACCCGAAAATTTGAGCCAGTTTGAAATTTTTATTTTGACAATTTTAGTGAATTTTGAATATTTAAAATGAATTATTTTAAATAATAACGATGAAAAATTTATTTTGAATAGAATTAGAATGTATATATTTATATACGTCGTCGATAGAATATAAATAATTATATATAATTATAAAAGGAATTGAAAATGGCGTGGTAGTTCGATAATTCAATTTCAAAATTCAATTGAACATACCGGGTGCAAAATAAACCGGATTTTAGTGAAACCAAAAACATTAGAATCTATTTGATAATATCTTTCCAACGAATCCGTGAAATCAAAATTTCATAGCGGGAATCAAAAGTTATGTCCAGTTGAAAGTTCAGAATAGTCGCTATGGAATTTCGGCCCTTAAAAATAGCCATTTTGCAAACGACCTCGGATTTCGACGAAACCACTTTTGTTGGATCCACGATGTAAAATTATTGCTAGATTCCAAATTTCATAATTTTTCGAATCAATATGTGAGCGTGACAAAGGAGAACGCGATTGACCATTTTCAGTTGATTTTAATCGACTGGAAAATGGCCATTTTTCCAACGGTCTCAGAATTCAACGAAACTAGTTTTGTTAGGACCGTATCGTCAATACAAAGCTAGAAACTATTTTTCTGGATTTTTTCGAGTTAGTATGTGACCCTGGTAAATTGAAATGCACGTTCAAATTCAATATATAGAGAGATATGTTGATTTTGAAGAAAACTGATCGAAACAATCGAATCAGCTTACGATACATATTCCATTGTGTTCGGAATGAGGGTAATTAGCTATGGACGACAGTCGTTGGGTCTTGATTGGAGTTTGAACGAAAAGTCAACACTTAGGGTTTTAAAGAGGAAAATAAAAATAATAATTATATAAATATACAGGCCCCCAACTCTTTCTCCCCCAAATCGATACCAGAGAAAAAAATAAAACCGTCGACGTTCAATCTCGCGACCCCCACCCGGCGATAGCGCCGCCGCCCACCCCCTCTCATCAGCCACCACCTTCCCCTCTCCCTCCTCTCTCATGCGTGAGTCCCGAAGCCCCAAACCCCCACAGAAACCGACGCAACCACCGGAACCCACCACCAACCGCCTGTCGTGACCCCTCCGACCATCCCCTAGCCGCGCCCGCCTCCAACAGCCTCCACCGCCACCCCATCTCCTCCTTCTTCGTTCGAGAACCACAAACGCCCCAGCGCCCACCCCCTGGAGTCCAAAACCGACCACCTGAGCAGTGGCGCACCTCCCCTCGACGCTGGCGAACAAAACCCCGCCTTCCATTCGAAAATCAGCCCATCTGTAAGTTTTTTATTATTATTTATTTATTTTGCTTTACTTTATTTTCTTTTTTCTGGTTTTATTCAAGAATGAAAGAATATGTTAATGATGAAAAGTTTATATTTTAATTATATAAAAATAGAATTTTTAATGAACAAAAAGATTAAATTTTTAAGTAATTAAAGATTAGATCTTTTACGTTGCAAAGGTACGATGTTTAACATGAAAAAGATTTCAGTTCTAATTAGGAAAAGATTTCATTTTTTTACATGTAAAAATGAGATTTTTATTTAGAGAAAGATGGGAATTTTTGATGAGGAAAGTTATAATTTTTAAACAAGGAAAATATAAATTTTAGTATATGAGAAGAACTGATTTTTATATTATATAGATAGTAAAGATTAAATCTTTATAGATAGTAAAGATTAAATCTTTATATTTTAAAAGGAAAAATCTCTATATAGAGAATAGCGTGATGAAAATATAATCTTTATTATATGAGCATCGATGTAAAAATAGATTTTTTATCTATATGGTTGCCATGTAAAAATAGAATTTTTATCTATATAGTAGTAGTATAAAAGTGTGATTTTTATATACATAGCAACAATATAAAATTGTGATTTTTATATATTGAGTAGCGAAGTAAAAATTCGATTTTTGTATATGTAGTGAAAGCGGGAACAAAAGTGACAAAAGGGCGAGAACGACGAAGATTTCTACAAATGAAGAGTCATGGCATTTGGTTTAGCTTAGGTGAGAACTTCTCACTTTAAATTTCCTTTTCTAGTTATAAAAATATACTAGGATGCAGACGGTGCTTAGCAGCACCCGACACCCGCCATCCACAGATCATGGATGGCTTGTATGTTTGATTGTTTGTTGTGATGAAAATTGATTGTGTGACGTGAAATAAAATATTTATATAGTTAAAAATATTTTATCGTTAAAAATATTGTTTTTAATATGTGTGTGTGTGTGAATAAAAATATGTGTTTGTTGATTTGAAACCCCACACGGGTGTTGGGATGATATTTGAAGTACACTAATCCCAATAATTAGTTGTATGTCGATCGATTGATTGACAGGCTGTTATAAGCGTTAAATATTTATATTTGATGCTTATACAGTGTAGAACGCACTCTTGATGATGGTTGATTATTTATCGTTGTTATTTTGTACATGTGTTGTAGAAAATCCATATAATTAACATTATATGGTAATTGATTGGGCCTCATTCCAGTTTTGAAATAGAAATATTTGAAAAAGAAATATTTGAAATAGAACATTTGAAAATAGAAATATATGAAGCCGTATTGATAAGATTGACGCCATTTTGACGTAAACGATATTTATATCGATTTTATTCAATTTTCAATGTATGTTGAAAGTGTTTTCGAAATTTGAATTACATTGAAAGTGATTTCGAAATTTGAATTATATTGAAAGTGATTTCGAAATTTGAATTATATTGAAAATAATCGAAATTCGAATTAAATTGAAAAGAATTGAATTCAAATTGAAATTGAATTCGAATTGAAATTGATTTGAAATTGATTTGAAATGAATTTAAAACGAATTTATATTGGAATATTCAATTTTGATTTGAAATTGAATATGAAGTTGAAACCGTTTTGAAAATGAATTTAGAACGATTTATAAAGCGTGTTTTGAATCGAAATCGATGAAGTATATATTATATATATAATATAATGGCCTGAATAGAACGCGCCGCGCCGCGGCAGTTCGTGAATTTCGACCATTGACTTCGAATGGATATTGCGGGAGATCCGACCATCGGATTCTCCTGAAACCGGAACCGTTGGGTTCGTATCAAAAAGAGATTTCTAACGAATATTAGAAATTCGAAATCTAACGGTTGGATTTGGAATTATGTCCAAATAAAATTTGAAAAAGGTCGCTGTAAGTGCAGTTCGATGGCCGTTGATGGAAACCGACTATACAGACCTTGATAAAATTATTAAAAATAGTAATAATTTGTGTAAAATCATAAGAAATGATTTGCGAAGAATTGGGACGAAAATCTCAATATTTGAAAAGATAAAAATAGATTTTTATCGAAATGAACTAGTTTTGAACTAGAATTAAAATCAATTTATTTATGAAATAAATAAATTGAATTTGAAAATGGTTTTAAAAGAAACCAGAAATTCCGATAATTGCATTGGAATGGATTTGAATCGAAATTGTCTTCGGAATATTTCGATGTTGGATTTCGTGATTATACAGATATTGTTATGGAAATTTGAAAGATATATATATATATATATATCATTATTTCCTATACGATATTTGTTGGTCGTAGAATTTGATATTGAATATAAGCCGATATATTTTCAAATCAGAGCCTTGTATTTAATATCAAATGTGATTTGGGTTTGTCGTGAATGGTGTCTTCATTAACACTGTTCTTAAGCCCAATGGAGAAAAAGATTAAATCTTTTTATTTAGATTTAATGAAGTGTGCCAATTAAATAATATTTAATTGGAATTGAATTGGGATTGATTTTTGGGTTTATCGTGAAAAGTGTTTTAAATAACACTTGTTCTTTAACCCGATAATTAATGGAATGTGATTTTGGGTTTATCGTGAACCGTGTTTTAAATGACACTGATTCTTTAACCCAGTTAAGGATTAGAACTAAGTGAAGTTTTAATGAATCTTTAATTAGATTGAAAAGAACGAGAATGGAGTATCGCCAGTTTTACTCCAGGTGATAGTTAAATCTTTAATCAGATTTGAACGTGAAATGGTAATTGAATTTACCGATAACACCGTGGTGTTAGATATGAAGTATTACCAGTTTACTTCATGGGATGAATAGGGTGGGATTAGGAAATTAAAATAAGTGATTACTTCGGTGTGGTTCGCTAATCCCAACTAGTTTGAATTGATATTCAAAAGTAGATTAAAGAATAAATTTAAAGAATTTATCTTTGATAAAATTAATGGGAACCTTTCCCAAAGTATAAGAATATTTGAATAAAAGAATATTCTGAATTGGAATGAGGCGTATGTTGGGTTTGTGTAACACTTGTTTATAATATACGCGAGTTACTCAGAAAGACTGGGTCTATCCCATTCTGAATAACTGATTCGACGTGGTGTCGAAGATGAAGACGATGGTCAAAGACCGGAGGTCTTCATGTTGTATGGGTGGTTACTGATGATCTTGATTAGGCCGTACACCCAAGAGGAGAGAATCAGTTAGTGGTCGTCCAGACGTACTTGGACATCGATGGATATGCAGGGTACTAGGTGCCTCCGGTTTCGTTCAGACCCAGAACGAACTTGTAAATGGACTGTGTGTCTGACATTGGATTTTAGTCTGTGTGATTGATTTCTATTAAATATATTTCTGTTTGGCTGCGGAGAATTTATTTTCTTGCTTAACGCCCTTTTCTGAGGTGTACGAGCTCGGAGGTTATATATTGATGGATATCAAACGCATGGAGTGAATTTCCAGTGTGGCATGCCTAAGTGGCAATTGATCAAGGCTTCTGTTGAAAAGCAAAGTCTTGTGGTGATGATCAAAGCACGACCTGTGTGGCATAGCTTTGTGTAACGTGAATTCGCGAGCCTCACAGCCCGGTTGTGAACCAGAAACGAGAGAGGACCTCAGGGAGGGCATGCGTTTCCTTCTAGCTAGAAGTGGCGTCAGTGGTTTTACACGCCCTGACGAGTTTGACTTATGTGGTTGTTGCTGTTGCAAGGCGCCTCGGTTAGATCGGAAGATTCGGGTCCGATGGAGTCATTCTTTGGCTCATTTACGCCCCAAAGGGCGTGGAAACGTAGTGTTCGGGCATAATAATCCACATCGATGGACCGGCCCTGACGATCCAAAGGGTTGATGCGTTCTGATCCTGAGACATAGGCTAGAATGTCTCGAATCGGTTGAGCACTATCTTTTGCCTCGGTTCACAGATGGAAATCCAGCTTCCAATACGTGTTTTTGCGGTTTTTTTTGTAGAGCCTAGTATGGCGACATAGTGGGATGGGGCGCTTATGTAACAACCCGAAAATCTGGGCCAGTTTAAAAATTTTATTTTGGCAATTTTAGCGAATTTTTGATATTTAAAATGAATTATTTTAAATAATATCGACGAAAAATTTATTTTGAATTGAAATTCGACGTATATATTATAAACGTCGTCGTTAGAATATAAATAATTATATATAATTATAAATAGAATTGTAAATGGCGCGTAGTTCGATAATTCGATTTCAAACTTCAATTGAATGTGCCGGGTGCAAAACAATCCGGATTTTAGTGAAACCAAAAACATTAGGATCTAATAGATAATATCTTTCCAACGAATCCGAAAAATCGAAATTTCATAGCGGGAATCAGAAGATATGTCCAGTTGAAAATTCTGAATAGTCGCTATGGAATTCAGGCCCTTAAAAATAGACATTTTGCAAACGACCTCGATTTTCGATGAAACCATGTTTGTTGGGTCCGTGAGGTCGAATTATAGCTAGGTTTCAAATTTCATAATTTTTCGAATCAATATGTGAGCGTGGCAAAGGAAAACGTGTTTTGACCATTTCAGTTGATTTTAATCGACTGGAAAATAGCCATTTTTCCAACGGTCTCAGAATTCGACGAAACTAGTTTTGTTAGGACCGTATCGTCAATACGAAGCTAGAAAATATTTTTCGAGAATTTTTCTAGTTAGTATGTGACCCCGGTAAATTTAAATGTACGTTTAAAATTCAATATAGTGATTTAAATGTAAATTCAACGGAAAATGATCGAAACGGTCGAAACAGCTTGCGATACACATCCCATTGTGTTCGGAATGGGGGTAAAACGTTATGGACGACAGGCAGTGGGCCTCGTTTCGAGGTCGAAATAAAAAGTCAACTTAAAGGAGAATTAAAAATAATTAAATAATTAAATATAATAACACCCCACCCCTCTTTCTCTCTCTCTCCTCTTCATACCGAACAGAGAAAAAAAAAAGAAAAAAAGGGGGACTCGCGATCAAATCGATCCCGCCGCCGTGCCAAGGCGCTGCGCCTCCGCCTCAGGCCATCGCCCCCCGATTGATCGCCACCACCTGCTTCCGCACCTCGCACCCCCCTCCTCATCTCTCCTCCGCTGTACGCTGAACCCCGTGTGCCTCTGCCCACCATCGAAGACCGCAAACCCCACCACCTGACCCGCGCCAGCAGCCGCCTCCGACCACCTGCGCGCCTCCCCTAGCCTCCAATCACCCAGCGCCAACTCTATAAACTCCCTCTCTAGTTTTGCAAAGAAAAGCAAAGGTAAAAACCTTTAATTTCATTTTATCTTCTGTTTTTATTATTATTAGTTAAGGTTGGGATTGGGAAATAAAACAAATAATTACTTCGGTATGGTTCGTTAATCCCGACTAGTTTGAAATGATATCCACAAGAGGATTAAAGAATAAATTTAGAAGAATTTATCTTGGATAAAATTAATGGGAACCTTTCCCTAAAAATGTGATTTTGTGAATAAAAGAATATTCTGAACTGGAATGAGGCGTTCGTTGTGTTTGTGTAACATTTGTTTATTATATACGTGGGTTATTCAGAAAGGCTGGGTTTATACCCATTCTAAATAACGGATTCGACGAGATATCGAAGATGAAGATGGTGGTTGAAGACCGGAAGTCTTCACATCGTTTGGGTGATTACTGATGATCTTGATTGGGCTGTACACCCAAGATGAGGGAAACAGTTGGTGATCGTCCAGACGTACTTGGAGATCGATGGATATGCGAGGAAAGTGCCTCCGGTTTCGTTCAGACCCAGAACGAACTTGTAAATGGATTGTGTGTCTGACATTGGATTTTATTCTGTGTTGATTGATCTCTATTAAATATACATCTGTTTGGCGGCGGAGAATTTATTCTCTTGCTTAACGCCCTTCTCTGAGAAGTACGAGCTCAGAGGTTGTATATCGATGGACATCAGTCGCATGGAGTGAATTGCCAGTGTGGCACGCGTAAGTGGCAATTGATCAAGACTTCTGTTGAAAAGCAAAGTCTTGTGGTTGATGATCAAAGCACGGCCTGTGTGGCGTAGCTTTGTGTATAACGTGAATTCGCAAGCCTCACACCTCAGTATGAGTCAAAAACGGGATAGTGACTTCAAGGAGAGCACGACGTTTCTTTCTAGCTAGGGTGGTGTCAGTAACCTACCAGCCCTGACATTTATATACTTTTCACCTGTGTGGTTGTTGGATACGAGGCGCCTCGGATATAGGTCAGTAAGGACCGGGAAATGTGTGTTCAGGAATAACTAATCCTCAAAAGTAAGAGAGGACCGGCCCTGAAGATCCAAGGATCATAGTGGGGTTCTGAGGCATTTGCTAGAGTGTCTCGAACGCGGAGAGGAGCTTGCCCCTTGCCTCGACTGATGATGGAATCCAATTTCCAATACGTGTGTTTTGGTTTTATTTGTAGAACCTAGTATGGCGACATAGTGGTATGGGTCATTCATGCCGCCTATGATTGGTATTTATGATTGAAATCGTTTTGACACTACACACTTATAATAGTATCAAATAATGTGTTTTAAACGTATTAAGCATGCTTTGGCTGTTATAAGGTAAAAACCCTATCCTCCGGCTTGCATTGCATTGTGTGATGGGACCTGGGTCTTATAACAGCTTCATTTTTCTTTATTTAGCATTGCGTTGTTTGTTCTATGCACTGGTATCCTTGGGAGGAAACCCGTTCCGTGTTATACGGCGTGTTCCCTTGATTTACCGAACTTTAAAGTAAAGTTTTAAATAACTGTTTTAGTTCTCACACCAGTCACATGACTGACCTGGAGTTTATTGTTTTAACCTAAACTCTGGGTGCCCCTATTTTCCACACGGGCAGCTAGTAGTTTTGGTTTTGCAGATTTATATTCACAGGGTCCTGATTAACAGCTGGAACGATGCTTGGGAAGCTCTGTATCCGTGCATCACTTTCAGTTGTGCTTTTGTATATTTTTCCACTGCTATGTAATTTATTGTAATCTCTGATATTTATCGAATGTAATTTATTCATTTATACTCTGTATATTCTTGTATCTGATGGAATTGTTGTAATAACAATGAAATGTTCTTCCGTCTGCGTCCTTTTGTGTGTTGTTCTCAAAGTATCCGCTCTTTCCTTCACAGGGAAGTTACGGGTTCTTACAGTGGTATCAGAGCTTTGGTTTACAGAGCTCGAGAACAAGACACATTAGAACCATACGAAAGAATTCATCAGATATTGGATTAGTAATATCCAATTAGAATGACTCGTTAGAGATGGGATCAGTAGTATCCTAGAACGAGTGTGAAGAGTATATTTTTCAAATGAAAACAATTTTTTTGAAAATTAAATCGTTTTTAACGTATTTGATTATTTATTTATTTTGAATTTGGACAATCGAGTATATATAGATTTCGCGTATACGCGTCATGAACGTATAGTCGAAGTTTTAATATACTGGATAGATATAGAATCACATTCTAGACACCCGGGGATAATTCTGATGATGTGGCCACATCATCAGTATTTATGTTCGTGTTTCGAAGGAGTGATTTCTATATATTTCCATTAGACTGGTGTGAGAACCAAAACTAATGTAGTTAGAACACATTGTTGTGAATTGGCATCAAAAACATGATTTTTTGTATATATATATCAAATTTATGAATTTGAAACTCTAATCCACTAATTGATTGATGTTTGAGTTGTTTGTTTATTTGTTTGATAATGTTTAATCATTTATGCCTAATTGCATCAAATATTGAATTGTATTGATAATTGGTCGCATTTGCTTGTATATACATATACTTACATTGAACAGGTCATAGCAAGGAGGCTAGAACCGAAGAATAAAATTTGTTTGCCCGACAAATAGGTACATGTTTGCTATAATTTACTGTTTTGTTTGGGTGATGATGATTTTATGAGCCTATTGGCTAGTCGCTTGGCTTTTTCTTTTTCTTTTTGAGATCAGAAGGCCTATATGGCAATTTCGGGATTTTCCCGTGGCTCCCCATGCAGGGGAGGTTATGGCGAAATTTTTCGAAAATTTAGGGTGTTTTGAAAATTTTGAAAATTCTCAAAAACTAAAAAGTTAGAGAATGGAAACTAGATCGAACGTAGAGTTGATTAATCAAACAACTTTCGACTTTGTTCCTTTTCGGGGACGAAAAGTTTTAAGTGGGGGAGATTATAACAACCCGAAAATCTGGGCCAGTTTAAAAATTTTATTTTGGCAATTTTAGCGAATTTTGGATATTTAAAATGAATTATTTTAAATAATATCGACGAAAAATTTATTTTGAATTGAAATTCGACGTATATATTATATACGTCGTCGTTAGAATATAAATAATTATATATAATTATAAATAGAATTGAAAATGGCGCGGTAGTTCGATAATTCGATTTCAAACTTCAATTGAATGTGCCGGGTGCAAAACAATCCGGATTTTAGTGAAACCAAAAACATTAGGATCTAATTGATAATATCTTTCCAATGAATCCGAAAAATCGAAATTTCATAGTGGGAATCAGAAGATATGTCCAGTTGAAAATTCTGAATAGTAGCTATGGAATTCAGGCCCTTAAAAATAGACATTTTGCAAACGACCTCGGATTTCGACGAAACCACTTTTGTTGGGTCCGTGATGTCGAATTATAGCTAGGTTTCAAATTTCATAATTTTTCGAATCAATATGTGAGCGTGGAAAAGGAAAACGTGTTTTGACCATTTCAATTGATTTTAATCGACTAGAAAATAGCCATTTTTCCAATGGTCTCAGAATTCGACGAAACTAGTTTTGTTAGGACCGTATCGTCAATACGAAGCTAGAAAATATTTTTCAAGAATTTTTCTAGTTAGTATGTGACCCCGGTAAATTGAAATGTACGTTTAAAATTCAATATAGTGATTTAAATGTAAATTCAACGGAAACTGATCGAAACGGTCGAAACAGCTTGCAATACACATCCCATTGTGTTCGGAATGGGGGTAAAACGTTATGGACGACAGGCAGTGGGCCTCGTTTCGAGGTCGAAATAAAAAGTCAACTTAAAGGAGAATTAAAAATAATTAAATAATTAAATATAATAACACCTCACCCCTCTTTCTCTCTCTCTCTCCTCTTCATACCGAACAGAGAAAAAAAAAGAAAAAAAAGGGGGACTCGCGATCGAATTGATCCCGACGCCGTGCCAAGGCGCTGCGCCTCCGCCTCAGGCCATCGCCCCCCGCTTGATCGCCACCACCTGCTTCCGCACCTCGCACCCCCCTCCTCCTCTCTCCTCCGCTGTACGCTGAACCCCGTGCGCCTCTGCCCACCATCGAAGACCTGCAAACCCCACCACCTGACCCGCGCCAGCAGCCGCCTCCGACCACCTGCGCGCCTCCCCTAACCTCCAATCACCCAGCGCCAACTCTATAAACTCCCTCTCTCGTTTTGCAAAGAAAAGCAAAGGTAAAAACCTTTAATTTCATTTTATCTTCTGTTTTTATTATTATTAGTTAAGGTTGGGATTGGGAAATAAAACAAATAATTACTTCGGTGTGGTTCGTTAATCCCGACTAGTTTGAAATGATATCCATAGGAGGATTAAAGAATAAATTTAGAAGAATTTATCTTGGATAAAATTAATGGGAACCTTTCCCTAAAAATGTGATTTTGTGAATAAAAGAATATTCTGAATTGGAATGAGGCGTTCGTTGTGTTTGTGTAACATTTGTTTATTATATACGTGGGTTATTCAGAAAGGCCGGGTTTATACCCATTCTGAATAACCGATTCGAAGAGATGTCGAAGATGAAGACGGTGGTTGAAGACCGGAAGTCTTCACATCGTTTGGGTGATTACTGATGATCTTGATTGGGCTGTACACCCAAGATGAGGGAAACAGTTGGTGATCGTCCAGACGTACTTGGAGATCGATGGTTATGCGAGGAAAGTGCCTCCGGTTTCGTTCAGACCCAGAACGAACTTGTAAATGGATTGTGTGTCTGACATTGGATTTTATTCTGTGTTGATTGATCTCTATTAAATATACATCTGTTTGGCGGCGGAGAATTTATTCTCTTACTTAACGCCCTTCTCTGAGACGTACGAGCTCAGAGGTTGTATATCGATGGACATCAGTCGCATGGAGTGAATTGCCAGTGTGGCATGCGTAAGTGGCAATTGATCAAGGCTTCTGTTGAAAAGCAAAGTCTTATGGTTGATGATCAAAGCACGGCCTGTGTGGCGTAGCTTTGTGTATAACGTGAATTCGCGAGCCTCACACCTCGGTATGAGTCAAAAACGGGATAGTGACTGCAGGGAGAGCACGACGTTTCTTTCTAGCTAGGGTGGTGTCAGTGACCTACCAGCCCTGACATTTATATACTTTTCACCTGTGTGGTTGTTGGATATGAGGCGCCTCGGATATAGTTCTGTAAGGACCGGGAAACGTGTGTTCAGGAATAACTAATCCTCGAAAGTAAGAGAGGACCAGCCCTGAAGATCCAAGGATCATAGTGGGGTCCTGAGGCATTTGCTAGAGTGTCTCGAACGCGGAGAGGAGCTTACCCCTTGCCTCGACTGATGATGAAATCCAATTTCCAATACGTGTGTTTCGGTTTTATTTGTAGAACCTAGTATGGTGACATAATGGTATGGGTCATTCATGCCGCCTTTGATTGATATTTATGATTGAAATTGTTTTGACACTATACACTTATAATAGTATCAAATAATGTGTTTTAAACGTATCAAGCATGCTTTGGCTGTTATAAGGTAAAAACCCTATCCTCCGGCTTGCATTGCATTGTGTGATGGGGCCTGGGTCTTATAACAGCTTCATTTTTCTTTATCTAGCATTGCGTTGTTTGTTCTATGCACTGGTATCCTTGGGAGGAAACCCGTTCCGTGTTATACGGCATGGTCCCTTGATTTACCAAACTTTAAAGTAAAGTTTTAAATAACTGTTTTAGTTCTCACACCAGTCACATGACTGACCTGGAGTTTATTATTTTAACCTAAACTCTGGGTGCCCCTATTTTCCACACGGGCAACTAGTAGTTTTGGTTTTGCAGATTTATATTCAGAGGGTCCTGATTAACAGCTGGAACGATGCTCGGGAAGCTCTGTATCCGTGCATCACTTTCAGTTGTGCTTTTGTATATTTTTCCGCTGCTATGTAATTTATTGTAATCTCTGATATTTATCGAATGTAATTTATTCATTTATACTCTGTATATACTTGTATCTGATGGAATTGTTGTAATAACAATGAAATGTTCTTCCGTCTGCGTCCTTTTGTGTGTTGTTCTCAAAGTA
Source organism: Allium sativum (assembly GCA_030737875.1). Classification (NCBI taxonomy): domain Eukaryota; kingdom Viridiplantae; phylum Streptophyta; class Magnoliopsida; order Asparagales; family Amaryllidaceae; genus Allium; species Allium sativum. The sequence continues at coordinate 786,617,072 of CM060912.1, read as the reverse complement.
TCCGCTCTTTCCTTCACGGGGAAGTTACGGGTTCTTACAGCTTATGCCGTCTATGATTGATACTTATGATTTGAAGTTATTTTTGACACTATACATTTATAGTACTATCAAAATAATCTGTTTTAAACGTATCAAGCATTCTTTCGCTATTATAAGGTAAAAACCCTATCCTCCGGCTTGCATTGCATTGTGTGATGGGACCTGGGTCTTATAATAGCTTCATTTTTCTTTATTTAGCATTGCGTTGTTGTTTTATGCACTGGTATTCTTGGGAGGAAACCTGTTCCGTGTTATATGGCGTGGTCCCTTGATTTACCGAACTGTAAAATAAAGATTAATAACTGTTTTAGTTCTCACACCAGTCCCATGACTGACCTAGAGTTTATTGTTTTAACCTAAACTCTGGGTGCCCTTATTTTGACACGGGCAGCTAGTAGTTTTGGTTTTGCATATTTATATTCACAGGATCCTGGTTTACAGCTGGAACGATATCCGGAAAGTTTTGTATCCGTGTATCTTCTTCAGTTGTATTTTGTATTATTTTCCGCTGCTATGTAATGTATTGTAATCTTTGATATTTATCGAATGCATTTTATTCATTTATACTCTGTATATTCTTGTATCTGATGGAATTGTTGTAATATACAATGAAATGTTCTTCTGTCTGCGTTCTATTTTGTCATGTTCTAAACACGATCGGGCGTTTCGAACGGTCTTGGTCGGTCTAGCGACTGATTCGGATCGAGCGAAATTCCTTGTCGTCACAGGCAGGCTACTATAGGAAGTTCATTAAGGACTTCGCTAAGATTTTAGCCCCTCTTACTAGGTTAACGAAGAAAAACCTAGCGTTTGCATGGGACATAGAATGTGAGATTGCTCTTCATAGACTCAAGAGAGCCCTAACCACAGCTCCAGTTTTGGCATTACTCAACGGAAGTAAGGTTTTTACGGTGTACACAGATGCGTGTGGCACAGGATTAGGCGCTGTCCTAATGCAAGAAGGGAAAGTGATATGCTATGGGGGTAGACAACTTAAAGTTCATGAGAAGAACTATCCCACACATGACTTGGATTTGGCGGCGATCGTTTCTGCACATAAATCTTGGCGCCATTATCTTCTAGGGGAGAGGATCGAGCTGTATACCGACCACAAATCGCTTAAGTACCTCTTCTCACAGAAAGATTTGAATCTGAGACAACAGCGGTGGATGGAATTCTTGGCATCATATGACTTCGATATAGCTTTTAACCTGGCAAGGGTAACGTGGTGGCGGATGCGCTAAGTAGGAAAAGTTTGACCTTGAGCCCCTTGTTTGTTGAAAGGAAAAGTCTAGAGTTTATAAAAACCTTTGATTTTACACCTGCTGTTGAGTCATTGACTGTTACGTTAGCATCTCTTGAGTTAAGACCTACACTTCTAGACCAAGTAGAGACTTCACAGAAGGAAGACCCGCAGATAGTCGAAATCTTGGACAAGCTGATTAGTGGTGAGACGTCAAGTCACCTCGGTAGGTATGCCATAGATGACAAGGGATGGCTAAGGCGTGATGGAAGGCTATGTGTCCCACAAGTGGGAGAATTAGTAAATAAAGTTCTCGAAGAGGCGCATCACTCAAAGATGACTATACATGCCGTAGGGGATAAGATGTACAGAGATATGAAACGCATTTTCTTTTGTGCTGGAATGAAAAAGGACGTGGCAGAGTTCATTTCAAAGTGCATGGTGTGCCAACAAGTAAAGGCCGAGTCAAAGAAGCCCAGTGGGCTATTACATCCTTTGGAGGTTCCGCAATGGAAATGGGAAAGTATCTCTATGGATTTCGTGGATGGATTGCCTAGGTCAGGGAAGGGAAATACTAGCATATGGGTCATAGTAGACAACTCATGAAAAGTGCTCACATCATTCCGGTGAAAAGCAAGAGGACCACATCATGGCTAGCGTTTATTTACCTTCGAGAGGTAGTACGGTTGCACGGGGTTCCTTCTAGTATAGTTAGTGATCATGACCCGATTTTCACCAGCCAGTTTTGGAATAGTCTGTAAGAAGCAATGGGTACACGACTGAGTTTAAGCATGGCCTATCACCCGCAGACGGATGGACAAACCGAAAGGGTAAATAGGGTACTAGAGGATCTTTTGAGACTATGCATTCTTGATTTTGGGGGTACTTGGGAAGACCATCTCCAACTCGTGGAGTTTGCATACAATAATAGCTACCAAGCTAGCATAGGAATGGCACCGTACGAAGCCTTGTATGGAAGACCGTGCAAGTCACCAACTTGTTGGTGGGAGACGACAGACAGGCTTAGACTTGGGCCCGACATGATAAGGGACACTTCTGAGAAGGTTGAGTTGATACAAAGATAGATGAAAACGGCCCAAGATAGACAGAAATCTTGTGCGGACAAAAGAAGGACAGACCTAGAGTTCGAAGTCGGAGATATGGTCTTTATAAAAGTTTCTCCTTTATGTAATGTGGTTCGTTTTGGAGCGGTTGGAAAGCTAGCACCAAGGTTCATAGGATCGTTCCCTATCACTGAGAGGATTGGGAAGATGGCCTATAAGGTAGACTTACTCGAGAAGCTGACCGGAGTACACAATGTCTTTCACGTCTCGCATCTCCGAAAGTGCTTACATGAGTCGGCCGAAGTGGTTGAGCCAGGCATCCTTGAAGGCGTAGAAGTGGAAAAAGAAGCAACATTGAGGCGAGTTCCGATTCGTATCTTAGGAATGGAGATCAAGAAGCTAAGGAATCGAGAAGTCAAGCTAGTTAAAGTACAGTGGAGTGAAGCCCAAGAAGACGCAACTTGGGAAACCGAAGAGAAGATTCGCGCGCTTTACCCATTTCTTTTTGAGGGTACATTCTCGATCTCTTTTCCTATAAACTTGAAAACCTTTCGTATCATGCTTTTACTACCTATGTTTGCCTTGTTATCTTCTCGATCTTATCTTGAGAACCTTAGGTAGAACCATATGGATGTACACATGTGGTTGAAACATGTTATGGTTTATGTTTGCAAATGGTTGCAAGTGTTTGCAAGTGGTTGCTAGTGGATGCATGACACACATTAGGCACTAGATCGGCTCAGTCACATTTTCATGTTGCATATGCATGAGTGCTTATACTTGTACATGGATGGAACTTGTTATGCTATCACTTGGATGTTGCATATGAATGAATGTTTGTGCACTCATGTAGAGATTATAAAGTATGTTAGGAATTTTGCATACATATTGGATTCATTACACTAACATATTTTGCATTAAGGAGGTCTACTGAATCAGTAACCGCCCGATTTTTGCCTTAGATAAGTACATATACACACACTTTCTGCATATGTTCACACAGCACTAGAAATATTTTAAGGAAAATGGTTGCTTGTGGATTATGTTTTGAGTAGACGGATGATGGATGGTAGGACACACCCTCCCTAACTTAAAGATTTCGGGGACGAAATCCTTTAAGGAGGGGAGAATGTAACAACCCATATTTTGATAACGTGTTACAACTATAAATCAATGTAGAATTAATTCTTAAAATAAGAATCAAGGGCAACGGGTTATGCCATTACATTCCTCTCGAAATTCTGCTTGGAAACGAGTCTGAGTTTTCGAAAATTTGGAGTTCGTATGACCAAGTTATGACCCTTCGAAGTTTCAGAAATTTTCAAGTTCAAAAACAGCTCAGAATTCAAATTCAAATTTCGAATTCAAACCCCAGAATGGACTGGGCGGGAAATTTCCCGCCTAGAACCAGATCGACCTGGGGGTCGACCATAGTATCGACCTTCCCAGGACCAGGTCGACCATAGTGTCGACCTGGTGGCCGAGCCCACTTTTGAAGCTGGGTTCACTCTGATGTTCCTGGTCTCGTTTTCTGTCCAGATTCATTTACCTGACCCTATATAAACAGTCATTAACCCTGGTCTCTCTACACAAATTGTCTCTGGCCTTATGCCGCTAAAATTCTGGTTGAAAAGTTAGAGAAAAGGGATTGCTTCTTCTCCAACAAGACTACGTGTAGAGTTTTGCTGTTTGGGCAATTTCTGTTACACTCAAGATTCTACATCACCTCTTTTGTTTTCTAATTCTCAAACCACGATCTGTAAGCCCCAGTTACTTTTAGATCTAAACTTTAAACTTAATATGGACATGTTGTAAATTGAAATTGAACCTAAATATGATAATTATCTTGGATCTATCATTATATATCTTGGGTCTATTATTGTTCCTTTTGGATCTATTATTTTGGATCTACTATTATTCACCTTGGATCTATTCATCTTGAACCTTGACTTGTGGGAATATTTATATGAAATTGATTTAGGGCCTAAACATGTTGTAAACCTAAACCCCTCATGTCCATGATATTAACGTGCCTGTGATGTTGAATTAGTTGTTATTCACAAGTTAGGGGTTATTATCTTATGTCAACTGTTACCATAACTATCACCCTATTTTGCTAGGTTAGATATTTGAGACCACTATTCCATATGCCAGTATTGTTGTAGTCATTTATCTCAAGTTATACCATGCTTGACTTATAATCACTTTTGCCACCTTATGCATGTTCTTTCTATGTTATTCCCTAATTAGATTTGTTTGTATTGATTCGAATTCACGTGCGATGGGAATACGATTTGGGTAGTATAGGCAAACCTGAATTTACTATAAACTTGAAACGTGAACATTGTTATAACTTGAACCTGGATATGGACGTGAACTTGATACGATTTGACATGAAACATGACATGAAAACTTGACATGAATTTAGACTCGAAACTTGAACCTGGACATGACACTTAGAATAAACTTGAACATGGCCAACTCGAGATTGGGTTGAGTTTGTAGTTAAATCTGCCCGGAACCGCTCGGCAAATCCAGTAACTGCAAACAATAGGACCCAATGTGGGTAGTTGGTCATATCGCGCTTGAAACCCGAGGTTAGACTAGGTTGTGGTGTAAATCTGCCCGGACCCACCCGGCACATCCAGTAACCACAACAAAGTCTAATGTGAGAGGTTGGGGTGCATTAATTTATTTAATGCCACAGGATAGGGTTAAGTCATGAACCACTTGAATATACTTAACCAATTTGACACGGTGATTTGATAGGGTTAAGTCATGAACCGCTTGAACACACTTAACCAACTTGATACATGATTTGGATAGGGTTAAGTCACAAATTTGAATGACAACACTTAACCCATTAGAAACCCTAGTTACGCGGTCCTTTTCAGCAGTAACCCACTTAGATATATCACGATACCCTGGGACTAGGCAGGGTGGGGCACGATTACTGGGCTGATTGTAAGCAACCAGAACGACGGCTGAGTAGGTGCGCCATTGTAGGTTCAGGCGGACTATGGTCGTGTACGTAGTCCGGAGTTGAAAATTACGCATTGGGCACCAGTAGGTTTACACTCTGCGTGCTTGATTCGTGTCGGTGGTTGGCACCCTAGGGCTTGATACACCCTATGGTGGACCTAGCACAGGTGACTACATTTCGTGATTGGGCCGTATGACACAGACACATGACGAGCTAGAACTTGTAGGGAGCCGATCGATTAGTAGATCGTACTGTAGGACCCCGTAATGAGTCATTTCATGATATTGGGCCAAGGGATCATTTCATGGTTAATACTTGACATGGGTTAGAATACTAGTACAGTTGGTGCAGCGAATCTTGAATATGCGATGCTAGACTTGACTTATCTTGTTATCTTAGTTATCATACCAGTCCTGTTATCATCCTTATGTTTAATCCCAGTTTTCACATGTCATGTTACTTTTACTAGTTTTTATGCTGAAAGTCACTAAGGCTTACCAGTCTTTATGACTGACCCTTTTTTCTTTCGCCTCTTTTTCTTTCATTCCCCCCCTAGGTTCTCAGGGAGGAAACGCTAGCTCTTAACTTGGATTTAGCTTGCTTTCTGTTAGCTCATGTACAGTTTGGTCTTGAGCTATGCTATGGCTGCACTTCTGCTATTTTTGGGGAATAATTTACTTTTGTTATCTTAAGTTTATGCTTCTTTATTAAGAACTTGATGTAATGTAATAATTTGTACTTTGGATATATGAGGTTTTGACTCTTTTCTTGAAAGTAATGAAATTTGGTTTTTAATTTCTACCGCTGCTTTAATTATGTTCTGCCTTGTGATATCTTTGTGTATGTTTACCTAGATAATACTCCACCAAAACTAGTGCATTCCCTTTGTGAGTGACCCTAGCGGAGGTGGGGTGTTACACTAGAATAGATAAAAGAAATTTTCAATGTTATATTGAAAAAGAAATATTTGTAAAACAATTACAATTAGAATAGAAAAGGAAATATTTATGAAACAAATAGAAAAGGAAATATAATTGATTTGAAAAGGGAACATTTGTAAAACATTTACAAATAGAATTGAAAAGGAAATATTTATTTAGAAAATAAATAGAGTTATATAAAGGAAATATTTATTTAGAAAATAAATAGAGTTATAAAAAGGAAATATTTATTTAGAAAATGAATAGAGTTATAAAAGGAATTTATTGGGAAATGAAAAGAATGTCATATAAGGAAATATTTGGCAAATGAATAGAATTTTACACTAAGCAAATACCAGTGCTTCCGACACGGGCATACTAGAATATGAATATAAAGTAGATTTTGAATAGAATTCTATTTTAACAGATAATTGGAGAAGATAAATTTATAAATAATATTTTATAAATTACATAAAGTGTTTATCATTGGATAAATAGAATATATAAGTCAGGACTTATATAGAGAAGTAAGAATCGATTTCCACATCGATATTTGAAACTGAATATGGACGTAGAGTTAAATCAAAGGAGATAATCAAAGGAGTTAATCGAATTATAGTTAATCGATTAGAGTTAGAATTAATCGATTAGAGTTAGAGTTAATTGATTAGAGTTAATCAGTTAGAGTTAATCAGTTAGAGTTAACCAGTTAGAGTTAATCGATAGAGTTAATTAAATAGAGTCAACTGAATATTAGTTATTCAAATAGAGTTAAAAGGAGTTATCGAATATTAGTTATTCGAATAGAGTTAAAAGGAGTTAATCGGATAGAGATTACTCGAAAGAGAGTTATACGTCGAATTCGATTATATCGAATTCGGGAAAGTATTATTTACTTTCTAGTTTTTTTCCAAGATTTGTTTATTTATAAATAAATAAGTTGTCGGCTTGTTTATTCAAAATAAGAATTTAAGTTAGATTTCTAAGTTAGATATTTCAAAAGTAGGGTTTATAATGTTAGCGTTATAATAAATGTTTTCAAAAAGAAGTGGATTCATAATCTGAATCCGAGAATTTGTGTAAGAAAATTATTGTAGAAATTGGTGCGATGAGCTTTGTCTATTGCAAGGTCAAGAACGTTGCTCAGTTAAGGTCTGAGAGGTAATTATACCCCAAATTGATTGACTTCCTTACTTAACTAAGAAATAGTTGAGGTTCGATGGCGAGAGTTAGTTAGAAATACAGTTAAGTATTAAGCGATTTATGGATTGAGCGGTCGTAACGATGTTTTATACAACGTTAGTTTGAAATCCATATAAATGAGTTTTGGAAACATTTTCCAAATATAGAATCAGAGATATTTTCTAAACATAGAAAATGGAATGTTTTATTTATAAGGAGTTAAGAAATGGAGTTAAGCTAAATTAGAAACTGACTAGAGATTAGTTAAGTTGAATGGTTTTCTAAGTGTCTAGCTGATGTTGGTTTCAACCTTCGGGATTGATACTTAGGGAATTGTTCTCATACTAGTTTACAGTCAGAGACTGATAGTTGTAGAAGAATAGTGATACGTAAATAAGCTATGGAAACGTTTTCAAATGTTAATAACATATATTTTCTAAACATAGAAAATAAGGAGATATGAATATATATATATACATATATATATATATATATATATATATGTTTGATGATTTGATCGAAAATTCCATGTGGAAATAAGATCGTTGTGTGTACACGGACATTTTTCATTTGATAGTTAAATCACCGACTATCAAAGTTTTTGACCATTTAAACGTTGTTAATATGGAGAGACCGGTTGGATTATTATCCGAAGAACCACTCCGTATTGGCATAAGCGTTGCAAACCAAGTATGATGAATATATTGAAGACGGAGTAAAGTGTAAGGGCTATTGTATAAATCTTAGGTAGAGATTGCCTAAGATGGATGTACTGAATAGTGCCTTCGGTTTGTCCAGTCCCAGGACAACTTGAATGGACAAATGTTTGACAGAGTATATCTGGTAGATCGCGTAAGTTGATCGTTTCAAACATATTTACGTTGGTCGCGGAGGAATTCGTTTTTCTTAGCTTTATACCCGTGATATTTTTGGGGAAATCAATTTGTGATTTGGCGGGTACGGCGATGTGACATTCGAAGTAAATGGAGAAGTGATCTGTTAAAAGATACCTTTTTGACCTCGAGCCTCATCAACTGGGAAATGACAGAAATCAGGCAGGCAGCATGGCTAAGTGGGCCGCACCCAATTAGTGTATATTGTCACCATCTAGAGAATATTCATATTTTTACTTCTTTTAATTTTGTATCTCCCGGGAATGGTTATGTTGGAATGCTAACTGAAGGTTGGCAATATATTCGATACATTCAAGAGAAATGAATGGTCGGTCATGTGTGGCCGAGTTACAAGATGTTCTTGTTGAACTCAGTGTATCGCTTCTAGAGTACACTAAGCAGAAGGTGGATCCATACCTTGTCATAGTTGGAATCCATTTCCCAAATAAGAGCCCGCAGTTATGATTGTATATTATATTTGTAGAACGTTAGATGCAAGCGTTTCTGCTAGATTTCTATTTACTTGATCTAGACATTATTATAATATCAGAAAAGTATCGTTTTAGAAATATTTTGGGTTATCATAAGGTAAAAGCCATCTGTGTTTATGTGTGGATCGGTCTTATGATTATCCTTTGTTTCAAAAGAATTTTGAAAGTTAAATCAAATGATTTGAGTTTACTCACACCAGTCACATGACTGACCTAGAGTTTATTTTGTTTTGTTTTCCCTAAACTCTTGGGTGCCCAATTTTGTACGGGGAGTCAAGTAGTCAGGATTTTACAGATACTTGAAGAACTGGAGCAGGAGGCTTCAGGATTATATAGCTATTGTTATTTCCGCTGTGTTGTAAGTGTTATACTCTAATAATGGTATTGTAAACAGATACTGTTTTATTTCGAAGTTATGTTATGAAATATATTTATTCGTTCCGCTGTGAGATTCGTGTTTACTCTGATGTTGTATGTTCTTCTTCTTCTTCTATTCTAAGTTTCTATCTTATCTATTCTCACCCTCTAATTTCTTTCATGGACCATCCGGTAATTCCGATGCTTGAATAGTCGACATAGTGTTGTATGCCGATATACAGGATCGCAAATTTCCCGGGTCGCTACACTATATACCCGATAGTCCAAATCAATTTAAAATAAATATTCAAATATGTAGAATATGGCTTAAATTTTCAAAAAAAAATTTGTTTTCATTTTTATATTTTAAAAACACTACTCTTCACACTCGTTCTGGGATACTACTGATCCCATCTCTAACGAGTCATTCTCATTGAATATTACTAATCCAATCTCTGATGAATTCTTTCGTTCGGTTCTAATGTGTCTTGTTCTCGAGCTCTGTAAACTAAAGCTCTGATACGACCCAGAATTCCCCGTAAAGGAAAGCCCGGATTGAGTTGAGAACATGACAAATTGGAATGCAAACCGAAGAACATTTCATTGCTTATTACAACAATTTACATCATAGTACAAGAATATACAGAGTGTGAAAAAATAATATACATTTGATAAATATCATAGATTTACAAATTACAATGCAGCGGAAAATAATACAAAACATAATTGAAAGAGATAAACAGATACAGAACTTTATGAATATCATTCCACCTGTAAACCAGGATCCTACGAATATAAATCTGCAAAACCAAAACTACTAGCTGCCCGTGTAGAAAATAAGGGCACCCAGAGTTTAGGTTAAAACAATAAAATCCAGGTCAGTCATGTGACCGACGTGAGAACAAAAACAGTTATTATCTTGGTTTTAAAGTATGGTAAATCAAGGGACCACGCCGCATAACACGGAACGGGTTTCCTCCCAAGAATACCAGTGCATAAAACAAACAGCACAATGCTAAATAAAGAACAATGACGCTATTATAAGAATCAAGTCCCATCACACAATGCAACGCAAGCCGGGGGATAGAGTTTTACCTTATAATAGCCAAATAATGCTTGATACGTGAAATTTCATCTTTTACTATTACTATAAGTGAAGAAATTAACTTCAAATATAAATGTATCAATCATAGATGGCATAATGCCCCATCCCACTATGTCGCCATACTAGGCTCTATAATAAAAACTGAAATGTCACGTATTGGAAGTTGGATTTTCGTTTGTGAACCAAGGCAAGGGATCGTCCTTACCGCTTAGAGATTCTCTAGTCCAAGCCTTAGGCAAGTACTCAGTCAAGCCTTTAGATCGTCAGGGCCGGTCCACCCGATGTGGATTAAAATGCCTAAACACTACGTTTTCCTGCCCTATGGGGCGTAAAATTGGTCAGTATATCGACCAAACCATCCATCGACTCTGCAGAGACCGACATAACCGAGGCGCCTCGCTATTCATCATCCCCATAAGTAAAACATCTGGGCTTGCAAAACCCAGACACCACTCCTAGTTAGAAGGAAACGCATGCCCTCCCTGAGGTCCACTCCCATTTCTGGTTCACACTGGGGTGCAAGGCTCGCGAATTAACGCTATACACAAAGCTATGCTATATTAAAGCCATGCTTTGATCATCAACCACAAGACTCTGCTTTTCAACAGAAGCCTTGATCATTTGCATCTCAGCATGCCACACAGGCAATTCACGCTATGCAACCGATGTCTGTCAATTACACAAAATGAAATCCGATGTCAGACACACATCCATTTACAAGTTCGTTCTAGGTATGAACGAAACCGGAGGCACCTTACTCCTCGTCCCATATGTCCAATGCAGGAGAGTGGTCCTCACATATCTGGTTGATCACCAAGTACGTCTGGACGTTCACCACTTATTACCTCGTCTTGGGTGTATAGCCCAATCAAGACATCAGTAATCATCCAAAAGATGTGAAAAACCTTCGGTCTTCAACCACCGTATTCATCGTCGACTCATCACTGATTCAGTTATTCAGAATGGGATAAACCCGGTCTTTCCGAATAACTCGCGTATATAATAAACAAGTGCTATAAAAACACAACATATGCCAAGTTCCAATTCTGAATATTCTTTTATTTAAATATTCATATCCTTTAGGAAAGGTTTCCATTAATTTTATCAAAGATAAATTCTTTAAATTTATTCTTTAATCTTCCATTGGATATCAATTCAAACCAAATTCCAAACTAGTCGGGATTAACGAACCTTACCGAAGTAATCATTTATTATATTTCCCAATCACAACCTATTCATTCGATGAAGAAAAACTGGTAATACTTCATATCTAACACCACTGTGTTATCGGTAAATTTAATTACCATTTCATGTTCAAATCTAATTAAAGATTTAACTATCGCTTGGAGTAAAACTGGTGCTACTCCATTCTCGATCATTTCCCGAATTTGATAATTTAAATTATCACATTCTATTTTCAATCTAATTGAAGATTCATTAAAACTCTAATTCAGTTTTAATCTCAAAAATCATCACTTAATGATTTTTCAAAGTTTAGAAGTTAATCTTATCTTTAACTGGGTTAAAGAACTAATGTCATTTAAAACACAGTTCACGATAAACCCAAAATCCCATTCCATTAATTATGGAATCATCACGGAAAATAGATCAATATATATAATTGATATAAACTTCCATATCCAACCGATAATATAAATGGAATAACGGCCAAGCCTTCTTAATTCCATATATAACAACAGTCTTCCTTCACAGAAGTTCACTTCGATTATTACCAAATTTAATTCCATTCCAAATTATTTTATTAAATTGGAAAAATTTACCTTGGAAAATTTCCATTAAATCTTAGTTAAAAGATTTATAAATTCCAAATCACATTTCACTGTTAATCGGGTTAAAGAACGAAAGTCGTTAAAAATGCAGTTCACTATAATCCCGATTCACATTCCATTTTATTCCAATTACCAAATGTAACTGGAAACTCTAATAATCTTAATTAAAAGATTTATTCTTTTCCAATGTGGTTTAAGAATAGTGTTATTGAAGACACCATTCACAACAAACCCAAAATCCAATCTTTTATTCAATTCCAATTAAATCTTAAATAATTGGAAAACTTCTCTAAATCTTCATTAAAAGATTTATTCTTTTCTCAACTGGGGTTTAAGAACAGTGTTAATGAAGACACCATTCACGACAAACCCAAAATCCAATTCAATATTAAATACAAGGCTTTGAATGGAAATTATATCGGCTTATATTCAATATCAAATTCTGAAATCCACAAATATCGTATTAGGAATAACTATATATATATCTTCCAAATTCCTCCACAATAATCGTATAATCACGGAATCCAATATCAAAATATTCCGAAGATAATTTCGATTCAAATCCATTCCAATTCATATATTGGAAATTCTGGTTATTTCTAAAACCATTTCAAATCCAATTTATTTATTTAAAAATATTGGATTTATAATTCTAGTTCATAACTAGTACATTTCATTAAAAATCTATTTTTATCTTTTCAATTATGGAATTTTTCACCCCAATTCTTTCCAAATCATTTATTATGATTTTACACAAATTACTGATATTTTTAATAATTTTATCAAGGCCCGTACAGTCGATTTCAATAAACGGTCATCGAACTGCACTTTCAACGACCTTTTCCAAATTTAATTTGGATATAACTCCAAATCCAACCGTTAGATTTCAAATCTCTTATATTCGTTGGAAATCTCTTTTCGATACGAACCCAACGGTTCTGGTTTTAGGAGAATCCGACGGTCGGATCTCCTGTAATGTCCATTCGAAGTCAACGGTAACTGCCATGGCGCTGCGCGTTCTATTCAGGCCATTAAATATATATTATAAATATTTCGTCGATTTCCATTTAAAATGTATTTTATAAATCATTTTAAATTCATTTTCAAAACGATTTCAACTTCATATTCAATTTCAAATCAAAATTGAATATTACATATCATTAATATATAAATGATAATATTTTCAAAACATTAGATTTTGAAATCACTTCCTTTTCGATATTCATTATGAAAATGAATAAAATCGATATAAATATCATTCACGTCAAAATGGCGTTAATCTAATCAATACAGCTTTATATATTTAAATATTTTCGTGTCAATCCCAAATTGGACATCAAAATCATATTTTGATCAATTACTGAATATTGTTTTAAAATATTAGTTATTTTAAAATATTCCTTGCTCGCCATTTTAAAATATTCATTCCTTCCGAGTTGGAATCAGACGCAGTCAATTACCATATAATTTTATTTATATGGATTTCATACACACATGTACAAAACAATAATCAAACACATTCAACCATCATCCAGAGTGCATTACACAACTGTACACGCATTAAATATGAATAATCAACGCTTATAACAGCTTGTCAACCAATCGATTGACATACAACTAAATATTTGGATTAGTGTATGTACAATATCATCCCAATACCTATGTGGGGTTTTCAAACAACAAACATTGATTATTATTTGTGCAGTTGGACGATGTGTAAAACATATCCTTCCAATCAATATTAGTCAAATGTGTGTACATAAACAAGTCGTCCGATTTGTAAATGAATATTTATTTTATTTATATACACGTTAAAAATTATATTTTTAACTATAAAATATTTATTTATACAAAAAAAATGATATTTTTATCATTCTAACATTTAAGAAAATTTCAGTAGCATACGGTTTATCCCTCGCCTAATAATGGCTCGCGCCATGTACATACCAATTCTAATCAATTCATTTCTCCCAAACAACCAAATTCCAATAAATAATCCAATCAACCAAACAACCAAACAACCAAACAAACATGGTTTCAAACAAAGGTGTCGAGTGCTACTGAGCACCGTCTGCATCCTAGTATATATATTTAAAATAAATTAAAGTGAGAAGTTCTCACCTTTGGGATCCACTCCTCCATTCTTGATTTGGTCGATTTTGTCGTCGTGCTCCGTTTTGTCACTCCCGCACTTGAATTTACCTCTTTGGCTTTAGAAGTTGCATACGGCCTCCAATCTTCACCAAACTTTATCACTAGCCTAAATGCGCCATTTCAGACAACTTTCGCGTAGTGGACTTTCTTCCAAAAACGCACCAATTAACAGCAGCAGGTCCGTTGACTTCAGACGCGATTTCCGGACAGCTCCGCAATCCAAAATAGGACTTCCATATACCAAATCGAAGAAAAAATCGTGCTCTTCGATTTTGGTATTGTGGAGTTTTGGCCAGAAGCGCACCGTTTGAGAGTTATTGGCGAAATAGTGACAGGGGGTTTTATACAAAATGGGATTTTTGGAGGAAATTGGTTTTTTGGACTTGGCGGGGCCCATGGCTGAAGCTGGGTGGCCAGTGGGCGGCAGTGGTGTGGCCATGGTGGCTAGGTTGGTGGTGATTTGGGCTTAGGGTTTTGCAAATTAGAAGAGGGAAAGAGGAGAGAGATGAGAGGAGGATAGTAGGAGGAGAGGAGGAAGAGAAGAAGGGGACGAGGTGTGCGGTGGTGGCAGCGACGGGAGGGGCTAGAGCTTGCTTCGTGCGTTTGCTCTTTTTTTTTTCCACGATGGTTTGAATGGTGAGGGAGAGAGAAGGTGAGGGTTGACATTATATAATTATTTAATTCCAAAAAGTTACCTTTTCATTCTGACTCCAAATTGAACCCAACGACTGACGTCCCTAGCTAATTACCCCCATTCCGGATACAATGGGATATGTTCTGTAAGCCAATTCGACTTTTTCCATTAGTTTTCATCAAAATTAAAATATAAATTAATATTACAGTCAATATTGATTTTAACGTACATTTTAATTTACCGGGGCCACATACTGACTCCAAAAATTCCAGAAAAATAAACTTAGCTATGTTTTGACGTTACGATCCTAACAAATCTAATTTTGCTGCATTTGGAGACTGTTTGAAAAATGATCATTTTTCAGTAGATTAAATTCAAACTGAATTGACCAAACACGTTTAAATTCACCACGCTCACATATTGATTCCAAAAATTATGAAAATTGGAATCTAGCAATAATTTGACATTCCGGATCCAAAAAAAGTGGTCTCATCGAAAACGGTGGTCGTTTGCAAAATTTATATTTTTAAGGGCTAAATCCCATAGCGACTATTTTGAATTTTCAACTGGTCATAACTTTTTATTCCCGTTATGAAATCTGGATTTTTCACATTCGTTGGAAAGATATTTTCAAACATATTCCAATATTTTTGGTTTTACTGAAATCGGGTTTATTTTGAATCCTATACATTCAATTGAAATTTGAAATCGAATTTTCAAACTACCGCGCCGTTTTCAATTCCTTTTATAATTAAAATATATATTTATATTCTAACTTCAATTTAAATAAATATATACATTCTAATTATATTCAAAATAAATTTCTAGTCGTTATTATTTAAAATAAATCATTTTAAATAATTAAAATTCACTAAAATTGCCAAAATAAAAATTTTAATTGGTTCTGATTTTCCGGGTTGTTACATCTTCTATATTAAATTCTAATTCCTTTATAAATAAATTATTTATAAATTTTGATATAATCGAATTTGAAATTATAAATCCTTCTGATTTATCTCATCTCATTTTATATTCTGAATTCCAGAAATAAACCCGTCATTCCTTTTTCAAAATGATTTCAAATTTTATTTTAAATTCATACTTGAATTTAAAGTTAACAATTATCTCTTGATAATATATTCATGATATTTATAAACATCGTTTACAAATTTACTTATTTCATATTTAAACAAGTCTATTTCAAAATCTATTTAAAACCAAAATCTTATTTTAGAATATTCTACTCATTTTAACTTATCAATATATAACATAGAATCTATTTTCATATTTAAATCTAATCTCTATTTAATATAATCCTAATATTTTTTTAAAACATATTTTATTTAAATAAATTCGAACTAATCGAATTCAAATCAAAAATCCTTACGGATTTATTTTAGTTCAATTTATATCCTGAACATCAGAACAAACTTCATCATTTACTTCTTTAAAACGATTCCCCATTTCTATTTTTAAATTCATATTTGAATTTAAATATTCAAATTATCAAATGATATTTTTTTCCACTTCATTTATAAACACCATTTATAAATTGATTTCAATTTCTTGATTACCCAGTGAAAATCATTCCATTTTATTTATAAACACCGTTTATAAATTTACTTCAATTTCCTGTATTATTCAATTTATAAACATCATTTATAAATTCAATACTTTTTTTATTTATTCAAACAAGTTAATATCTCTAGCCCTTTCGAAATTCAATTTCTATTTTAGAAAATAGTTTTTTCCCTTTTTAACTCTCAAAACCTTATTTACGATATTTTTATAAATTACCATTTAGGCCCAGTGATATTTTAAACATCCAAACCAACCAATTATCAATCATAGATTTCCTAACATATCATAGATGATAATATATAAAAACAAACAATTAATAATATTTTTGAGGTATCCAGCCGGATCCCTCCAACCTGTTTTCCTGCATCCACAGACGTTAGCCAACATAAATAATACCCATCCTGCTTCAAGGCAGGATATCGCGGTATAGAAGGTCATCCACTATCATAGCGTGGGGCGTATAGGGTCATCCGCTAATGATATTGCGGGTATCCGCTAACAGTACCGCGGTAACTATCCAGTCACCAATATATATATAATAACCACAAACTCTAACCCTAAATAACTAATATATATTTTATAGCCACAATAATATTACAGTGCATGCAAACAAGCAAAAAAAATTATTTTTAACTGATAAAAATAATTCTAAATAAAAATTTGAGTGAGATTTACTCACTGAAATTGCAGTTGTTGAATATCCTGTTTATTTCCAAATCACCGACTATGAGTCTTCTCGAATGAATTCGCACCTACGATAATTTGATTTAAATTTACAGATTAACATGTATTTATTTAAATTAACGAACAACTAAATTTCTTATATATATATATATATATATATTTCTCTTTTTGGACCTTGCTGTAGAAATTTTATAGTTTATATAAGTAAATAATATGTTATAACTTTTTATTATACTTGAACTATACCTTTAATTAAAAATTATTTAACTCATACCTTACTAAAAAGACCCTAAACCCGTTTTCGCACTCCTTACTGCGAATCCTGAACCAAACCATTTGACTATATCTTCCAATTTTATTAACCAACATCTGAACATCACTGCTAAGCTTCGCAACATCGGCTTCTACTTTCTCATACTCCTCACCACTCATGGGCCGAACAGCTCCTTCCTATTGACAAACCAAAATCTCTCATTCCCAAACCTTCCCAATAAACCACCAGAATTCATCATTAACAGACCATTAACATCTTCCGGTCCTTATCATACCACTTCCTCAACTGTTAACAACTTGATACTCCTCTCCTTCTACTCCTCACGTTCTCCTCCCATCAAGTCTGCACTTGCCCAAAACCTTAAACCCGTATCCAGTTCATAACAGTATCTCCCATCAGTTCATTTGAATTTCAGTACCCATAATTTCTATCGCAACTTCATAGTATTTCCTCATTTTTGAACAGCAACCACTGACTTCATCCCCTCACTAGTGAAGGCGTGACATCTTTAGTCCACCAGAATTTGATTTCAACGATCTTGACTTCAACCCTGGCACTTGCGATACCACTACGCCTCGCCCTTTCTACATCGCAATCCCAGACTTTTGCTTTCGACTTGCACAAAATCATGAAAACACATTCGCACGAAAATCCCTATCGCCTACTTATTTGCCAACGCCTCTAATCCAGACCACCATGTAGCTCGAAGTCCTTATTTTTCTAATTCGTGAGATTACAGGCTTTTCAAAAGATCGACTCCAATCCTATTTCAACGATACCAGTATCGGCCTATACTACGTTGGCTTCAACATCGATTTCCCCAAAAACACAGTGAACCATTTCTTCATTCTGCAAATCGCGAGCGTCTGTCTTGACCTCGAACTCATTGGATCAGACAAGAGAACAACGCAGTTTGATTTTGATTTTATAAAAGGGTGGAAACTTTTCTCGTTTGATTTTGGTTTCGATTTGTTTGGAATGTGAGGAGTTATTTTAATTTGGGCTAACAGTTCTCTTTTTTATTTCACTTGAAGTCTGCGAATTTACTTGCTGAAGAACTAAAATGGAATGAGAAAAAAGGGGAGAGTTTGATTTCGTTTAAATAGATGCGAATACTTCAGGATGAAGTAAATTTAGTATGCACACTATACTATTTTAGGAGGTAGCTTAGGGCGGGTAAAGTATATTTTAATTAAATTCGAATTGACTTTGATTTAACTGCGATTTGATATTGGTCTTATCCACAATATGTTATAATAATATATTTAGCGGTTACCGAACCCCTATATGAACGTAACAACCAGCGTTTCTATGGTTAAACCACTATTCTGAACATATTGGGACAGGTTCCGAGGCCTCTTTTGTCATCTGGAGAAAATATTAATTTAAAAAATTAAAAACAAATAATCTCTGGAGAATAAATTATTATCATTACCATTTCTATTCTAAATAGAATTTCAATTAACCATTTGAATTAATTTGACTTTGTTTTAAATTTTGAATTGAATTATTTTAGTTCTCGTATTTCAATAATTATGTATTCGAAATAAACCCTATTTTGATTATTAAATTGATAACTCAATATAAAATTTCATTTATATTATCAAAATTTAATATTTAAAACCACATTAAATATTTAAAATAAATTGTTCAAAAATTCCAGGTCGTTACATTCTTCCCCCCTTAAAAGAAATTCGTCCCCGAAATTACTAAGGCAAGAAAATTGTTATAAACCCATTAACTTTTCAAAAGCTCGCTAATGTTGAAACTCAACTATTCAATTTCAACAAATTTTAGTTCCAACCAAAACTTTTGGTTTCCATTTATACTACACATCATATATACTCACATTCATTTTATCTGAATGGTTTATGACCAATGTGTTCACATCTAATTCATATTCCATTCATGTTGGTTCTACACCAATTTATCCAAATTGATTCTATTCAATTTATTCACTTCGATTTATTTAACTTGCTTAAGTTAAATTTAAATTCCAGAATTCAAATTACCGGGTTTTCATTTCAAATTACTTTTGAAATCACATAAATATATTCACATATTTATAATTATCTCAAATTCAAAACATTTGAATTTTCAAACTATCTAATTTTCTTTCAAACAAATTCCCTTCAAAGCTTTTTCTAAGGTAGCAATCTATCACTTAGAAATTCGAAAATGAACACTGATGATGCTGCAGTCATCATCAGAATTATTTTCCAACCAGTATAGTGAGTTCAGTGATTTATTATTTTCAAAATCCATTCAAATGATTTTCTTATTCAAAATCCTTCAAAAATAAAGGTATATTATTTTAATATACTTAAAAAAAATTTCAAACACCCAGGATTTAAATTCTAAATTCTGGTTTGAATTAAATTTTAATCCATCCCATTTGTACATTTCATTTATATACAAATTCTATTTCGTTATTGATAACATACCAATTTTATAATCTCATCGAATTATAATATCAACAACCAACACATTTATATATTATAATAATTTTAGAAAATTATTCTTTCTACATCAAAAATAGAATTTTGGGTAAAATTATTTCATTTACCCACTTTAAAACCATATTATATCATATTTTATGTTCAAGTGTTTAGAAATCGCTATTGACTTCGTGGCGTCACACGATTCGAACAGAATTCATAAACCACTCAACAGACTAGCTAACACAACATAAAACAACTTTTATATCAACTAACAAATACGCGCTCTCGTATATATACGCTCAACTCATTCTAGGGTACTAATGACCCTATCTCTAATGAGTACACCCCCACAAAGCCTAGTTGTTTGCTCAACCTAAGCTCTGATGCCAACTGTAATAGTCCGCAAATCCATACTATCTAAGTTGACTAACCATACCACACGTCCAACCCAAATATCATAGAAATACGAATCATTTTTTTAGAAGAAATAAGTAGAAGAAGAATGAAAATAACAAAACAGAATTTCACATCGCAGCGGAACAAAATATAGTATCTATCAACTTCTGGAGTACAAAATTTTTAACTTTAACACATATCATCATCATTAGAGTACAACACTTACAACATAGTGGAAAAACAAAACTATATAACGCTGAAGCCTCCTGCACCAAGCTCCTTAAGATAAATATGTAAAATCCTGAACTACTTGACTGCTCGTAAAAATTTGGGCACCCAAGAGTTTAGGTAAAACAAAACAAAATATACTTTGGGTCAGTCATGAGACCGGTACGAGTAAACAATTTAAAACAATTTGAGAAAATAAATGATATCTCATAAGACCACGGCGTATAACACGGAATGGGTTTTTCCCTTATGAGAATCCAAAACACTTGATTTAACTTTCAAAATCTTTTTGAACGAAAACGATTATCTTTATATCAAAACTCTTTTGATATTATAATAGTGTCTAAATCAAATAAATAGAAATCTAGTGGAACGCTTTCATCTCACATTCCACATACATAATATACAATCAAAACCGCGGGCACTTATTGGGTAATGAATTTCCAACTATGACAAGGTATGGAACCACCTTCCGATAGTGTATCTCTAAAGGAGAATACACTGGGTTCAACAAGAACATCTTGTTACCCGGCCATACATGATCGACCACTCATTTTGCTTGAGTGTATCGAATTTATATCACCAACAGTTGGGATTGACAACCGTTTTCCCGAATGGGACAACATCGAATAGAACAAAGAATGAAATGAATTTCTCTAGATAGGTGATAATACACTCTAATTGGGAGCTACCCACTTAGCCATGCTGCCAGCCAATTTTTGTCATTTCCCGGTTGTTAAGGCATGAGGCTACGAATACTTACCATTCATTTATAGCATAATCACTTTGAATGCCACATTGTCAGATCCGTTAATCACTAATTGATTTGCATAAATATAATCTGGATATTATGCTAAAAGAATAAATTATCCGCCACCATATATATTTATACAGACCATAATATGCGAGTATTGGAAATACTCTGTCAGACATTCGTCCATACAACTTCGTTCTGGGACTTAACAAAACCGAAGGCACAATTTCCATTAACAGAAAAATCCCTTGCACTCTACACCATCTTCGATTATCTTTGAATAATCTGATTCGCAACGCTACTGCCAATACGGAGTGGTTCTCGGATAGTAATCCAACCGTCTCTCCATATTGACAACGATATTGGCAAACACTTTGATAGTTGGTTATTTAACTATCGAAGAAACACAAACTTTTATTCAAAGTATCAAACAAATCACTGGGCCTTTTAATTAATATTTCATTAACTAAAACACTTCTCCATTTCCTTATCCATATTCGTAACACGATATTTTCGATAATCATCTTGGCCTCTTAAGCTGTCTAGAAAACATTTCCATATATCGCCTTCTTTTATTTTCTATACTGAAAATAAAATTTATTTATAATTGGAAAACATTCCAATTACTTATCTCTTTCATGACCATTCATTTATTTCAATACTTAAGAAATATTTATCTTTATATTTCCAAAATTCCACTTACTTAGGTTGAATCGATTGTTGTGTAAAACATCGTTACAAACAACCCAAAATACTATATTCAAATAACTCTTATTCAAATATTTCTCTTCTTAGACATTGCTATTTATCTGTTAAAAATGAAATCAATCAAGTTGGGGTATAACTATCTCTTAGACCTTGACTGAAAACATCCTTAACTTCAAAATAGACAAGAACACTTACCTCGAATAATCAACATCATACAAACCAATTATTCATTTTTAAATGCATACACGTTTCGCTTTCTAATTTTACTAGATTTAATTATATATTTTCTTTTTGTTAATAGTATTCTATTTTCAAGTTCATTTCCTTATCGAATTCTATATATATATATATATATATATATATATCGATATAATAATTTCTAACTATCAAATTTTCTTAAAAATATTCTAACTCCCTAAATTCCCTGAAAATTTCGCCATAACCTCCTTTGTATCGGTCGATAGTTCAAATCTCAACTCGCCTTTCTAGGCCCTTTCTATTCAAAAAGAAAATGAAAAAGCCAAGTGGCTTGCCGATTCAATACATAAAAACTCATATGGAATCTAAACATGTACCTTATTGTCGACCACACGAATTATAACCTTCTTACACTTCATCCTACACCTATTTATCCCATATATGTCCATTACTAATTTATTCCATCTCACTCTGGTCATTTTTAACTCAATTCGCTAATTTATTCTTTAATTAACTCTTTTGCCTATTTCACCTTTTATTTGAACATATCACGTTCAAATATAAATTAATTTGTTTATAAAAAAATCAAATGCCATTTATATTTCAAGTTTCATATTCGATTTCGAATATGAATTTACAAACCCCTTTTTTGATCCAAAGTCCTATTTTGATTTAAAATTCCATTAACTAATTTTTCTTCAAATTAGTTAATTCTACTCAACAATTAAACATCTGATTTGATTTTGTTTCAAAAATCATTTCTTTACTCCACTCGAGTTCAGATATTATTTATAACTCAAATCTGGATTTTTCCTAAATGAAATTCGGATTTTATTTTGCTGAAAATCCTTTTATTTATTTAAATAAACCGTTATGATTTTATAATGGTTATGGCGCTGCTTTTCTGGAAATTTGATTTTGACATAACTCAAAATCTATAAGATGAATTCCAGATTTTTCTCTTCCATTAGAAAACTATTATCAAATCGGTCCTGATGATTCTTGTTTCAAAGAATTCTGACTTCAATGAGTTCTATATACTCAATTGAAGTTCGAAACGCCAATTTACGAATTTCCATGCTGCGGCGAGTTAGTTTTAATTATGTTTAATACATAAATGTTTTAAACTTCATATATATATAAATTCTAACTTCATTCTAATATATTTTAATATAAATATTAAACTGGTTTCCCAATCCAGCTTAATAATTCTGATTATCCCAATTCGCCAATTATTTCATATCTCAGTTATAAATTTATTTATAATTAAATCTTCTATATTAAATTCTAATTCCTTTATAAATAAATTATTTATAAAATTCGATATAATCGAATTTTAAATTATAAATTCTACTGATTTATTTCATCTCATTTTATAATCCGAATTCCAGAAATAAACCCGTCGTTCCTTTTTCGAAATGATTTCAAATTTTATTTTAAATTCATACTTGAATTTAAATTTAACAATTATCTCCTGATAATATATTCACTAAATTTATAAACATCGTTTATAAATTTACTTGTTTTATATTTAAACAAGTCTATTTTGAAATCTATTTAAAATCAAAATCTTATTTTGGAATATTCTATTTATTTTAACTTATCAATATATAACATAGAATCTATTTTCATATTTAAATTTAACTTCTATTTAATATAATCCTAATATTTTTCTAGACATATTTTATTTAAATAAATTCGAACTAATCGAGTTCAAATCAAAAATCCTTACGGATTTATTTTAGTTCAATTTATATCCTGAACATCAGAACAAACTTCATCGTTTACTTCTTTAAAACGATTCCCCATTTCTATTTTTAAATTCATATTTGAATTTAAATATTCAAATTATAATATGATATTTTTTCCACTTCATTTATAAACACCATTTATAAATTGATTTCAATTCCTTGATTATCCAATGAAAATCATTCCATTTTATTTATAAACACGTTTATAAATTTACTTCAATTTCTTGTATTTTTCAATTTATAAACATCATTTATAAATTCAATACTTGTTTTATTTATTCAAACAAGTTAATATCTCTAGCCCATTCGGAATTCAATTTCTATTTTAGAAAATAGTTTTTTTCCCTTTTTAAATCTCAAAACCTTATTTACGATATTTTTATAAATTACCATTTAGGCCCAGTGATATTTTAAACATCCAAACCAACCAATTATCAATCATAGATTTCCTAACACATCATATATGATAATATATGAAAATAAACAATTAATAATATTTTTGAGGTATCCAATCGGATCCCTCCAACCTATTTTCCTCCATCCACAGACATTAGCCAACGTCAATAAAACCCATCCTGCTTCGAGGCAGGATATCGCGGTATAGAAGTTCATCCACTATCATAACGTAGGGCGTATAGGGTCATCCATTAACGATACTGCGGGCATCCGCTAATGGTACTGAGGGAATTATCCAACCACCAATATATATAATAACCACAAACTCTAACCCTAAATAACAAATATATATTTTATAGCCACAATAATATTTCAGTGCATGCAAACAACCAACAAAAAATTATTTTTAAATGATAAAAATAATTCTAAATAAAAATTTGTGTGAGATTTACTCACCGAAATTGCAGTTGTCAAATATCCTGTTTATTTCCAAATCACCAGCTACGAATCTTCTCAAATGAATTCGCACCTAGGATAATTTAATTTAAATTTACTGATTAACATTTATTTATTTAAATTAATGAATAAATAAATTTCTTATATATATATATATATTTCACTTTTTGTACCTTGCTATAGAAATTTTATAGTTTATATAAGTAAATAATATGTTATAACTTTTTATTGTACTTGAACTAAACCTTTAATTAAAATTATATAACTCATGCCTTACTACAAAAAACCCTAAATCGATTTTGCACTCCTTACTGCGAAGCCTGAACCAAACCATTCGACTATATCTTCCAATTTTATTGACCAACATCTGAACATCACTGTTATGCTTCGCAACATCAGCTTCTACTTTCTCATACTCCTCACTACTCATGGACCGAACAGCTCCTTCTTATTGACAGACCAAAATCTCTCATTCCCAAACCTTCCTAATCAACCACTAGGACTCATTGCTAACAGGCCATTCACACCTTCCAGTCCTTATCGTACCACTTCCTCAACTGTTAACTACTTTATACTCTTCTCCTTCTATTCCTCACGTTCTCCTTCCATCAAGTCTGCACTTGTCCAAAACCTCAAACCCACATCCAGTTCACAACAGTATCTCCCATCAGTTCATTCGAATTCCAGTACCCATAATTATCGTGACTTCATAGTATTCCCACATTTTCGAACAACGACCTCTGACTTCATCCCCACATTAGTGAAGACGCGACATCATTAGTCCACCAGAATTTGATTTCAGCGATCTTGAGTTCAACCCTGGCACTTGCGATACCACTATGCCCTACCCCTTCTACATCAAGATCCCAGACTTTTGCTTTCGACTTGCACAAAATCATGAAAACCCATTCGCACGAAACTCCCTATCGCCTACTTATTTGCCAATGCCTCCAAACCAGACCACAATGTAGCTCGAAGTCCTAATTTTTCTGATTCGCGAGATTTTAGGCTTTTCAAAAGATCGACTCCACTCCTATTTCAACGATACCAGTATTGGCCACTACTACATTGGCTTCAATGTAATAATCCAGAAATCCGAGCCCATTTAAAATTTTTATTTTGGCAATTTTAATGAATTTTGATTATTTAAAATGAATTATTTTAAATAATAGCGACGAGAAATTTATTTTGAATAGAATTAGAACGTATATATTTATTTGAATCGTCGTTAGAATATAAATATTTATTTTAAATTATAAAAGGAATTGAAAATGGCGTGGTAGTTTGAAAATTTGATTTCAAAGTTCAAATGAATGTACATGATTCAAAATAAACCAGATTTTAGCGAAACCAAAAATATTAGAATCTATTTGAGAATATCTTTCCAACGAATCCAAAAAATCAAAATTTAATAGCGGGGATAAAAAGTTATGCCCAGTTGAAATTTCAGAATAGTCGCTATGGAAATATAGCCCTTAAAAATAGCAATTTTGCAAACGACCTTAGTTTTCGACGAAACAACTTTTGTTGGATCCGGGATGTCAAGTTATTGCTAGATTCCAAAATTCGTAATTTTTTGAATTAATATGTGAGCGTGGCGAAGTAAAACGTGTTTTGACAGTTTTAGTCAATTTCGATCGACCAGAAAATGGCCATTTTTCAAACTGTCTTCATATTTGATGAAATTAGTTTTGTTAGGACCGTATCGTCAATATGAAGCTAGAAATAATTTTTTTGGGATTTTTAGGGACGGTATGTGACCCCAGTAAATTGAAACGTACGTTTAAAATTCAATATAATGATTTAAATGTTAATTTAAATGAAAACTAATCGAAACGATAGAATCGGCCAATGAAACATATCCCATTGTGTTCAAGGGTAATTAGCTAGGGACGACAGTCAGTGGGTTTGGTTTTGAGTTCGGAGTAAGAAGTTGCTTTATGGAATAAATAAATAAAATAAAACAATACAAAACTTTTTCAATTAAACCCCCCTTACTTTTCTCCCTTCAGAAGTCAACCCCCCTTTTCTGAGAAAACCCATCCCGCTCCACACACCCCCACCGACGCGCGACCTTCCCGCCTCCCCTGATGTCAGCCGCCTCCACCAAACCCCCCTCTGACGCCCCTCCTCTCTCTACTCTCTCCCCTTCTGAAACTCGAGCCCAAACATAGCGAGACAGCCGCGCCACCCCCTCCCGGACCCGCCACCTGAAGCCGCGACACCCTTACCCCCTCCAGGCCTCACGCCGCCGCCTACACCGCCCCACAGCTACCCAATTCCGACCAAGAACCCTTTACCTTAATAAAAATCAATTTTTTTTAATTTTCTACAATTGCAAGTACCACCCTGAAGCCACATACTAGCATGAGCACCTCCAATCGAGCGCCGAAATTCGCCGGAAACCATAGATCAAAAATAGTGAGCTTTCTAATTTTGATTCTTTGATTTCACATATAATTATTGCATAAAGATTGGATTTTTATCTGTATGGTAGCGATAATCAAAGATGTGAATTTTATATGATCAAAGAAGTGAATTTTATACATACACTAACGAAATAAAAATATGATTTTTATATTATATAGATAATAAAAATATGATTTTTATATTATATAGATAATAAAATTATGATTTTTATATATGTAACGAAATAAAAATTTGATCGTTATATATGTAGCGATAGGATAAAAATACTATTTTTATATATAAAGTGGTTTTCATTATATAGCTAATGAAATAAAATTACGATTTTTATCCATGTGAAGAAATGATAAAAATATGATTTTTATCTAGGTGGAGTTGAACTAAAAATATGATTGTTATAAGATAGAGAATATAAAAATATAATTTTTATATATGTTGTAGCGAAATAAAAATTCGATTTTTATAAGAGTAGCAGATTAAAAATAGAATTTTTATATACTAGAGAATATAAAAATGTGATTTTTATATGAATAACATAATAAAAATATAATTTTTATTATTTGAGAAGTGGAATAAAAAAATATAATCTTTACAGTATATGAAGTGAAATAAAAATATGAACTTTATTTTTATTATGAAGTAGTGAGAATAAAGATTCGATTTTTATATAAGTATCGGAATAAAAATCTGATTTTTATTATATACATAGCAACAATATAAAGATGAGATTTTTATATATGTAGTGGATACGGACAACGAAAGTGACAAAAGGCGAGCGACGAAGATTTTCTACATATGAAGAGTCGTGGCGTTTGGTTTAGCTTATGGGTGAGAATTCCTCACTTTTATTTATTTTCTAGTTGAAATATATACTAGGATGGAGACGGTGCTTAGTAGCACCCGACACCCATCGTCCACAGTCCATGAATGACTTGTTTGTTTGATTGCTGTGTTGTGAAATTTTATTGTGTGATGTGGAATGGAATAAAATATTTTATAGTGGAAAATATTTTATAGTTAAAAATATAATTTTTAACGTGTATATAAAATAAATAGTAATAAACAAATCGGACGATTTGTTTATATACACTGATTTGACTGATATTGATTGGGACGATAAATTTTACACATCGCCCAACTGCACAAATAAAAATCTGTGTTTGTTGATTTGAAACCCCACACGGGTGTTGGGATGATATTCGACGTACACTAATCCCAATTGTTTAGTGGTATGTCGATCGTTTGATTGACAGACTGTGTAAGCGTTAATTAGTTATATTTAATGCTTATGTAGTTGTGTGGTGCACTATGGATGATGGTTGATTATTTATCGTTGCGATTATATACATGGGTTGTATGGAATCCATATAATTAACGTTATATGGTAATTGATTGGGCCTCATCCCAATTTGGAAAATAAGGAATATTATAAATAAAAATTCATGTGTTGAATAGAATATAAAAATTCATGTGTTGAATAGAATAAAAATTCATGTGTTGAATAGAATAAATATTCATGTGTTGATTAAAATAAATATTCATGTGTTGAATAAAAATATAAATTCATGTGTCGAATAAAATAAAAATATTCATGTGTTGAATAAAATAAATATTCATGTGTTGAATAAAAGTAAATATTCATGTGCTGAATAAAAATAAATATTCATGTGTTGAATAAAAATATATATTCATGTGTTGAAGAAAATATACATTTGTTGAATAAAATAACGAAGTTATTGAAATATATAAAGCCGTGTTAGTTAGGTATGCCATTTTGACGCGAACGATATTTATATCGATTATTTTCGTTTTTATAATGATTATAGAAAAGTAAGTGATTTCAAAATATAACGTTTTAAAAATATTATCATTTGTATATCGATGATGTGGAATATTCAATTTTGATTCGAAATTGAATATGAAGTTGAAATCGTTTCGAAAAAGAATTTAAAACAATTTATAAAATACATTTTAAAAGGAAATCGATGAAGTATATTATATATATAATATAATGGCCTGAATAGAAAGCGTCGCGCCGCGGCAGTTCGCGAATTTCGACCATTGACTTCGAATGGATATTACGGGAGATCCAACCGTCGGATTCTCCTAAAACTGGAACCATTGGGTTCGTATCGAAAAGAGCTTTCTAACGAATATTATAAATTAGAAATATAACGGTTGGATTTGTAATAATGTCCAAATCAAATTTGTACGGGCCTTGATGGAAATCGACTGTACGGGCCTTGATAAAATTATTAAAAATAGTAATAATTTGTGTAAAATCATAAAAAATTATTTGGAAAGAATTTGGATGAAAATTTCCATATTTGAAAAGATAAAAATAGATTTTTATCGAAATGAAATAGTTTTGAACTAGAATTATAATTCCATTTATTTTTAAAATAAATAAAGCGGATTTGAAATGGTTTTGAAAGTAACCAGAATTTCCAATGATTGAATTGGGATGGATTTGAATCGAAATTGTCTTTGGAATATTTCGATGTTGGATTTCGTGATTATAAAGATATTGTTATGGAAATTTGAAAGATATATTTATATTGTTATTTCCAATATGATATTTGTTGGTCGTAGAGTGTGATATTGAATATAAGCCGATATATTTTCTATTCAGAGCCTTGTATTTAATATCAAAGCTGATTTGGGTTTGTCATGAATAGTGTCTTCATTAACACTGTTCTTAAACCCAGTTGAGAAAAAGATTAAATCTTTTTATTTAGATTTAACGAAGTATACCAATTAAATGATGTTTGATTGGAATTGAATTAGAATGTGATTTTGGGTTTATAGTGAACCGTGTTTTAAGTGACATTGGTTCTTTAACCCAGTTAAAGACAGGATATGGTTTCCCAAGTTAAACAATCAATAATATTGATTTTTGGGAAGATTAAAACCAAGTGGAGTTTTAATGAATCTTTAATTAGATTGAAATGATCGAGAATGGAGTATCACCAGTTTTACTCCAGGCGATAGTTAAATCTTTAATTAGATTTGAACGTGAAATGGTAATTGAATTAACCGATAACACCGTGATGTTAGATATGAAGTATTACCAATTTTACTTCATAGGATGAATAGGTTGGGATTGGGGAAATAAAATAAATGATTACTTCGGTGTGGTTCGCTAATCCCGATTAGTTTGAAGTGATATTCAAAAGAAGATTAAAGAATAAATTTAAAGAATTTATCTTTGATAAAATTAATGGGCACCTATCCCAAAATATAAGAATATTTGAATAAAAGAATATTCTGAATTGGAATGAGGCGTATGTTGTGTTTGTGTAACACTTGTTTATTATATACGCGAGTTATTCAGAAAGACCGGGTTTATCCCATTCTGAATAACTGATTCGATGTGGTGTCGAGGATGAAGACGGTGGTCGAATACCGGAGGTCTTCTCATCGTTTGGGTGATTACTGATGATCTTGATTGGGCTGTACACCCAAGAGGAGGGAATCAGTTGGTGATCGTCCAGACGTACTTGGAGATCGATGGATATGCAAGGAATAAGGCTCCTCCGGTTTCGTTCAGACCCAGAATGGACTTGTGTGGACTGTGTGTCTGACATTGGATTTTGCTCTGTGTTGATTGATCTTTATTAAAAATACATCTGCCAGGTGAAGGGGAATTTATTCCCTTACTTCACCCTTCTCTGAGACGTACGGGATCAAAGGTTGTGTATCGATGGACATCAGTCGCATGGTGTGAATTGTCTGTGTGGTATGCCTAAGTGGCAAATGATCAGGGCTTTTGTTGAAAAGCAAAGTCTTGTGGTTGATGATCAAAGCACCGCCAGTGTGGCATAGCTTTGTGTAACGTGAATTCGCGAGCCTCACACCTCGGTTATGAACCAAAAACAGGAGAGGACATCAGGGAGGGCATGCGTTTCCTTCTAGCTAGGGTGGTGTTAGTGACCTACCAGCCCTGACATTTATATTATTTTCACCTGTGTGATTGTTGCTATAGCGAGGCGCCTCGGATATATCGGTGACTATGTGGAGCCGATGAAGTCATTTGGCTCATTTACGCCCCCAAAGGGCGGGGAAACTCAGTGTTCAGGCATTTTAATCCACATCGGTGGACTGACCCTGACGATCCAAGGGTCGATGCACTCTGACCCCGAGGCTCGGGCTAGAGAGTCTCAAACTTGGTGAGGACGATCCCTTGCCTCGGTTCATAGATGGAAATCCAATTTCCAAATACGTGACTTTGCGGTTTTGATTGTTGAGCCTAGTATGGCGACATGATATGTGGTACCCATGCCGTCTATGATTGATACTTATGATTTGAAGTTGTTTTAAACACTATGAACTTATAATAGTATCAAATGATTTGTTTTAAACGTACCAAGCATGTTTGGCTATTATAAGGGAAAACCTTATCCCTCGGCTTGTGTTGCATTGTGTGATAGGACCTGGGTCTTATAATAGCTTCATTTTTTCCAAAAAGCATTGCGCTGTTTTGTTATATGCACTGGTATTCTTAGGAGGAAACCCGTTCCGTGTTATGCGGCGTGGTCCGTTGATATATCTGATTTAAAGTAAAGCTTTAAATAACTGTTTTAGTTCTCACACCAGTCACATGACTGACCTGGAGTTTATTGTTTTAACCTAAACTCTGGGTTCCCTTATTTTGACATGGGCAGCTAGTAGTTTTGGTTTTGCAGATTTATATTCCCAGGATCTTGATTCACAGCTGAAGCAATATTCGGAAAGCTCTGTATCAATGTATTACTTTCAGTTGTGTCTTGTATTGTTTTTCCACTGCATTGTAATTTGTAAATCTCTGATATTTATCGAATGTGTAATATTTATTCATACTCTGTATGTTCTTGTATTCTGATGGAATTGTTGTAATAAATAATGAAATGTTCTTCTGTTTGCGTTCTGATCTGTCGTGTTCTCAAAACAATCAGGGGTTTCGAACGGTCTTGGTCGGTTTAGCGATTGATTTGGATCGAGCGAAATTCCTTATCGTTACATTCAACATCGGTTTCCCCAAAAACACAGTGAACCATTTCTTTATTCTGCAAATTGCGAGCGTCTGCCTTGACCTTGAACCCATTGGATCGGACAAGAGAACAACGCAATTAGATTTTGATTTTATAAAAGGGTGGACACTTTTCTTGTTTGATTTTGGTTTCGATTTGTTTGGAATGTGAGGATTTATTTTAATTTGGGCTAACAGTTCTCTTTTTTATTTCATTGAAGTCTGCAAATTTACTTGCTGAAGAACTAAAATGGAATGAGCAAAAAGGGGAGAGTTTGATTTCGTTTAAATAGATGCGAATACTTCGGGATGAAGTAAATTTAGTCTGTGCACTGAACTATTTTAGGAGGTAGCTTAGGGTAGGTAAAGTACATTTTAATTAAATTCAAATTGACTTTGATTTAACTATGATTTGATATTGATCTTATCCACAATATATTATAATAATATATTTAACAGTTACTGAACCCCTATTTTAAAGTAACAACCGGCGTTTCTAGGGTTAAACCACTATTCTGAACATACTAGGACAGGTTCCGAGCCTCTTTTGACCATCTGGAGAAAATATTAATTTAAATTGAGAAATTAAATTAAAAACAAATGATCCCCGGATAATAAATTACTATCATTGCCGTTTTTATTTTAACAGAATTTCAATTAACTATTTGAATTAATTTGACTTCGTTTTAAATTTCGAATTGAATTATTATAGTTCTCGTATTTCAATAATTATATATTCGAAATAAACCCTATTTTGATTATTAAATTGATAACTCAATATAAAATTTCATTTATGTTATCAAAATTTAATATTTAAAACCGCATTAAATATTTAAAATAAAATGTTTGAAAATTCTGGGTTGTTATAGAATAATGGATTAAAATACATATTTTACAAATTAAAACATTTATAAGGAAAATTGGGTTTTGAAATAAGAATTCAAATGGGAATTTGAATGAGATAGGAAATAGAGTTAATTGAATATTAGTTATTCGAATATAAGTTATTCGAAGAGAGTTAATCGAATATAGTTTATTCGAAAGAGAGTTATCGAATATAGTTTATTCAAAAGAGAGTTATCGGATATATTTTATTCGAAAGAGAGACTGTCGAATAGTTTATTCGGAAGACAATTATCGAATAGAGATTATTTGAGAGAGAATTATAAATTGGGATTCGACTATATCAAATGTAGAAAAGTACTATTTATTTTCCGATTTTTAAATCAAGTTTTATTTGTTTAATAAATCATTAATTTATTTATTTTAATTAAGGCATAAAAGTTTTATTTAAAGTTAGATATTTCGGAAGCATGGAATTATAACACTATTGTTATAACCTATTGATTCTGTAAAAGAAATGGATTCGTAAATTGAATCTGAGAGTTACGTAAGAATAGTTTGTCAAAGATTAAAGTGGTGAACTTTGTCTATTTCAAGGTTGCTAATGTTGTTCAGTAACGGTCTAAGAGGTAGTTATAACCAAACTTGATTGACTTCATTTTTAACTAAGGAATGTTGAAGGCTCAATAACGAATGTTGGTTAAGTAAATTAAGCTAATGAGTGTAATGGTTTGAGTTGGCATAGCGATATTTTATTTAAACATCTGTTTTAATCCAATGAAGAAGTTTTTGGAAACATTTTCCAAATAAAATCAGAAATGTTTTCTAATGTAGAAAATAAGAAATGGGAGTAAACATGGAAATGTTTTCCGATGTTAATGACATATAGTTTCTAAATACAGAAGCTGTGAATATATATAAGAATATTTTCCGTTGGTAAATAAGAAATAATTTCTGGAATATAGAAAATAAATAGTTATAATAGATGGAAATGTTTTCGAGAAATATTTTCTGGAATATAGAAAATAAATATGTAACACCCCACCTCCGCTAGGGTCACTCACAAAGGGAATGCACTAGGTTTGGTGAAGTATTATCGAGGTAAACATGCACAGAATATTACAAGACAGAACATATTTAAAACAGCGGAAGTAAAACAAATTTCATCACTTTATAAAATAAGGTCTAAAGTCTTTTTCATCAGAATACATTAAAACCTGCCTTGCAATAGTAAAGAAGCATAAAACCTTTTCATAAATTATTCCCCAAAACAAAGCGGTGAAGCAGCCATAGCCAAGAGAAGACCAAGCTATACATGATGACCTTCAAGCATAAGAGGTCCGAACTAAACAACATCATTTCCTCCCTGAAAACCTGGGGGGGGGGGGGGAAACGGAAGACAAAGAGGCGAAAGAAAACGGGGTCAGTCATAAAGACTGGTAAGTCCTATCTACTTCCAGCATAAAAACAGGTAAATGTAACATGACATGCATAAACTGAAAGTAAACATAAGGACGACGACAAGATAGATAAAGTAAACCAAGATAACAGGATGAACTACGGTATCAAGATAAACTAAGGTATCATGATAAACTACGGTGTCAAGGTAAATCAAAGTATCACATCGTCAGGTTCCTATCAAGTATAATATCCTAAAGTATCTATCATGTATATTTGCTCTGCACCTCCCGTACTAGTATCCCAACCCGTGTCATAAGTTAACTATAAAATGTCCCTTGACCAAAGTCATGAAATGGTCCATGTCAACCTAATATATCGCGTACATAGGTTTTCCTAACTCGTATGTTTCTTTCCATGTATAAGTTCAGTCCTTTGCCGTAGGCCGTATGGGCTTTCCCATGTAAATCTATACCACCTCAACGTAGTACCATTTTATCCTTGAAGTTGTTTTGGACTACTACCCTTGATCTAGTTATGTCTTCTTATCATGAACTATCGCGTGTTCACCTAGGATTTATGTCACCTAGGACCGCTAGGGATTATGATACCTAATGAACGTTTTCGTATCTCGGTTTGTGTTTTAGCCACCTAGGGCTTCTAGGGATTATGCTACCCGTCAACCGCCCCTTTATCCCACGTATGAATCATGAATCGTTTTCCATGTCTAGACGCACATGTATCTCAATGTGCCATCTGAGTTCCGTGCCAGGGAAAATCAAGAAATACGGAACTCGGTCGGGAGCTTTAAGTCATCTGCCGATGCAGATATCAAGGTCTGTTTTTGTATCCGTGGCTATGGTCCCACGTGGCCCCTCCCTCAACTACTGAAAGGCAAAACAAGAAAAGTCATGTATGAGAACTACACTAAGGCCATCGATGCCCCCTTCCTCGATGGCCAACCTCACCCATACCTAGATAGCAAGTATGGTCTGTTGGGTGTTCTCTGCCTTTCCGTACGTACACGATTGACTATAGATGGTAGTTGGCCGACGAATGTGCTATCTAGGGCTACCGTGAAAATATCGCCGACCCCACGGTAATCCACCCCAGTCTTTAGGTTGCTCGAACAGCAACCAAGGCATACTCTTGGTTCTTCTACCGCAGACCTTAACCTCTGTGAGCCCAGGTTTCATGGACCATCCGCAACCTCACAGAGGGATACCAAGAGTACCCTCACGTCCCCCGAAGCTACTGCTTCGTCACCCAGTTCGTTGGAGCCTTTATCTAAGTCAGATAATTTGCTCCTCCTCGTGTGTTTAAGCGATGACCTACCGTATCGCGTTACTCATCTATCTGTGAACTGGTCCAAATCCCTTGACTAAGAATTATTATTTAGTTATCCTTAACTAAGGTTTACCACTTAGCTTCTCTTCCATTTATCCTTGTTAACTACGATTTTCAACCTAGTCCCCTGAGCTAGGGTTTTGTCTAATGGGTTAAGTGTTGTCATTCAAGTTCATGACTTAACCTTCCTACGAATCATGTCAAGATTGGCTAAGTATTTAAGTTCAAGGCTTAACCCTACAAGTTGGTTAAGTATACCAAGAAGCTCATGACTTAACCCTATCAAGTCAAATTGGTTATGTATTTGTTTGTCTTAACCCTATCAGATTATCATGTTATATTGATTAAGCATAGATTATCTTAATCCCATCAGATTATCGAGTCGGATTGGTTAAGTATGGGTTAGCTTAACCCCATCCACCAATCGTATTACAATGGTTAAGTATATTTAAAAGGTCTTGTGACTTAACCCTATCAGGTCCGCATATTAGATTGGTTAAGTATAGGTTATTTAACCTCATCAAATCATCATGTATAATTGGTTAAGTATAAGTTACTTAACCCCATTAAATTATCATGTTAAGTTGGTTAAGTGTTGGTTACTTAACCTCATTGAATTACCAAGTTTAGATTGGTTAAGTGTTTAACTTAACCCCATCGAATTATCGTGTTTAGATTAGTTAAGTGTAAGTTACTTAACCCCATCTAATTACCGTGTTTAGATTAATTAAGTCTAAGTTACTTAACCCCATCTAATTACCGTGTTCAGATTAGTTAAGTCTAGCTTACTTAACCCCATCTAATTACTGTGTTTAGATTAGTTAAGTCTAGGTTACTTAACCCCATCTAAGTACCATGTTTAGATTAGTTAAGCGTAAATTACTTAACCCCATCTCATAATTGCCTTATATGGTTAAGTGTCATTAAGAAATCAAATCTGGTTCCACTTAACCTACCCATTCATGTCATATCGGTTAAGTGTCATTAGTCAAAATTTCTTAATCTTTTCATGTGGCATTAATTAGATTAATGCACCCCAACCACTCACATTAGATTTTGTTGTGGTTACTAGTTAAACCGGGCGGGTCCGGGTAGATTTATACCATAACCTAGTCTAACCTCGGGTTTTAAGTGCTATATGACCAACTACTCACATTGGGTCCTATTGTTTGTAGCCACTAGTTAAGCCGGGCGGGTCCGGGTAGATTTATGCTACAAACTCAACCCAACCTCTAATTGGCCACTTTCACGTTTGGTCTAGTGTCATATTACACTTACAACCCATACGTGTCTAGTTTCAAGTCCCATGTTTACCCCATATGTCATGTCCACATTTAGGTGTATCATGAGTGTCATATTTTCATGAAATCCCATGTCAAATTATCATGTCATAATCACGCTCGTCTAACCTACCCCAAATCGTGTTTCCAACCCAAGTAAAAGCGAGTCAACATAGTAAGGATACTATGCTACATATTGGCCTCAAAACATGCACGATGTCAAAAAAAAGGATTGGCCACAAACATGCATGATATCATAAGGGGGTTTGGCCTCAAAATATGCATAGCATCATAAGGGGTTTTTGGCCTCAAACATGCATAATGTCACAACGGGATTAGCCACAAACATGCATGATATCATAAGGGGGTTTGGGTTCATTTACATGCATAAGCCCCAAGTCATATTCATGTACATATTTCACAAGTCAAAGTGGTTTCAAGTATTCATGCCAACATTCCGCAAGTAAAGGTTCAATCTTTCATGATGAACTAAGTTAAACATAACATAAGTGGCATGATTTAGTCACTAAGCATAGCCAAAAGTCATAGGTTCAAGCAAAAGAGGCATGACAAGGTTCATATAGACTAGCATACTTAGTTTAATCTCGTTTTATTCCATGCCATCATTAAAACTACCGTTTAGATCTAGAAGTAGCTAGAACTTACATAGTGAGGCTTAGGGAAAGATCATGAATCGTCTTGACCAAGAAAGGTGGCTCCTTTGTTGATGAATCGTCATGAAATTTGCGTAGCAATGTCGATCTCTCCTCGATTTGGTGTAGAAAGCTTGCACCTTTTGATTTGAATCCGATTTGAATGCATAGTCTCTAGGAATTGGAGATGGAGGCCATGATCACTTGGCATTTGGGCAGCACTTCATGGAATGAGTGATTTGTGAGGGTTTAGGATAGGCTTAGGGGTGTTTTTGTAGAGATTAGGAGTAGTTTAGGCCCTTAGATTAACCCTAGGATAGATCTGAACCCTCAAAATTCGTCATAGGCCAATAGACCAGACCCAAATGAGCAACCACGTGCACCAGGTCGTCCAGACCCAAAATGGGTTTTTGGGCCAGGTCGACACCCGTGCCGACTGGGCAGTCGACCTGCCCCTGGGCGTGTCGACTCCCCAGTCAACACCCCAGTCGACCTGGGGCTTGGGCGGGAATTTTTCCCGCCCAGTCTGTTTGGCTCCAGATTTGAATTTCGAACAGTTTTTGAACTTGAATTTTTCTGAAAACTTTGACGGGCCATAACTGGGTCATATGGACTCCGATTTTCGAAAACTCGGACTCTATTTCGCGTATTTTTCCGAGACGAACGCAATGGCACAGTCCGTTTCCCTTGATTCAGAATTTATAATTTAATTCCGCCTTAATTCTTGTCTTGACATGTTATAAAATTCGGGTTGTTACATTCTCCTCCTTTAAGGATTTCGTCCCCGAAATCTCCAAGTTAGGAAGAACTTATCCTACCATCCATCATCCATCTACTCAAAACATCATCCACATGCAACCATGGTCCTTAAAAGACTCCTAATGCTTTATGAACACATGCAGAAAGTGTGTGTATATGTTCCTTAGCTAATGCTAATGATCAGGCCTGAATAATCTTTCTAATGCAAAATATGTTTAGTGCCATGAGTCCAACATATATGCAAATAGTCCTAGTCATATAAGTACTATATGTGTGCACAAACATTCATTCATATGCAACATCCGCATGATAACACATTCAATTTCATCCATAAACAAGTATAAATACTCGTGCATATGCAACGTGAAATGTGACCACGTCAATCTAGTATCTAATGTGTATTCGCGCATCCACGAGCAACCACTTGCAACCATTTGCAACCATATCAATCATAACATGTTTCAAATACATGTTTACATCCATAGAGTTCTACCTAAGGTTCCCAAGATAGGATCGAGAAGATAAACAAGACAAAATCCTTACCGGGTTTGCAACAGAAACAGGACCGAGAGGATATCCACCAAGCGATAGCATGCAAGCAAGTTCTACAGGAGAACCAGGGATCAACGATATACTCTTAAAAAAGAGACATGATGTGCGCGTCTAAGCCGCATTTCCATGAGCTTAATTCCATTGTGCCTTGACCGCCTTTGACTTCATGATTTCGTAGCTCCTTGATTCCTATTTCCAAAGTATGAGTCGGAACTCATTTCACTGTCGCCTCTCGTTCCTTTTTCACTTATTCTTTTCTAGAATACTTGGCTCAACCATAACTGCGTACTCATGGTTTCATGCAAGCTTTCCAACAATTCACTAGCGAATCTTGGATCTCGTTTAACTACTAAGCGGTATTCCACGCAGAAGAACTATCCCTTGAAAACAACCGATGCCAGCCATGTTGCCCAGTGTACTTACTAGGGTGATTCCTACAGCCCATGCTTAAGCAGAATGAACCATCTGCCTTATTGGCGAACATTACTCGATCGCATCAGAGATTTCCGATAAATGCATCAAGAGATTCTAGGTAACTAACCATGACAGAACTCATAAGGTTACACGAGACTTCGAGGGTATTACCAAGGCAAGTTAAGAGTTTAACTACCCTCCTTTCAAAACCGAGAATGGCATCCCTTACTGGATAACCACTTCATCCCTAGAATCCATCCATAGCTCAACAATAGAAGCATTGCTTCTAATCTCAACACTTGGCATTTACACTCTCAATTCCAAACAAGTCATGAATAAATGGACCGACTCTCCAACCAGATTTTCGGACAAAAGTGGGATCTTCTACCATGCTAGTACTAAGGTGCAGAGACTTAACTATCGAAGCAGACTTAAATGATGCGATGATCAAAACAAAGTCTGGACGGGATGATAGAAAAGAAAGGCTAAACCTTTAACAGAAACGATACCATCCCTCTTAGGTACGCTAGGAGTGAGAGCATACAATTTCCTTCTCGCTGATCTTGTCCTTGTCTTCCTTCGTGGACTAATCCACACCAACAAGTTGCTTATCCTTACGTCCGTGTCCTTTATCCTTGCTCTTATTACCCTTCCTTGTAACACGGTAACAGGCCCCTCGAGAGCCACCTCCATCTCACGGAAAACACTTCGTAGCTAGACAAGGATTAGTCGCAGTTAAAACTACTGTGACTACAGATGGAGGAAAGGAAGGAAAAGAGATTCAATCAAGGGAACAAAGGATAGTGCTAATGGCTTTTGAGGAATAGCCTTTAAAAACTTTTCTTGAAAAATGCTTCTTTGTAAACGGTTTCTCAAATAGTTTTCAGAAGGTTTTAAAAACTTTTGCCCAGTCTGGTAACCTTCTGCTCTGATACCAAATGTAACACCCCACCTCCGCTAGGGTCACTCACAAAGTGTAACACCCCGTAATTCTGTGACATTAAGATTCTCAAATTAAAGTATAATTAATTTTTAAAAGAAAAATTAAAAGAAAAAGATCCATGCAGTTGTTTAATTTAAGTATCGTAACTAACATGAAAAAGAGAAGTAAGGAGAGAACAATAATTATTATTGTTCTAAGACTTATTAACAAAAGCCTCTATAGCTCAGTTGGTTAAGGCATTGGATTTGTAGCATAGAGGTCGGGGGTTCGAACCCCAGCGGCGGCATAATTTTTTATCTTTGTTTTAGAGAGGGCCAACTGAACATGCAAATATATGTATGTATACAAATTCAAAATTTGAAAGGATAAGAACGTACATATAAGGAAATAAAGAAAATATATATATATATATATATACATATGAGAATATAAATATATATATATGCAAAAATATATGTATACGAAAGATAAAATTCAAGATAAGGCTACAGTCAATAAAATATGGCAACATCATTTGAATTTTGAAAATAAAATGAAAGTTGTGTGTATATATATACGCGTAAAATGGTCGTTAGAGGAATTGTATACATATAAGAATATTTCATGTGAATAAAACAGTTAAATAAATTCCAGAAATTCAAAAGTTCGAAAATCAAATTTCTATGCCAAATACAATTCATTCGAATTTCAAATTTCTACGCCAAAATAGTGGGACCCAATGCTGACTCAGCACTGCGTGTATGATAAGGTTTGTCTAGATTCATCTACGTACCTGGACTATTTTCTTAACTAGGTTCAATGCTGACTCAGCGCTGCGTGTACGATAAGGTCTTGAGCAGCTATATAAACAGCCCTAGTCTTCATTCTCTTTGCACCAATTCTCTTCTATCCTTATGCTGCTAAGATTCATGGCTTCTTCCCCTCCTCTAAATTTTCTTAAATAATTAAAATAAAATATAAATTCAAGACATGGAGATGCTGCTCAAATCTGTTCAAGAGAAGATTCAAATCAAAGTGAAGAATTCAAAGGCTAAATCAACAAACCTCGAGCAACG
Organism: Allium sativum; assembly: GCA_030737875.1. Classification (NCBI taxonomy): domain Eukaryota; kingdom Viridiplantae; phylum Streptophyta; class Magnoliopsida; order Asparagales; family Amaryllidaceae; genus Allium; species Allium sativum. The sequence continues at coordinate 786,575,671 of CM060912.1, read as the reverse complement.
ACATACGAATCTTAGCATCGCCATTCTTCTATTCTAGATCTAATTTCTGTAAGTCAGTTGTTTCTAGATTTGAACGTTTTTGCTTTATTTTGTGACATGAAATTAAAGGAATAAAAGAATATGCCAAATCTCTCTCTCTCTCTATTCGAATCTGTGTTTATACTCTTGGACTAAATTAAGAACTGTTATGATTCAAGGACAAATAAGACTTTGCCTAAGACCGTTGCCTATGACTATGGATTCTGAGATCATGTGCCTTTGGACTATGAACATAAGCCTTTGATTTTGGGACATAAAACATTGCCTATGACGGTGACTTATGACTGTGGGAATTATTTTCCCTTTTGACTATGAATATTGCCTATGACTATGGACATTTGCCTATGATTATGAACACAAGCCTTTGATTTGGACATAAAGTATTACCTATGACATAACAACGGTGATTTAAACACCTATGATTCATGACTAGGAAAATTGTTGCTTAGGTTTTGTGACTATGAAATTGGGTCTAAAACCCGATTTATCTATTCTGTCTGTTCTTGATTTTCTTTGGTTTTAGACTGTGGGAATTTACCTATTAAGTTAGGTCTACCCATGTTCTCGAACCTATTCTGTCTATTCTTGGTTTTAGACCATGGGAATTTACCTATTAAGTTAGGTCTACCCATATTCTTGAACCTGCGTCGTTATTCAAAATCTTTTTATGCCAATTATTATGTCCACCCTTTTTCATAGCATCTTTGGTTCATTCCCTATTTTCTACGAATCTAGATTGATTTACAATCTAGGTTGAATCATGATTATACGAACGGTGGGAATGCGATTCGGGAAAAACACAAAAATAAACATAAATATAGTTGTAAGCTTGAAATTGGCATAGTTTGGAAGCGAACATGATTCTGATTTATACAATTTTAGAACATCTGTTAAGACATGTGAATTGGGTAGATTTGACATGGATTATAGGTTATGAAATTTAGATCTAGTATTGGCCTGTAAACTGAAAAACTAGAATAATAAATCTAGTTTGTATGTAGACTGTAAACTAGAAGAATAAATCTAGTTTTTGGGCATAAACGGTGAACTAGAATAGAAAATCTAGTTTGCATATAAAATCTAGTTTAGCATAAACTGAAAATAAAGATGATAGATCTAAATTGCTATGAACTGTAGGTTAGGCAAATCAAGATTTGGGCCTAGAATATAAGTCTGTTAGCGACAAATGAATATAGGCCAAATTTGTTTAAAAAGGGGGAAATGGGCTGTAAGATAAATTGTTAACAATTTATAAACAAAAGAAAGATATTTTGATAACACCCCTTTTTATAACTCGTACCAGAAAGTTCTAGGGTGACAGAGAGGATAGTGTCTAGGCTTGGGTTTGGAAAATATAAGTTTCCTGCCCTCCCTGGCTATCCCTAACTGATCCGACGAACGAGATGGTTGCTTTCAAAACCAGGTTTTGAAATTAGTCAGAAAACTCTTTGAACTTAGAAAACATGAATATGCCTAACCCGAGGTTAGACTGAGTTGCGGTGTAAACCTGCCCGGAACCGACCGACACATCCAGTAACCGCAGCAATATCTGTCTAATGTGAGAGGTTGCGGCTTTAATTTATTAATTAAAGCTAGAACAAGAAGGGGAGGGTTAAGTCCATAGGAACACTTAACCAATACAGTTAAAGCTAGAATGGGAAGGTTAAGTCCATAGGAGCACTTAACCAACTTAACACTGTTAAGCTAGAATGGTAGGATTAAGTCCATAGAAACACTTAACCAACTTAACACAGTTAAAGCTAGAATGGGAGGGTTAAGTCCATGGGAATACTTAGCCAAATTAACATGTTGACTAGACTAGAAGGTGGTGTTGAGTAAAGTTAATACACTTAGCCAATTTAACATGTTAATTAGACTAGAGGTTGGGGTTAAGTAATACACTTAGCCAATTTAATATGTTAGCTGGGTTGGACCGTAGGGTTAAGTAAACTTGAACACTTAACCATCAGAATATGATAAATGAATAGGGTTAAGTCTAAGACACGAAGAGATGATACTTAACCATTAATAACAGGTTTAGTTAAAACCGGCGGGAAAGGTTAAGTTAAAAAGGGAACACTTAACCAATACAGGATGAATGGGTAGGGTTAAGAAATACTTAACCAATATGACTTGGTTTATGGTGGGGTTAAGTCAATATGAATACTGATGACACTTAACCAGTTTAACAGGATAAGGGAAGAGGGTTAAGTTAGCTTGAATCGACTAAAGACACTTAACCAATCCAACTTAACGGGAAAGAGAACTAAGTAGTAAAACTTAGTTAAGAAGACAATGATCCTGGAAACTAAGTGGTAAAACTTAGTTAGTAGAACTAAGTAGTAATTCTTAGTATAACACGAAGGAGCGGACGTCCCTCTGATTTTAAAGAAGACTCCAACGAATTGGGATACGAAGCCCGAGGCTTCGAGGGGACGTGAGGGTACTCTTGGTATCCCTCTGTGAGGCTGCAGATGATCCGCCTGGGCGCACAGAGGTTAAGGTCTGCGGTAGAAGAGCCAAGGGTATGCCTTGGTTGCAATATATGGCAACCAAAAGACTAGGATGGACCAGCGTGATTCGGCGAGAAGACGGAAGCCCTGTGATAGCAACTCGTCGTCTACCTACCATCTTCAGTGAAGCGAGACACGTGAAGCGGGAAGGCTGGAGGACTCATACGGACCACATACTTGCTATCTAGTTGTGGTTGTGGGGTGTTGTTGGCCATAGAATTAGTGGGGCAGATAGGGGCCTTCGTACAGTTCTCATTTTACAAGGGTGGACTTCCATTAGTTGAGGGAGGGGTCGAGTAGGACCATAGCCACTGGAAAAACAGACCTTAACATCTGCATCGGCAGATATTGAAAGCTCCCGACCGAGTTCCGTATTTCTAGAGTAGCCCTGACACGGGACTCGGGTAGCACATTACAGGACATGTGCATCTAGACAAGCGATAACGATTCACGATACATGCGTGGGGAAAGTCTAGGAACATATACCACTTTAGGTAGTGTATCCTAGACTAAAGGGCATCGTTCGACAGGTAGTATAATCCCTAGTTTGGAACTAGGTGGCATAAATCCTGAATACAAGAAGCGTTCAACAAATAGCGTAAACTCTAATTGAATCTAGAAAGCACTTGATATAAAACCTAGACTAGATCTAGGTAATAAATAATCAAGGTACGCCTGAAGGCGACGGAAACTACAGGGATTGGGATCACGTTATCGTTACTAGTTGGAACACTAGTTAGGTGGTGCAGAGATATAGAAACCAGAATAATAAGGTAATAGCGAAGCATAGAAAGTATTAAAGTATATCCAGTTTATCTTGCCTTAGTATATCTTGTTGTAATCTTATCTTATCCTATTGACCCTATCATCATGGTATTGTCTTGTATTCAGTTAATTCATGTCGTTTCATTTTTCCCTGTTCACATGCTAGAAGTTACTGACTTACTCAGGCTTTATGTCTGACTCTGTTTTTCTTTCGCTTCTTTTCTTCCGTTCCCCCCCCCCCCTGGGTAGTTGAGGAGGGAATAGTATAACTCATGATTAGATTGGACCGTTGCTCTTTCCCCAGCTTGAAGATTTGATGATGTCGTCCTTGGATTCTCTTTCAGATGTTATGGCTGGCTCTTGCTACATTGGCGAATATAAAATGTTGTTTTATGCTTCTTTATTTTGTAAAGACAGATGATACTCTGATATTGTAAAAGAATCTTGTACAGAATATTTTATCAATAAAGCAAAGTTCTATTTTCCGTTGTTTAATATTTGTCTTTCTTGTAATTTATCTGCATCTTTTACCCAAAATGCTCCACAGAACTTAGTGCATTCCCTTTGTGAGTGACACTAACGGACGTGGGGTGTTACACGTGGTATCAGAGCTGAAGGTTACCGGATCAGATAAAAGATTTGAAAAATTATTTTCAAAAGATTTTTAAAGAAGCATTTTTAAAAGAAAGGATTTGTTTTAAAGGCATATTCCCCAAAGTCGTACGCATTGTCTCCTCTTCCTCTGTTTGAATTCTTGTCTCCTTCTTTCTTGAGTCTCTGGGGCTCCTGGCTTTCTGGGAGGTAACCTCATCGAAGGGCGAAGTAGTGCCCGACTTCCATCTATAGTCGTAGTTGTTTTACTTACAACCAGTCTTCTTTCAAGTTTATAGGGTTTTTCCGTGCGATAGAGGCAACTTTCGAGAGATTTGCCAACATGGTTACACGCGGAAGTTTGGCAAAGGAGCACGACCCAAGGATGAGGAAATTATGGATGTAGACTTGGCTCACGAAGGAGGAAGGGATTATAAAACCTAAGACAAGAGGAAGTATCTTTACTCGGGTATGATAGGGCATATAATTAAGGACGAGGGCAAGGACAAAGGACAAGATTTTCAGAAGGGCAAGTACATGCTGAGCGTACCTAGGAGATAGGTGGTAAAAGTTTCTGTTGGAAGAATCTAGTTTTTCTGTTCGAATTTAGCGCTTCGCATTTGTTTATATTTGCTTCCATAGTTGAGTCTCTGCACCTTAGTACTTGTGTAGTAAGAAGATCCCAATCAGTCTCAAACCCAGTGGGTGGTTCGACCCGTTTATTTTTGGCTAGTAGGGGTTTGAATAGCTATCGAGTTTGCTTATATCATATCACGTAGATTGTCTAAAGGAGATATTCCTTAGGTGCTTGTCTGATATTGGTTTAGGCCTTTGGGGCTTGTACTTGAGGAATGTCGAGTTCGACTAGGATGGTTTGCGTGAGAGATGGGTAGTTGTGGCAGGCGCTCTAAAAAGCGCGTAGTGACCTTTTGACCCTTATAATTATGGCATGATGGATAAGATAGGAGGAGAGACCTCTGATCATCCTAGTATATACACTTGGTTGACATTTGTTCATTTTGGAGATGGATCTTAGAAACTTCACAATCGTGGAGTAAAAAATTGGTTAAGATACAGTGGAGTAAAGCTCAAGAAGGCTAGATACTAACAACATACCCTTTTTCTTAAGGGTGCATCCTTGATTTCTTTGTTTAGGAGCTTTACGCATATTTGTTTCTCTCTTTCCAAAGTATATCCTCTAGATCGAATCTGCGATCTTTAGGTAAAAGCCAATCGATGCAAACATGTATTTGAAACATGTTATGGTTGAATGGTTGCAAGTGGTTGCAAATGGTCGCTCGTGGATGCATATGCATACGTATTAGACACTATATCAAGTTCGAACGCTTTCATATAGCATTTACATATATGCATTTGTTTGTAAGTTGAACTTGATATGATATCATATGGACGTTGCATATGGATGTATGGTTGTGCACGCATGTAGTATTTACATGACCAGGGATGCTTGCATACATGATTGGACGCATGGCACTAACATGATTTGCATTAAGGAGGTCAACTGAATCAGTAGACCGCTTGATTTTGCATTAGATAGAGACATATACACACACTATGCATACGAACATGAAAGCATTAGAAATCTTTTAAGGACAATGAATGCCTGTGATTGAATAGTTGAGTAGATGGGTGATTGGATGGTAGGACACATTCTTCGTAACTTGAAGATTTCGGGGACGAAATCCTTTTAAGTGGGGGAGAATGTAACACCCCGTAATTCTGTGACATTAAGATTCTCAAATTAAAGTATAATTAATTTTTAAAAGAAAAATTAAAAGAAAAAGATCCATGCAGTTGTTTAATTTAAGTATCGTAACTAACATGAAAAAGAGAAGTAAGGAGAGAACAATAATTATTATTGTTCTAAGACTTATTAACAAAAGCCTCTGTAGCTCAGTTGGATAAGGCATTGGATTTGTAGCATAGAGGTCGGGGGTTCGAACCCCGGCGGCGGCATAATTTTTTATCTTTGTTTTAGAGAGGGCCAACTGAACATGCAAATATATGTACGTATACAAATTCAAAATTTGAAAGGATAAGAACGTACATATAAGGAAAAAAAGAATATATATATATATACATATGAGAATATAAATATATATATATATGCAAAAATATATGTATACGAAAGATAAAATTCAAGATAAGGCTACAGTCAATAAAATATGGCAACATCATTTGAATTTTGAAAATAAAATGAAAGTTGTGTGTATATATATACGCGTAAAATGGTCGTTAGAGGAATTGTATACATATAAGAATATTTCATGTGAATAAAACGGTTAAATAAATTCCAGAAATTCAAAAGTTCGAAAATCAAATTTCTATGCCAAATACAATTCATTCGAATTTCAAATTTCTACGCCAAAATAGTGGGACCCAATGCTGACTCAGCACTGCGTGTATGATAAGGTTTGGCTAGATTCATCTACGTACCTGGACTATTTTCTTAACTAGGTTCAATGCTGACTCAGCGCTGCGTGTACGATAAGGTCTTGAGCAGCTATATAAACAGCCCTAGTCTTCATTCTCTTTGCACCAATTCTCTTCTATCCTTATGCTGCTAAGATTCATGGCTTCTTCCCCTCCTCTAAATTTTCTTAAATAATTAAAATAAAATATAAATTCAAGACATGGAGATGCTGCTCAAATCTGTTCAAGAGAAGATTCAAATAAAAGTGAAGAATTCAAAGGCTAAATCAACAAACCTCGAGCAACGACATACGAATCTTAGCATCGCCATTCTTCTATTCTAGATCTAATTTCTGTAAGTCAGTTGTTTCTAGATTTGAACGTTTTTGCTTTATTTTGTGACATGAAATTAAAGGAATAAAAGAATATGCCAAATATCTCTCTCTCTCTCTCTCTATTCGAATCTGTGTTTATACTCTTGGACTAAATTAAGAACTGTTATGATTCAAGGACAAATAAGACTTTGCCTAAGACCGTTGCCTATGACTATGGATTCTGAGATCATGTGCCTTTGGACTATGAACATAAGCCTTTGATTTTGGGACATAAAACATTGCCTCTGACGGTGACTTATTACTGTGGGAATTATTTTCCCTTTTGACTATGAATATTGCCTATGACTATGGACATTTGCCTATGATTATGAACACAAGCCTTTGATTTGGACATAAAGTATTACCTATGACATAACAACGGTGATTTAAACACCTATGATTCATGACTAGGAAAATTGTTGCTTAGGTTTTGTGACTATGAAATTGGGTCTAAAACCCGATTTATCTATTCTGTCTGTTCTTGATTTTCTTTGGTTTTAGACTGTGGGAATTTACCTATTAAGTTAGGTCTACCCATGTTCTCAAACCTATTCTGTCTATTCTTGGTTTTAGACCGTGGGAATTTACCTATTAAGTTAGGTCTACCCATATTCTTGAACCTGCGTCGTTATTCAAAATCTTTTTATGCCAATTATTATGTCCACCCTTTTTCATAGCATCTTTGGTTCATTCCCTATTTTCTACGAATCTAGATTTATTTACAATCTAGGTTGAATCATGATTATACGAACGGTGGGAATGCGATTCGGGAAAAACAAAAAAATAAACATAAATATAGTTGTAAGCTTGAAATTGGCATAGTTTGGAAGCGAACATGATTCTGATTTATACAATTTTAGAACATCTGTTAAGACATGTGAATTGGGTAGATTTGACATGGATTATAGGTTATGAAATTTAGATCTAGTATTGGCTTGTAAACTGAAAAACTAGAATAATAAATCTAGTTTGTATGTAGACTGTAAACTAGAAGAATAAATCTAGTTTTTGGGCATAAACGGTGAACTAGAATAGAAAATCTAGTTTGGCATATAAAATCTAGTTTAGCATAAACTGAAAATAAAGATGATAGATCTAAATTGCTATGAACTGTAGGTTAGGCAAATCAAGATTTGGGCCTAGAATATAAGTCTGTTAGCGACAAATGAATATAGGCCAAATTTGTTTAAAAAGGGGGAAATGGGCTGTAAGATAAATTGTTAACAATTTATAAACAAAAGAAAGATATTTTGATAACACCCCTTTTTATAACTCGTACCAGAAAGTTCTAGGGTGACAGAGAGGATAGTGTCTAGGCTTGGGTTTGGAAAATATAAGTTTCCTGCCCTCCCTGGCTATCCCTAACTTATCCGACGAACGAGATGGTTGCTTTCAAAACCAGGTTTGGAAATTAATCAGAAAACTCTTTGAACTTAGAAAACATGAATATGCCTAACCCGAGGTTAGACTGAGTTGCGGTGTAAACCTGCCCGGAACCGACCGGCACATCTAGTAACCGCAGCAATATCTGTCTAATGTGAGAGGTTGCGGCTTTAATTTATTAATTAAAGCTAGAACAAGAAGGGGAGGGTTAAGTCCATAGGAACACTTAACCAATACAGTTAAAGCTAGAATGGGAAGGTTAAGTCCATAGGAGCACTTAACCAACTTAACACTGTTAAGCTAGAATGGTAGGATTAAGTCCATAGAAACACTTAACCAACTTAACACAGTTAAAGCTAGAATGGGAGGGTTAAGTCCATGGGAATACTTAGCCAAATTAACATGTTGACTAGACTAGAAGGTGGTGTTGAGTAAAGTTAATACACTTAGCCAATTTAACATGTTAATTAGACTAGAGGTTGGGGTTAAGTAATACACTTAGCCAATTTAATATGTTAGCTGGGTTGGACCGTAGGGTTAAGTAAACTTGAACAATTAACCATCAGAATATGATAAATGAATAGGGTTAAGTCTAAGACACGAAGAGATGATACTTAACCATTAATAACAAGTTTAGTTAAAACCGGTGGGAAAGGTTAAGTTAAAAAGGGAACACTTAACCAATAAAGGATGAATGGGTAGGGTTAAGAAATACTTAATCAATATGACTTGGTTTGTGGTGGGGTTAAGTCAACATGAATACTGACAACACTTAACCAGTTTAACAGGATATGGGAAGAGGGTTAAGTTAGCTTGAATCGACTAAAGACACTTAACCAATCCAACTTAACGGGAAAGAGAACTAAGTAGTAAAACTTAGTTAAGAAGACAATGATCCTGGAAACTAAGTGGTAAAACTTAGTTAGTAGAACTAAGTAGTAATTCTTAGTATAACACGAAGGAGCGGACGTCCCTCTGATTTTAAAGAAGACTCCAACGAATTGGGATACGAAGCCCGAGGCTTCGAGGGGACGTGAGGGTACTCTTGGTATCCCTCTGTGAGGCTGCAGATGATCCGCCTGGGCGCACAGAGGTTAAGGTCTGCGGTAGAAGAGCCAAGGGTATGCCTTGGTTGCAATATATGGCAACCAAAAGACTAGGATGGACCAGCGTGATTCGGCGAGAAGACGGAAGCCTTGTGATAGCAACTCGTCGTCTACCTACCATCTTCAGTCAAGCGAGACACGTGAAGCGGGAAGGCTGGAGGACTCATACGGACCACATACTTGCTATCTAGTTGTGGTTGCGGAGTGTTGTTGGCCATAGAATTAGTGGGGTAGATAAGGGCCTTCGTACAGTTCTCATTTTACAAGGGTGGCCTTCCATTAGTTGAGGGAGGGGTCGAGTGGGACCATAGCCACTGGAAAAACAGACCTTAACATCTGCATCGGCAGATATTGAAAGCTCCCGACCGAGTTCCGTATTTCTAGAGTAGCCCTGACACGGGACTCGGGTAGCACATTACAGGACATGTGCATCTAGACAAGCGATAACGATTCACGATACATGCGTGGGGAAAGTCTAGGAACATATACCACTTTAGGTAGTGTATCCTAGACTAAAGGGCATCGTTCGACAGGTAGTATAATCCCTAGTTTGGAACTAGGTGGCATAAATCCTGAATACAAGAAGCGTTCAACAAATAGCGTAAACTCTAATTGAATCTAGAAAGCACTTGATATAAAACCTAGACTAGATCTAGGTAATAAATAATCAAGGTACGCCTGAAGGCGACGGAAACTACAGGGATTGGGATCACGTTATCGTTACTAGTTGGAACACTAGTTAGGTGGTGCAGAGATATAGAAACCAGAATAATAAGGTAATAGCGAAGCATAGAAAGTATTAAAGTATATCCAGTTTCTTGCCTTAGTATATCTTGTGGTAATCTTATCTTATCCTATTGACCCTATCATCATGGTATTGTCTTGTATTCAGTTAATTCATGTCATTTCATTTTTCCCTGTTCACATGCTAGAAGTTACTGACTTACTCAGGCTTTATGTCTGACTCTGTTTTTCTTTCGCTTTTTTCTTCCGTTTCCCCCCCCCCCTCCCTAGGTAGTTGAGGAGGGAATAGTATAACTCAGGATTAGATTGGACCGTTGCTCTTTCCCCAGCTTGAAGATTTGATGATGTCGTCCTTGGATTCTCTTTCAGATGTTATGGCTGGCTCTTGCTACATTGGGGAATATAAAATGTTGTTTTTTGCTTCTTTATTTTGTAAAGATAGATGATACTCTGATATTGTAAAAGAATCTTGTACAGACTATTTTATCAATAAAGCAAAGTTCTATTTTCCGTTGTTTAATATTTGTCTGTCTTGTAATTTATCTGCATCTTTTACCCAAAATGCTCCACAGAACTTAGTGCATTCCCTTTGTGAGTGACACTAACGGACGTGGGGTGTTACACAAAGGGAATGCACTAGGTTTGGTGAAGTATTATCGAGGTAAACATGCACAGAAATATTACAAAACAGAACATATTTAAAACAGCGAAAGTAAAACAAATTTCATCACTTTATAAAATAAGGTTTAAAGTCTTTTTCATCAGAATACATCAAAACCTGCCTTGCAATAGTCAAGAAGCATAAAACCTTTTCATAAATTATTCCCCAAAACAAAGCGGTGAAGCAGCCATAGCCAAGAGAAGACCAAGCTATACATGATGACCTTCAAGCATAAGAGGTCCGAACTAAACAACAACATTTCCTCCCTGAAAACCTGGGGGGGGGGGAAACGGAAGACAAAGAGGCAAAAGAAAACGGGGTCAGTCATAAAGACTGGTAAGTCCTATCTACTTCCAGCATAAAAACAGGTAAAGGTAACATGACATGCATAAACTGAAAGTAAACATAAGGATGACGACAAGATAGATTAAGTAAACCAAGATAACAGGGTGAACTACGGTATCAAGATAAACTAAGGTATCATGATAAACTACGTTGTCAAGGTAAATCAAAGTATCACATCGTCAGGTTCCTATCAAGTATAATATCCCAAGGTATCTATCATGTATATTTGCTCTGCACCTCCCGTACTAGTATCCCAACCCGTGTCATAAGTTAACTATAAAATGTCCCTTGACCAAAGTCATGAAATGGTCCATGTCAACCTAATATATCGCGTACATAGGTTTTCCTAACTCGTATGTTTCTTTCCATGTATAAGTTCAGTCCTTTGCCGTAGGCCGTATGGGCTTTCCCATGTAAATCTATACCACCTCAACGTAGTACCATTTTATCCTTGAAGTTGTTTTGGACTACTACCCTTGATCTAGTTATGTCTTCTTATCATGAACTATCGCGTGTTCACCTAGGATTTATGTCACCTAGGACCGCTAGGGATTATGATATCTAATGAACGTTTTCGTATCTCGGTTTGGGTTTTAGCCACCTAGGGCTACTAGGGATTATGCTACTCGTCAATCGCACCTTTATCCCACGTATGAATCGTGAATCGTTTTCCATGTCTAGACGCACATGTATCTCAATGTGCCATCCGAGTTCCATGCCAGGGCAAATCAAGAAATACGGAACTCGGTCGGGAGCTTTAAGTCATCTACCGATGCAGATATCAAGGTCTGTTTTTGTATCCGTGGCTATGGTCCCACGTGGCACCTCCCTCAACTACTGAAAGGCAAAACAAGAAAAGTCATGTATGAGAACTACACTAAGGCCATCGATGCCTCCTTCCCGGACGGCCAACCTCACCCATACCTAGATAGCAAGTATGGTCTGTTGGGTGTTCTCTGCCTTTCCATAGGTACACGATTGACTACAGATGGTAGGTGGCCGACGAATGTGCTATCTAGGGCTACCGTGAAAATATCGCCGACCCCACGCTAATCCACCCCAGTCTTTAGGTTGCTCGAACAGCAACCAAGGCATACTCTTGGATCTTCTACCGCGGACCTTAACCTCTGTGAGCCCAGGTATCATGGACCATCCGCAACCTCACAAAGGGATACCAAGACTACCCTCACATCCCCTGAAGCTACTGCTTTGTCACCCAGTTCGTTGGAGCCTTTATCTAAGTCAGATAATTTGCTCCTCCTCGTGTGTTTAAGCGATGACCTACCGTATCGGGTTACTCATCTATCTGTTGAACTGGTCCAAATCCCTTAACTAAGAATTATTACTTAGTTATCCTTAACTAAGGTTTACCACTTAGCTTCTCTTCCCTCTATCCTTGTTAACTACGATTTTCAACCTAGTCCCCTGAGCTAGGGTTTTGTCTAATGGGTTAAGTGTTATCATTCAAGTTGATGACTTAACCCGCCTACGAATCATATCAAGATTGGCTAAGTATTTAAGTTCAAGGCTTAGCCCTACAAGTTGGTTAAATATACCAAGAAGCTCGTGACTTAACCCTATCAAGTCAAATTGGTTAAGTATTTGTTTGTCTTAACCCTATCAGATTATCGTGTTAGATTGATTAAGCATAGATTATCTTAATCCCATCAGATTATCGAGTCGGATTGGTTAAGTATGGGTTAGCTTAACCCCATCCACTAATCGTATTACAATGGTTAAGTATATTTAAAAGGTCTTGTGACTTAACCCTATTAGGTCTGCATATTAGATTGGTTAAGTATTGGTTACTTAACCTCATCAAATCATCATGTATAATTGGTTAAGTATAAGTTACTTAACCGCATTAAATTATCATGTTAAGTTGGTTAAGTATTGGTTACTTAACCTCATTGAATTACCAAGTTTAGATTGGTTAAGTGTTTAACTTAACCCCATCGAATTATCGTGTTTAGATTAGTTAAGTGTAAGTTACTTAACCCATCTAATTACCGTGTTTAGATTAGTTAAGTCTAAGTTACTTAACCCCATCTAATTACCGTGTTCAGATTAGTTAAGTCTAGGTTACTTAACCCCATCTAATTACCGTGTTTAGATTACTTAAGTCTAGGTTACTTAACCCCATCTAAGTACCGTGTTTAGATTAGTTAAGCGTAAATTACTTAACCCCATCTCCTAATTGCCTTATATGGTTAAGTGTCATTAAGAAATCAAATCCGGTTCCACTTAACCTACCCATTTGTGTCATATCGGTTAAGTGTCATTAGTCAAAATTTCTTAATCTTTTCATGTGGCATTAATTAGATTAATGCACCCCAACCTCTCACATTAGACTTTGTTTTGGTTACTAGTTAAGCCGGGCGGGTCCGGGTAGATTTATACCACAACCTAGTCTAACCTCGGGTTTTAAGTGCTATATGACCAACTACTCACATTGGGTCCTATTGTTTGTAGCCACTAGTTAAGTCGGGCGGGTCCGGGTAGGTTTATGCTACAAACTCAACCCAACCTGAATTGGCCACTTTCATGTTTGGTCTAGTGTCATATTTCACTTACAACCCATACGTGTCTAGTTTCAAGTCCCATGTTTACCCCACATGTCATGTCCACATTTAGGTGTATCATGAGTGTCATATTTTCATGAAATCCCATGTCAAATTATCATGTCATAATCACGCTCGTCTAACCTACCCCAAATCGTGTTTCCAACCCAAGTAAAAGCGAGTCAACATAGTAAGGATACTATGCTACATATTGGCCTCAAAACATGCAAGATGACAAAAAAAAGGATTGGCCACAAACATGCATGATATCATAAGGGGGTTTGGCCTCAAAATATGCATAGCATCATAAGGGGTTTTTGGCCTCAAACATGCATAATGTCACAACGGGATTAGCCACAAACATGCATGATATCATAAGGGGGTTTGGGTTCATTTACATGCATAAGCCCCAAGTCATATTCATGTACATATTTCACAAGTCAAAGTGGTTTCAAGTATTCATTCCAACATTCCGCAAGTAAAGGTTCAATCTTTCATGATGAACTAAGTTAAACATAACATAAGTGGCATGATTTAGTCACTAAGCATAGCCAAAAGTCATAGGTTCAAGCAAAAGAGGCATGACAAGGTTCATATAGACTAGCATACTTAGTTTAATCTCGTTTTATTCCATGCCATCATTAAAACTACCGTTTAGATCTAGAAGTAGCTAGAACTTACATAACGAGGCTTAGGGAAAGATCATCAATCGTCTTGACCAAGAAAGGTGGCTCCTTTGTTGAAGAATCGTCATGAAATTTGCGTAGCAATGTTGATCTCTCCTCGATTTGGTGTAGAAAGCTTGCACCTTTTGATATGAATCCGATTTGAATGCATAGTCTCTAGGAATTAGAGATGGAGGCCATGATCACTTGGCATTTGGGCAGCACTTCGTGGAATGAGTGATTTGTGAGGGTTTAGGGTAGGCTTAGGGGTGTTTTTATAGAGATTAGGAGTAGTTTAGGCCCTTAGATTAACCCTAGGATAGATCTGAACCCTCAAAATTCGTCATAGGCCAATAGACCAGACCCAAATGAGTAACCAGGTGCACCAGGTCGTCCAGACCCAAAATGGGTTTTTCGGCCAGGTCGACACCCGTGTCGACTGGGCAGTCGACCTGCTCTTGGGCGTGTCGACTCCCCAGTCGACCTGCGGCTTGGGCGGGAATTTTTCCCGCCCAGTCTGTTTGGCTCCAGATTTGAATTTCGAACAGTTTTTGAACTTGAATTTTTCTGAAAACTTTGACGGGCCATAACTGGGTCATACGGACTCCGAATTTCGAAAACTCGGACTCTATTTCGCTTATTTTTCCGAGACGAACGCAATGGACAGCCCATTTCCCTTGATTCAGATCTTATAATTCAATTCCGCCTTGATTCTTGTCTTAACATGTTATAAAATTCGGGTTGTTACAAAATAGTTATAATAGATCAGATTTATTATTTGAAAACCACTCCGTATGGGAATTAGCGCGGCAAATCAAATATGATGAAGAAAATTGAAGAAGAGTCTATGCAATGGCTGTTTTGGCAAATCCTAGGTTTGCCTAAGATGGGTTTACAGAATATTGCCTTCGGTTCGTCCAGTCCCAGGACAACCTGTATGGAAGAATGCCTGACAGAATATATTTAATAGATTGCGTAAGTTGATCTCTTCAAATATATTTACGTTTGGTGGTGGAGGAATTCGTTTCTCTTAGCTATATACCCGTGGTATTTTTCGAGAATTCAATTTATGATTTGGCGGGTATGACGATGTGACATTCAAAGTAAATAAATGTGTGATCTGTGCGTTATGGCCTCTAGCCTCACAACCGAGAAACGGTATAAAATCGGGTAGGTCGCATGGCTAAGTGGGTAGCTCCCAATTAGGGTGTATTTTCACCTGATCTAGAGAAATTTCATTTACTTCTTTAACCTATTTAGATGTTGTCCCTTTCGTAAAACGGTTGTTGATCCCAACCATTAGTGATAATACATTTGGTACACTCGAGCAAAATGAGTGACTAGTCATGTTTAGACTAGGGTACATGATGTTCTTTTTAAACCCGGTGTGTTCTTCTATAGAGATACACTGTCGAAAGGTGGTCGCATACCTTACTAGTTGAAATTCATTACCCAATAAGCGCCCATGGTTTTTGATTATATATTATGTATGTGTAACGTGAGATGAAAGCATTCTACTAAATGATTTATATATTGTGGTTGACAGACACTATTGTAATATCAAAAGAATTTTGATATAAAGAATATTTTGGAATATCGTAAGGTAAAAACCATCCGTGTTTATGTGTGGATTGGTCTTACGATTATCCTTTCTTTTAAAGGGATTTTAAAAGTTAAACAAATGGTTGGAGCTTACCCACACCAGTCACATGACTGACCCAGAGTTTATTTTGTTTTGTTTTCCCTAAACTCTTGGGTGCCCAATTTTGTATGGGCAGTCAAACAGTCGGGATTTTACAGATACTTGAAGAGCTGGAGCAGGAGGCTTCAGGATTATATAGCTGTTGTTTATTTCCACTGTGGTGTAAGTGTTATACTCAAATGATGATATATATATATACACAAATGACAGATTTGTATTTCAAAGTTATGTTATATACTATATTTCTTTTTTCGTTTTGCTGTGAGATTCGTATTACTCTGATTCTTATGTTATGTTCTTCTTCTTCTATTCTAATTTTCTACCTTATCTATTTCTCACCCTTTAACTTCATTCTATTAATGATCTGGATTGTTCGGTGCTTGAATAATTGACGTGGGTTTTATGTTGATTTTCTGGGTCGAAAATCCCGGTTCGTTACAGTGGTATCAGAGCAGAAGGTTAAGTGATTACCTTGGCTCTGTGGTGTAACTCGATAGAGATGGGGTTAGTAATGCCCTAGATTGAGTTGAGTGTATTTATACGAGTGAACGTATTTGTAGATTTTATAAAAATTGTTTTATATTATGGAGATTTATTGGTTGAGTTGTTTATGAGTTTTGGTCAATCAGTTTGATCCAGTGTATCGGTAGGGGTTTCTAAACACTTGAATACGATGAAATGACACGGTAGGTTTTGAAAAGAGGGTAAATGAAATAATTTTACCCAAAGTATATTTTTATTATAAAGGAAATATATATTGGAATTATTATATTTGATGTGTTGGTCATTATTATAATCGAATAAGATTATTATTGGAATGATTATAAATAACCAATCCGAATTCGTATAAATGTAATATATGAAATCAGATGAATTAAATCTGGAATTAAAATAAGAATTAGAATTGAAATTCCTAAAATTTGGAAAAGTATTCGTAAATGGATTTGAGTTTAGTATATGGAAATTTTAAAATCTTGGGAGATTTTAAATTGTTTTACGAGCATTGTGAATGGTATTTTGAAAAAGATTTCAAAATAGAAGTATTTAAATATGGATTTTGAAAGCGATATAGTATTGAACTCACTTCGATTGCTGGAAAATAATTCCGATGATGACTACATATCATCATCGGTGTTCATTTTCGGGTTTCTAAGTGACAGATTACAACCAAAGAGATTGTTTTTGAATTGTTTTGAGAAAAGCAAGTTGGTTTGAGTTCCGAAAAGAAGTATTTGATTTTTTTAAAACAAACTAAGTGGTCTAAAACTCCCAGGAAGGATTGTTTG
Organism: Allium sativum; assembly: GCA_030737875.1. NCBI lineage: Eukaryota > Viridiplantae > Streptophyta > Magnoliopsida > Asparagales > Amaryllidaceae > Allium > Allium sativum. Next base: position 786,558,503 of record CM060912.1, on the reverse strand, counting down.
ATTTGAAAACAAGTTAAGTTAGAATTTGTAAAAGCAAATTGAAATATAAGATACTGAATAAAATTGGATAGTGATACAGGAATCTGGAATTTTGTTGAATTGGTAATTTAAGAATTTGGAATCAAGAATATTACTTGAGTTTGAAATGAAATTTTGCTTGGAAAAAACCAAATGATTGAGTTTGAGGATGAATTGATTGGAGATTTATTAGATGGCATTTATATATGTTGAATGGGTAGCAGATGGAAAGAATATAATGATATGCCCGGAAAAAAGGTACAAGTTTATTTTTTTATGAGTTTGGTGATTTATGAGCCTGTTTGGCAAGCCGCTTGGCTGTTTGATTTTCTTTTGGGTTGGAGAAGGCGTAGAGAAGGCCAAGAGAGGTGAGTTGTAGTTGTACCGATTGACCCATACAAAGGAGACGCTGGCGAAATTTAAGGTATTAGAAAATTTTCAGATTTTTTGAAAATTTTAGTTTTTTAGAATAAATTAAGATTTTAATTGGTAAAGATTAGTTCAGTTGAAACTGAAATTAAAAAGTAAACAAATAATTTTTAGCCCATTTAATAGGGTTTGTTTTCTACCTTAGCAATTTGGAGGATGAAATTATTTTAAGGGGGGAAGAATGTAATGTCCCGTATTTTTATGATATAATAATTTATTTATTTAATTATTTAAATAGTGATTTAGAGATTTTGTAACACCCTGAATTTTTGAATAATCAAATCAACTAAATTAAAGAATAATTAATCTCAGATGTGAGAATTAAGGGAAACGGGTTGTGCCATTGTGTTCGTCTCGGAATTCTGGTTGAGATAGAGTCTGAGTTTGTGTAAATTGGATTCTGTATGAAAAAGATATCTTTAGATTAAATATTGCAGAAAAACATAAAAAAAAGAATGAGAAAAGAATAAATGTTTAGCATTGTTCTAAGGTTTGTAAGAAAAAGACTTAGTAGCTCATTTGGTTGGAACACGTGACTTGCATACAAGGGGTACAGAGTTCGATCCTCGCCAGAGCCATTTTAAGCCATTTTAAAAAGAAAAATGGGTAAAGTGGTTTAGTGTGAAAATGGGTAATTGGATTCATGGCCACTTTACCCATTTTATCTATCTTCCCAATTACCCATTTTCACACTAAAATCAAAACAAAATTAGATTCATGGCCACCATGCCGTCACTTAGTAACTCAGCCTAGCCGCCACCAATTAGAGAGGGAGAAAGCTAGTCTAAATCAATCCTTTTCAACTTTAACAACGAATCTTCTTCAAGGGAAAGCTATTACAACTTCAGAACTCAGAATTCAGAATTCAAGACCTTCTCTGAATTGTGAGTTCGATAATTTTAATAAAATAACTAGCAAATTAATTGGATTGAGTTATGATGTGGACTATTTGGATATGATGTGAATTATTGACCGCATGTTATTATTCATGTAGTAAAATTGTGATGTTTATGTTGTAAATTCTATGATGCTATCTTGTAAAGTTGTGATCATCTATGTTGTAATTTTATGATTGGCTTATGTATAATCGAATCACCATGTTGTTCATATGTTAGTTTGGGTATGTTGATTCATATGATAAATCATAATTATGTATGCAAGTTTAGATTTTTTTTTATTAAGACATGAATCATATGCAAGTTGGGGAAAATTATATATAACCTTAAATGCTTCATGACATCTATTTTAGATCTAAAGTTAGGCTATGACATGTGTGAGTTATATGCCAAATTCTACATGCTAGTTTACATGTTTAGATGTAAGTTTATACCATTGTTATGTTGCATAAATCACATATGCAAGTTTATATGAATACATGTGTTTGAAAATGAATCATGTTATGCAAGTTTGTGGTTACTACCTATGCAAGTTTACACCTTTAGATGTAGATCTATGACATACATGATTTATGCAAGTTTGTGACCATTATCTAAACAAGTTCACACCTTTAGATTTGGATTTATGACATATGTAATTTTATGCAAGTTGTAACTTTGGCCTATGCAAGTTTTAGATGTAGAACATCATTCACACATGCAAGTTCACCCCTTATGTTTAGATCTGGTTTTAATCATATGTATGTTGTGATGTTTTCTCTTTATTACATGAGTTAGACTATTCGAGTCTAACGTATATTTTATGTTAAACGAACGAACGTACAACGTAGGGTAAAAGGGGATAATATTAAAAGTTTTGATTGGCATAAATGCCTTAAAAGGCATAAAATAAATTTGTGATGAAAATTGGTATGATTTTACATACCATATATAGATGGACATAACTGAGTCAATTATGGCCATACGTAAATTTGGAATTAATTGATAATTTGAATAGGGAAAGTAATTCAAATTGGGGAATGATTAATTAGGTGTAATTAATCGTCTAAAACATGAGGTTAGGCTCTTTTGTGGTGTAAGACTGCCCGGACCCGCCCGGCAAATCCAGCTGCCACAAATGCCAGTCTAATGTGGGAGGTCTGAGGCATAAATTAAATGCGTAACAGTTGTAAAGACACGAGGTTAGGCTCGTTTGTGGTGTAAGACTGCCCGGACACGCCCGGCAAATTCAGCTGCCACAAATGCCAGTCTAATGTGGGAGGTCTTTACGAGGTTATGGTGTTAATGGATTAAGAAACACTTAACCAGATAAACATGTAGTGGGACATGAGGGGGTTAATTAAGTGGGTGCCTTGGGTGGCATTTGAAATACGATTAGAAACACTTAACCAAAATTTGAAACATGTAAGTGAACATGAATAAGGAAAGGGTTAAGTGGGATGTACAAGAGGGGACCAAGCTTAGGCGGATAGCTTGTGTCAAGTAATAGGGACCCGTTTCAACCAATAACCAATGAGTATCTCTATGGGCTCGATCCAAGTCGAGGACGGGACACGCGTACTGGGCTTGAATGTAAGAGGACAAAACGGGTTAGCGGTGGCAACGCAAGTCCAACGGGTTCATGTGCGTGTGTGGGCCTGGGCTGGTAGGTAAGACGTTGTTGCATCGTGTAGGTATAAGCCTTGCATCTCTGGTAGTATTGGGTTGCCACTTTGGGGAGTGATACACCCCACTGTGGGACCAACACGGGTATCTATGAGTTAGGGGGCCGATCGCTTGGGGGTAGTGGGTACACCTAGTGGAAATAGGGGCAGGCGGCACCTATGAAGGCATCTAGGGGTGCACGAAACTACCAATATCATTATTAAGTTCTGTAGGTGGGATCAACCTTAGGGTGACTAGTGGTAGTGCAGTATACTAGTGGTGGTGCAGTATAGCAATTATCTCATAGTGTTGGTGTAGTTTAGTAATTATCTTACAGTGGGTTAGGTGCGTTTTAACGATATCGTTATTCATCCTATTTCCTTGTTTACTCTGCCATACTCAATGGTTCATGGTCATTTCCTGATTTTCCAACTTATACCTTAGCCTAGTTACTTTGGTGATTATATTGTTAAAGTTATCGCACTCGTCAGACTTTATGTCTGACCCCCTTTGTTTCCTCCTCTTTTCTTCCTTCCCCCCCCCCCCCCCTCCAGGTGCTCAGGTTGGAACTAGCACCAGTGGAGCTTGATTTTGGACAGCTGTGCTTCTTGCTTTTAGAAGATTGCTTGGATCGCTGAAGTAAAGTTCATCCTCTCTTTTATTTATGGCTATTTTGTTTTGGGGATTATGTCTTTCAATTCATGTACTTTGATTTAGTCAAGATGGATATTATGTACTTGGCTCTAGTTTTGATGATGTAATCAAACATATGTAATTTCCGCTGCAATGAAATAAAGTTTTTAATTTTTCAAGTACTGTTTATATCTGTCTTGTTGTTAAGTTTCTGTTCTATACTCACTTAAAACGCTCCAAAGAAGTTAATGCAATCCCTTTGTGAGTGATATTAATGGACATGGGGTGTTACACGTGGTATCAGAGCTGAAGGTTACTAGAACTGATATGAATTTTGAAAAGTTGTTTTTCAAAAACAATTTTATAAAGAAGTACCTTCAAAAGTATGTTTTAAGGAAAGTATTTTCAAGAGAAAAGTTTATTTCGAAAAACATAACCCCAAAAGCCATATATCTTTCTTTCGATTCTTTGCTTCGAATCTCTTCCCCTTTCCCTTTTTAGTTTCTTCCTCCACGTACAGACACTTTTTCTAAGATATGTAAGAACTTCCATACGATGAGCAGAAAACCGCTTCATGGGACTAGGACATTTGTCAAAGCTAGGAGGAAGTGGAGGACTTGTTGGTACCTTTAAGATAGACGATTGGAGGAAGGTTCAACCAGCTGCTTGGTTAATGAAGGATGAAGCCTCATTTTGGTGGGAGGTCACGAATGGAGAATGTGCAGGAGAGACATGGATAGGACACAATAAGGAAATAAATTTCTTCTTTATCGCTTACCTTATACTTATCTTATCTTTAGTATGTCCTCTCGTTAGTACCTTTGACCTTTAGATAGGGTAGTCCTATGGTTGAAACATGTGTTTGAGACATGTTTTGTATGATGGATGCATGTGGATGCAAGTGTTTGCTAGTGGTTCCTCGTGGATGCATATACACACATTTTAGGCACTAGATCGGCTCAGTCACTTCATATTGCATATTGCATATAAATGTGTGTACATATTTAAGTAATGGATGTTTAATGGTTGTACTATCATATGGATGTTGCATTTTGGTGAATGGTTGTGCACGCATGTAGAGATAATATGTATCGATAGGATTCTTTCGCATACATAATGGACGCATGGCACTATCATGGTTTGCATAAAGGAGGTTAACTGAATCAGTAGACCGACTGATTTTGCATTAAATAAGGAACATATACACACACTTCTTGCATATGCTCATACAGCATTAGAAATTTTTAAGGTCAATGGATACCTGTGTTTGATGGTTGAGCAGATGGTTGTTTGGATGGTAGGATACGTTCTTCTTGACTTAGAGATTTCGAGGACGAAATCCTTTAAGTAGGGGAGAATGTAACACCCTGAATTTTTGAATAATCAAATCAACTAAATTAAAGAATAATAAATCTCAGATGTGAGAATTAAGGGAAACGGGATGCTCCATTGTGTTCGTCTCAGAATTCTAGTTGAAATAGAGTCCGAGTTTGCGTAAATTGGATTCCGTATGAAAAAGATATCTTTAAATTAAATATTGCAGCAAAAGATGAAAAAAAAAAACAGAATGAGAAAAGAATAAATGTTTAGCATTGTTCTAAGGTTTGTAAGAAAAAGACTTAGTAGCTCATTTGGTTGGAACACGTGGCTTGCATACAAGGGGTATAGAGTTCGATCCCCGCCAGCGTCATATTTTTGTTTTAGGGGAATGGCTTAAAATGGCTTAGTGTGAACACAGTTCAAAAAGTGGTTTAGTGTGAAAATGGGTAATTGGGAAGATAGATAAAAAGAAAAAGAAAATATATATATATATATATATAGAATATATATATATATATACATATATACATATATATATATATGATTTGTACGCATCATGTGGCGTACGTGGCGCATTTTTGGTTGTCAATGATTGTTTTTTTTTATGTGGCCTTCTCTGATTGGCTTTTATGACAAATTAAATGTAAGAAAGATTTATGCATGTATAAATGGATATTTGTATATGGGTAATTAATGTATACGGTAAAAGGGAGAATATGTAATTAACAATAATAGATTTATAATTTACATATAAATATGAAGGATAAACATGAAAATTACATGGCATAGATTGGTTCATGAAATGGTATATTTAGTATACCATTAATTGTGAGCATAATTAAAAACATAGTTATGGCATAATTAAAATGGGAATAATTTACATATGGAATTTGTCATAAATAAGAAATATGTAAATTATAGAAAAAAATGAACATTTAATACACTGTGCTGAGTCATTAGGGCTGAGGTGTCACCCTATCTTGTTTGGATGGTTCAGGTTGCTTCTAGGTTGACCGAATGGCCTAAATTAATCCTAAACTCTATAAAAACACCTCTAGACTCAAACCCTAATATCAAAACAAAATTAGATTCATGGCCCCCATGCCGTCACCTAGCAACTCAGCGTAGCCGCCACCAATTAGAGAGGAAGAAAGCTACTCTAAATCAATCCTTTTTAACTTTAACAACGAATCTTCTTCAAGGGAAAACTATTACAACTTCAGAACTCAGAATTCAAGACCTTCTCTGAATTGTGAGTTCGATAATTTTAATAAAATAATTAGCAAATTAATTGGACTGAGTTATGATGTGGACTATTTGGATATGATGTGAATTATTGACCGCATGTTATTATTCGTTTAGTAAAATTGTGATGTTTATGTTGTAAATTCTGTGATGCTATCTTGTAAAGTTGTGATCATCTATGTTGTAATTTTATGATTGGCTTATGTATAATCGAATCACCATGTTGTTCATATGTTAGTTTGGGTATGTTGATTCATATGATAAATCATAAGTATGTATACAAGTTTAGATTTTTCTTTTATTAAGACATGAATCATATGCAAGTTGGGGAAAATTATAAATAACCTTATATGCTTCATGGCATCTATTTTAGTTCTAAAGTTAGGCTATGACATGTGTGAGTTATATGCCAAATTCTACATGCTAGTTTACATGTTTAGATGTAAGTTTATACCATTGTTATGTTGCATGAATCACATATGCAAGTTTATATGAATACTTGTGTTTGAAAATGAATCATGTTATGCAAGTTTGTGGTTACTGCCTATGCAAGTTTACACCTTTAGATGTAGATCTATGACATACATGATTTATGCAAGTTTGTGACCATTATCTAAACAAGTTCACACCTTTAGAATTTATTTATGACATATGTAATTTTATGCAAGTTGTAACTTTGGCCTTTGCAAGTTTTAGATGTAGAACATCATTCAAACATGCAAGTTCACCCCTTATGTTTAGATCTAGTTTTAATTATATGTATGTTGTGATGTTTTCTCTTTATTCTATGAGTTAGACTATTCGAGTCTAACGTATATTTTACGTTAAACGAACGAACGTACAACGTGGGGTGAAAGCGGATAATATTCAAAGATTTAATTGGCATAAATGCCTTAAAACGCATAAAATAAATTTGTGATGAAAATTGGTATGATTTTACATACCATAAATAGATGGACATAATTGAGTCAATTATGGGCATAGTTAAATTTGGAATTAATTGATAATTTGAATAGGGAAAGTAATTCAAATTGGGGAATGATTAATTAGGCGTAATTAATCATCTAAGACACGAGGTTAGGCTTTTTTGTGGTGTAAGACTGCCCGGACCCACCCGGAAAATCCAGCTGCCACAAATGCCAGTATAATGTGGTATGTCTTAGGCATAAATTAAATGCGTAACAGTTGTAAAGACACGAGGTTAGGCTCGTTTGTGGTGTAAGACTGCCCGCACCCACCCGGAAAATTCAGCTGCCACAAATGCCAGTCTAATGTGGGAGATCTTTACGAGGTTACGGTCTTAATGAATTAAGAAACACTTAACCAGATAAACATGTAGTGGGACATGAGGGGGTTAATTAAGTGGGTGCCTTGGGTGGCATGTGGAATCTAGTAGGTGCCTTGGATGGCATTTGAAATACGATTAGAAACACTTAACCAAAATTTGAAACATGTAAGTGAACATGAATAAGGAAAGGGTTAAGTGGGATGTACTAGAGGGGACCAAGCTTAGGTGGATAGCTTGTGTCAAGTAATGGGGACCCGTTTCAACCAGTAACCCATGAGTATCTCTGTGGGCTCGAACCAAGTCGAGGACGGGAAACGCGTACTGGGCTTGACTATAAGAGGCCAAAACGGGTTAGCGGTGGCAACGCAAGTCCAAAGGGTTCATGTGCATGTGTGGGCCCGGGCTGGTAGGTAAGACGTTATTGCATCGTGTAGGTATAAGCCTTGCATCTCCGGTAGTATTGGGTTGCCACTTTGGGGAGTGATACACCCCACAGTGGGACCAACACGGGTATCTACGAGTTAGGGAGACGATCGCTTGGAGGTAGCAGGTACCCCTAGTGGAGATAGGGGCAGGCGACACCTATGAAGGCACCTAGGGGTGCACGAATCTACCAATATCATTATTAAGTTATGTAGGCGGGATCAACCTTAGGGTGACTAGTGGTGGTGCAGTATAGTAATTATCTCATAGTGTTGGTGTAGTTTAGTAATTATCTTACAGTGGGTTAGGTGCGCTTTAACGATATCGTTGTTCATCCTGTTTCCTTGTTTACTCTGCCATACTCAATGGTTCATGGTCATTTCCTGATTTTCCAACGTATACCTTAACCTAGTTACTTTGGTGATTATATTGTTAAAGTTATCGACTCGCCAGACTTTATGTCTGACCCCCTTTGTTTCCTCCTCTTTTCTTCCTTCCCCCCCCCCCCCCCCCAAAGGTGCTCAGGTTGGAACTAGCACCAGTGGAGCTTGATTTTGGATAGCTATGCTTCTTGCTTTTAGAAGATTGCTTGGATCACTGAAGTAAAGTTCTGCCTCTCTTTTATTTATGGCTATTTTGTATTGGGGATTATGTCTTTCAATTTATGTACTTTGATTTAGTCAAGATGGATATTATGTACTTAGCTCTAGTTTTGATGATGTAATCAAACATATGTATTTTCCGCTGCAATGAAATAAAGTTTTTAATTTTTCAAGTACTATTTATATCTTTCTTGTTGTTAAGTTTCTGTTCTATACTCACTTAAAACGCTCCATAGAAGTTAATGCATTCCCTTGGTGAGTGACATTAATGGACATGTGGTGTTACAGATTTAAATAGTTGTTTAATTAAATAATGTTGAATAATTAATTAATATAAATAATAGAATAATATATTTAATTTACGAAATAGTTGGAAATAGTAGAATTCACAATATTGTATGAATTGGATTATTTATAAGATATAATTCAGTTTAGAATTGAATTATAATAACGAATATATTAAATAAACGATAGTTGAACATATAATTATAATACAATTTAAATCGAGCTTGTCCTGGCGCGGTAGTTCGCAATATGGAGTTTTGAACTTCAGTTGAATATACAGAATCCGTTTTAAGACGGATTTCTGTGAAACACGAAACGTTTAGATCTGGTGGACTATATTATTATGATGGAAGAGAAAAATCAAGATTTCGTCGTGTAAATTATGAGTTGTGTCCAAATCAATTTTTCAAAAAGTCGCTATAGAATTACTTTATAAATTATAACGATTTATTTATATTATGTAAGGATTTTTAATATAAATTGGGCATCGATTTAACATTGGATTTGAAATACCGAGTTATAGATTCAAATAGGAATATTTTGGAGCTGTATGATAATCTATTGTGAATATATACGATAATATTAATTTATTAATATTAAATTTAATTATTTTTAAATATGTTAATATTTAAATGGGTTTATTTAGTGCTTTAAAAATAGCCATTTTTGCAAACGACTTCCGTTTTCAACGAAACTAATTTTGTTGGATCCAGAATATTAAATTATTGTTACATTTCAATTTTCGTGATTTAAGTCTGTGGTCATATGGGATTTTAATGTGAAAAATAAACAATAATTTGACTTTTAAAAAATACGTTGTGTAAGCAATCGGACTCGGGCTTCTATGAAAAAAGTTTCGATGGGTCCGTAATGTTGAACTGTAGCTGCATGCCCATTTTTATGATATTTGGATATCGTGTGTGGTCATGCAGATTTTTAAACAACAAATACAAATAGAAATAGGATATAAATTAACATAAAAATATGTGAAGCTTCTGGGACAAGCCAAATCATACCTATAAATGTCACTACGTCCTTCTAAACCTAATTTCATTTTTCTTCGGTCAAACCATCCGCCGTTGGTTTCTTTTCAAGCTTACAGTGAAATGTTTTGATCTTTGGAAGTTCATTTAAACTCGTATAAAAATATATAAATCGATGGATATATATTTGGATTCCTGGTGTAATCCTCTTCAATTATATACTTGTTTAGTTGGTCGCGGTCATGTTTCTATCGAGCTCGAATTTGTACTGTAAAGCTAGGGTTGGAGTTTTTCCACGATTGAGGAAGTGTTAGCTTGATTTGAGTTTGGGTTGGTAGCTGGATTTGGCACCTGCGCTTGATTTGTTAATGGAATCCACGACAATCATTGTCGCAAGGATGAGCTGCTGGGATGAAACACGGTCGACGTCACAATTGTTGGTTGAAGCATCGATTAAACGACCCAAACTCGCTCGTAAGGGAATGTAACGACCCAGATTTTTCTAGTTGATTTATTTTGAATATTTAATATTTTTTTTGAGCTGATAATATAATCAACTTTTATATTGAATTATCAGTATAACTATCGTAATACGAGGATCTTAAGTAATTTAATTTGAAATGGAATCAAATTGATTTACTCGAAGTTTTATTTGAATTTAAACAATAACAAATAATAATTTGTTATCGAAGAATTCATTTGTTTAAATTTAAATTATATTATATTGATTTAAAGGGGTTATTTTATACTACGTTCGAATTAAATTGTATAATCAGTTTCGTTGAATTCAAAATAGTAAATAATGTTGGGAACATCAGTGGTTTTGCTGAAATAGTTGTTCATGGTTTCAAATTAAAAGACCGCAAGATATTTTATTTATTTAAAATAAATATAAAAGGATAGCCGACCTAAAAACTAAGCGCCACCCTAAAAGTTGTCATCAGCGCAGACTTATTCATCTCGAGCCAACGCCTTTGTCTCCAAGTTTCAGAATCCAGGAAAACAGAAAATTAATGGCCAGTACTTTCTGCTCCCCGTTCTTCTCTATAAAACAACGACTACTTCACTGATTTGCTCCTCAGTTAAAACCGGAAGCTCCAATGGAAATAAAAATGGCCGCACCCCCAAAATCAATCGAATCCTATTTTTTTCAAAAGTCGGGTACCCTTTCTTCAATCAAAACGACAAGCTGAGGGGTCGCAACCTCGATGGAAGCACGGACAATGGGTTCGAGTTCGAAAATTGCAATCTAGGGGTTTGACTATTTCGTTTGACCTCGGGGTTTCACCGCGAATCATAGTACGAGAGGCTAGTTGTCTCGATGGTACAACCAGGGTTAGGGCTGAGAACCGATGGCGATTGGGATTTAGGGTTTCGAGCCAGGCTCGACTGATGGGGAAGGTGCGATGTTGGCAAACTCGGGGAATCGGGAGGAGCAGCGTTCGGTGGAGCAGCATGGAGGTGGTGGTATCTGTATTCTGGAATCGCGATTTGCTCCCTGAAGTTCATCGATGTAGTGTAGCTGGCGGTTCTAGTTCTGGGGATGGGAGTCTCTGTTCGGCAATAATGTATTGAGGAAGAAGAAAGAATTTAACCAGATTAAGGTATTTTCCTTTTTAGATTTAGTTTTTATTTATTTGAAAAACAAATAAGACAGTTAGGAATTTATTATGAGGGATTAGTGATATAAAAAGCAAATAAATTTATATAATTAGTTTATAGAAAATAAGTTAGTTAGCTTTGATTCTTTTATTTAAACCATATTAGTTTGATTTAGATTTCAAACTCAGGATAAATAAAAGAAGTTGGATATTTAATTAAAACAATTTGGTGATTTAATTAAATGGGAAAATGGATATATATATACATATGACATTTATTTATGCGTAATTGAAATGTTGATTGTTAAATAAATATTCATAGGAGCACGATAAAACTCGTTCGAGGCGATTCGAAGCCGTAAGATCTGAATTTCCATGAGACATTCAGCAAAGGAAATCGAGGTGAGTAAATCTCACTCACCTTTAGAATTTTTTTTTATTTCGTTAAAAATAATTGTCTGTTGCTTGTGTGAATATTTTCTGGTTGCTTTATATATATTAGTTATTTAGGCTATATATATATATATTGGGTTGATTGATTGGTTGGATTCCCGCAGTCTCATTAGCGGATGCCCGCGGTACCATAGCGGATGATTACCCTATACGCCCCACGCTATGATTAGTGGATGACCTTCTATACCGCGATATTCTGCCACGAAGCAGAATGGGTATTATTTATGTGCTAACATCTGTGGATGCAGGAAAAACAGGTTGGAGGAATCCAACTAGATTCCTCAAAAATATATTATCTGTTTATTTGTTTGCATATATATTGTTATATATGATGTGTTAGAAAAATAAATAGTTGGTTGCTTTGTGTGTTTTATCACTGGGCTTAAGCAATGATATTTAAAAATATCGTGGAAGAATATTTGAGATTTAAAAAGGGGAAATTCTATTTTTAAATAGAATTTGAATTTTAATGGGAATAAAAATATAACCTTGTTTTTGAAAAATAAAACAAGTAGTTCCTTTATAAACAAAGTTTATAAATAGTTCTTTTATAACGAAGTTATAAATGAAGTGAAAAGAATTATCATTTGATAATTCAGAAATAGAAATACAAGTATTTTGAAATTATGATTCAAAAGGAAATTTAATTGAATAATAGAAAAGGGAAATGGAAATTTGAATTCAAAAAGAAAAGGGGATAGAAAATTTGAATTTAGAATTCAAATAGAAAATCCAAGGTGGATTTGAATATAGAACTTTCAAATGGTGTTTGAATATAGAGAATTTGAAATAGAATTTCCAAATAGAATTTGAAATAGAATTTCAAAATAGAATTTTCAAAAGAGAATTTGAAATAGACTTTGAAAATAGAATTTCAAAGAAGAATTGAATAGAATTTGAAATATAGAATTTCAAAGAAGAATTCAAATATGAAATTTGAACAGAGATTTGAAATGGAATTCAAATATGAAATTTGAATTGAGATTTGAAATAGAAATTCAAGTGTTGAATTTGAACATGGAATTGAATATAGAAATTCAAGTAGAAATTTGAATATGAGATTTCAAAATAGAATTTGAAATAAACTTTGAAAATAGGATTTCAAAGTAGGATTGAAATAGGATTTCAAAATAGGAAATCCAAATAAATTTTGAAATGGAATTTGAATTTTAAAGGAGTTCAAATGGATTTGAAATAAGGGAAATTCAAATGGGATTTAAATAATGGGTTTTAATAAAAAGGATTTAAATATAAGAATTTAAATAGAATTCAAATGGTGTTAAATATAAGGATTCAAACAAAACTCAAATGGAGTTTAATTAGAAAGAATTTGAATAAGAGGGATTCAAAGAGATTTGAAACATGATATTTGGATTCAAAGGAATATAAGTGTGGTATTTGAAGTTCAAGTAGAAATGGAGTTTAAATATTTGAAGTTCAAATAGAAAAATGGAATTTGAATTCAAATAGTTGAAATAGAATTTGAATATAGAATTTGAATTATAATCGAATTGGAATTTGAATATAGATTTCAAATATAAATGAAATAGAAGATCAGAGATATTTGTTGAGTTGGGAAAAATGGTTTGATATATATTTAAAACATATCAGAATAGAGTTGAATTTATATAAACGAAGTTTTAAAAGTTTATATATATAAATATAATTAAAACGAACTCGCCGCAGCGCTGCAGTTCGTAAAATAGCGATTCGAACTTCAATTTAATATACCGAGTGCAATTGAAGTCGGAATTCTTCGAAACAAGAAACGTCAGGACCAGTTTGATAATAGTTTTCTAATGAAAGAGAAAAATCTGAATTTCGTCGTATAGATTTTGAGTTATGTCAAAATCAAATTTCCAGAAAAGCAGCGCCAGAACCATTATAAAACCATAACGGTTTATTTAATTAAATTAAAGGATTTTAAGCAAATAAAGATCGAAATTTCTATTTAGAAAAATCCAGATGTGAGTTATAAAATATATGTGAACTCCAGTGGAGTAAGGAGTTGATTTCTGAAATAGAAATCAGATTTTTGATTTATTGAATAGAGTTAACTAATTCGAATAGAAATTAGTTAATGAGATTTCGAATGAATATTTAGCTTTAAATAAGTGAATTCGATTTGAGAATTTATATTCGAAAAAGAAAAGAGAACTAGAATAAAAATGGAAATTCAATTTGGTTATGAACGAGTTAAATATTTTGTTGAACATGTTATGTTCAACAAAGAAGTGAAATAGACAAAAAGGCTAAGTAAAGAATAATTGAGCGAAACTGAATTCAAACGATTCAAAATTGAATTAAAACGAACGGATTGAGTTGAATTGAATTGAAAACAGGTAAACATGTGTAAGCAGGTTTGTTATGAAGCATATGAAGATTTTAATTTGTGTGCCCGACAAAAAGGTACATGTTTAATTCATATATGGGTTTTATGCGCCGTATCGGCAAGCCGCTTGGCTTTTCCTTTTTCTTTTTGATTGAGGAAGATACCGGGAAGCTATTTGAAATTTCCCGATGCTCCCGATACAGGGGAGGTTATGGCGAAATTTTCCGGAAATTTAAGGAGTTAGAATATTTTTAAGATATTTTGATAATTTGAAATCATTGTATCGACGTATTAAATTCGATAGTAAAGTGAATATAAAAATCGAATGTTGTAAACAAAAAGGGATAGAGATAGATGATTGGAATTGTTTCCAATTGCAAATAAAGATATTTTCTAATATATAGAAAATAAAAGAAGTTAATATTTGGAAACGTTTTCCAAATGGCGTAAGAGGCAAGATGATTATTGAAAATATTTGGTTAACAAATATTGATAAGAGAATATAGAAGAGATTTAATTAATGAAATATTAATTAAAGAGCCCAGTGATTTGTTTGATATGTTGGATGAACACTTGTTTTTATTCGATAGTTAAATCACAGACTATCGAAGTTTTGACCATCGTTGTCAATATGGAGAGACCGGTTGGATTATTATCCGAAGAACCACTCTGTATCGGCATAAGCGTTGCGAACCAAGTATGTTGAATATATTGAAGACGGAGTGAAGTGCAAGGGCTTTTCTATTTATAGAAATAGTGCCTTCGGTTTCGTTCAATCCCAGAACGAACGTAAATGGACGAATGTCTGACAGAGTATTTCCAATGATCAAATGGGTTGGTCTGTATGAATATATATGGTTGCAACGGATTTATCCCTTAGCATAATATCCAGAATATTTGTGCAAACTAAACTAGTGATTAACGGATCTGACAATGTGGCATTCAAAGTGATTGTGCTATCAGTGAAGGGTAAGTATTCGCAGCCTCAGGCCTCAACAACCGGGAAAGGACAAAAATCGGGCAGGCAGCATGGCTATGTGGGTCGCACCCATTAGGGTGTATAATCACCTATCTAGAGAAATTCCTTTTGTTTCTAAATCTATCGATTCTGCCCATTCGGGAAACGGTGGTTTGAGTCCAACCGTTGGTGATATACATTCGATACACTCAAGCGAAATGAGTGGTCGGTCATGTGTGGGCCGGGTTGCAAGACGTTCTTGTTGAACCCAGGTGTATTCGCCTCTAGAGATACATCATCGGAAGGTGGTTCCATACCTTGTCATGTTGGAAATCCAATCTCCAATAAGCGCCATGCGGTTTTTGATTATATGCTATATATGTGGAGCGTGAGATGCAAGCGTTCTGCTATTTGGTTATTTACTTGATGTAGACATTATTATAATATCACTGGATTGATATCAAAGTGTTTTGGGTTATAGTAAGGTAAAAGCCGTCCATGTTTATGTGTGGGCTGGTCTTACTATTATCTTTTCTTTCGGAAAGGGTTTTGAAAGTTAAACAAGTGGTTGGAGTTTACTCACACCAGTCCCACGACTGACCCAGAGTTTGTTTTGTTTTGTTTTTCCTAAACTCTTGGGTGCCCAAATTTGTACGGGCAGTCAAGTGTTTCAGGCTTTTACAGATACACTTGGAGGAGCTTGAAGCAGGAGGCTTCAACGTTAGTTATTTAGAGTTACTTCCGCTGGATCAAATGCTATGTGTACTCTGATGATGGTATGTATATATGTACAAAACAGATTTGTATTTCAAAGCTTATGTCATATAATATATTTTATTCGTTCCGCTGTGAGTTGTGATCTTCGTTTTTTCTTCTATTCTAAGTTTTCTATCTTATCTATTCTCACCCTCTAACTTCTTTCAAATAATGAGTCGTATTTCTGTGCAATTTGGGTTGGACGTGTGGTGTATTTAGTCAACTCAGATAGCTCGGATTTGCGGGTCGTTTCAGGGAAAGCCCGGATTGAGTTGAGAACATGACAAATCAGAACACAAACAGTAGAACATTTCATTGTTATTACAACAATTTACATCAAAGTACAAGAATATTCCAGAGTATGAATAATTATATACATTAGAAAAATAATAGAGATTAAAATACATTGCATAGCAGCGGAAAAATAACAAATAACACAACTGAAAGATATACACGGATACAAAGCTTTCCGAATATAGCTTCGGTTATAAATCCAGGATCCTGTGAAAATAATATCTGCAAAACCAAAACTACTAGCTGCCCGTGCGGAAAATAGGGGAACCCAGAGTTTAGGTTAAAACAATAAACTCCAGATCAGTCATGGGATTGGTGTGAGAACTAAAACAGTTATTAAATTTTTTACTTTAAAAGTGGGAAAAATCATGGGACCACGCCGTATGTCACGGAACCGGTTTACTCCACATGAATATCAGTTTAAAATAAAACAACGCAATTCTTTTTGAAAAATGAAGCTATTATAAGACTTAGGTCCCATCACACAATGCAACATAAGCCGGAGGATAGAGTTTTCCCTTATAATAGCCAAACATTCCTAGTACGTTTTAAAACAAATCATTTTGATATTACTATAAGTGCATAGTGTCAAAATCAACTTCACATATAAATGTATCAATTATAGACGGCATAGCTACCATATACTATGTCGCCATACTAGGTTTTACAACTAAACTGAAAGTCACGTATTGGAAACTGGATTTCCACCTATGAGTCGAGGCAAGGGATGGCTCCTCTCCGATTCAAGACACTCTAGCAAATGCCTCAGGATCCCCTGCAGTGAACCTTTGGATCTTCAGGGCTAGTCCACACATACTTTAGTGGATTGCTTATTCCTGAACACACGTTTCCTGGCCCTACCGGACCTATATATGAGACACTAGGGACTCAATAATCAAGGCTCCTCACAATCCATCATCCACATAAGTATAAATGTCTGGGATCCATACCATGTCACCAATCCCAGCCAGAGAGAAACGTCATACACTCCTTGCAGTCATGATCCCGTTTTTTACTCATACCAGGTGTGAGGCTCGCGAATTAACGCTATACACAAAGATATGCTATTTAAAGCCGTGCTTTGATCATCAACCACAAGACTCCACTTTTCAACAAAAGCCCTGATCATTTTCATCTTAGAATGCCACACTGACAATTCACGCCATGCAACTGATGTCTACCAATATATAACCTCTAAGCTCGTATGTCTCTGAGAAGGGTGTTAAGCAAGAGAATAAATTCTCCGCCACTAAGCAGATATATATTTAATAGAAATCAATAAACACAAAATGAAATCCAATGTCAGACACACATCCATTTACAAGTTCATTCTGGGTCTAAACGAAACCAGAGGCACCTTATTCCTCGCCCTATATGTCCAATACAGGAGAGGGGTCCTTGCATGTCCGGTCGATCTCCAAGTACGTCTGGACGATCACAATTTATTACCTTGTCTTCGGTGTACAGCCTAGTCAAGGCATCAATAATCATCCAAACGATGTGAAGAACTCCGGTCTTCAACCGCCGTCTTCATCGTCGACTTTTAGTCATCGTATTAATTATTCAGAATGAGTTAAACCCGGTCTTTCCGAATAAATCGCGTATTTCATAATCAATAATCAGGTGCTATAAAAACACATCATACACCTCATTCCAATTCAGAATATTCTTTTATTCAAATATTCACATCTTTAGGGAAATGTTTCCATTAATTTTATCAAAGATAAATTCTTGTAAATTTATTCTTTAATCTTCCTTTGGATATCAATTCAAAACCAAATTAATGTTTATCAACTAGACAAGATTATCGAGCCTTACCGAAGTAATCATTTATTTATTAACCCTAATCCCAACCTATTCATCCCATGGAGCAAAACTGGTAGTACCTCATATCTAATACCCATTGTGTTATCAATAAAATTAATTACCATTTCGCGTTCAAATCTAATTAAAGATTTAACTATCACCTGGAGTAAAATTGGTGGTACTCCATTCTCGATCATTTCCCAAATTTGATAATTTAAATTATCACATTCTCATTTCAATCTAATTAATGATTCATTAAAACTCCAATTAGTTTTATTCTTCCAACAATCATTATTTAATGATTATTTAACTTTGGAAACACAAACATGCCACATCGACAATCTACACTGTACCAATGATTTCTACTGAGATATAACATCTAAGCTCATATGTCTCAAAGAAGGGTGTTAAGCTAGAGAATAAATATATTTAGCAGTGATCAACAATACAGTTCGAAATACAATATTAGACATGTAATCCTGTCTTTAACTAGGTTAAAGAACCAATGTCATTTAAAACACAGTTCATGATAAACCCAAAATAACATTCCATTAACCATGGAATCTTCACGGGAAACAGATCAATATATAATCGATATCAATTTCCGTATCCGACTAATAATATAAATGAAAAACGGCTAAGCCTTTTAAATTCAATATATAGTAACAGTATTCCTCCACGGAAGCTCACTTCGATTATCACTTAATCGAATTCCATTCAATTCCAATTTAATATATTAAATTGAAAAACTTTACTTTGGAAAAAATTTCATTTAATCATAATAAAAGATTAATATATTTCAAATCACATTTCACTGTTAATTGGGTTAAAGAACGAATGTCGTTAAAAACACAGTTCATGATAAACCCAATTCACATTCCATTTTCTTCCAATTACTAAACATAACTGGAACTCTAACAATCTTAATAAAAAGATTTATTCTTTTCACACGAGATTTAAGAACAGTGTTACTGTAGACACCATTCACGAAAAATCCAAAATCCACTTTGATACTAAATATAAGGCTCTAAACAGAAATTATATCGGCTTACATTCAATATCCAATTATGAAACCAACACATATCGTATGGGGAATAACAATATATATCTAACTTCCAAATTCCTCCACAATATCCGTATAGTCACGAAATCCAATATCGAAATCTCCCGAAGATGATTTCTTTTCAAATCCATTCCAATTCATACATTGGAAAAATTTTGGTTAGTTTAAAACCATTCATAAATTCAATTTATTTATTTAAAAACGTTGGATTATCTTTCTAGTTAATAATTAGTTTATTTGATAAAAATATATTTTTATCCTTAAAAACGTGGAGTTTTCATCCAAATTTTTTTCAAATCATTTATCATGATTTTACGCAAATTATTAATATTTTTAATAATTTTATCAAGGCTCGTACAGTCGGTTTCCAATAACGGCCACCGAACTGCATCTAGGGCGACCTTTTTCAAATTTGATTTGGACATAATTCCAAATCCAACCGTTAGATTTCAAATCTATTATATTCATTGGAAAGCTCTTTCGGATTCGAACCCAACAGTTCTGATTTTAGGAGAATCCGATGGTCGGATCTCCCGTAATGTCAATTCGAAGTCAGTGGTCGAAATTCGTGAACGGTCGCAGCGCGGCGTGTTCTATTCGAGCCATTAATATATATAATATGTATTTCATTCATTACGTTTTTTATAGATTCGTTTTAAAAAAAATTCCCACTTTCATTTCAATTTTAAGTCAAAATTAAATACTCCTTATCATTATAATATTTAAATGATAATATTTTCAAAATATCAGATTTGGAAATAATTTCCTTTTTCGATATTCATTATAAAAATGAATAAAATCGATATAAATATCGTTTACGTTAAAATGGCGCTAATCTAATCAATACGGCTTCACATATTTCAATATTTTCATGTCCATCCAAAATCGGACATCAAATTCACATTTTAATCCTTTATTGAATATTATTTTAAAATATTCGTTCTTTTTGAATTGGAATCAAACTTAGCATATGATTTATTTATATGAATTTCATACAACACATGCATACAACAACAATGATAATCAATCATCCATCGTCCAGAGTGCATTACACAACTGCATAAGCATCAAATATAAATAATTAACGCTTACTACAGTTTGTCAACCAATCGATTGACATACAACTAAACAATTGGGATTAGTGTATGCCAAATATCATCCCACTACCCGTGTGGGGTTTCAACCAACAAATACTAAATTTTATTTGTGCAGTCGGGCGATGTGTAAAATTTACCGTCCCAATCAGTGTCAGTTAAATGGGTGTACATAAACAAATCGTCCGATTCGAAAATGAATATTTATTTTCATTTAAGGAGAATTTTATGTGGTTCATATATGTTAAAAATTAGATTTTTAACAATAAAATATTTATTTTAACACTTGACTAATTTATATAGTTCATACATTCAATAAAAATGATATTTTTATTGTTCAAACATTTTATTCAACACATGAATATTTTATATAGTTTATTTCATAAAATTTCGGCATTATAACGGCATGATATTAGAGCCCGAATAATGTCTAGCATTATCCCTTTCCTGATATTGGCTTGTGCCATACACATCGATCACAGTCTATCCAAACAATCTCACAATCAATTTTACAACCATAATCCAAATTTCCACAATACAATCCAAACAAACAACCGTGGTTTGTACAATAAATAGTGTCAGGAGCTACTAAGCCCCGTCAGCAACCTAGGATATATTTAACTATAAAATAATTTGAGGATGCAAGAGTTCTTACATTGGGATCCACTCCGTCATTGTTTTCCGACGATCTGACTTGCTGTTCTTGTTCCATAATTTGCAAACGAGCTCCAATCTTCACACATTTTTTTTCCTAGCTCAAACACGCCATTCCGGACAACTTTCGCCTAGTGTCCTTTCTTCCAAAATTGCTCCATTTCACCAGAATATGCGAAAAGACACTATTTAGACAGTATACTTTGGACGCATTTTCCAGGTGGCTCTGAATTCCAAAATGCGACTTCCATATACTCAAATCAAAGAGAAAATCAAGCTCTTCGCTTTTGGCACTTTGGACTTTGGCCAGAAGTGCACGGTTTGGGAGTTATTGAGGAAGGAAGGTCAGGAGGTAAAATGTAAAACTAAAAATGGTTTAAAATTGGATTTTGGCGAATGGGGGTCTCACTGGTCGGAGGCGAGGGTACTGGGGGCAGCGCAGGTGGTGGGGAGGACGGGGGTGCGGCGTTCAGAGGTGGGGCCAGAGGCAGAGGATAATTTTGAGCTAAGGTATGTGGTTTTAGAAGGGCAGAGGGAGGGAGGGGCGGAGGAGCGTTGGAGGGGATCAGAGGGGGAGGCGGACGACAGTCTGCAGGGGGCAAAGACGGCGGTCCGCTGAGGAGTGGCGATGGGGTAAACGGTGGGATCAAGTTTTGTTTTTATTTTTTTATTTTTCTTTTTCCGAACGGTGAGAGACAAAACAAGGGGGGACTATTATATATAATTTAATTATTATTTTTATTCCAAAAAGTTAAATTTTTATTCGAACTCCAAATCGAACCAAACGACTGTCGGCCCTAGCTAAATCCCCCCATTCCAAACATAATGGGACATGTTAGGTAAGCCAATTCGACTGTTTCGTTCAGTTTTCATCAAAATTAAAATATAATTAATATAACGTTCAAAATTGATTTCAACATACATTTTAATTTACTGGGACCACATACTAACTCCAAAAATTCCAGAAAAATAAATCTATCTGTTTTTTGACGATACGGTCCTAATAAAACTAGTTTCGTCGAATTTGGAGATGGTTTGAAAAATGGCCATTTTTTGATCGATCCAATTCAAACTGAAATTACCAAGCGCATTTAAATTCACCATGCTCACATATTAATTACAAAAATTATGAAAATTGGAATATAACAATAATTTGACATTCCAGATCCAACAAAAGTGATTTTGTCGAAAACGGAGATTGTTTGCAAAATGGCTATTTTTAAGGGCTATATATTGTATAAAATATATATAAATTCCATAACGACTATTTTGAATTTTAAACTGGACATAAATCTTTACTTATATAACGAAATCTTAATTTTTCACATTCATTAGAAAGATATAGTTAAATAGATTCTAACGTTTCTTGTTTTATCCAATTCTGATTTATATTGAATTCTGTATATTCAATTGAAATTTAAAATCGAATTTTCAAACTACTACGCCATTTTAGGCTTGTTTTATAATTAAAATAAATTTATACATTCTAACTTCGATTTAAATAAATTTTAGTCATTATTATTTAAAATAAATCATTTTAAATATTCAAAACTAATTAAAATAGCTAAAATAAAATTTTTTAAATGATTTTTGAAAATCCGGGTTGTTACAACCTCCCCTACTTAAATTCTTTTCATCATCGAAAAGGAACGGAGCTAAAAGTTGTTTAACTAACTAACTCAACTTTCATTATGGCTAGAATTCTTCAACTTTTCAGTTTCTAAGAACTTTCTAATTTCTAAAAAAATTGGCTAACACCCTAAATTTCCGAATTTTTTTGCAATAATGTCCTTTGTACGAGATGATCTTTAAAACTGCAAGTTGCCTCATAGGGACCTCATCATTCAAAAAGTAAAAGTAAAAGCCAAGCCGCTAGCCAATCGGCTCATAAAATCATCAAACCTAATGAATATAGTAAACAAGTACCTACTTGTCGGAAATACAATTTTATTCCTCTTCTTAGCTTCCATGCTATGACCAGTTCATTATATACACATATACATATATGCAATTCCAATCAATTTTCAATTCAATATTAAATTCAATTTGGCTAAATTTACCTTCCATTGTCATACTGGTTTTATTAGTGGAATTAATAATCATCCATCACAACCAACAATCAATTAGTTAATTAGCTTTTCAAATATATAATTTTATACATACTCAATAATCACATTTTTAAGGCCAAATCGCAGCAATAAATCCTAGCTAAGTTTTGGTTCTCGCACCAGTAAATTGGAAATATATAGATATCCCACTTTCGAAACTCGAAAATAAATACTGATGATGCCATGGTTATCATTAGAATCATCTCTGGGCGACTAGAGTGTGATTCTATATCCATCTAGTATATTTGAGACTTCGTATACATGTGGATCAAACGTATATTAGAATCTCTATATACCCGATAGTCCAAAATCAATTTAAAATAAAATACTCATGTACATATAATAAGGTTTAAATTTTCAAAACAAAATTTGTTTTCATTTTATTTTTAAAAAAATAACACTCTTTTAGGATACTACTGATCCCATCTCTAACAAGTCATTCTCATTGGATATTACTAATCCAGTCTCTGATGAATTCTTTCATTCGGTTCTAATGTGCTTGTTCTCAAGCTTTGTAAACCAAAGCTCTGATAATAAACTGAAACGACACAAACTCGCCTGTAAGAGAAAGCCCAGATTGAGTTGAGAAAACGACAAATCAGAACACAAACAATAGAACATTTCATTGTTACTACAACAATTTACATCAGAGTACAAGAATATTCCAAAGTATGAATAATTATATACATCAGAAAAATAACAGAGACTAAAATTCATTACATAGCAGTGGAAAAATAACACATAACACAACTGAAAGAAATATAAGGATACAAAGCTTTCCGAATATAGCTTCAGCTGTAATTCCAGGATCCTGTGAAAATAATATCTACAAAACCCAAAACCACTAGCTGCCCGTGTGGAAAATAGGCGCACCCAGAGTTAAGGTTAAAACAACAAACTCCAGGTCAGTCATGCGACTGGTGTGAGAACTAAAACAGTTATTAAATATTTACTTTAAAAGTGGGAAAAATCATAGGACCACACCGTATGTCATGGAACGGGTTTACTCCACATGAATATTCGTTTAAAATAAAACAATGTAATGCTTTTTGAATAATGAAGCTATAATAAGACCCAGGTCCCATCACATAATACAACGCAAGCCGGAGGATAGAGTTTTCCCTTATAATAGCCAAACATACTTGGTACGTTTTAAAACAAATCATTTTGATATTACTATAAGTGCATAGTGTCAAAATCAACTTCACATATAAATGTATCAATCATAGACGACATAGCTACCATATATTATGTCGCCATACTAGGTTTAACAACTAAAACCGAAAAGTCACGTATTGGAAATTGGATTTCCATCTATGAGTCAAGGCAAGGGATGACACCTCTCCGATTCGAGATCCTCTAGCAAATGCCTCAGGATCCCTCGCAGTAACCCTTGGATCTTCAGGGCCGGTCCACACATACTTTAGAGGATTGGTTATTCCTGAACACACGTTTCTCGGTCCTATTGGACCTATCTCTGAGCCACTAGGGACTCATTAATCGAGGCGCCTCACAATCCATCATCCACTGTGAAAACCCGTAACTTCCCCGTAAAGGAAAGCGTCGGATAGTTCGAGAACAAACCACAACAGAACGCATATAAAAGAACATTTCACTGTATATTACAACAATGCATCAGATTACAAGAATATACAGAGTATAAATGGATAAATATTACACAGAAATATCAGAGATTTAAATTACATTTAAATACATCGCAGCGGAAAATAATACAATACACAACTAGAAGGAGTTATACGGATACAAAGCTTTCCGGATATCGTTCCAGCTGTAAACCAGGATCCTGTGAATATAAATCTGCAAAACCAAAACTACTAGCTGCCCGTGTCAAAATAGGGGCACCCAGAGTTTAGGTTAAAACAATAAACTCCAGGTCAGTCATGTGACTGGTGTGAGAACTAAAAACAGTTATTAATCTTTATTTTTAAATCATTAGGTAAATCAAGGGACCACGCCGTATAACACGGAACGGGTTTCCTCCCAAGAATACCAGCGCATAAAACAAACAGCGCAATGCTAAATAAAGAAAAATGAAGCTGTTATAAGACCCAGGTCCTATCACACAATGCAACGCAAGCCGGGGGATAGGGTTTTCCCTTATAACAGCCAAAGAATGCTTGATACGTTTAAAACAAATCATTTGATACTATTATAAGTGCATAGTGTATAAAACAACTTCAAATCATAAGTATCATTCATAGGCGACATGAGCGTCCCATGCCACTATGTCGCCATGTATAGGTTTACAAATAAAACCCCAAAGTCACGTATTTGGAAATTGGATTTCCGTCTATGAACCGAGGCAAAAGATAGTCCTCAACCGATTCGAGACGCTCTAGCCCGTGTCTCAGGATCAGAGCTCGAGTGACCCTTGGATCGTCAGGGCCAGTCCACCGATGTGGATTAAACTTAAACCCTGAACATGCGTTTCCCCACCCTTTGGGGTGTCAATGAGCCAACAAATGACTCCATCGGTTCGAGAACGACCGATATATCCGAGGCGCCTCGCAACAGCAACAACCACATAAGTCAAACTCGTCAGGGCGTGTAAAACCACTGACGCCACTTTTTAGCTAGAAGGAAACACATGCCCTCCCTGAGGTCCGTCTCCCGTTTTTGGTTCATACCGGGTGTGAAACACGCGAAGTAAACGTTACACAAAGCTACGCCACAAAGGCCGTGCTTTGATCATCACCACAAGACTTTGCTTTTCAACAGAAGCCTCGATCAATTGCCACTTAGGCATGCCACACAGGCAATTCAATCCATGCGTTTGATATCCATCAATATATAACCCCTGAGCTCGTACGTCTCAGAGAAGGGCGTTAAGCAAGAGAATAAATTCTCCGCCGCCAAACAGATATATATTTAATAGAAATCAATCACACAGACTAAAATCCCATGTCAGACACACAGTCCATTTACAAGTCCGTTCTGGGTCTGAACGAAACCGGAGGCACCTAGTACCCCGCATATCCATCGATCTCCAAGTACGTCTGGACGATCACTAACTGTTTCCATCTTCTTGGGTGTACAGCCCAATCAAGATCATCAGTAATTACCCAAACGACGTGAAGACCTCCGGTCTTCGACCATCGTCTTTATCTTCGACTTATCGTCGTATCAGTTATTCAGAATGGGATAAACCCGGTCTTTCCGAATAACTCGCGTATATTTAAATAAGTGTTACACAAACACAACATACGCCTCATTCCAATTCATCAGTCACTAACCGAAAATTAATCAAGAGAATAATTCCCCAAACATTAACCCCGAAGGCCGAAACCAACATCAGATCAATATCCAGAAAACCATTCTGCTTGGCTAACCGACAGTTAGTTCCTAAATCTCACATTCATAGGGAATGGTTCCCATTAATTTTATCAAAGATAAATTCTTTAAAATTTATTCTTTAATCTATTTTTGAATATCAATTCAAACTAGTCGGGATTAGCGAACCTTACCGAAGTAATCATTTGTTTTAATTTCCCAGTCCCAACCTATTCATCCCATGAAGTAAAACTGGTTATACTTCATATCTAACACCACGGTGTTATCGGTAAATTCAATTACCATTTCACGTTCAAATCTAATTAAAGATTTAACTATCGCCTGGAGCAAAACTGGTGATACTCCATTTTCGATCATTTCAATCTAATTAAAGATTCATTAAAACTCCACTTAGTTTTAATCTTCGACTGGGTTAAAGAATCAGTGTCATTTAAAACACGGTTCACGATAAACCCAAAATCACATTCATTAATTATCGGGTTAAAGAACGAGTGTTATTTAAAACACTGTTCGCGATAAACCCAAAAATCAATACCAATTCAATTCCAATTAAATATCGTTTAATTGGTACACTTCATTAAATCTATATAAAAAGATTTAATCCTTTCTCAACTGGGTTCAAGGACAGTGTTATTGAAGACACCATTCACGACAAACCCAAATCCCATTTGATATTCAATACAAGGCTCTGAATAGAAAATATATCGGCTTATATTCAATATCAAATTCTACGACTAAAAAATGTCGTATTGGAAATAACGATATAAATATGTGTCTTTCAAATTTCCATAACAACATCTGTATAATCACGAATTCCAACATCGAAATATTCCGAAGACAATTTCGATTCAAATCCACTCCAATGCAATCATTGGAAATTTTGGTTATTTTCAAAACCCTTTTCAAATTCAATTTATTTATTTAAAAATAAATAGAATTATAATTCTAGTTCAAAACTAGTTCATTTCGATAAAAATCTATTTTTATCTTTTCAAATATGGAGTTTTTCATCCCAAATCTTCACAAATCATTTCTTATGATTTTACACAAATTATTACTATTTTTAATAATTTTATCAAGGCCCGTACAGTCGATTTCCATCAATGGCCATCGAACTGCACTTATAGCGACCTTTTTCAAATTTGATTTGGACATAATTCCAAATCCAACCGTTAGATTTCAAATTTCTAATATTCGTTAGAAAGCTCATTTCGATACGAACCCAACGGTTCCGGTTTTAGGAGAATCCGACGGTCGGATCTCCATCAATGTCCGTTTGAAATAAATGGTCAAAATTCACGAAATGCCGCGGGGCGGCGCGTTCTATTCAGGCCATTATATTATATATATTATATATATATAATATATTTCATCGATTTCTATTTTAAAACGAATTATATAAATGGTTTTGAATTCGTTTCAAAAGCAATTTCAACTTCCTTTTCAATTCAAATCAAAATTGAATTCTTCTTTATAAATTCGTTTTAAAATTCATTTCTATTCAATTCAAATTTCAATTCAATTTGAATTCATTTCAATTCGCTTTCAATTCAATTTGAATTCGTTTTCAATTCAATTCATTTCGAAATCGTTTTCAATTCAATTCATTTCGAAATCGTTTTCAATTCAATTCATTTCGAAATCGTTTTCAATTCATTTCGAAATCGTTTTCAATTCAATTCATTTCGAAATCGTTAAAATCGATATAAATATCGTTCACGTCAAAATGGCGTCAATCTAATCAATACGGCTTCATAAATTTCTATTTTCAAATATTCTATTTCAAATATTTCCTTTTTCAAAATAGTTGTTATTATCAAAATATTTCGTTCAACACATGACCAATCTCAATGGATGAAACTGTCAACACATGAACCTTTATTTTATATTATTCTTTATTTTTCAAATTGGAATGAGGCCCAATCAGTCACCATATAAAATTAATTATATGGATTTTCATACAGCACATGTATAAAATAGCATTGAAAAATAATCAACCATCAACCAAAGTGCACTACGCTGTATAAGCATCAAATATAGATATCCAACGCTTATAACAGCCTGTCAATCAATCGATCGACATATTTAATCAATCAGGATGAGTGAACTTCAAATTTCATCCCAATACCCGTGTGGGGTTTCAAACAATCAAACACAGATTTAGTTGTGCAGTTGGGCGATGTGTAAAATTTTATCGACCCAATCAATGTCCTTCAAATAGGTGTTCATAAACAAACCGTCTGGTTTGTAAATGAATATTTATTTATTCACATTCACGTTAAAAATTATATTTTTAACGATAAAACATTTTATTCCAACATATGAATTTCTATTAAGTTCATTCTTTAAATAAAATGATATTTTTATTTTTCTAACACATTTTAGAAAATTTCGGCGGCATAACGGCACGATACTAGAAACGGGACAAAGCCTAGCCTTATCCCCGGTCTAGTGAAGGCCCACGCCATTCACACATCAATCAAATTCATTCAATTCACCCAAACAACTCAATTTCAATTCAAATATCCAACTAATCTATGCAACCAAACAAACAAGTCCATGGTCTGTGGACGATTGTGTCGGGTGCTACTAAACACCGTCTGCATCCTAGTATATATATATAACTAGAAAAATAAATTGAAAGGTGAGAAATTCTCACATATAGCTATCCTAGCTCCACGGCACTTCATTGATAGAAACCTTCATCGTCGTCGCATCTTCGTTGCTGTAGCCACTACATATGTAAAAATCGAATTTTTACTTCGCTATTCAATATATAAAAATCATATTTTTATTTCGAAGTTCCATATATAAAAATCATATTTTTACTTCGAAGTTCAATATATAAAAATTCTATTTTTATTTCGAAGTTCAACATATAAAAATCATATTTTGACTTCGCTATTCAATATATAAAGATTATATTTCTAATTCGAGGTTCAATATATAAAAATCATATTTTTACTTCGCTATTCAATATATAAAAATCGAATTTTTACTACGCTACTATATAGATAAAAATTATATTTTTATCACGCTATTTTCTATATAAAGATTTCGCCTTTTTAAATTTAAAGATTTCACCTTTTTAAATTTAAAGATTTCACCTTTTCAAAAACAAAGATTTATTATTTAAAACAATATAAAAGTCCTATATTTTTCTCTAATAAAAATATATGATTTCCTTAAAATAAAAATATAAGCTTTCCTTAACATAAAAAAATATAAGCTTTCCTTAACATAAAAAAAAAACTTTTATTATTACAAATCCATACTATAATAATCTAAAACTTTATTTATATTATATATATAAACTGAATTTAAAAATATATGTATTACCCTTCAAAACTCATATATATATATAAAAAAAAAGGAAAATATAAATAAATAAATAAAAATATAAACTTACATCGACAGTTGAAGGAGGGGGGGGGGTTCCATGTCGTCGTTGGCCAGTGGGGGAGGCGCCTACGGCGGAGGGGGTGGGCGGTTAGGGTTTAAATGCGGGTAGCGATTGCGGAAGGGAAAAGGAGGAGAGGGAGTGGAGAGTGTATCGCGAGGGCAGGGGGAGGAAGAAGAAGAGAAGAAGAGGAGGGGGGCGTGGGGTCGGGCGTTGTCGCAGTCGGAAGGGGGAGGGCGATGTGGTGGCGGCGCGATTACTGAGGAGGAAGGGGGAAGAGAGGCGGAGGACCCCTAGGGGTCGGCGCCAGGGCGCGGCGGCCCTGGTGGCAGCGGCGGCGGCGGCTTTGGCCCCCCGTCGTTCGCCTCTTTTTTTTTATTTCTTTTTTTTTTATTTCTGTTGAATGAAAACGAGAAGGGGGGGCCTATATATATTTTTTTTATTTGTTTAATTAATTATTTCCCAAAAAGTTGACTTTTACTTGCGACCTCGAAACGAGGCCCACCGCCTGCCGTCCATAGCGTTTCACCCCCATTCTGAACTCAATGGGATATGTATCGTAGGTTGATTTGATTGTTCGAATCAGTTTCCGTTAAATTTACATTTAAATCACTGTATTGAATTTTAAACGTACATTTCAAATTACCGCGGTCACATATTAACTCTATAAATTGCAGAAAAATATTTTCTAGCTTCGTATTGACGATTCGGTCCTAACAAAACTAGTTTCGTCGAATTCTGAGACCGTTGGAAAAATGGCCATTTTCCAGTCGATTAAAATCAACTGAAACTGGTCAAACGCGTTTTTCTTCGCCACGCTCACATATTGATTCGAAAAATTATGAAACTTAAAACCTAGCAATAATTTTACATCACGGACCCAACAAAAGTGGTTTCGTCGAAATCCGAGGTCGTTTGCAAAATGTCCATTTTTAAGGGCCTGAATTCCATAGCGACTATTCAGAATTTTCAACTGGACATATCTTCTGATTCCCGCTATGAAATCTTGATTTGTTGGATTCGTTGGAAAGATATTATCAATTAGATCCTATCATTTTTGGTTTCACTAAAATCCGGATTGTTTTGCACCCGGTACATTCAATTGAAGTTTGAAATCGAATTATCGAACTACCACGCCATTTTCAATTCTATTTATAATTATATATAATTATTTATTTTCTAACGACGACGTATATAATATATACGATCGAATTCTATTCAAAATAAATTTCTCGTCGATTTTATTTAAAATAATTCATTTTAAATAATCAAAATTCGCTAAAATTGCCAAAATAAAAATTTCAAACTGGCTCGCATTTTACGGGTTGTTACAATCTCCCCACTTAAAACTTTTCGTCCCCGAAAAGGAACAAAGTCGAAAGTGGTTTGATTAATCAACTCTACGTTCGATCTGGCTTGCATTCTCCAACTTTTCAGTTTCTGAGAATTTTCAAATTCTTCAAAAATTTGGCTAACACCCTAAATTTTCGAAAAATTTCGCCATAACCTCCCCTGCACCGGGAGCATCGGGGAATTTCAAATAGCTTCCCCGGTCCTTCAGATCTCAAAAAGAAAAAGAAAAAGCCAAGCGGCTAGCCAATAGGCTCATAAAATCATCATCACCCAAACAAAACAGTAAATTATGTAGTAAACATGTACCTATTTGTCGGGCAAACAAATTTTATTCTCTGGCTCTAGCCTCCTTGCTATGACATGTTCAATGATATATATGTATATGCAAGCAAATGCGACCAATTTTCAATATAATTCAATATGTGATTCAGTTAGGCTAAATGGCTAAAAATTAGCAAACAAATAAACAAACAACACAAACATCAATCAATTAGTTGATTAGAGTTTCAAATGCATAACTTTGATATATAGTCAAAAATCAGATTTTTGATGCCAAATCACAACAATAGGCCCTATCTAATTTTGGTTCTCACACCAGTCAATAGGAAATATATAGAAAGCCCACTTTCGTCACTCGAACATAAATTCTAATGATGGAGCTCCATCATCAAAATCATCTCCGGGCGATTAGAGTGTAATTCTATATCTATCCAGTATATTAAAATTTCGAATACACGCGGATCAGACGTATACGCAAAATCTATATATACTGGATTGTCCACATCAGTATAAATAGATAATCAAATACGAATAGTCGATTTAAATTTTCAAAACAAAAATTGTTTTCATTTTCAAAAATATACTCTTCACAGTCGTTCTAGGATACTACTGATCCCATCTCTAACAAGTCATTCTAATTGGATATTACTAATCCAATATCTGATGAATTCTTTCGTAGGGTTCTAATGTGTCTTGTTCTCTGAGCTTTGTAAACCAAAGCTCTGATACCAACTGTGAAAACCCGTAACTTCCCCGTAAAGGAAAGCGTCGGATAGTTCGAGAACAAACCACAACAGAACGCATATAAAAGAACATTTCACTGTATATTACAACAATGCATCAGATTACAAGAATATACAGAGTATAAATGGATAAATATTACACAGAAATATTAGAGATTTAAATTACATTTAAATACATCGCAGCGGAAAATAATACAATACACAAATAGAAGGAGTTATACGGATACAAAGCTTTTCGGATATCGTTCCAGCTGTAAACCAGGATCCTGTGAATATAAATCTGCAAAACCAAAACTACTAGCTGCCCGTGTCAAAATAGGGGCACCCAGAGTTTAGGTTAAAACAATAAACTCCAGGTCAGTCATGTGACTGGTGTGAGAACTAAAAACAGTTATTAATCTTTATTTTTAAATCATTAGGTAAATCAAGGGACCACGCCGTATAACACGGAACGGGTTTCCTCCCAAGAAAACCAGCTCATAAAACAAACAGCGCAATGCTAAATAAAGAAAAATGAAGCTGTTATAAGACCCAGGTCCTATTACACAATGCAACGCAAGCCGGGGGATAGGGTTTTCCCTTATAACAGCCAAAGAATGCTTGATACGTTTAAAACAAATTATTTGATACTATTATAAGTGCATAGTGTATAAAACAACTTCAAATCATAAGTATCAATCATAGGCGACATGAGCGTCCCATGCCACTATGTCGCCATGTATAGGTTTACAAATAAAACCGCAAAGTCACGTATTTGGAAATTGGATTTCCGTCTATGAACCGAGGCAAAAGATAGTCCTCAACCGATTCGAGACGCTCTAGCCCGTGTCTCAGGATCAGAGCTCGAGTGACCCTTGGATCGTCAGGGCCAGTCCACCGATGTGGATTAAACTTAAACCCTGAACATGCGTTTCCCCACCCTTTGGGTTGTCAATGAGCCAACAAATGACTCCATCGGTTCGAGAACGACCGATATATCCGAGGCGCCTCGCAACAGCAACAACCACATAAGTCAAACTCGTCAGGGCGTGTAAAACCACTGACGCCACTTTTTAGCTAGAAGGAAACACATGCCCTCCCTGAGGTCCGTCTCCCGTTTTTGGTTCATACCGGGTGTGAAACACGCGAAGTAAACGTTACACAAAGCTACGCCACAAAGGCCGTGCTTTGATCATCACCACAAGGCTTTGCTTTTCAACAGAAGCCTCGATCAATTGCCACTTAGGCATGCCACACAGGCAATTCACTCCATGCGTTTGATATCCATCAATATATAACCCCTGAGCTCGTACGTCTCAGAGAAGGGCGTTAAGCAAGAGAATAAATTCTCCGCCGCCAAACAGATATATATTTAATAGAAATCAATCACACAGACTAAAATCCCATGTCAGACACACAGTCCATTTACAAGTCCGTTCTGGGTCTGAACGAAACCGGAGGCACCTAGTACCCCGCATATCCATCGATCTCCAAGTACGTCTGGACGATCACTAACTGTTTCCATCTTCTTGGGTGTACAGCCCAATCAAGATCATCAGTAATTACCCAAACGACGTGAAGACCTCCGGTCTTCGACCATCGTCTTCATCTTCGACTTATCGTCGTATCAGTTATTCAGAATGGGATAAACCCGGTCTTTCCGAATAACTCGCGTATATTTAAATAAGTGTTACACAAACACAACATACGCCTCATTCCAATTCATCAGTCACTAACCGAAAATTAATCAAGAGAATAATTCCCCAAACCTTAACCCCGAAGGCCGAAACCAACATCAGATCAATATCCAGAAAACCATTCTGCTTGGCTAACCGACAGTTAGTTCCTAAATCTCACATTCATAGGGAAAGGTTCCCATTAATTTTATCAAAGATAAATTCTTTAAAATTTATTCTTTAATCTATTTTTGAATATCAATTCAAACTAGTCGGGATTAGCGAACCTTACCGAAGTAATCATTTGTTTTAATTTCCCAATCCCAACCTATTCATCCCATGAAGTAAAACTGGTTATACTTCATATCTAACACCACGGTGTTATCGGTAAATTCAATTACCATTTCACGTTCAAATCTAATTAAAGATTTAACTATCGCCTGGAGCAAAACTGGTGATACTCCATTTTCGATCATTTCAATCTAATTAAAGATTCATTAAAACTCCACTTAGTTTTAATCTTCGACTGGGTTAAAGAATCAGTGTCATTTAAAACACGGTTCACGATAAACCCAAAATCACATTCATTAATTATCGGGTTAAAGAACGAGTGTTATTTAAAACACTGTTCGCGATAAACCCAAAAATCAATACCAATTCAATTCCAATTAAATATCGTTTAATTGGTACACTTCATTAAATCTATATAAAAAGATTTAATCCTTTCTCAACTGGGTTCAAGGACAGTGTTAGTGAAGACACCATTCACGACAAACCCAAATCCCATTTGATATTCAATACAAGGCTCTGAATAGAAAATATATCGGCTTATATTCAATATCAAATTCTACGACTAACAAATGTCGTATTGGAAATAACGATATAAATATGTGTCTTTCAAATTTCCATAACAACATCTGTATAATCACGAATTCCAACATCGAAATATTCCGAAGACAATTTCGATTCAAATCCACTCCAATGCAATCATTGGAAATTTTGGTTATTTTCAAAACCCTTTTCAAATTCAATTTATTTATTTAAAAATAAATAGAATTATAATTCTAGTTCAAAACTAGTTCATTTCGATAAAAATCTATTTTTATCTTTTCAAATATGGAGTTTTTCATCCCAAATCTTCACAAATCATTTCTTATGATTTTACACAAATTATTACTATTTTTAATAATTTTATCAAGGCCCGTACAGTCGATTTCCATCAATGGCCATCGAACTGCACTTATAGCGACCTTTTTCAAATTTGATTTGGACATAATTCCAAATCCAACCGTTAGATTTCAAATTTCTAATATTCGTTAGAAAGCTCTTTTCGATACGAACCCAACGGTTCCGGTTTTAGGAGAATCCGACGGTCGGATCTCCCGCAATGTCCGTTTGAAATAAATGGTTGAAATTCACGAACTGCCGCGGCGCGGCGCGTTCTATTCAGGCCATTATATTATATATATTATATATGTAATATATTTCGTTGATTTCTATTTTAAAACGAATTATATAAATGGTTTTGAATTCGTTTCAAAAGCAGTTTCAACTTCCTTTTCAATTCAAATCAAAATTGAATTCTTCTTTATAAATTCGTTTTAAAATTCATTTCTATTCAATTCAAATTTCAATTCAATTTGAATTCATTTCAATTCGCTTTCAATTCAATTTGAATTCGTTTTCAATTCAATTCATTTCGAAATCGTTTTCAATTCAATTCATTTCGAAATCGTTTTCAATTCAATTCATTTCGAAATCGTTTTCAATTCAATTCATTTCGAAATCGTTTTCAATTCAATTCATTTCGAAATCGTTAAAATCGATATAAATATCGTTCACATCAAAATGGCGTCAATCTAATCAATACGTCTTCATAAATTTCTATTTTCAAATATTCTATTTCAAATATTTCCTTTTTCAAAATAGTTGTTATTATCAAAATATTTCGTTCAACACATGACCAATCTCAATGGATGAAACTGTCAACACAAGAACCTTTATTTTATATTATTCTTTATTTTTCAAATTGGAATGAGGCCCAATCAGTCACCATATAAAATTAATTATATGGATTTTCATACAGCACATGTATAAAATAGCATTGAAAAATAATCAACCATCAACCAAAGTGCACTACGCTGTATAAGCATCAAATATAGATATCCAACGCTTATAACAGCCTGTCAATCAATCGATCGACATATTTAATCAATCAGGATGAGTGAACTTCAAATTTCATCCCAACACCCGTGTGGGGTTTCAAACAATCAAACACAGATTTAGTTGTGCAGTTGGGCGATGTGTAAAATTTTATCGACCCAATCAATGTCCTTCAAATAGGTGTTCATAAACAAACCGTCTGGTTTGTAAATGAATATTTATTTATTCACATTCACGTTAAAAATTATATTTTTGACGATAAAACATTTTATTCCAACATATGAATTTCTATTAAGTTCATTCTTTAAATAAAATGATATTTTTATTTTTCTAACACATTTTAGAAAATTTCGGCGGCATAACGGCACGATACTAGAAACGGGACAAGGCCTAGCCTTATCCCCGGTCTAGTGAAGGCCCACGCCATTCACACATCAATCAAATTCATTCAATTCACCCAAACAACTCAATTTCAATTCAAATATCCAACTAATCTATGCAACCAAACAAACAAGTCCATGGTCTGTGGACGATTGTGTCGGGTGCTACTAAACACCATCTGCATCCTAGTATATATATATAACTAGAAAAATAAATTGAAAGGTGAGAAATTCTCACATATAGCTATCCTAGCTCCACGGCACTTCATTGATAGAAATCTTCATCGTCGTCGCATCTTCGTTGCTGTAGCCACTACATATGTAAAAATCGAATTTTTACTTCGCTATTCAATATATAAAAATCATATTTTTATTTCGAAGTTCCACATATAAAAATCATATTTTTACTTCGAAGTTCAATATATAAAAATTCTATTTTTATTTCGAAGTTCAACATATAAAAATCATATTTTGACTTCGCTATTCAATATATAAAGATTATATTTCTAATTCGAAGTTCAATATATAAAAATCATATTTTTACTTCGCTATTCAATATATAAAAATCGAATTTTTACTACGCTACTATATAGATAAAAATTATATTTTTATCACGCTATTTTCTATATAAAGATTTCGCCTTTTTAAATTTAAAGATTTCACCTTTTTAAATTTAAAGATTTCACCTTTTCAAAAACAAAGATTTATTATTTAAAAACAATATAAAAGTCCTATATTTTTCTCTAATAAAAATATATGATTTCCTTAAAATAAAAATATAAGCTTTCCTTAACATAAAAAAATATAAGCTTTCCTTAACATAAAAAAAACAAACTTTTATTATTACAAATCCATACTATAATAATCTAAAACTTTATTTATATTATATATATAAACTGAATTTAAAAATATATGTATTACCCTTCAAAACTCATATATATAAAAAAAAAGGAAAATATAAATAAATAAATAAAAATATAAACTTACATCGACAGTTGAAGGAGGGGGGGTTTCCATGTCGTCGTTGGCTAGTGGGGGAGGCGCCTACGGCGGAGGGGGTGGGCGGTTAGGGTTTAAATGCGGGTAGCGATTGCGGAAGGGAAAAGGAGGAGAGGGAGTGGAGAGTGTATCGCGAGGGCAGGGGGAGGAAGAAGAAGAGAAGAAGAGGAGGGGGCGTGGGGTCGGGCGCTGTCGCAGTCGGAAGGGGGAGGGCGATGTGGTGGCGGCGCGATTACTGAGGAGGAAGGGGGAAGAGAGGCGGAGGACCCCTGGGGGTCGGCGCCAGGGCGCGGCGGCCCTGGTGGCAGCGGCGGCGGCGGCTTTGGCCCCCCGTCGTTCGCCTCTTTTTCTTTTTTTTATTTCTTTTTTTTTATTTCTGTTGAATGAAAACGAGAAGGGGGGGCCTATATATTTTCTTTTTTTATTTGTTTAATTAATTATTTCCCAAAAAGTTGACTTTTACTTGTGACCTCGAAACGAGGCCCACCGCCTGCCGTCCATAGCGTTTCACCCCCATTCTGAACTCAATGGGATATGTATCGTAGGTTGATTTGATTGTTCGGATCAGTTTCCGTTAAATTTACATTTAAATCATTGTATTGAATTTTAAACGTACATTTCAAATTACCAGGGTCACATATTAACTCTATAAATTGCAGAAAAATATTTTCTAGCTTCGTATTGACGATTCGGTCCTAACAAAACTAGTTTCGTCGAATTCTGAGACCGTTGGAAAAATGGCCATTTTCCAGTCGATTAAAATCAACTGAAACTGGTCAAACGCGTTTTCCTTCGCCACGCTCACATATTGATTCGAAAAATTATGAAACTTAAAACCTAGCAATAATTTTACATCACGGACCCAACAAAAGTGGTTTCGTCGAAATCCGAGGTCGTTTGCAAAATGTCCATTTTTAAGGGCCTGAATTCCATAGCGACTATTCAGAATTTTCAACTGGACATATCTTCTGATTCCCGCTATGAAATCTTGATTTGTCGGATTCGTTGGAAAGATATTATCAATTAGATCCTATCATTTTTGGTTTCACTAAAATCCGGATTGTTTTGCACCCGGTACATTCAATTGAAGTTTGAAATCGAATTATCGAACTACCGCGCCATTTTCAATTCTATTTATAATTATATATAATTATTTATTTTCTAACGACGACGTATATAATATATACGATCGAATTCTATTCAAAATAAATTTATCGTCGATTTTATTTAAAATAATTCATTTTAAATAATCAAAATTCGCTAAAATTGCCAAAACAAAAATTTCAAACTGGCTCGCATTTTACGGGTTGTTGCATCCACATAAGTAAAAATGTCTGGGCTCCATACCATGACACCACTCCTAGCTGGAGGGAAACGTCGTGCACTCCCTGCAGTCAGGATCCTGTTTTTGACTCATACCAGGTGTGAGGCTTGTGAGTTAATATTATACACAAAGATATGCTATTTAAAGCCATGCTTTGATCATCAACCACATGACTCTGCTTTTCAACAAAAGCCTTGATCAATTGCATCTTAGCATGCCACACTGACAATTCACGCCATGCAACTGATGTCTACCAATATATAATCTCTAAGCTCGTACATCTCAGAGAAAGGTGTTAAGCAAGAGAATAAATTCTCCACCACCAAACAGATATATATTTAATAGAAATCAATCAACATAGAATGAAATCCAATGTCAGACACACATCCATTTACAAGTTCCTTCTAGGTCTGAATGAAACCGGAGGCACCTTATTCCTTGTCCCATATGTCCAATACAGGAGAGTGATCCTCGCATATCCAGTCGATCTCGAAGTACGTCTGGACGATCACCACTTATTACCTTGTCTTGAGTGTACAGCCCAATCAAGACATTAGTAATCATCCAAATGATGTGAAGAACTCCGGTCTTCAACCACCATCTTCATCGTTGACTTTTAGTTGTCGTATTAATTATTCAGAATGAGTTAAACCCGGTCTTTCTGAATAACTCGCGTATTTTATAATCAATAATCAAGTGCTAAAAAACACATCATACGCCTTATTCCAATTCAGAATATTTTTTATTCAAATACTCACATCTTTAGGGAAAGGTTCCCATTAATTTTATCAAAGATAAATTCATGTAAATTTATTGTTTAATGTTCCTTTGGATATAAATTCAAAACCAAATTAAGGTTTATCAACTAGACGGGATTATCGAGCCTTACCGAAGTAATCATTTATTTATTAATCCAAA
The DNA here is from genome assembly GCA_030737875.1 of Allium sativum. NCBI lineage: Eukaryota > Viridiplantae > Streptophyta > Magnoliopsida > Asparagales > Amaryllidaceae > Allium > Allium sativum. Next base: position 786,519,092 of record CM060912.1, on the reverse strand, counting down.
TCCCAACCTATTCATCGTATGGAGCAGAACTGGTAGTACCCCATAACTAACACCCATGGTGTTATCTGTAAAGCTAATTACCATTTCGCGTTCAATTCTAATTAAAGATTTAACTATCGCCTGGTGTAAAACTAGTGGTACTCCATTCTCGATCATTTCCCAAATTTGATAATTTAATTATCACATTCTTATTTCAATCTAATTAAAGATTCATTAAAAATCCAGTTATTTTTATTCTTCCAACAATCATTATTTAATGATTATTTAACTTTGGAAACATAAACATGCCACATCAACAATCTATTCCGTACCACTGATTAACCTCTAACCTCATACGTCTCAGAGAAGTGTGTTAAGCAAGAGAATAAATTCTCCACCACCAAACAAATATATATTTAGCAGAGATCAATAATACAGTTTGAAATACAATGTTAGACATGTAGTCCTGTTTTTAACTGGGTCAAAGAACCAATTTTATTTAAAACACAGTTCACAATAAACCCAAAATCACATTCCATTAACCATGGAATCTTCACGGGAAACACATCAATATAAAATCGATATCAATTTCCATATCCGACTAATAATATAAATGAAATAATGGCTAAGCCTTTTAAATTCCATATATAGTAACAGACTTTCTCCATGGAAGCTCACTTTGATTATCACTTAATCGAATTCCATTCAATTCCAATTTAATATATTAAATTGGAAAACTTTACTTTGGAAAAAATTTCATTAGATCTTAATAAAAGATTTATATATTCCAAATTACATTTCACTATTAATCGGGTTAAAGAATGAATGTCGTTAAAAACACAGTTCACAATAAACCCAATTCACATTCCATTTTATTCCAATTACTAAATATAACTGGAACTCTAATAATCTTAATTAAAAGATTTATTCTTTTCACATGGGGTTTAAGAACAGTGTTACTGAAGACACCATTCATGACAAACCTAAAATCCACTTTGATACTAAATATAAGGCCCTAAACAGAAATTATATTGACTTACATTCAATATCAAATTCTGAAACCAACACATATTATACGGGGAATAACGATAATATATATATATATATATATATATATATATATATCTTCCAAATTCCTCCACAATATCCGTATAGTCACGGAATCCAATAACGAAATCTCCCGAAGATGATTTCTATTCAAATCCATTCCAATTCATACATTGGAAAAATTCTGGTTAGATTAAAACCATTCACAAATCCAATTTATTTATTTAAAAACGTTGGATTATCTTTCAATTTAATAACTAGTTCATTTTGATAAAAATATATTTTTATCTTTAAAAATGTGAAGTTTTTCATCCAAATTCTTTCCAAATCATTTATTATGATTTTACACAAATTATTAATATTTTTATCAAGGCTCGTACGGTCGGTTTCCAATAACGACCATCGAACTGCATCCATAACGATCTTTTTCAAATTTGATTTGGACATAATTCCAAATCCAACCGTTAGATTTCAAATCTCTTATATTCATTGGAAAGCTCTTTCCGATACGAACCCAACTGTTCTAGTTTTAGTAGAATCCGACGGTTGGATCTCCCGTAATGTCAATTCAAAGTCAATGGTTGATGTTCGCGAACAGTCGCGGCGCGACGCATTCTATTCAAGCCATTAATATATATATATATATATATAATATAATATATAATATATTTCGTTCAAAACTTATTTTATAAATTCATTTTAAAAACGATTCCCACTTTCATTTCAATTTTAAGACAAAATTTAATACTCCTTATCATTATAATATTTAAATGATAATATTTTCAAAATATCAGATTTTGAAATAATTTCCTTTTCCGATATTCAATATAAAAATCAATAAAATCGATATAAATATCGTTCACGTTAAAATGGCGCTAATCTAATCAATATGGCTTCACATATTTCAATATTTTCGTGTCCATCTAAAATCGGACATCAAATTCACATTTTAATCCTTTACTGAATATTATTTTAAAATATTCATTCTTTCTGAATTGGAATCAGACCCAATCAATTACCATATAATTTATTTATATGAATTTCATACAACACATGTATACAACAAAAATGATACCAATCATCCATCATCCATAGTGCATTACACAACTGCATAAGTATCAAATATAAATAATTAACGCTTACTACAGTCTGTCAACCAATCGATTGACATACAGCTAAACAATTGGGATTAGGGTACGCCAGATATCATCCCAATACCCATGGGGTTTCAACCAACAAATACTGAATATTATTTGTGCAGTCGGGCGATGTGTAAAATTTATCGTCCCAATCAATGTCAGTTAAATGGGTGTACATAAACAAATAGTCCTATTTGTAAATGAATATTTATTTTCATTTCAGGAGAATTTTATGCTGTCATATATACGATAACAATTAGATTTTTAACGATAAAATATTTATTTCAACACTTGACTATTTTAGTTCATACATTCAATAAAAATGATATTTTTATTGTTCAAACATTTTATTCAACACATGAATATTTTATATAGTTTATTTCAGAAAATTTTGACGTTATAACGGCACGATATTAGAACCAGAATAATGTCTAGCATTATCCCTCACCTGATACTGGCTCGCTCCATACACATAAATCACAATCAATCCAAACAATCTCACAATCAATTCACAATGATTTTTAAACCACAATCCAAATTTCCACAATACAATCCAAACAAACAACCATAGTTTGTAAAATAAATAGTGTCAGGAGCTGCTAAACCCTGTCTGCAACCTAGGATATATTTAACTGCAAAATAATTTGAGTGTGAAAGAGTTCACACATTGGGATCCACGCCGCCATTGTTTCCTAATGCTCTGATTTGTTGTTCTTGTTCCAGAATTTGCAAACGAGCTCCAATCTTCGCATAATCTTTTTTCTCATCTTAAATGTGTCATTCTGGACAACATTCACCTGGTGGCCTTTCTTCTGAAATTCCTCCATTTCGCTAGAATTTGGAAAATACAGTATTTGAACAGTAGACTTTGGATGCGTTTTCCGGACGGCTCCGAATTACAAAATACGACTTCCATATACTCAAATCGAAGAGAAAATCATGCTCTTCGATTTTGGCACTATGGAGTTTTGGCCCGAACTGTACGGTTTGGGCGTTACTGAGGAAGGAAGGTCGGGGGTAAAATGTAAAACTGAAAATGGTTTAAAATTGGATTTTGGTGAATGGGGGTCCCACTGTTTGGAAGCGCGGGTGCTGGGGGCGCAGGTGATGGGGAGGACGTAGGGGTGCGGCGGACAGAGGTGGGGCTAGAGGAGGAGGCAGAGGCGGCGTCTAATTTCGAGCTACGGTTTGTGGTTTTAGAAGGAGAGAGGGAGGGATGGGCGGAGGAGCATCGGGGGGGTCGAGGGGGAGGTGCGGCGGCGGTCTGCGGGGACGACGACGACAGTCCGCTGGGGAGGGGGCAACGGGGCAACGACGGGATTAGGGTTTGTTTTTATTTTTTTTTATTTTTCTTTTTCTGAACGGTGAGAGAGAAAACAAGGGGGCCTATTATATATAATTTAACTAATTTTTTTATTCCATAAAGTTATTTTTATTCTAACTCCAAATCGAACCCAACGATTGTTGCCCCTAGCCAAATCCCCCCATTCCGAACACAATGGGACATGTCTTGTAAGCCAATTCGATTATTTCGTTCAGTTTTCATCAAAATTAAAATATAATTAATATAACGTTTAAAATTGATTTCAATGTACATTTTAATTTACCGGGGCCACATACTGACTCCAAAAATTCTAGAAAAATAAATCTAGCTATGTTTTGACGATACGGTCCTAATAAAAAAAAATTGTCGAATTTAGAGACAGTTTGAACAAAATCCATTTTCTGGTCGATCCAATTCAAACTGAAATTACCAAGCGCGTTAAAATTCACCACACTCGCATATTAATTCCAAAAATTATGAAAGTTAAAGTATAACAATAATTTGACATTCCAGGTCCTAGAAAAGTAGTTTCGTCAAAAACGTAGGTCGTTTGCAAGATGGCTATTTTTAAAGGCTATATGTTATATAAAAAATATATAAATTCCATAGAGACTATTTTATATTTTAAACTGGACATAACTCTTAATTTATATTATTAAATCTCAATTTTTCAAATTCGTTAGGAAGATATAGTTAAATAGATTCTAGCGTTCTTTGTTTCGTCCAATTCGAACTTATATTGAATTATGTATATTCAATTGAAATTTAAAATTGAATTTTCAAACTACCACGCCAAATCAGGCTCGTTTTATAATTAAAATAAATTTATACGTTCTACCTTTGATTTAAATAAATTTTATTCGTTATTAATGTAAAATAAATCATTTTAATTATTCAAAACCCATTAAAATAGCTAAAATAAAAAAAATTTAAATTGGTTCTGAAAATCCGAGTTGTTACAATCGAGTTGGAGGATTTTGGTTTGGATAGGTGGAGATGTTCATGAGCATTTGAATTGTGTTATTTGTTTATGGATTTATGGAAGGAAATGGGAAACGATGGTGCGTGAATTGCCGAAGGGATGGAGCAGCGTGATTTCGGGGAAGAAGAGTTACTGTACACGGTAGGTTGCGGATGGTAGGTTGGTGTTGTGCCGAAGTTTGTAGGGTGAGCCCAAATTGATAAAGCATTAAACTTAAATGATATAAATACTTGTTTAAATTTGTAAATGTTATAACTATCTCATACGTCATCAAAATTCAGCAAAATAATATCCATTGGGATCGTATGGATGAGGGCTATGCAATGAAACTGATTGAGAATGAATCGAAGCTCGTTACAATTTATAGCGAAATAAATTGCCTGATCTGAATCAACGACAGTTATCGTTAATTAACGATAAATGTCAAATGTGAGTAAATCTCACTAACTCTGATCAGTTTATATTTTTATAACATATTTTTAGAATCGATAAATGATGGTTGATTGATGTGTTTTGATTGTTTGGACGAACTGATAATTAATTAGTTGAAATTATAGATCTAGTTATATATATAGAGTTAATTAAATATTGATTTTGTTTATCAGAATATTTCATATTGAAAAGAAATTGATGTTAATTATATTGTTTAACATCTGAAGCTGCAAGAAACAGGTTGGAGGGATCCAACTGGATTCCTCAGTATTTATAATACTGTTTTTATATATATTATGATATATGATGTGATATGTACTCTGTGATTGATTATGATAACATTGGTCTTGTTATTTGGTATTTTAAATACCATAAGAAATACTGGAATGTATAAATGGAATTTTCAAAGCGTATATTTAAAATAAAATATTTATTTGGGAAACAAATAGATTATAAAAGGAAATATATTATAAAATAAATAGATTATAAAAGGAAATATTTTATAAAATAAATTGTTTATAAAAGGAAATATTTGGGAAATCAATAGATTTATAAAAGGAAATATTTGGGAAAAATAGAATTATAAAAGGGAAATGGCGAGATATAAAAGAACTACGAGAAGATCGATTTAACGTAGATTGTAAATAGAAATCTGTTTTAAACAGATAAATTGGGAAGATTAACTTATAAATAATGTTTTTATAAATTAAGTAAAATATTTATCATTTGGTTAAATTGAATATATGAGTCTAAATTTATATAGAGAAGTAAAAATCGGTTTTAACACCGATATTGAGATTTAAGGTGAACGTAGAAATTATAAAGCAAATTATCAATGAGATTTAAAGTGTTGTAAATAAAATAGGATTTCGTATGAATAATTCTATAAATAGAAGTATAAATAGGATTTGGAAAGGGGATATTATTGTTAATTGAAAAATCAAACTGATTGATTATATAAAAGAAAAGCATTATTCACATTCGATGGGAGTAATGGATTAAAATAAATATTTTACAAATTAAAACATTTGTAAGGAAAATTGGGTTTTGAAATAGGAATTCAAATGGGAATTTGAATGAGATAGGAAACAGAGTTAATTGAATATTAGTTATTCGAATAGAGTTAATCAAATATAAGTTATTCAAAGAGAGTTAATCGAATATAGTTTATTCAAAAGAGAGTTATCGAATATAGTTTATTCGAAAGAGAGTTATCGAATATAGTTTAACCGAAAGAGAGATTGTCGAATATAGTTTATTCAAAAGAGATTATCAAATAGAGATTATTCGAGAGCGAATTATACATTGAGATTCGACTATATCGAATGTAGGAAAGTACTATTTACTTGCCAGTTTTTAAATCAAGATTTATTTATTTGATAAATCGTTTATTTATTTATTTAAATTAAGGTATAAAAGTTTTATTTAAAGTTAGATATTTCAGAAGCATTGAATTATAGCACTATTGTTATAAACCAATGATTTCTGTTAAAGAAATGGATTCGTAAATTAAATCTGAGAGTTAAGTAAGAATAGTTTGTTAAAGATTAAAGTGGTGAACTTTGTCCATTTCAAGGTTAATAATGTTGTTTGGTTAAGGTTTGAGAGGTAGTTATACCCCAACTTGATTGACTTCATTTTTAACTAAGGAATATCTAAGGTTCGATAGAGAATGTTGGTTAAGTAAATTAAGACAATGAGTGTTAATGATTTGAGTTGGCATAGCGATATTTTATTTAAACATCTGTTTTAATCCAAAGAAGAAGTTTTTGGAAACGTTTTCCAAATAAAATAAGAAATGTTTTCTAATATAGAAAATAAGAAATGGGAGTAAACATAGAAATGTTTTCCGATGTTAATGACGTATATTTTCTAGATATAGAAGTTGTGAATATATATAAGAATATTTTCCGTTGGTAAATAAGAAATATTTTCTGGAATATATAAAATAAATACTTATAATAAATGGAAACGTTTTTCGAGAATAGTGAGAGACTAAACGGGTTTTAAGAAATATATGGAAAATGGGAAATAGAGAAATGAATAAATTAATGATAAGTTAATTAAAGAGGAAAAATGTTGATTGATGATTGATCAATAAAATTTCCATTTGGAAAGGAAATCGTTGTGTGTATGTATGCTTTCCTTTGATAGTTAAATAACCGACTATCAAACTTTTGACCATTTTTCCTTTGTCAATACGGAGAGTCCAGGATCGGATTTATTATCTGAAAATCACTTCATATGGGCATTAGCGTGGTGAATCAAATATGATGAAGATAATTGAAGACGGAGTTTATGCAAGGGCTGTTCTGGCAAATCCTAGGTAGAAATTTCCTAAGATGGGTTTACAAAATAGTGCCTTCTGTTCATCCAGTCGTAGGACAACCTGTATGGAAGAATGTCTGACAGAGTATATTTAATAGATCACGTAAGTTGATCTCTTCAAATGTATTTACATTTGGTGGTGGAGGAATTCGTTTCTCTTAGCTGTATGTCCATGGTATTTTTCGAAAAATCAATTTGTGATTTGGTGGGTATGACGATGTGACATATAAAGTAAATAAATGTGTGATCTGTACGTTATGGCCTTTAGCCTCACAACTGAGAAATGGTATAAAATCGGGTAGGTCGCATGGCTAAGTGTGTAGCTCTCAATTAAGGTGTATTGTCACCTGATCTAGAGAAATTTCATTTACTTCTTTAACCTATTTCGATGCTGTCCCTTTCGGGAAACGGTTGTTGATCCCAACCGTTGGTGATAATACATTCGGTACACTCAAGCAAAATGAGTGACCGGTTATGTTTAGCCTGGGTTACAAGATGTTCTTGTTGAACCCAGTGTATTCCTCTCTAGAGATACACTGTCAGAGGTGGTCCCAAACCTTGCCAGTTGGAATTCATTACCCAATAAGCGGCCACGGTTTTGATTATATATTATGTATGTGGAACGTGAGATGAAAGTGTTATGCTAAATGATTTATATATTGTGGTTGATAGACACTATTGTAATATCAGAAGAATTTTGATATAAAGAATATTTTGGAATATTGTAAGGTAAAAAAACCATTCGTATTTATGTGTGGATCGGTCTTATGATTATCCTTTCTTTTAAAGGGATTTTAAAAGTTAAACAAATGGTTGGAGTTTACTCACACCAGTCACTTGACTGACCAAGAGTTTATTTTGTTTTGTTTTCCCTAAACTCTTGGGTGCCCAATTTTGTACGGGCAGTCAACTAGTCGGGATTTTGTAGATACTTGAAGAGCTAGAGAAGGAGGCTTCAGGATTATATAGCTATTGTCTATTTCCGCTGTGGTGTATGTGTTATACTCAAATGATGATCTATATATTTATATACAAATGACAGTTTTTTATTTCAAAGTTATGTTATATACTCTATTTCTTTTTCCATTCTGCTGTGAGATTCGTGTTACTCTGATTCTGTTGTTTTGTTCTTCTTCTTATATTCTAACTCTCTATCTTATCTATTTCTCACCCTCTAACTTCTTTCTATCAATGATCTGGATTGTTCGATGCCTGAATAATTGACGTGGGTTTTATGTTGATTTTCTGGGTCGAAAATCCTTATTTGTTACACATATAGTCAGGGGGAGTATTAGAAGGATCATCATCAACAGGTATATATAGGTATGATATTTTATAAACTAAGGTTGTCATCATCAAAAGGGGGAGATTGTTGGAGAATGGAGTTTTGATGACAACAACCTTATTTCAACTATCATTGATTATAAAATATATACTCTCATCTTTATCTCGAATATGTATATATATATATATATATATATATGCACACTTATGCAGGATTTGTTTACAGGAATTAAGTACTGAAGACTCTACAGTTTCAGTGCTTCAAGAGATACAGAATTCTAGATAGATTCAAGACTCAAGAGTTATCAAGCTTTCAAGATTTCAAGAGTTCAAGATAAATATAGTAAGAGAGTCTAGTTTATGTAAGGCTCCGAATAGCACTCCTAGTTCAAATTCTGTTTTTCAAATTATATGTTTTCAAATTCGAAACTTTTTTCAAATTGATTTCAAATTTCTCTCAAAATAATTTTTAATCTTCCAAGAATTTCAAACTTATGATTTCAAATATATTTCCTAATTTATAAGCATTCTTATTTTTATAGTTTAATTAAATATGTTTTACTAAGTTTATATTTGATTATTAAAACTCTAAGCTTTTTTATAACCTTTTGTTAATATATAGTTTATAAATATTTCTTTATAAATGTAATGGCCTATGTTTTCAATCATTTATGTAACAACCCAGAAAATCAGAACCAATTTAAAAATTTTATTTCGAGTAATTTTGATAGAAAATATGTCAGGATTTAAAAATTAGATTTTTAAATAATAATAAAGCCCTTGAAAATAGCTATTTTGCAAACGACCTCCGTTTTTGACAAAACAACTTTGGTTGGATCCAGAATGTCAATTTATTTTAAAATTCCATGGTTTTTGGAATTAATATGTGAGCATGGCTAAAGAAAACGTGTTTTGCAAATACAATGCAAATTGGATCGACCAGAAAAGGCCATTTTCAAATAGTCTTCAAATTAGACAAAATTAGTATTGTTAGGACCGTATCATCAAAACAAAGCTAGATTTATTTTTCGGGAATTTTTGGATTCAGTATGTGGCCCCGGTAAATTAAAATGTACGTTCAAATCTAATATTGAATGTTTTATATTTTAATTTGAAGAATAACCGACTGAAACAGTTGAATGAGCATACGAAACATATTCCATTGTGTCCAAAACAGGGGTATTTAGCTAAGGGCGACAGTTGTTGGGTTTGATTTGGAGTTCATATGGATTAACAAACATTTTTGTGATTAAATAAATAAAATAATTTAAATATAAATATATGCCCAATCAGAAAATTCCTTTATTATTTTCATTTTTCCAAAACACTCTGTAACCTTCGCGACGAACGGCGGTTGGAGCTCCAAATTTCTCTCCACGATAACTCTCAATCCGCGCAACTAAATTCAGTGATTCAAGAGGAAATTTATAGAGATTTCTCCCCTCTTTAAATCCATACAACTCTTGCCCTCCATTGTTGTTTATTTTGTTCAAATCGATCGCGACAAGTTTCGCCGTTTAGAGGTGAAATCTGACCAAGGGTCGCCGTGGAGTTCCACCTAGGGGAGGCACGGGTCCACATTTCAGAGCTCTTCGACGTGGCGCTGTCCGATCGCCGCGAAGTTTAGTGCGTCGATCGCAATCTTGAACCCTATTTTTGAACCTGAAGTGAAAAACGACGGTTTTATTTTCTAAAGAAGAAAGGTTGATTTTTTTTTAATTAATCAATATCTTAATTAATTTTAAAGTGTCGTGAACCTTCAAAAATACACAACTTTTTGATATGATGTCGAAATATGATGAAAAAGGAAGCATTGCGATCGTGCCAACGTCTTCTACATTCTAGAAGAGACTAGAACGCATTTGGAGCTTTCTACAAAATTAGAAGGAGTGGACCCAATGTGAGATTTCTAATTTCAAATTGGAATGGAAAAACGATGTATAAATTCTACAATCAATGTATAAATTATATATACGTTGTATAAATCATATATGTGTTAAATGAAATTGAAATGGAAATAAATATACTTATATATACACACACACACATACTCCCCTCGTCCATAGACCATGGACGATATAAATTGTTTGGATTGTGATTGTGAATGATTGATTGTGGTTGCAACAAAGTTGGTTGTGTTTGTGGTATATTCATTGTATTGTGAAAATGAATGGTATTGTGGAAATTATGGAAATGAAGTTATTGTAATGCTGCAAGGCCTAGGATAGCAGAGGAACTGTGCTGGACACGGTGCCGGTGCTAATTACCCTGTCGTTGTAATGCCAAAGTTTTTTGAAATGAATCATACAATATTGTTGTTGTGTTGAAATAAATTGTTTGAACAATAAAAATGACATTTTTATTGTATGTATGAAGTATATAAAATATTCATGTTTAAATAAATTGTTTGAATAATAAAATAATGTTTTTGTTGTATGTATGAAGTATATAAAATATTCATGTTTAAAATAAATTGTTTGAACGATAAAAATATTATTTTTATCATGTATATGAGGTGTTAAAAATAACCATGTGCTGAAATTAATATTTGTTCATCGAAAATATTATTTTTAACATGTTTATGAAGTGTTAAAAATAACCGTGTGTTGAAATAAATATTTGTTCATTGAAAATATTATTTTTAATATGTATATGAAGTGTTAAAAATAACCGTGTGTTGGAATAAATATTTGTTCATTAGAAATATTATTTTTAACATGTATATGAAGTGTTAAAAATAACCGTGTGCTGAAATAAATATTTGTTCATTGAAATGATATTTTTAACACGTATGTGAAGTGTTAAAAATAACCGTGTGTTTAAATATTTGTTCATTGAAAATAATATTTTTAGCATGTATATGAAGTGTTAAAAATAACCGTGTGTTGAAATAAATATTTGTTCATTGAAAATATTATTTTTTAACATGTGTATGAAGTGTTAAAAATAACCATGTGTTGAAATACATGTTAGATCATTGAAAATAATATTTTTAACATGTATACGAAGTGTTAAAATTAACCGAGTGTTGAAATAAAAATTTATTCATTGAAAATATTATTTTTAACATGTTTATGAAGTGTTAAAAAGAACTGTTTGTTGAAACAAATGTTTGTTCATTGAAAATAATATTTTTAACATGTATATGAAGTGTTAAAAATAACTATGTATGAAAATAAACATTTGTTCGCTAAAAATATTATTTTTAGCATAGATATGCATATATATACATATGCTGAACAGGAAAATGGATTAGCCGTTGCGTAAAGAATTTATTTGCTGCCCGATAAATAGGTGTAACGACCGGTATTTTTACGGTATATAAATAATTTATTTAATTATTTGAATAATGGTTTGGTTATTTAAAATGACCAGAATTAAATAATATTAAATATTTAATTAAAATAAATAATAGAATAATATATTTAATTCAGAAATAAGCAAGTATAGTGGAATTCACAATATAGTGTGAATTGGATTATTTAAAATTTATATATCAATTTAGAGTTGAATTATATTGGCGAATATATTATTTGAATGACAGTTTGAACGTATAATTATAATATAATTATAATCGAGCTCGAAATGGCGCCCGATTTGAACTTCAACTGAATGTACAGGGTCCATTTTAAATTGGATTTCTGTGAAACAAGAAACGTTAGGAGCTGGTGAAGTATATCTTTCTAATGGAAGAGAAAAATCAGGATTTCATTGTGTAGATTTTTATTTATGTCCAAATCAAATTTTAGAAAAGTCGCTGTGGAAATCCTTTATAATTTATATCGATTTATTTATATTTTAAAATGGATTTTTAAATATAAATCGAATATCGATGTAACATTGGATTTGAAATATCGAGTTATAAATCCCAGTGTAACAGTATGATATTCTGTTGTGAAAATGTACGATAATATTTATTTTTAAATATTAAATTTAATTGTTTTTAAATATATTTATATATTTAAATGGGTTATTTAGAGCTTTAAAAATAGCCAGTTTTGCAAATGACCTCAGAATTTGACGAAACTAATTTTGTTAGATCAGCAATATTAAATTATTGGTAGCTTTCAGTTTTCGTGATTTTTGAAGTCAGTATGAGGTCATACGGCATTTTAATGTGAAAAAAGTCGATATTCTGACGGTTAAAAATACGCTGTGTAAGCAAACGGAGTCGGAATTCGACGAAACCAGTTTCGTTGGGACCGTAATGTCGAACTGTAGCTGCATGTCTAGTTTCGTGATTTTTGGATATCGTATGTGATCACACGAATTTTAGAGGATGAATACAAACAGAAATTGCTTAAAATAAAATAAAATATTCAATAAAAGAATAATATTTCTATCCTATAAAAACCCCTTAATATTGTCTAACCCTAGCATTTTCTTCTTCTGGTCAAAATCATATTCCGCTGTCGTCAAACCGTTCTCAAATGAAAACACCCTCCTTTAAAAATCAAAAACAAATCAAGGAAATAACTATAAATCATAATATACTTATGTAAGGATTCAGCGTTGGAAGAGCTTCGATTCTATGTCAAAGTTGTTGGGTGCGATGGAATCTTGATGGGTACTTGAAGCAGGCCAATGCAGTCTAGGGTTCAAAATCTAGAGAGGTACAAGCTTCTATTCGAAAATCTATGGTTGGTTTTGGATTTAGGTCACCTAGTTGTTGGATTTGGGAGATTTTGAGAGGATATCATGAGTATAAATGTTGATACTGTTAATAAGGATTGCGTGATACTGTTGAGACGCGAATGGAGGTGGAGGAGCGAGATGGCAGTGATTGTGTTGGGGTTGGTGCACTCGAGAAGGGAAATACAAAGGTGATCCCAGTTTAAGGTATAATGAAGGGGAGAGGGGAGTTCAGTGGAGGTAAAGATGAGAAATGGTGCGTTACTAGAGTAAAAAAGGGAGCGGCTTTCATTGGCGAAGAAAGTAAATGTGTGCGGATGTGGGTTTTCAAGTTGGATGGGCCGAATGTGTGTTGGTAAGGCCCAGAAGAAAATCCTTATAAGTTTGAACTATTTAAATAATTGTATAACTTCGTAATATCATAACTGTAACATATGATATCAGAATTGAGCGAAACAAGATCTGATGGGATCGTAGGGATGGACACTACACGATGGAACTGACTGGAAGTCCATCGGAGCTCGTTACAATATATGGAGAAATAAATTGTCTGATCAGAATCAACTAACGCAAATCGTTATTTAACGGTTAACGCGAAATGTGAGTAAAACTCACTAACTCTTCTCAGTTAAATTTTTATAACGTATTTTTATAACTGATAAATAATGGTTGTTTGTTGTGTGTTGGTTATTTGTTTGAACTGCTAGTCAGTTGATTGAAAATATAGATAACGATACAAATATAAATCGTTAATCAAATATTGATTCTGTTTAGCAGAATATTTCATAGTAGGATGAAATTGATGTTAATTTTATTGTTTAACATCTGTGGATGCAGGGAAACACGTCGGAGGGACCCAACTGGGTTCCTCAACAGTTATTTTATTGTTTTTCATATATTGTATTATATGATGTGATATGAAATCTGTTGTTGATTTTATATGTTGGAATGATACTGATCATTGTTATATGGTACGTTAAATACCATAAAGAATACTGGAATGTTAAAAAGGGAATTTTCAATGTTATATTGAAAAGAAATGTTTATAAAATCAAAAGATTTTATAAAAAAGAAAAACTATTTATTTAGAAAATAAATAGATTAAAAAGGAATATTTATTTGTAAATCAAATAGATAGGATTGAAGGGAAATATTTAGAAAGCAATTACAAATAGAATTGAAATAAAAGAAATATTTGTAACTATTTTCAAACTGAATTGAAAAGGAATATTATTTGAAATAAATAGAATAGAAAGGGCAAATATGCGTAAAGTAAATAGAAAAAGGGAATAGTTAGATTATCAAAGGAATTACTTATAAAATCAATAGATTTTATAAATAGAAAATATTTTATAGAATAAACAGAATTATCGAAAAGGGGATTCATTTTGTAAATAAATAGATTATAAAAGGAAATACTTGAAAAAAGTGACTAGAATTGTATAAAAGGAGAATTTTACATTTGAAACGTTTAAACCCGTGCTTTGCACACGGGTATAACGTGTTATGGATTTAAAGCAAAGTTTTTTAAATAGAATCTATTCTGACCAATAGATTGAGAAGGATAATTTATAAATAATATTTTATAAATCAAATGAAATGTTTATCATTGGATAAATAGGATATATAAGTCGGGACTTATACAGAGAAGTAAAAAAATCGATTTCAACCTCGATATTTGAAACTGAATGAAAGTAGAGTCAATCAGTTAGAGTTAATCAGATAGAGTTAATCGAATTAGAATTTATTGAATATTAGTTATTCAATTAGAGTTGATCGAATATAGTTATTCAAGATGAGTTGCCATTTCGTATGACTGCTAGCGTCATTCGCAGGGCTGCTGATAGTCTATGGCGGTCGGATGTTTCCTGAGGGAATCAGGCGTAACCATTGTGATCGCTGCGATCTAGAGTCAAACGAATGGAGTTAAATCGAATATTAGCCATTTGAAATAAAGTTAAACAGACATAGTTATTTGAATATAAATTAATCGAATATTAGTTATTAGATAAGAGTTAAATAAGTTGAGTTAAATAAGTTGAGTTACATAAGTTGAGTTACATAAGTTGAGTTAGATAAGTTGAGTTAGATAAGTTGAGTTAATCAAGTAAGTTAATTAAATGAGTTAATCAAATCGAGTT
This sequence comes from Allium sativum, assembly GCA_030737875.1. Lineage (NCBI taxonomy): Eukaryota > Viridiplantae > Streptophyta > Magnoliopsida > Asparagales > Amaryllidaceae > Allium > Allium sativum. The sequence goes on along the minus strand of CM060912.1, from coordinate 786,503,804 downwards.
AATCCAAGAGAGTTAATCGAATATAGTTTATTCGAAAAGAGATTAATCGAATGTAAATCATTCGTAGAAAGTTAATCAAATGTAATTCATTCGAAGAGAGATTATCGAATATAGTTATTCGAAGAAAGAGTTATCGAATATAGTTTATTCGGAAAGGAGTTATCGAATAGAGATTATTCGAAAAGAGAATTATACATTGAATTCGATTATATCGAAATTCGGGAAAGTAATATTTACTTGCCGTTTAATCAAGGTTTACTTATTATTAGTAAATTAGTGGTTTAGTTATTTAGCTAAATTAAGAAATAAAAGTTACATTTTGAAGTTGGATATTTAAGAAGAAAGGAATTATAACGCTATAGTAAAAATCAAGGTTTTAAAATAAAGTAGAGGATTCGTAAATAGAAGCCGAGTTACGTAAGGAAGTGTTAAAGGTTTGAAAGGTGAACTTTGTCTATTTCGAGGTTAGAAATATTGTTCAGTTAAGGCCTGAAAGGAATTATACGCCAACTTGATTGACTTCGTTTTTAACTAAGGGATGGGTAAGGTTCGATAGTGAAGATTGATTAAGTTAATTTAGTTAATGAGTGTAATGGTTTAAATTGGCTTAGTGATGTTTATTTAAACATCTAATGAATAAATTTTGGAAACATTTTCCAAACATAATCAGAGATGTTTTCTAATCATAGAAAATGAAATGTTGATGGGAAAGAATACTGGAATGACAGTAATATAGGAAACAGAGATGAAAATGTTTTCCAATGATTGATGACGTATATTTCATAAATTTAGGGAATAAGAAATGTTGAGTATATAGAAATGGGAAAATGAATAAATTAATGATAATTTGATTAAAAGGATGAATGTTGAATGTTGATTGATCGATAGTATTTCCATCTGGAAATAATATCGTTGGTTGTACACCTATTTTTCTTTGATAGTTAAATCACCGACTATCGAAGTTTTTGACCATTTTTACGTCGTCAATATAGAGAGACCGGGATCAGATATATTATCTGAAAACCACTATGTATGGACGTTAGCGTTGCGATCAAATATGATAAATTGAAGACGTAGTTATGCAAGGACTATCCTGTTTACAAAATAGTGCCTTCGGTTTGTCCAATCCCAGGACAACGTAAATGGACGAATGTCTGACAAAGTATATCTAACGGATCGCGTAAGTTGATCTCTTCAAACATACTTATGTTTGGTGGCAGAGGAATTCGTTTCTCTTAGCTTTATACCCGTGGTATTTTTAAGGAAATCAATTTGTGATTTGACGGGTATGACGATGTGGCATTCAAAGTGAATGGTGGTCAAGTGTTTCAAACGATATGTAATGACCTCAAGCCTCATCAACCGGGAAATGACAGAAATCGGGCAGGCAGTATGGCTAAGTGGGTCGCTCCCATTAGGGTGTATATCACCTATCTAGAGAAAATCCATTTCATTCTTTTATCTATGATTGATGCTGTCCCTTTTCGGGAAACGGTGGGTAGCTCCCAACCGTTGGTGATATACATTCGATACACTCAAGCGAAATGAGTGGTCAGTCATGTGTGGGCCGGGTTGCAAGACGTTCTTGTTGAACCCAGTGTATTTGCCTCTAGAGATACACTATCGATAGGTGGTCCCATACCTTGTCATAGTTGGAATCCAATCTCCAATAAGAACCTGCGATTTTGTTTGTATACTATATATGTGGAATGTGAGTCGCAAGCGTTCTGCTAGATTGCTAATTACTTGTGATTAGACATTATTATAATATCAGAAAAGTATCCATTTCAAAATTTTGTTTTGGGTTATCGTAAGGTAAAAACCGTCCGTGTTAATGTGTGGATCGGTCTTACGATTATCTTTTCTTTTGAAAAGGATTTTTGAAAAGTTAAACCGATGATTTGAGTTTACTCACACCAGTCCCATGACTGACCTAGAGTTTATTTTGTTTTTTTTCCCTAAACTCTTGGGTGCCCAAATTTGTAGGGGAAGTCAAGTAGTTCAGGTCTTTACAGATATACTTGGAGGAGCTTGAAGCAAGAGGATTCAGGATTATATAGCTATTGTTATTTCCGCTGTGTGTAAGTGTTGTACTCTGATAATGTTATTATATATATATACACTGTTTTATTGCAAAGTTATGTTATGTATTATATTTTATTCGTTCCGCTGTGAGATTCGTGTTTACTCTGATTGTGTTCTTCTTCTTCTATTCTAATTTTCTATCTTATCTATTCTCACCCTCTAACTTCTTTCTACTAATGATCTGGAATGTTCAATACCTGAATAATTAACATGGGTTTTGTGTTGATTTTCTGGGTCGAAAACCCCAGTTCGTTACAATAGGTAAGCCTTAATGAGTTGGTTGCACAATATTATTATTATATAAACTCCTGTGAATGCCATTGGATGCGGTGTGCTGGTTGTTCTGTGTGAGATTATAAATGTCGTCATAGGATAACAACAATTAATTTTGAACTACACTACATGGCATACTTCGTGAAGATAACATACTCTATCGTATACCACATAAGCATTTGGAGCTTATGTGACGAGGTTGGAATTACCATACAAGCGAGACGCTTGTATGGCGATGACTGTATTACAGGTTAAACGGATCATGGACTGATATGGACTGAATAAAATATAACGGTAAATTATCAGATTTAATAAAAACCTCTTACGGGTCTGGAGTTGACAATAATCACGTCTCTCTAGTTATTAGGTACGGCACATGGATTATTTATTTCCCAACACTGGACAAGGTGACGAGAATTTATTCTCTAGAGTTATGATTTTTACACACTCCCTTGGGCTTAGATTAGTCACTAAAAATTGTGTATGCTTATTCTGGATTTATTGGGTTCCTAATACGGCCCAATAAATTTCAAAATCCTTCTCCGTACAAAGGAGGCTATAGCGAATTTTTCCGAAATTTAAAGACGTTAGCCAAATTTTTGAAGTGAAAACAGTTTAGAACTCGTCGAATGAATTATATTTCTATATATATATTAAAATAAAACGAATTGCGCAGTTGTAGTTCATGTTTTGGAATCGTAACTTTAAACGATTATATCGAGAGATCCGACCGTCGGATTTTCCCGAAATCAGAACTGTTGGGTTCACTTTGGAAAGATCTTTCCAACGATACAAATTTTTTAAGATCCAATGGTAAGATTTTGAGAAATGTGTAAATCAAATTTGAAGAAAAACAGCGCTAGGGCCGCGTAATGACCTGATGCGTCGTTTAATTAAAATGGGCTATTTTTATATAAATAAAAATAGTGATAAATTGTTTTAAAATATTATAAACGATATGGAATTAAAATAAACTGATTTTACTTGCTTTATTGGATATTCTAATGGTTAGATGAATTTGACATGAAATTATTATATTGAGTTGAAACGTGAATGTCAAATAGTTTAACCATGGAAAGAATTGATTTGATGTCTATGTATACGTGAATTATTTGAAAAGGCCGAGTTAATTCTCATTTCAAATAATTGTTTAACGAATAAAAGTCGAGGATATAAAGACCGTGCAAGACCGATGATATTCACATCGTGTGGATTACTACTTATGCCTTAGATATGGGTAGCTCCCTTGATGAGGTTACAGTGGTAGTGGTCTAGACGTACTTGTTGATCGTCCGGATATGCGAGGGCCTCTCTTCCGTATTGGGCATTTGGAACGAGGACTAAGGTGCCTCCGGTTTCGTTCAGACATAGAACAAACTTGTAAATCGATCTATCTCTGACATTGGATTTTATTCTGTGTTGATTGATTTCTATTAAATATATATCTGTTTGGTGGTGGAGAATTTATTCTCTTGCTTAAAACCCTTCTCTGAGACATACGAGCTCAGAGGTTATATATCGATAGACATTAGTCGCATGGCGTGAATTGTCAGTGTGGCATGCTAAGATGCAAATGATCAAAGCTTTTGTTGAAAAGCAGAGCCTTGTGGTTGATGATCAAAGCATGACTTCAAATAGCTTAGCTTTGTGTTGTAGCATTAATTCACCAGCCTCACACCCCGGTGTGAACCAGAAACGGGAGAAGGACCCCAGGGAGGACATGTGTTTCTTTCTAGCCAGAAGTGGTGTCATGGGATGGAGCCTATACATTTTAACTTTTGTGGATGATGGAAATCGAGGTACCTCGGATATATCGTCAATACGGGGCTGATGGAGGGATATAACCAAGATACTGACCAGATTTACGCCCCATAGGGAGGGGAAACGTATTGTTCAGGAATAACCAAACAACTCACATATGTGTGGATCGGCCCTAGCACTCCTTAGGGCTTGATTGAGTACTTGGCCTGAGGCTCAGGCAAGAGAGTCTCGAATTCAGTAAGGATGATCCCTTGCTTTGATTCATGATGGAAATCCAACTTCCAATACGACATTGTGCTGTTTTGATTATAAACTTATATTGGCGGCAAAGTGGCATGGGACGCTAATGTCGCCAATGATTGATACATTATGATTGAAATTGTTTTTGGAACATATTAACACTAATAATAATATCAAATGATTTTGTTTTATAAGTATCAAGCATATTTTGGCCATTATAAGGTAAAACTCTATCCTCTGGTTTGCGTTGTGTGATGGGACTAGAGTCTTATAATGGCTTCCTTTTTCTAAAAAAAAGCATTGCGTTGTTTAATGATTTACTTTATTTCATGCACTAGCAATCCAATGGAGTAAACCCGTTGCGCATTAGCGGCGTGGTCCTGTGATTGACCTTATTATTAAATAGATTAAGTAAGATTTCTCATACCAGTCCCACGACTAAGTCTTATTTTGTTTCACTTTGCAAACTCGGGTGCCCCTATTTCCTACTGGGCAGCCTATTATTCAGGTTTTAGTTGGTTCACTCTGGATAGCTATGGAGCTGAAGATGGATTCTATCACTTCTATTATACTGTTCCAGACCGTATTATGTATATTATGTGTAACACCCCACCTCCGTTATTGTCACTCACAAAGGGAATGCCTTAACTTCAGTGGAGCATTTTTGGTACAAGATGCAGAAAAATTACAAGACAGACAAATAAAGCAGCGGAAAATAAATAACCTTTATTGATTAAAAACAGCTTGTACAAGGATTGTTTCACAACACCAATACTTTTTACAACAAAGAATCTGTCTTGTTAAAATAAAGAAGCATAAACTGACAATGATATTCCACAATAAAGCATGAGCCAGCCATAGCAGTACAAAATGGAGTTCAAAGAAATGCATCAAAGAATCTTCAAGCTTGGAAAGAGTAACGGTCCCAAAATGAGTTGAGCTATTCCCTCCCTGACTACCTGGGGGGGAACGGAAGAAAAGAGGCGAAAACAAACTAGGTCAGACATAAGTCTGGTAAGTCCAGTTATGCTTCAGCATGTAAACAAGAAAAGGACTATGACATGAACAAACTGAACTTAGAACCATACCATAGTGATAAGATAATCCTAAAACAAGACAAGGTAAGATTATCGGAATTGGCTATCGCACCCACTTCTATTTCTCTGCACCCACTGAGGACAGTTTCAGCTAGCATCGTGTGTTCATGATAAAATGATCCCCTTTTTTATTGTGTATGCAGTCCATTATCCATCGAGTGTTACCTAGACCCAACTAGGGTTTACTTATCGAACGCTTCCTAGATTCAACCAGGGTTTACGCTACCCAGGGCCACTGGGGTTTATGCTACCTATTGAACTGTAACACCCCACCTCCGTTAAGGACACTCACAAAGGGAATGCCTTAACTTTGATGGAGCGTTTTAGTAGACAGAATAGAAACTTACAAGGCAGATTAAACAGTACTTGAAAAATTTATAGCTTTATTACCACAGAAACCGAAGTAAGTTTGGTTACATCCTTTCAAATCACAATATCAGAATTCAAGTACAAAATATCAGTCTTGTACAAAAGCCTTTAGAATGAATAGTTTTTAAAATCATAATCCCTAACATAAACTGCCATGCCAAAGCCAGACGATACTTCAAGCAGAGAAGATCCGAATCAAGCTCCTAGATTTCCACCCTATAAACCTAGGGGGGTAACGGAAGAAAAAGGGGCGAAAACAAGCAAGGTCAGACATAAAGCCTGGCAAGTCCAGTGATTTCAGCAGATAAACAGATAATAATAATTATGACATGAAAATAAAACTGGATGCGAGGTAACAGTAACAGAAGTAGCAGATATACTTAGGTTAAACAGAAAAAGAACAGAATGATGTAAGCTACTACTTTTCACCTCTCTGCACTAATACTAGTATAACAGGATTAGGTGTCACCCCAATGTCTAAACTGAAATAGAATAATTTCCACATAAGAGAATGCTAGTAATGGGCCTTTACCACCCCAACAGAAACAGACAGAAACAGAATGCTAATAATGGGCATTTACCACCCGAACAGAAGGTACAGAAACAGAAACAGATTGATCCCTACGGAAACATAATGTAGAATTAGGTGTACACTAGTAAATGGGCCTTTACAACCTGAACATACGGTACCACGCAGAAACAGACATGTGTTACCACCCAACAGAAACAGACGGTACCAACAGAAACAGACAGAACTAAGTGTACCCTAAAATCCTACCCCAAGCGATCGGCTCCCTAATACATAAATACCCTGTGCCAGCCCCACAAAAGGGTGTATCACTGCCCAAAGTGGCAACCTTTTAATGACACAGACCTATTTACATATGTCACGGCGTCTTACATCCTCAGAGGCAGACCGGGATCCATGCACGCACATGACCCGATTGGAATGCACCATCAACACCCCTCGCCATTATCAGAATGAACCGCTTATAATTAGTTCAGTAAGCGTGCCCGGACCCTATGTAACGGCTGGAAATTTTCGACTCCTCGAGAGTCGAAAATTCCGAGATGTTAGTGAAAGAAAGTAGAGGGTGAGGAAGAAAAGATAGAACTAATAGAATAGAAGAAGAAGAAGAACTTACATCATCAGAGTAAACACGAATCTCACAGCGGAACGAATAAAATATAACATAACTTTGAAATGCAAATCAGTACTCGTATATACATACCATTTCAAAGTACAACACTTAACAACACAGCGGAATAATAATAGCTATAATCCTGAAGCCTCCTGCTCCAAGCTCTCCAAGTGTATCTGTAAAATCCCGACTACTTGACTGCCCATACAAATTTACGCATCCAAGAGTTTAGGGAAAACAAATAAAATAAACTCCAGGTCAGTCATGGGACTGGTGTGAATAAAACTCCAACACTTGGTTAAATAAAGGATATCTTTCTGATATTATAATAATGTCTAAATACAAATAGATATCAATCTAGCAGAACGCTTGCATCTCACGTTCCACATACATAGTATACAAATAAACCGTGAGCGCTTATTGGAGATTGGATTCCAACAGACAAGGTATGGGAGCACCTTCCGATCAGTGTACTCTAGAGGAGATACACTAGGGTTCAACAAGAACGTCTTGCAACCCGGCCACACATGACCGTCCACTCATTTAGCTTGAGTGTAACGAATATATTATCACCGATGGTTGGGATCAGCAACCATCCTTCCCGATAAGGGACAACATTGAAATAGATTATAAAGAAGTACAATTGAATATTCTCTAGATGGTGATAATACACCCTGCTTGGGTATGGCCCAACTAGCCATGCTGCCTAGCCCAACTTCTGTTATTTCCCGGTTGTGAGGTTTTGAGGTCACGTTTATCACTTTGACAGATTTATTTCTTCAATTACTTTGAATGCCACATCGTCATACCCGCCAAATCATTATCGATTTCTCAAGGCATCACGGGTATAAAAGCTAAGAGAAACGAATTTCTCCGCCACCAACGTAATACGTTTAAAGAGATCAACATATATGATTCGTTAAGAATACTTTGTCAGACACTCGTCCATATATGTTGTTCTAGGACTGAATAAAACGAAGGCACTATTCAGTGAATCCATCCTACCTAGGCTTTTCACAATAGCCCTTGCACTTCACTCCGTCTTCAATTATCTTCAGCGTACTTGATTCGCAACACTTATGCTAATACGGAGTGGTTCTTCGGATAATAATCCAACCGGTCTCTCCATATTTACACCGTAAATATGGTCAAAACTTTGATAGTTTGTGATTCAACTATCAAATGAAAACATGTCGGTGTACAAACAACGATCTTATTTCCAAATGGAAATTCGATCGATCAATCATCATATACATATATATGTTCATATTTCCTTATTTCATATATTTAGAAAATATATTTTATTAATCCTTGGAAAACATTTCCATAGCTTATTTACGCATCACTATTATTTCACAACTATCAGTCCCAAACGGTAAACCACTAAGAGAACAACTCCTAAGTATAAATCCCGAAGATTGCAACCAACATTTGATCGTCACTTAGGAAACTGTTCAACTTAACTAATCTCCAGTCAGTTTTTAAATTTACTTAATTCTATTTCTTAATTCTTATCATTAAAACATTTCATTTTCTATGTTTAGAAAACATATCTGACTATATTTGGAAAACGTTTCCAAATCTCATTTACGGATTTCCAATGAACGTTGTATAAAACATCGTTTCGCTTAATCCATTTATCGCTTATTCCTTAACTTTATTCCTAATCAACCTTTTAGATCGAACCACAACTATTCCTTTGTCAATTCTGAAGTCAATCAAGTTGGGGTATAATTACCTCTCAGACCTTAATTGAACAACGTCCTTTACTGTGAAATAGATGAAGCTCATCACTCACTTTTTCCAATCATCTGTTTACGCAAATTCTCGGATTCAGGTTACGAATCCACTTCTTATATGACGACGTTTGATTATAACTACAACGTTATAATTCCTACCCCTAAAATATCTAACCTAAATTGTAAATTTATTCCCTAACTCGAATAATTTAACAGACACCAAATTTCTAAATCAATAACTAAATCTTGATTTAAACCCTGGAAAGTAAATAGTACTTTCCTGAATTCGCTATAATCGAATTCGACGTATAACTCTCTTTCGAGAAATCTCTATTCGATTAACTCTCCCTTTTTAATAACTTATATTCGATAAACTCTATTTCGATTAACTTCTATCGAATAACTAATATTCGAATAACTCTTCTTGGTTGGCTCTATTTCATTAACTCTTATCGAATAACAAATATTCGATTTTCTTAAATGTGTCAATTCTTATCGAATAACTAACATCCGATTAACTTAAATGGATTTACTCTTATCGAATAACTTTTTCGATTAACTTAACTTGATTTTCTTAACTCGATTATCTCAACTCGATTACTTAACTCGATTACTTAACTCGATAAATCTTAACTCGATTACTTAACTCGATAACTTAACTTAACCCAAATCGATTAACTCAACTCTAATCGATTAACTTAATTTGATTTACTCCTTCGAATAACTAATTCGAATAACTTAATTGATTAACTCCTTTGAATAACTAATTCGATTTACTCTTCTCGAATAACTAAATTCGATTAACTCAAATTGAATAACTAATATTCAATTAACTCTTACGTGTTTAACTCTATTCAAATATCTAATTCGAATAACTAATTTCGAGTAACTAAATTCAATTAACTCCTTTTTATAACGTTTATTCATTTCAAAAGATTTCCTTTTTACAACATTTATCCATTTATAAAGATTTACTTTTTACAGCGTTTATCCATTTATAAAGATTTACTTTTTATAGCGTTTATCCATTTATAAAGATTTACTTTTAGTAACGGTTCTTCACTTTAAAAATGTCCTTTTAATAACGTTTCTCCCCTTCTAAGGATTTCCCTTTAATAGCGTTTATTTACTTTATCGGTGTTAAAAACAATTTCTACTTCTCTATATAAGTTCAAACTTATATATCCCATTTATCAAACAATAAATATTTTATTTAATTTATAAAACATTATTTATAAATTAAATCTTCTCACTTTATCTGTTAAAAATAGATTTCCTATTTAATATCTCCTTAAAATCCATATCGTGTTATACTTGTGTGCGAAGCACGTGTTTAAATCTATCCTTGTATAATTCTATTTATTTTTCGAACAAGTGTTCCTTTATTTATTCCCTAAATAAATATTCCTTTATTCCATTTATTTATAATCTAAATAAATGTTCCTATATTTATATACTAAATAAATATTCCTTTATATTCTAATTCATTTATTTTCTAAATAAATGTTTCTATTTTATTACATTTATTTTCTAAATAAATGTATCCGTTTTCATTTATTTATTTCCTAATTAAATAAATGTTTTCCTTTTATAAAATCCTATCGATTTTATAAATAAGATTCATTTTCAATATAAACATTGAAAATCCCCTTATCAACATTTCAGTATGTTATGGTATTCAATCATATCAAATCACGATGTTCAATATCGTCCAAGCACATATAATCGCCCATAGATTTTATATCATATCATATAACAATATATGAAAAACAATAAAATAACTATTGAGGAATCCAGTCGGATTCCTCCAACCTGTCTCCCTGCATCCACAGATGTTACACAATATGATTATCATCACTTTCAGTTCAATATAAATTATTCTGATAGCAGAATCAATATATAAATATTTAACGGTTTATATATATATATATATATATATATAATTTTCACTAACTGACTAGCAGTTCAATCAATCAACCAACACACAACAATCAACAGATGATTAACAGTTCTAAAAATACATTATAAAAATATAACTGTTCAGAGTTGGTGAGTTTTACTCACATTGACGCGTTAACCGTTGAATAACGGTTTGCGTTATTCGACTCAGTCGGACAATTTATTTTTCTATAAATTGTAATTGGCACTAATCCACTTCTAGTCAGCTTCATTGTGAAGCTCTCGTCCATACGATCCCAACGCAACTTACGGCTCGTCAATCTGATATCGTACGGTCGAGATATATCATTCACAAGTTACGTATATATTTAATTGAATTTAAACTAAACATATATTTCCTCATGGGCCTAACTATTTACCTTGAGCCCAACATCCCACCAACATAACCCAAACCCTCTCCCAAAAGCTTCTTCCCCAAACGATGTACAGGTCGCTCCATTCGTTCACAATTCAACGCAAATGGCCGGACTTTGACCGCCATTTCCTCCTCCCACTCACCGTCGTTCTACCGATGAACACCACCATTCTTCTTCACTTCGAAAACCGTCCTACTCCATACCAATCTCGACCAACTCGCCCTCACTTCGTCAACCCCCATCGCTGCTACAGTACAGCAAATCCCTGAAAGACATCGACATAAATATGAGTCGATTCCCACCAAAATAACACACGAGGTGCGCCTCACTCCAGTGAGTACCCCGCAACCCTCGGAATCCACAAACGACGCCGATAACTCCTCAATACCCAAACCCTACTTAATGCTGGAAGGAAATTGTGACCCAAACTATCATTCGAACCACTTAAAACTCACCCAGAAACCAAGAAAACCCCTTCAGGAATGCAAATATGTTGGTATACGATTTTATAGATTTAGTTTGGTTTTCTATTTGATTTTTTCTTTTTGAAGAACTTTACTGTAATGGGTTGTTATGCGGTTATATAGTGCTGTTCTTGGTTGGTGGCACCTGTGGCTGAAAATACAGGTTGCGTGGCCTCCATATTGTCCACGAAAAATGGATGGATATTTTTATATTTGATTTTTATATTTTATTTTATCGATTATATGCTCGTTTCAGTCTTCTAAAAATCCGTGTGATCACACACGATACCTAAAAATCACAAAACTGGACGTGTAGCTAGAGTTCGACATTACGGTCCCAACGGAACTGGTTTCGTCAAATTCCGACTTCGTATGCTCACACAGCTTATTTTTAACCGTCGAAATACTGACTATTTCTCAGTCTAAAAATCCGTACGATCACACAGTGACTATAAAAATCAACAAACTTTGAATCTGACAACTATTTGACATTGCGGATCCAACAAAACTGGTTTCGTCGAATTCCGACTTCGTATGCAAAAGTGGCTATTTTTAACGCTCTAAATAGCCTATTTAAATATATAAACATATTTAAATATAATTAAATTAAATATTTAAAATTAAATATTATCGTATATCTTCACATATGATATCGTACAGCTCCAGAATATCATATCAGAATTTACAGTTTGATATTTCAGATTTTAGATTATCCCGGTATTCAGTTTATACTGAAAATCTCTTTTATAACATATATAAAGAGTCGCAAATTATAAAGGAATTCTACAGCGACTTTTCTGAAATTTGATTTGGACATAACTCAAAATCTACACGACGAAATCCTGATTTTTCTCTTCCACTAGAAAGATATACTCCACCAGCTCTACACGTTTCTTGTTTCACAGAAATCCGGCTTAAAATGAATCATGTACATTTAGTTGAAGTTCAAATCGCCAAATTGCGAACTGCCGCGACTTTTCAGGTTCGTTTTAATTATAACTATAAATTATAAGTTCGAACGTTGTACTTTAAGTTATCGATATCGCCAAATCGATATATAAATCATTAAATAAATTAATTATTCGACAACTAACAAAACGCGCCATTACAGACTTCCCCCCTTAAAATAATTTCGTCCTCGAAATTGCTAAGTTAGAAAAATGCTATTAACTCTACTAACTAGATTTAAAAATCTTTTTTGTTTACCTCTAAATTTCAGTTTCGACTGGACTCATTTAATTTTAATTAATTTATTAATTCATTTCTGACCCACTAAAATTTTCAAAAATTCTAAAAATTTTCTAACACCTTAAATTTTCGAAAAATTTCGCCATAACCTCCTTTGTACGGCTCAATACGTCAAACCACAACTCGCCTCTCTAGGCCTCCTCCAATCCAAAAGGAAATCAAAATAGCCAAGTGGCTTGCCAATTCGGCTCATACAATCCAAACTCATATATGATATAAACTTGTACCTTTTTGTCGGGCATTTAACTCTATCCCTTTCATCTGCTACCACTTCAACATATACCAATGTTATCCATTCCAATTGATCTCCAATCAGTTCATATCCTCAAATCCAAATCGAATTTCATTCGAACTCTAATATCAAATTTCAAATTATTGACTTATTAATTTGGTTCCATTCTAGATTATCTCTAATCCAATTCAATTTTATTTAACTCGGTTCAAGTTAAATTTCAATTTATTTTTACCATCTCATTTTATTTAACTTCATTAGTTAAATTTTAATTCCAGAACTTAAGTTCCTGGGTTTCTTTCAAATCAATTTGAAATCATAATGCCAATTCAAAACCTTTGAATTTCTAAACAACTTGTTTTCTCAAAACAATTCAAAAACAAAACCTTTGGTAGTAATCCGTCACTTAGAACTCGAAAATGAACACTGATGATGTCTAGATTCATCATCAGAATCTATTTTCCAGCTATCGAAGTGAGTTCAATACTATATCATTTTCAATTTGTAAAACATTTTCAAAATCTCCCAAGAACTTAAAATTTCCTTATTTTAATTCCAAATCTGATTTAAATTCAGATTTAATTCATCTTATTTCATATATTTCCTTATATGAATTCTGATTAGTTATTTATAACCATTTCACCCTTTTATAATCTTATTCGATTATAATATCAACCAACACAATCAATATACTATAACAATTTCAAGATATATATTTCTTCTATAAACAAATATATTTTGGGAAAAATTATTTCATTTACCCTCTTTCAAAACATACCATGACGGTTCATCGTATTCGAGTGTTTAGTAACCCTTATCGATACAGTGGATCAAACTGATCGACCAGAATTCATAAGCCACTCATCCAATGAGTCTCCACAATATAAAACCATTTTATATTGAATAACAATTACGCGCTCATATATATACACTCAAAATCAATCTAGGATATTACTAATCCCATCTCTATCGAGTTATGCCACAGAGCCAAGGTAATCACTTAACTTAAGCTCTGATACCAACTGTAACGGCTGGAAATTTTTGACTCCTCGAGAGTCGAAAATTCCGAGATGTTAGTGAAAGAAAGTAGAGGGTGAGGAAGAAAAGATAGAACTAATAGAATAGAAGAAGAAGAAGAACTTACATCATCAGAGTAAACACGAATCTCACAGCGGAACGAATAAAATATAACATAACTTTGAAATGCAAATCAGTACTCGTATATACATACCATTTCAAAGTACAACACTTAACAACACAGCGGAATAATAATAGCTATAATCCTGAAGCCTCCTGCTCCAAGCTCTCCAAGTGTATCTGTAAAATCCCGACTACTTGACTGCCCGTACAAATTTACGCACCCAAGAGTTTAGGGAAAACAAAAAAAATAAACTCCAGGTCAGTCATGGGACTGGTGTGAATAAAACTCCAACACTTGGTTAAATAAAGGATATCTTTCTGATATTATAATAATGTCTAAATACAAATAGATATCAATCTAGCAGAACGCTTGCATCTCACGTTCCACATACATAGTATACAAATAAACCGTGAGCGCTTATTGGAGATTGGATTCCAACAGACAAGGTATGGGAGCACCTTCCGATCAGTGTACTCTAGAGGAGATACACTAGGGTTCAACAAGAACGTCTTGCAACCCGGCCACACATGACCGTCCACTCATTTAGCTTGAGTGTAACGAATATATTATCACCGATGGTTGGGATCAGCAACCATCCTTCCCGATATGGGACAGCATTGAAATAGATTATAAAGAAGTACAATTGAATATTCTCTAGATGGTGATAATACACCCTGCTTGGGTATGGCCCAACTAGCCATGCTGCCTAGCCCAACTTCTGTTATTTCCCGGTTGTGAGGTTTTGAGGTCACGTTTATCACTTTGACAAATTTATTTCTTCAATTACTTTGAATGCCACATCGTCATACCCGCCAAATCATTATCGATTTCTCAAGGCATCACGGGTATAAAAGCTAAGAGAAACGAATTTCTCCGCCACCAACGTAATACGTTTAAAGAGATCAACATATATGATTCGTTAAGAATACTTTATCAGACACTCGTCCATATACGTTGTTCTGGGACTGAATAAACCGAAGGCACTATTCAGTGAATCCATCCTACCTAGGCTTTTCACAATAGCCCTTGCACTTCACTCCGTCTTCAATTATCTTCAGCGTACTTGATTCGCAACGATTATGCTAATACGGAGTGGTTCTTCGGATAATAATCCAACCGGTCTCTCCATATTTACACCGTAAATATGGTCAAAACTTTGATAGTTTGTGATTCAACTATCAAATGAAAACATGTCGGTGTACAAACAACGATCTTATTTCCAAATGGAAATTCGATCGATCAATCATCATATACATATATATGTTCATATTTCCTTATTCCATATATTTAGAAAATATATGTTATTAATCCTTGGAAAACATTTCCATAGCTTATTTACGCATCACTATTATTTCACAACTATCAGTCCCGAACGGTAAACCACTAAGAGAACAACTCCTAAGTATAAATCCCGAAGGTTGCAACCAACATTTGATCGTCACTTAGGAAACTGTTCAACTTAACTAATCTCCAGTCAGTTTCTAAATTTGCTTAACTCTGTTTCTTAATTCTTATCATTAAAACATTTCATTTTCTATGTTTAGAAAACATATCTGACTATATTTCGAAAACGTTTCCAAATCTCATTTACGGATTTCCAATGAACGTTGTATAAAACATCGTTTCGCTTAATCCATTTATCGCTTATTCCTTAACTTTATTCCAAATCAACCTTTTAGATCGAACCACAACTATTCCTTTGTCAATTCTGAAGTCAATCAAGTTGGGGTATAATTACCTCTCAGACCTTAATTGAACAACGTCCTATACTGTGAAATAGATGAAGCTCATCACTCACTTTTTCCAATCATCTGTTTACGCAAATTCTCGGATTCAGGTTACGAATCCACTTCTTATATGACGACGTTTGATTATAACTATAACGTTATAATTCCTACCCCTAAAATATCTAACCTAAATTATAAATTTATTTCCTAACTCGAATAATTTAACAGACACCTAATTTCTAAATCAATAACTAAATCTTGATTTAAACCCTGGAAAGTAAATAGTACTTTCCTGAATTCGCTATAATCGAATTCGACGTATAACTCTCTTTCGAGAAATCTCTATTCGATTAACTCTCCCTTTTTAATAACTTATATTCGATAAACTCTATTTCGATTAACTTCTATCGAATAACTAATATTCGAATAACTCTTCATGGTTGGCTCTATTTCATTAACTCTTATCGAATAACAAATATTCGATTTTCTTAAATGTGTCAATTCTTATCGAATAACTAACATCCGATTAACTTAAATGGATTTACTCTTATCGAATAACTTTTTCGATTAACTTAACTTGATTTTCTTAACTCGATTATCTCAACTCGATTACTTAACTCGATTACTTAACTCGATAAATCTTAACTCGATTACTTTACTCGATAACTTAACTTAACCCAAATCGATTAACTCAACTCTAATCGATTAACTTAATTTGATTTACTCCTTCGAATAACTAATTCGAATAACTTAATTGATTAACTCCTTTGAATAACTAATTCGGTTTACTCTTCTCGAATAACTAAATTCGATTAACTCAAATTGAATAACTAATATTCAATTAACTCTTACGTGTTTAACTCTATTCAAATATCTAATTCGAATAACTCATTTCGAGTAACTAAATTCGATTAACTCCTTTTTATAACATTTATTCATTTCAAAAGATTTCCTTTTTACAAAGTTTATCCATTTATAAAGATTTACTTTTTACAGCGTTTATCCATTTATAAAGATTTACTTTTTACAGCGTTTATCCATTTATAAAGATTTACTTTTAGTAACGGTTCTTCACTTTATAAATGTCCTTTTAATAACGTTTCTCCCCTTCTAAGGATTTCCCTTTAACAGCGTTTATTTACTTTATCGGTGTTAAAAACAATTTCTACTTCTCTGTATAAGTTCAAACTTATATATCCCATTTATCAAACAATAAATATTTTATTTAATTTATAAAACATTATTTATAAATTAAATCTTCTCACTTTATCTGTTAAAAATAGATTTCCTATTTAATATCTCCTTAAAATCCATATCGTGTTATACTTGTGTGCGAAGCACGTGTTTAAATCTATCCTTGTATAATTCTATTTATTTTCCGAACAAGTGTTCCTTTATTTATTCCCTAAATAAATATTCCTTTTTTCCATTTATTTATAATCTAAATAAATGTTCCTATATTTATTTTTTAAATAAATAATCCTTTATATTCTAATTCATTTATTTTCTAAATAAATGTTTCTATTTTATTTCATTTATTTTCTAAATAAATGTATCCTTTTTCATTTATTTATTTCCTAATTAAATAAATGTTTTCCTTTTATAAAATCCTATCGATTTTATAAATAAGATTCATTTTCAATATAAACAATGAAAATCCCCTTATCAACATTTCGGTATGTTATGGTATTCAATCATATCAATTCACGATGTTCAATATCGTCCAAGCACATATAATCGCCCATAGATTTTATATCATATCATATAACAATATATGAAAAACAATAAAATAACTGTTGAGGAATCCAGTCGGATTCCTCCAACCTGTCTCCCTGCATCCACAGATGTTACACAATTTGATTATCATCACTTTCAGTTCAATATAAATTATTCTGATAGCAGAATCAATATATAAATATTTAACGGTTTATATATATATATATATATATATATATATATATATATATATATATATATATATTCACTAACTGACTAGCAGTTCAATCAATCAACCAACACACAACAATCAACAGATGATTAACAGTTCTAAAAATACATTATAAAAATATAACTGTTCAGAGTTGGTGACTTTTACTCACATTGACGCGTTAACCGTTGAATAACGGTTTGCGTTATTCGACTCAGTCGGACAATTTATTTTGCTATAAATTGTAACGGGCACCAATCCACTTCCTATCAGCTTCACTGTGAAGCTCTCGTCCATACGATCCCAACGCAACTTACGGCTCGTCAATCTGATATCGTACGGTCGAGATATATCATTCACAAGTTACGTATATATTTAATTGAATTTAAACTGAACATATATTTCCTCATGGGCCTAACTATTTACCTTGAGCCCAACATCCCACCAACATAACCCAAACCCGCTCCCAAAAGCTTCTTCCCCAAACGATGTACAGGTCGCTCCATTCGTTCACAATTCAACGCAAATGGCCGGACTTTGACCGCCATTTCCTCCTCCCACTCACCGCCGTTCTACCGATGAACACCACCATTCTTCTTCACTTCGAAAACCGTCCTACTCCATACCAATCTCGACCAACTCGCCCTCACTTCGTCACCCCCCATCGCTGCTACAGTACAGCATATCCCAGAAATACATCGACATAAATATGAGTCGATTCCCACCAAAATAACACACGAGGTGCGCCTCACTCCAGTGATTACCCCGCAACCCTCGGAATCCACAAACGACGTCGATAACTCCTCAATACCCAAACCCTACTTAACGCTGGAAGGAAATTGTGACCCAAACTATCATTCGAACCACTTAAAACTCACCCAGAAACCAAGAAAACCCCTTTAGGAATGCAAATATGTTGGTATACGAATTTATAGATTTAGTTTGGTTTTCTATTTGTTTTTTTCGTTTTGAAGAACTTTACTGTAATGGGTTGTTATGCGGTTATATAGTGTTGTTCTTGGTTGGTGGCACATGTGGCTGAAAATACAGGTTGCGTGGCCTCCATATTGTCCACGAAAAATGGATGGATATTTTTATATTTGATTTTTATATTTTATTTTATCTATTATATGCTCGTTTCAGTCTTCTAAAAATCCGTGTGATCACACACGATACCTAAAAATCACGAAACTAGACGTGTAGCTAGAGTTCGACATTACGGTCCCAACGGAACTGGTTTCGTCAAATTCCGACTTCGTATGCTCACAGAGCGTATTTTTAACCGTCGAACTATTTCTCAGTCTAAAAATCCGTATGATCACACAGTGACTCTAAAAATCACCAAACTTTGAATCTGACAACTATTTGACATTGCGGATCCAACAAAACTGGTTTCGTCGAATTCCGACTTCGTATGCAAAAGTGGCTATTTTTAATGCTCTAAATAGCCTATTTAAATATATAAACATATTTAAATATAATTAAATTAAATATTTAAAATTAAATATTATCGTATATCTTCACATATGATATCGTACAGCTCCAGAATATCACATCTGAATTTACAGTTTGATATTTCAGATTTTAGATTGTCCCGGTATTCAGTTTATACTGAAAATCTCTTTTATAACATATATAAAGCGTCGCAAATTATAAAGGAATTCTACAGCGACTTTTCTGAAATTTGATTTGGATATAACTCAAAATCTACACGATGAAATCCTGATTTTTCTCTTCCACTAGAAAGATATACTCCACCAGCTCCACATGTTTCTTGTTTCACAGAATTCCGGCTTAAAATGAATCATGTACATTCAGTTGAAGTTCAAATCGCCAATTGCGAACTGCCGCGACTTTTCAGGTTCGTTTTATTTTTAATTATAAATTATAAGTTCGAACGTTGTACTTTAAGTTATCGATATCGCCAAATCGATATATAAATCATTAAATAAATTAATTATTCGACAGCTAACAAAACGTGCCATTACACCCTACCTACTGTTGGGTCGAAGTTTTGATACCAGAAAGGGTTACTGACTAATATGGGTCCCAAACAACAGAAGACACAAGTAATTTCCCTTCTAACCTTGTGTCCCCAGACTAACAGATTTCAGATTAACTTGTTTACAAGTTCAGACATACAGAGTTCAGATCAACTAGTTCACAGATCAGACAAGTTTTCAGACTAACGGATCAGATGTATAGTTTTTAACAGACTTACAGATTGTCTAACTTTGTATTGGGCCTACAGATTCACGAAACAGGTTTATTAATTCATCAGTGCAGTTGGTTTAACCCTATTTACCCAAAACGTTTTAGACATCATACTTATCCCAGATTTTCATTAATTAAATATTAATGCACAGACCTCTCACATTAGGTCGGTAGCCTGTGGCCGTTGGATATGCCAGGCGGTTCCGGGCAGACTTCTGCCACAAGCCAGACCTAACCTCATGTATAAGCATATTTTAGTTATGCCTACGACCTCTCACATTAGACTGACAGTTTGCAGTCGCTGGTAAAGCCGGTTGGTTCCGGGCAGGCTTCTACCGCAAACAGAGCCTAACCTCGTGTTATAGCCAATTCATTCCAATACATATTTTCAGATATCAGACTAATTTTGTTTATTTAACAGATTAAACTTCTTCATTGGATACAATAGATTAATAAAATTTCCATGTTTTACTAAATTTTAGGTCGGGCCTACGGATTTCCATACCCAGATTACCATTATCTAGTTTTCAACAGATCAGACAATTCAACAGGTAGCAGATCTAGCAGTTTAAGCGGTTCAAAAAATTTAGCAGATAACAGATTCAGCAGTTTAGGCAATTCAATAGATTTAGCAGATAACGGATTAGGCAATTTAACGGATTTAGCAGATAACAGATTTAGCATATTATATATATCTAAAACTCTACTTACATATCTTTCCTAATAATAAATTTAGCCTAAACTTACATGCCCAAATCAAGGTCATAATTCATAATACAATATATGCCCCAAATCTTAGCCTTAATATTCCCATTTACAGTTCATGCCAAAACTATATTTAATATTCTAGTTTACCATTTTTGTCCAAGACTAATACACATGTAAATCATTCTCTATTATAGCCAATTCAGATTATGCCAACATATTTGTTATGCCAAATTAACTTAATTAAGCTATGCCCAATCCCCGTATAACATGTTTCCACAAGTTCTCTAAATACTCATGAAATGGCCCTAGCAAAAGGAATAGGGGATAAGCACGAGAAAGAATAGGCATGCAATAATGAACCAAATACAATGATAATGGCCCCACTAGGCTCGATGTACATAACAGCGAATGGGAATAAACTAGCAAAGTTACATACTAAATATGAGATCTAACATCATTAAGGTAATAGGCATAAGAAACTAACTACAATAGTTATAGGCAACTAACTACAATAGTCATGGGCGACTAATCACAATAGTTTCTTATTCAATGTCATAGGCAATAGTCTCATAGTCATGAATCATAGTCATAGGCAATAGTCTCATAGGTGTGAATCATAGTCATAGGCAATAGTCTCATAGGCATGAATCATAATCATAGGCAATAGTCTCATAGGCAACAGTTTCATGTCCAATTATGCATTATTCATTATTTGTCCCAAAATTTAGCGTTCGTGCGTTAATCTCTTATGAGATTCGGCGCAGGCTCGTAGTAGCCTGGCTATAGAATAGAAAGAAGAAAGAGATACAGAATAAGATAGATCTAAATAGAACAGAACAGACATAACCTCAGATTTAGATTTACAATTCATGTCACAATCATAATTAACGTTAATATCGGAAAATAACTGTACTTGCCTTTCGTGGTTTAAGAAAGGAAATAAAATGGTGTTGATGCAGAAAGGTTGAATTACTCTTCTTTAATTGTTGTTGTAGCTCTAAACTTTGATTTGAGATTTGATTTATCTTTTAATTCTATTTAGGTTGGAAGAAGGTGCATCAGTCCAAGTTTTGATTCTAGTAGAGTAACGGCGCCATTATTTTATTTATTTAGAACAGAGACAGAGTATAGACAGAATGAAATTGTGTAGAGAAAACGAGGCTAGGGGGTTGTTTATATAGGATTAGGCTGACGAATCTAGACAGAAAACGAGACCGGATACATCAGAATGAACCAGGTTCAAAAACTGAGTTTCGGGAGCAGGTCGACCCCTAGGTCGACTCCCCAGTCGACCTGGTCATGGGGAGGTCGACACCCCAGTCGACTTCCCAATCAACCTGGTTGGGGCGGTCGACTCCCCATTCGACCTGGGTATATGGGCGGGAATTTTCCCGCCAGCCTTCTCTGGGTTTGAATTTCGAATTTCTAGCTTTATTTTCGAGCTGTTTTATTTTATTCAAATTCCTGAAACTTCTGAGGGTAATAACTTGGTCATACGAACTCCGATTTTCGAAAACTCGAACTCGATTTCATGCAAAATTCCGAGACGAACGCAATGGAGCAACCCATTTCCCTTGATTCTTATTTTATAATTTAATTATTCTCTGATTTGTTACTTATACGATCACAGAAAATACGGGGTGTTACATTCTCTCCTCCTTAAAGGATTTCGTCCCCGAAATCTCCAAGTTAAGAAGAATGTGTCCTACCATCCAGTCATCCATCTACTCAGCCATCATCCACAAGCATCCATTGTCCTTAGAAAACTTCTAATGTTGTATGAACATATGCAGAAGTGTGTGTATATGTTCCTTATCTAATGCAAAGATCAGGCGGTCCACTGATTCAGTTGACCTCCTTAATGCGAACTATGTCAGTGTCATGAGTCCAACATGTATGCAATTTTCCTATTTTATACATATCATTCTTATATGAGGGACAACCATTCATTCATATGCAACATCCATGTGATGAGTCAATCATTTTGCATCCACAGAAATTAAAAATGCTCACACATCCATATGCAGTATGAGAGTGTTTTCGAGCCGATCTAGTGCCTAGTGTGTATATGCATCCACGAGCAACCACTAGCAACCACTTGCATCCACTTGCAACCATCAAACATAACATGTCTCAAACACATGTTTACACCCATTGGTTTCTACCTAAAGTTCGAAGATTCGATCGATAGGATACAGTCGAATGATGGAAGCGAGTACAGATAAAACAAAAACTTGGTTCCCATTAGACATTGGTTGAGAGAATAATTCCCCTAAGTATCGGCCCAAAAGACCGAAATCAACATCAGATTGATACCCAGAGGATTACCCTCTTTAGTCAATGTCAAAACTGGAAATCTTAACCTTTTCGGAAATATCCAGATGCTTACATACTACTAGTACAGATCAGATTATCGAATGATTCTTAGAAAACTAAGCATGGGAAAATCCCACCATATCCCTCAAAAACCCAGAATGTATGCATTACAATCGACTTGACGCCTAACATAGATACCCTCAAACCCCAACCTATCACCAACAGATGAGTGGTAACCACTATGGGGTTTGAGACTATAACCAGATTTGAAACAAGACTAGTATTAAAGTGTAGAGACTCGACTACAAAATCAGAATGCCAAAATCGGAAAGAGTTCTAACTCAATAATCAGATAAAGAAACTAAACTCTCTACGGAAATTTTCCTACTTCTATCCTATCCACTAACTATGAGAACATTCGCCTGCCTTCCCGAAGTAGGTCATGTCCTTTGTCCTTGCCCCCGCTTCTTCGGGCAGTACCTAGTGAAGTGTCCCATCTCACCACAGTTGAAGTGAGTGTCCTTCCTCTTTCGGCAATCCTTGTCCAAATGAGTCAAGCTTCCATAAGTAAAGCATTTTTCTCCTCCTTTATCTTTAGACTTTTCTTCCTTCTTTTGTGTTTCCTTTTTGCCTCCTTTGTGAACCAAGTTCATATCCATGAGTTTCTCATCCTTGGGTTGTGCTCCTTAGCCAATCTCCCTCATTCTCATCTTTACTTTCTGTGTGTAACACGTAGACAAGTCCCTCGAAAGCTGCCTCCATCGCACGGAAAATCCTACAAAGCTCGAAAGAAAATTAGCCGTAGGCGAGACCACTGCGGCTACAGATGGAAGTCGGGCGTTTATTTTCCCTTTGACCGGTGTCGTAGTCTTATCAAGCGTACAGAACCATGTCGAGATGAGGTTACCTCCCAGAAAGCCGGGAGCCCCGGAGAAAGAAGGAAACAAAGATTCAAACAGAGGATCAAAAGATAGATATATGGCTTTTAGGGATTATGTTTTTTTTTCAAAAATAGGCTTTACTTTCAAAAATACTTCCTTTTAAAACCTTTTTGAAAATAGTTTTCAAAAACTTTACCCAATATGGTAACCTTCAGCTCTGATACCAAGTGTAACACCCCACCACCGTTAAGGTCACTCACAAAGGGAATGCCTTAACTTTGATGGAGCGTTTTAGTAGACAGAACAGAAACTTATAAGACAGATAAAACAATAATTGAAAGTTTTATAGCTTTATTACAACAGAAACCGAAGTAAGTTTGGTTACATCCTTTCAAATCACAATATCAGAATTCAAGTACAAAATATCAGTCTTGTACAAAAGCCTTCAGAATGCATAGTTTTTAAAATCATAATCCCCAACATAAACTGCCATGCCAAAGCCAGACGATACTTCAAGCAGAGAAGATCCGAATCAAGCTCCTAGATTTCCACCCTACAAACCAGGGGAGGGGGGAACGGAAGAAAAAGGGGAGAAAACAAGTAAGGTCAGACATAAAGCCTGACAAGTCCAGTGACTTTCAGCATATGAACAGATAATAATAATTATGACATGAAAATAAAACTGGATGCAAGATAACAGTAATAGGAGTAGCAGATATACTTCAGTTAAACAGAAAAAGTACGGAATGATGTAAGCTACTGCTTTTCACCTCTCTGCACTAATACTAGTATAAAAGGATTAGGTGTCACCCCAATGTCTAAATTGAAACAGAAACAGGAACAGAATAATTTCCACAGAAGAGAATGCTAGTAATGGGCCTTTACCACCCCAACAGAAACAGGCAGAAACATAATGCTAATAATGGGCCTTTACCACCCGAACAGAAGGTACAGAAACAAAAACATATTAATCCCTACGGAAACAGAATGTAGAATTAGGTGTACACTAGTAAATGGGCCTTTACCACCCGAACAGATAGTACCACGCAGAAACAGACAGGTGTTACCACCCAACAGAAACAGATCGTACCAACAGAAACAGACAGAACTAAGTGTACCCTAAAACCCTACCCCAAGCGATCGGCTACCTAATACATAAATACCCTGTGCCAACCCCACAAAAGGGTGTATCACTCCCCAAAGTGGCAACCGTTAAATGACACGGACCTATTTACATATGTCACGGCGTCTTACATCCTCAGAGGCAGACCGGGATCCATTCACGCATATGACCCGGTTGGAAAGCACCATCAACACCCCTCGCCATTATCAGAATGAACCGCTTATAATTAGTTCAGTAAGCGTGCCCGGACCCTACCTACTGTTGGGTCGAAGTTTTGATACCAGAAAGGGTTATTGACTAATATGGGTCCCAAACAACAGATGACAAAAGTAATTTCCCTCCTAACCTTGTGTCCCCAAACAAACAGATTTCAAATTAACTTGTTTACAAGTTCAGACATACAGAGTTCAGATCAACTAGTTCACATATCAGACAAGTTTTCAGACTAACGGATCAGATGTATAGTTTTTAACAGACTAACAGATTGTCTAACTTTTTATTGGGCCTACAGATTCACGAAACAGGTTTATTAATTCATCAGTCCTGTTGGTTTAACCCTATTTACCCAAAACGTTTTAGACATCATACTTATCCCAGATTTGCATTAATTAAATATTAATGCACATACCTCTCACATTAGGTCGGTAGCCTGTGGCCGCTGGATATGCCGGGCGGTTCCGGGCAGACTTCTGCCACAAGCTAGACCTAACCTCGTGTCTAAGCATATTTTAGTTATGCCTACGACCTCTCACATTAGACTGACAGTTTGCGGTCTCTGGTTAAGCCGGTTGGTTCCTGGAAGGCTTCTACCGCAAACAGAGCCTAACCTCGTGTCACAGCCAATTCATTCCAATACTGACTTTCAGATATCAGACTAATTCTGTTTATTTAATAGATTAAACTTCTTCATAGGATACAACAGATTAATCAAATTTCCATGTTTTACTAAATCTTTGGTCGGGCCTACGGATTTCCTTACCCAGATTACCATTATCTAGTTTTCAACAGATCAGACAATTCAACAGGTAGCAGATCTAGCAGTTTAAGCGATTCAATAGACTTAGCAGATAACAGATTCAGCAGTTTAGGCAATTCAACAGTTTAGCAGATAACAGATTAGGCAATTTAACGGATTTAGCAGATAACAGATAATATATATCTAAAACTCTATTTACATATCTTGCCTAATCATAAATTTAGCCTAAACTTACATGCCCAAATCAAGGTCATAATTCATAATACAATATATGCCCCAAATCTTAGCCTTAATATTCCCATTTACAGTTCATGTCAAAACTAGATTTAATATTCTAGTTTACCATTTTTGTCCAAGACTAATACACATGTAAATCATTCTCTATTATAGCAAATTCAGATTATGCCAACATATTTGTTATGCCAAATTAACTTAATTAAGCTATGCCCAATGCCCGTATAACATGTTTCCACAAGTTCTCTAAATACTCATGAAATGGCCCTAGCAAAAGGAATAGGGGATAAGCACAAGAAAGAATAGGCATGCAATAATGAACCAAATACAATGATAATGGCCCCACTAGGCTCGATGTACATAACAGTGAATGGGAATAAACTAGCAAAGTTACATACTAAATATGAGATCTAACATCATTAAGGGAATAGGCATAAGAAACTAACTACAATAGTTATAGGCAACTAACTACAATAGTCATGGGCAACTAATCACAATAGTTTCTTATTCAATGTCATAGGCAATAGTCTCGTAGTCATGAATCATAGTCATAGGCAATAGTCTCATAGGCGTGAATCATAGTCATAGGCAATAGTCTCATAGGCAACAGTTTCATGTCCAATTATGCGTTATTCATTATTTGTCCCAAAATTTAGCATTCGTGCGTTAATCTCTTATGAGATTTGGCGCAGGCTCGTAGTTGCCTGGCTATGGAACAGAAATAAGAAAGAGATACAAAATAAGATAGATCTAAACAGAACAGAATAGACATAACCTCATATTCAGATTTACAATTCATGTCACAATCATAATTAACGTTTATATCGGAAAATAACTGTACTTGCCTTTCGTGGTTTAAGAAAGGAAATAAACTGGTGTTGATGCAGAAAGGCTGAATTACTCTTCTTTAATTGTTGTTGTGGCTCGAAACTTTGATTTGAGATTTGATTTAGCTTTTAATTCTATTCAGATTGGAAGAAGGTGCATCAGTCCAAGTTTGGATTCCAGCAGAGTAACGACGCCATTATTTTATTTATTTAGAACAGAGACAGAGTATAGACATAATGAAATTGTGTAGAGAAAATGAGGCTAGGGGGCTATTTATATAGGATTAGGAGGACGAATCTAGATAGAAAACGAGATCGGATACATCAGAATAAACCAGGTTCAAAAACTGGGTTTCGGGAGCAGGCCGACCCCCAGGTCGACTCCCCAATCGACCTGGTCATGGGGAGGTCGACACCCCAGTCGACTCCCCAGTCAACCTGGTTGGGGGGGAGGGGTCGACTCCCCAGTCGACCTGGGTATATGGGCGGGAATTTTCCCGCCAGCCTTCTCTGGGTTTGAATTTCGAATTTCTAGCTTTATTTTCGAGCTTTTTTATTTTATTCAAATTCCAGAAACTTCTGAGGGTCATAACTTGGTCATACGAACTCCGATTTTCGAAAACTCAGACTCGATTTCATGTAGAATTCCGTGACGAACGCAATGGAAAAACCCGTTTCCCTTGATTCTTATTTTATAATTTAATTATTCTCTGATTTGTTACTTATACGATCACAGAAAATACGGGGTGTTACATGAACGCTTCTCGGATTTAGGGTTTACGCGACCTAGGTCCAACTAGGGATTACGCTACCTATCGTACGATGCCCCTTAGTCTAGGACACACCACCCAGGGTTATATATGTTCCTAGACCATCCCCATGTACGAGTCGTGAATCTTTATCGATGTCTAGTTGCACATGTCCTCTATATGTGCGGCCTGAGTCCCGTGGCAGGGCTAATCAAGAAACACGGAACTCGGTCGGGAGCTTTAAGTTATCTGCCGATGTAGATGCTGAGGTTTGTTTTTGCAGTGGCTATGGTCCCACTTGACCCCTCCCTCAACTATTGAATGAAAGGCACCCAAGAAAAACAAGAATGAGAATTATACGCAGGCCCTCTATGCCCCCACAAACCAATTAGCCAACCTCACCCATAACTAGATAGCAAGTACATGGTCTTTTGGAGTTCTCCGCCTTTCCGCTTTACGTATCTTGACTGACTCAAGATGGTAGGTAGACGACGAGTTGCTATCACAGGGCAAAAACTGGTCTCGCCGAATCACGCTGGTCCATCCTAGTCTTTAGGTTGCCTTATTATTGCAACCAAGGCATACCTTGGGCTCTTCTAACGCAGACCTTAACCTCTGTGAGCCTAGGAGGATCATCTGCAGCCTCACAGAGGGATACCAAGAGTACCCTCACGTCCCCTTGAAGCCGCATGCTTCGTAACCCAGTTTGTTGGAGCCTTCTTCATGATCAGATGGACGTTCGCTCCTCCTCGTATCCTACTTGGTTTTCTTGACTAAGGTTTACTACATAGTTTTCTTGACTAAGGTTTACTACTTAGTTTCCTGATACGTTCGTTTTCTTAACTAAGGTTTACTAGTTAGCCCTCTTAATTAAGGTTAACTCCTTAGTTCTTGTGATGGCCCGCCCCGCACCAACCGACACTCACTCCAAAAGTGCGCTGTACACATGTCCAGTTAGCACGGAACGGGTCGCCAGAAGGGAAAGGGAGAAGGGAATGAACATACAAGAATCCTGTAGAATGTCTCACAGCGCATAGAACAAAATATAATAATAACATACTTGACATAAAACAGGAGAGACAGTGCATAAGCTGAAAATCAGAACTAAACATCATAGCAGCGGAAATTCAGAATACAGCTTATTACAACTTTTCAACTGTCTCAAAGCAAAGTAAGATAAATGAGGTACACTACTAATGCCCAAGTAGCGACCACCAACGACACAGGGAGAATGTGCATATATATATAATACGTGGAAGCCTCCTGCCCGCCTCCGAATCAGCTACTCGCGCATCACCGGCTAACCTGTCTCTAGTCTGTTCGTGTGAGCACCCAGAGTAATAAGAGGAGACATAAAACTCTGGGTCAGACATAAAGCCTGGTATGAGCGATAAGCATTTAAAGTGAACAATAACAGGTAGACTAAAACATACCTGAACCTGAACCTGCAACCAAAGAGTTAGCACTACATACTGTACAACACTCTAAGGCATCACATCAAACGGTGTAAAGATACGGAGGTGGGGGAGGTGTGCATGTCATAATGATGGAAAACAATCAAGCATAGCATCCATCCTCACATCTCTCACTCAGTGCTTAAAGCATACGATATTCACCAGTTCGATCACCCAACATTCCTTGCTACGATCACTTTGCCCCATGAAGTCATAAATGGCTTCACTGCACTGATAACGTAGCCACTAATTCCTCGCTATGTCCACTTGCCCCATGGGGTTATTCACCCCATCTGCGCTTGCTCATAGCCTTACCAATCCTTACTATGTCCACTTGCCCTATGGAGTTATTCACCCCATCTGCGCTGGCTCATAGTCTTACTACGCATCACCTTGCCCCTCAGGTCATAATGACCCTACTGCACTGATAACGTAGTCTTGCTACCATCACTTTGCCCCTCAGGTCATAATGACCCTACTGCACTGATAAGTAGCCATCACCCATTCTTAGTGGTGAATCGAAGTTATGAACGTCGACAACTCCTTAGCACACGTCCCGCAGCAAAGTCCAACCATGAAGTGAACTCATTGGTTCCCAACTGGATCCTGAGCTCTAACTTCCCCTATTGGACTACCTTTGCATCTCGGGTTATTGGTCAAAACTGGGTCGGGTCGGGTTTTTCCTCAGGTCATCGGTTCGGGTCGGTGTTCTTTATCCGTTCGGGTCGGGTCCCCCTTCTGATGCAGTTCTTCTTCTTCGGGTCGGGTCGGTGCTTCCTTTCGGGTCGGGTCGGGCGTCCTTCTGGTTCGCGCTTTCGATCTGTCTCCATGCTCCCTTCATATGCTCCTATCCGATCCACTTTCGTGCTCCTGCTCTGATTCGCCTTCGTATTTCTGATCCGATCCGTCCTCTTCGATCCGATTCGTCTTCCTCTATCCGATCCGATCCCAGTTCAGCTAGCGTGGCCTTCCTTTTTGCCACTTTTTCCCAGTGTTGGGTTCCGATCCGATCAGATCCTTTGCTCAGTTCAACATATCCGATCCGAGCCCCTTATCCGATCCGATCCGAACTCTGCACTGTTTTCTGAGACTATTCCAGCAAGTGTTTACGCCATTCGACGACGTTTTCGACCATTCTAACTATTGAAATCAATCACAAAGCATTTCATACAGTCATAGCAACATGCATAATCAACCACAAACATCATTCACATCAATATCATAGGTTAAAATGGATCAAACATACCCAAAATCCCATATTTCCCCTTAAGCATGTTTAGGTGAAACTAATGATAGAATTAGCAAAACTTAACCAAATTAACCCAAATTCATATCAGAGGTCTAAAATATCATTTAGGAATTTATGAACATTTTTCCCCAAATTTATCATGCCTAAATTCGCTAATTAGCACTAATCACCCCTAATTAGCCATAATTAGTGTAAAACTATGCAAATCACTCACCTTAGCCACAAAATAAACTAAAATCGGAAATGATTCTCTGATTTGATGTGAATCTCAATGCCAACAGCAGCTCCTATGTTGATTTGGTGAAGATCTTCCTTGATTAGGGGTTGCTAAGCCAAATCCTTGATTAAAAGATGATTTGGAGGTGATTTAGAGGTTAGAGGCCATTTTTAGGGATCCTTGGTGATAAGTGGAGGCTAGAAAACTGAAATGGAATGATTCTCCATCTCATTTCAGCCCTCCCATAACCCTAATCCCGAAATGGGTTATGGGCCTACTCACTAATCACCCGATTTGGCCCGGTTAAGCAGTTTTTCACCCTCCAAACCTTGTTTCAGCCATATCTCCCAAACGGTAAGTCCGTTTGGCTAATGTGACCACTCTACGGAAAGAGAAACCATCAAACGAATCAAATGGAAGTGGTTTCAGGTCAAAATCCCTTTCCAATCAAAAGTTATGGCCAAAACAGTACCAACTAGGGGCAAAATGGTCATTTTAAAAATCGACAAAAATCATGAACATGGGAAATGACTCTAATAGATGTTTCCCAAAGTTACATGACCATACGACTTCACATGGAAAGGAAATAAATATTCTACGATCCTATGATGTGTAGAATACGGGTCATTACACTCTCCCCCCCTTAAGAAATTTCGCCCCCGAAATTCCCTAATCCAAACATACACAAAGGTTCCCGCATGCCTGTCAATCATGAAGCAACAATCAAACATGCAAAACAAGCTAAACAAGTCTATCCTAGCATGCGGAAAACTAAATCGCAAAGTAAATCTTACCAGGTAAAGAGTTCTGGATAAGCCTTCCTAATGCTCTCCTCTGTCTCCCAAGTACAATCATTCTCGTTCTCGCCCCACTGAACCTTGACTAGCTTCACCGACTTCCTTCGAAGTTGCTTCGTATCGTGCCCCACAATACGAATCGGCTTGCGGTTCCCAACCGCCTCAGGTTCTACTTCGAAGTCCTCTAACTGATCAGGTGAAATAGTCACATCTGAGTCGTGAACGAACTTCCTCAGCTGGGAAACATGAAATACATTGTGAACTCCCGCCATTTTCTCTGGTAAGCCAACTCTATATGCCAAATTCCCGACTAGTTCAAGAACAGGGAATGGGCCAACAAATCTTGGTGCCAACTTGCCTCTCCTGCCAAATCGAATCACGCTCTTCAACGGAGAGATCTTTACAAACACCAAGTCACCAATGGAGAATTTCAAGTCTCTTCTCCTCTTATCAGCATAACTCTTCTGCCTATCTTGAGCAGCTTTCATTCGTTGTTGAATGACCTTAATCTTATCCGACGTTTCTCTCACCACATCTGGTCCAAGCACAAACTTCTCGCCAGTCTCTATCCAACATGATGGTGAGTTGCACGGTCTTCTGTACAAAGCTTCATATGGAGCCATACCGATACTGGATTGGTAGCTACTATTATATGCAAACTCTACTAGATGCAAATGGTCATCCCATGATCCACCAAAATCCAATATACAAGCTCTCAAGAGATCTTCCAATATACGATTCACCCTCTCCGTCTGGCCGTCGGTCTGAGGATGATATGCGGTACTGAGATGTAATCTTGACCCTAGAGCCTGTTGTAAGCTCTTCCAAAACCCACTAGTGAACAACGGGTCTCGGTCACTCACAATGCTTTTGGGTACTCCATGAAATCTCACTACCCACTTCATATACAATTCCGCCAACTTGGCTGCCGTTCTGGTCGATTTGACTGGTATAAATCTTGCGCTCTTAGTCAATCGATCCACAATCACCCAAATGCTATCATATCCCGATCTAGTCCTTGGTAAGCCATCGATGAAATCCATCGAGACTTTCTCCCATTTCCATTCGGGAATTTCTAATGGTTGCAACAACCCACTAGGCTTCTTTTGCTCGGCTTTAACTTGCTGGCAATTCATGCATTTGGATATAAACTTCCCAACGTCTCTTTTCATCCCTTCCCAGTAGTAAGTCTGTCTCATGTCTCGATACATCTTATTACCACTGGGATGTATAGTCAGTTTTGAGTGATGACATTCTCTAAGCACTTCATCTCTCAAACCATTTACGTTGGGCACAACTAGTCTTCCATCCTTTCGAAGCCATCCATCTCGATCAAGCCCATACACATTCATCTCCTCATCGATACCCATCTCTAAATTGGAGATGATTTCTAATAGATTAGGATCGTCCCTCTGGCTAGAACCAATCCGCTCTATCAAAGTGGGTCTGATCGTCAAACTAGCTAGCATAACTGGATCCAACTCGCACTTTGGTCTGAAATCAAACCCCGCGATATACTCCAGTTGCTTCCATTCAAGAATCATTGCCCCTAAGCTGGCATGTCTCCTACTCAAGGCATCGGCTACCGCATTACCTTTTCCAGGTGTATATGCGATATCAAAATCATACGAAGCCAAGAACTCTAACCATCTCTGCTGACGGAGATTCAAATCTTTCTGGGAGAAGAGATACTTTAACGATTTATGATCGGTAAACAACTCGAATCTTTCTCCCAAGAGGTAATGTCTCCACATCTTCAGCGCAAATACAATCGCTGCTAATTCCAAATCATGGGTAGGATACTTCTTCTCATGCGGCTTTAACTGTCGACTAGCATAAGCTACAACCCTACCTCCTTGCATCAATACTGCACCCAGTCCGGTACCACAAGCATCTGTGTATACCGTCATCTCTTCATTCCCTTTAGGAATGACTAACACTGGCGCACGCGTCAACTTCTCCTTTAGACTCTTGAAGGCATCCTCACACACTCCGTCCCAGACGAAGGACTGATTCTTCTTGGTCAATTGAGTCAACGGTGCTGCAATCTTGGAGAAGTCCTGGATAAACTTACGATAATACCCAGCTAATCCCAAGAAACTTCTTACGTCTGTAGCATTCTTGGGCATAGGCCAATCCTGTACCGTAGCCACCTTCACTGGGTCCATGGCAATACCATCCTCTGAAACAACATGACCAAAGAATCTCACTTCCCTTCTCCAAAAATGACACTTAGAGAACTTCGCTTTCAATTGGTGTTTCCTCAACACCTCCATCACTATCCTCAAGTGTCCCTTGTGTTCCTCCTCTGTCCTTGAGTAAACAAGGATATCATCCACGAACACAAGAACAAACTTATTCAACTGATCTTTGAATACTCGATTCATAAGATCCACAAAATAGGCTGGTGCATTGGTCAACCCAAATGGCATAACCAACCACTCATAAAATCCAGATGGCGTCCTAAAGGCCGTTTTCGGAACACTCTCATCTGCTACTCGAAGCTGATGAAATCCTGTCGCGAGGTCCAACTGGGAGAACACTCTAGCTCCTTCCAGTTGATCAAACAAATCATCTATCCATGGTAGAGGATACTTATTCTTCCTCGTCACCTTATTCAACTCGCGATAGTCCACACACAAACGAAGGGAACCATCTGCCTTAATGGCAAACACAACTGGTGCTCCCCACTCGGAGACACTCCTTCTAATAAATCCCTTCTTCAAAAGATTGCTGACTTGCACCCCGAGCTCTCGCTACTCCCTTGGTGCCATACGACGAAGTGGCATCACTATAGGTCTGGCATCTTTCACTAAATCAATACGGAACTCAATCTCTCGGTGTGGTGGAAGCCCAGTCACCTCCTCGAAGACGTCCGGATACTGGCCAACCACGGGCACATCTGACAACTCATCCTGCGGGATGTCGAGGGAATTTACAAAACTAGCCATAACCCCATCACTAGGTAGACTACCAAACACTACCCTCCGCCCATCATCCGCCCTCACTGTCACCAAAAAGCCCTCACAGTCTACCACCACCCCGTATCTTTGGAGCCAATCGACTCCCAATATAATGCCATACCCAGTAAAGCACAAAACAAAGCAATCACATACAAACATACATCCATGACTCGATAAGACCAAATTCCTGCAAATCATACTAAGGCTAGTCGAACCACCAATCGGGTTCGTCACAATCAATGGTCTATCAACTATCTCGGGTTCCAGTCCCAACCTATCTACCAGGTCACTAGATATGAAGGAACGGGAAGCCCCAGTATCAAACAAAACTCGAACTGGTATATCATAAATAGAAAGCATACCTTGAATAACAACATTCTTTCCTTTCTCCGCCGCAGTTGGGGCATTCGACGAAGAAGGAACAGCATCAATAGCATATGCTTTCACAATCTGCTTCTCCTTAAGAGGTTGCGGACACTTGTCCTTGAAATGTCCCACTTGACCACAGTTGAAGCACTTCTTATCCGCTGGCTTGGCCCGAAAATCTTTAGCATAATAGCCCTTCTTTCCACAGCTGAAGCACTCAACATCCTTCTTGCTCTTTTTCTGGCCACCCTTTGATTGGTCCTACTTCCTCTTATTTTGAGAATTATTCTTGCCTCCACCGCCTGCTTGCGGCTTTGGCCCGTCTGCGGATGTAGCCTCAGTCTTTGACTTAGGGTAAAGACTCTCGGATCTCAAAGCTTTCCCCACGATCGATTCAAAAGTCTCATCGATGTGGTTAATGAGCCTCTCCCCCAAGTACCCATCCAGACCAGTAATGAACTTCTCATTCTTCTTCTCAGGAGTATCGATAAGAGACAGTCCATACTTCGACAAAGTGTCGAACTCAGCAATATAATCAGAAACTGCCCTTCCGTTCTGCTTGAGTTCCAAGAACCTCTTAAACAACACTGACTTCTGGGCAGCTGGGATAAACTTCTCGCTAAAGCGAGCCTTGAACTGATCCCAAGTAACTTGGTCCTCTGGAGTAGCTGTTCTAATGGCATTCCACCAATTCATCGCTCGCCCTTGCAGCTGACGAGACGCTAGCCTTCTCTTCATCGCATCCTCGAGACCCAAGTCATCAAAGATACGGTCACAGCTATCCATACAGTCCTAAACATCCGTGGCCGACTCCGTTCCGTGGAACGGCTTCCCACCAAGATTAGTGTAATCTTTGCACAACTTGGTGAAATCGACCCTAGGCGCCTGCACTACTGGGCCAGCACCAACTCCGGGACTGGGAATTTCCCCTTGCACTTCTCTAAGCATGTCTCTCATGAGGTTAGTAAACATAGCCCTCATGTCAGCGGCATTCCCTTGGTTGGTCCCTCTACCAGCACCTCTTGTGTCTCGGCTCATCGTTAATCTGTAAAAGGGGAAACGATTAACGACCCCATAGTGGTGCTAGTGCAGTGCGACTTCATCTTTATACTACTAATAGTATATACATACATAGCTTTTGAAAACCAAAGTAATCACAAACACGCTCTCTCATATACGTATTAATTCTCCCTAGTGTCTTTCCCTAGGTTAACTACGCAACCTAGAGCTCTGATACCAAGTGTGACGGCCCGCCCCGCACCAACCGACACTCACTCCAAAAGTGCGCTGTACACATGTCCAGTTAGCACGGAACGGGTCACCGGAAGGGAAAGGGAGAAGGGAATAAACATACAAGAATCCTGTAGAATGTCTCATAGCGCATAGAACAAAATATAATAATAACATACTTGACATAAAACAGGAGAGACAGTGCATAAGCTGAAAATCAGAAATAAACATCATAGCAGCGGAAATTCAGAACACAGCTTATTACAACTTTTCAACTGTCTCAAAGCAAAGTAAGATAAATGAGGTACACTACTAATTCCCAAGTAGCGACCACCAACGACACAGGGAGAATGTGCATATATATATAATACGTGGAAGCCTCCTGCCCGCCTCCGAATCAGCTACTCGCGCATCACCGGCTAACCTGTCTCTAGTCTGCTCGTGTGAGCACCCAGAGTAATAAGAGGAGACATAAAACTCTGGGTCAGACATAAAGCCTGGTATGAGCGATAAGCATCTAAAGTGAACAATAACAGGTAAACTAAAACATACCTGAACCTACAACCAAAGAGTTAGCACTACATACTGTACAACACTCTAAGGTATCACATCAAACGGTGTAAAGATACGGAGGTGGGGGAGGTGTGCATGTCATAATGATGGAAAACAATCAAGCATAGCATCCATCCTCACATCTCTCACTCAGTGCTTAAAGCATACGATATTCATCACTTCGATCACCCAACATTCCTTGCTACGATCACTTTGCCCCATGAAGTCATAAATGGCTTCACTGCACTGATAACGTAGCCACTAATTCCTCGCTATGTCCACTTGCCCCATGGGGTTATTCACCCCATCTGCGCTGGCTCATAGCCTTACCAATCCTTACTATGTCCACTTGCCCCATGGAGTTATTCACCCCATCTGCGCTGGCTCATAGTCTTACTACGCATCACCTTGCCCCTCAGGTCATAATGACCCTACTGCACTGATAACGTAGTCTTGCTACTGTAAAGACCCGCAACCTCCCCGTAAGGGAAAGCGTCGGATAGTTCGAGAACAAACCACAACAGAACACATACAGAAGAACAGTTCATTGCTTATTACAACAATGCATCAGATTACAAGAATATACAGAGTAATAATGAATATTACACAGAAATATCAGAGATTTAAATTACATTTAAATACATAGCAGCGGAAAATAATACAATACACAACTAGAAGAGATATACGGATACAAAGCTTTCCGGATATCGTTCTAGCTGTAAACCAGGATCCTGTGAATATAAATCTGCAAAACCAAAACTACTAGCTGCCCGTGTCAAAATAGGGGCACCCAGAGTTTAGGTTAAAACAATAAACTCCAGGTCAGTCATGTGACTGGTGTGAGAACTAAAACAGTTATTAATCTTTATTTTAAATCATTAGGTAAATCAAGGGACCACGCCGTATAACACGGAACGGGTTTCCTCCCAAGAATACCAGTGCATAAAACAAACAACGCAATGCTAAATAAAGAAAGATGAAGCTGTTATAAGACCCAGGTCCTATCACACAATGCAACGCAAGCCGGGGGATAGGGTTTTCCCTTATAACAGCCAAAGAATGCTTGATACGTTTAAAACAAATCATTTGATACTATTATAAGTGCATAGTGTATAAAACACTTCAAATCATAAGTATCAATCATAGGCGGCATGAATGCCCCATACCACTATGTCGCCATATATAGGTTTACAAATAAAACCGCAAATGGCACGTATTTGGAAATTGGATTTCCGTCTATGAACCGAGGCAAAAGATAGTCCTCAACCGATTCGAGACAATCTAGCCCATGTCTCCGGAGCAGCCGCAACTGCCCCTTGGATCGTCAGGGCCGGTCCACCGATGTGGATTATAGTGCCTGAACAATACGTTTCTCCGCCCTATGGGGCGTAAACGAGCCAACAAATGACTCCATCGGTTCGAGAACGACCGATCAATCCGAGGCGCCTCGCAACAGCAACAACCACATAAGTCAAACTCGTCAGGGCGTGTAAAACCACTGACGCCACTTCTAGCTAGAAAGAAACGCAAGTCCTCCCTGAGGTCCGTCTCCCGTTTTTGGTTCATACCGGGTGTGAAACACGCGAGGTATACGTTACACAAAGCTACGCCACAAAGGCCGTGCTTTGATCATCACCACAAGACTTTGCTTTTCAACAGAAGCCTCGATCAATTGCCACTCAGGCATGCCACACAGGCAATTCACTCCATGCGTTTGATATCCACCAATATATAACCCCTGAGCTCGTACGTCTCAGAGAAGGGCGTTAAACAAGAGAATAAATTCTCCGCCGCCAAACAGATATATATTTAATAGAAATCAATCACACGGACTAAAATCCAATGTCAGACACACAGTCCATTTACAAGTCCGTTCTGGGTCTGAACGAAACCGGAGGCACCTAGTACCCCGCATATCCATCGATCTCCAAGTACGTCTGGACGATCACTAACTGTTTCCATCTTCTTGGGTGTACATCCCAATCAAGATCATCAGTAATTACCCAAACGACGTGAAGACTTCCGGTCTTCGACCATCGTCTTCATCTTCGACTTATCGTCGTATCAGTTATTCAGAATGGGATAAACCCGGTCTTTCCGAATAACTCGCGTATATATTATAAAAGTGTTACACAAACACAACATACGCCTCATTCCAATTCATTAGTCACTAACCGTAAATTAATCAAGAGAATAATTCCCCAAATATTAACCCCGAAGGCCGAAACCAACATCAGATCAATATCCAGAAAACCATTCTGCTTGGCTAACCGACAGTTAGTTTCTAAATTTCACGTTCAAATCTAATTAAAGATTTATCTATCGCCTGGAGCAAAACTGGTGATACTCCATTCTCGATCTTTTCAATCTAATTAAAGATTCATTAAAACTCCACTTAGTTTTAATCATTATCTGGGTTAAAGAATCAGTGTCATTTAAAACACGATTCACGATAAACCCAAAATCACATTCCATTCATTATCGGGTTAAAGAACAAGTGTTATTTAAAACACTGTTCACGATAAACCCAAAAATCAATACCAATTCAATTCCAATTAAATATCATTTAATTGGTACACTTCATTAAATCTAAATAAAAAGATTTAATCTTTTCTCAGCTGGGTTCAAGAACAGTGTTAGTGAAGACACCATTCACGACAAACCCAAATCACATTCCATTAATTATCGGGTTAAAGAACAAGTGTTATTTAAAACACTGTTCACGATAAACCCAAAAATCAATACCAATTCAATTCCAATTAAATATCATTTAATTGGTACACTTCATTAAATCTAAATAAAAAGATTTAATCTTTTCTCAACTGGGTTCAAGAACAGTGTTAGTGAAGACACCATTCACGACAAACCCAAATCACATTCGATATTCAATACAAGGCTCTGAATAGAAAATATATCGGCTTATATTCAATATCGAATTCTACAACTAACAAATGTCGTATTGGAAATAACGATACAAATATATATCTTTCAAATTTCCATAACAACACCTGTAATATCACGAATTCCAACATCGAAATATTCCGAAGACAATTTCGATTCAAATCCACTCCAATGCAATCATTGGAAATTTTGGTTATTTTCAAAACCATTTCAAATTCAATTTATTTATTTAAAAATAAATAGAATTATAATTCTAGTTCAAAACTAGTTCATTTCGATAAAAATCTATTTTTATCTTTTCAAATATGGAGTTTTTCATCCCAATTCTTTCTAAATCATTTCTTATGATTTTACACAAATTATTACTATTTTTAATAATTTTATCAAGGCCCGTACAGTCGATTTCCATTAACGGCCATCGAACTGCACTTACAGCGACCTTTTTCGAATTTGATTTGGACGTATCTCCAAATCCAACCGTTAGATTTCAAATTTCTAACATTCATTAGAAAGCTCTTTTCGATACGAACCCAACGGTTCCGGTTTTAGGAGAATCCGACGGTCGGATCTCCCGCAATGTCCGTTTGAAACAAATGGTCGAAATTCGCGAACTGCCGCGGCGCGGCGCGTTCTATTCAGGCCATTATATTATATATATAATATATATTTCGTCGATTCCTATTTAAAACGAATTATATAAATAGTTTTAAATTCGTTTCAAAAGCAATTTCAACTTCCTTTTCAATTCAAATCAAAATTGAATTCTTCTTTATAAATTCGTTTCAAAATTCATTTCTACTCAATTCAAATTTCAATTCAATTTTGAATTCATTTCAATTCATTTTCAATACAATTCATTTCGAAATCGTTTTCAATTCAATTCATTTCGAAATCGTTTTCAATTCGATTCATTTCGAAATCGTTTTCAATTCATTTCGAAATCGTTTTCAATTCAATTCATTTCGAAATCGTTTTCAATTCATTTTGAATTCGTTTTCAATTCAATTCATTTCGAAATCGTTTTCAATTCATTTTGAATTCGTTTTCAATTCAATTCATTTCTAAATCGTTTTCAATTCAATTCATTTCGAAATCGTTTTCAATTCAATTCCTTTCGAAATCGTTTTCAATTCAATTCATTTCGAAATCGTTTTCAATTCATTTTGAATTCGTTTTCAATTCAATTCATTTCGAAATCGTTTTCAATTCATTTTGAATTCGTTTTCAATTCATTCCGAAATCGTTTTCAAAATCGATATAAATATCGTTCACGTCAAAATGGCGTCAATCTAATCAACACGGCTTCATAAATTTCTAATTTCAAATATTCTATTTCAAATATTTCTATTTCAAATATTCTATTTTAAATCTGGAATGAGGCCCAATCCATTACCATATAAAGTTAATTATATGGATTTTCATACAACACATGTATATAATAGCATGGAAAAATAATCAACCATCAACCAAAGTGCACTACACTGTATAAGCATCAAATATAGATATTCAACGCTTATAACAGCCTGTCAATCGATCGATCGACATATTAATCAATCAGGATGAGTGAACTTCAAATTTCATCCCAACACCCGTGTGGGGTTTCAAACAATCAAACACCTATTTTATTTGTGCTGTTGGGCGATGTGTAAAATTTATCGACCCAATCAATGTCCTTCAAATAGGTGTACATAAACAAACCGTCTGGTTTGCAAATGAATATTTTATTTATTCACATTCACGTTAAAAATTATATTTTTAACGATGAAACATTTTATTCCAACATATGAATTTCTATTCAGTTCATTCTTTAAATAAAATGATATTTTTATTTTTCTAACATATTTTAGAAAATTTCGGCGGCATAACGGCACGATACTAGAAACGGGACGAGGCCTAGCCTTATCCCCGGTCTAGTGAAGGCCCACGCCATTCACACATCAATCAAATCAATTTCGTTATGCAAACCACAAAATTTGGAGTAAGAGTCTAACCTAGCCTTACTCCTTCGCCTTATAACGGCGCACGTCTAATCCTAACCAATTTATCGATTCGATTTTTCACATCACAAACCACATTCAAACCAATATCGCAATCAATCACCAAACAATCAAACAAACAAGTCCATGGTCTGTGGACGGTTGTGTCGGGTGCTACTAAGCACCGTCTGCATCCTAGTATATATATAACTAGAAAATAAATTGAAAAGTGAGAAATTCTCACAGATAGCTATCCTAACTCCACGGCTCTTCATTTGCAGAAGTCTTCGTCGTTTCGCCCTTTTTGAACCTCCGTTGTCCGCTTTCACTACCTATGTAAAAATCGAATTTTTACTTCGCTATTCAATATATAAAAATCGAATTTTTACTTCAAAGTTCAATATATAAAAATCGAATTTTTACTTCAAAGTTCAATACATAAAAATCATATTTTTATTGCGAAGTCATATAGATAAAAATTCCATTTCAAAAATATAGACTTCGCCTTTTCTAATAAAAAGTTTTCCTCCTTTCTAATAAAAAGTTTTCCTCTTTTCTAATAAAGATCAAATCTTTTTCCTTTTAAAGTTAAAACCTTTTCCTTTTTAAAGTTAAAACCTTTTCTATTTCAAAGTTAAAACCTTTTCTATTTCAAAGTTAAAACCTTTTCCTTATTTTAAACCTTAAGATAAAATCAGTTTTTCCTTCTTTATTAAAAATTCAGTTTTTCTACCTTATTAAAAATTCATTTTTTCTATTCATAATCAAATTCAGTTTTTTTTATATTCATAATCAAATTCAGTTTTTTTTTTATATTCATAATCAAATTCAGTTTTTT
Source organism: Allium sativum (assembly GCA_030737875.1). Lineage (NCBI taxonomy): Eukaryota > Viridiplantae > Streptophyta > Magnoliopsida > Asparagales > Amaryllidaceae > Allium > Allium sativum. The sequence goes on along the minus strand of CM060912.1, from coordinate 786,461,473 downwards.
TTATATTCATAATCAAATTCAGTTTTTTTTTTATTCATAATCAAATTCAGTTTTTTATATTCATAATCAAATTCAGTTTTTTTTATTCATAATCAAATTCAGTTTTTTTTTTATATAAAATCAAATATAAAATAAATAAATAAAAAAAAAGACTTACAGAGGGGGAGGAGGACTTGCGGCAGAAGGAGGGAAGAAGGTGGAGGATGGCGGCGCTTGGGGTGCTCGGCGGTGGAGGAAAGGGGGGGGGGGGGGGGGCGACGCGGCTAGGGCTGGATCGGGTTCGGGGTTCTGATAGGAGGGAGGTGCGAGGACGGGGAGGGTCGCGCGACGTGGAGGAGGGGCTGATCGGGTTAGAGGCGGCGGTGATAGCAGGCTGGGGTGGACGGCGGAGGACGATCGTCAGATCGATTTCAATTTCTTTTTTTTTTTCTGTTAAACGAAAACGGGGGGGGGGGGGGGGGGGCAAAGGTTATAGGGAGGGAAGAGGGATTATATATTTTATTATTTTATTATTTAATTATCTTTAAAAGTTGACTTTCACATACGTCATCTAAACGAGGCCCACCGCCTGTCGTCCATAGCGTTTAACCCCCATTCCGAACACAATGAGATATGCCACGTAGGCTGATTCGACTGTTTGAATCAGTTTCTGTTAAATTTACACTTAAATCCTTATATTGAATTTTAAACGTACATTTCGAATTACCGGGGTCACATACTAACTAGAAAAATTCCTGAAAAATATTTTCTAGCTTCGTATTGACGATACGGTCCTAACAAAACTAATTTCGTCGAATTCGGAGACCATTTGAAAAATGGCCAATTTCCAGTCGATTAAAATCAACTGAAACTGGTCAAACGCGTTTTCCTTTGCCACGCTCACATATTGATTCGAAAAATTATGAAATTTGGAATCTAGCAATAACTCGACATCACGGACCCAACAAAACTGGTTTCGTCGAAATCCGAGGTCGTTTGCAAAATGTCCATTTTTAAGGGCCTGAATTCCATAGCGACTATTCAGAATTTTCAACTGGACATATCCTTTGATTCCTGATATGAAATCTTGATTTTCCGGATTCGTTGGAAAGATATTATCAATCAGATCCTAATGTTTTTGGTTTCACTAAAATCCGGATTGTTTTGCACCCGGTACATTCAATTGAAGTTTGAAATCGAATTATCGAACTACCGCGCCATTTTCAATTCTATTTATAATTATATATAAATATTTATATTCTAACGACGACGCGTATATATATATTCGTTCGAATTATATTCAAAATAAATTTCTCGTCGATATTATTTAAATTAATTCATTTTAAATATTCAAATTCAGCTAAAATTGCCAAAATAAAAATTTTAAACTGGCCCAGATTTTACGGGTTGTTACAATCTCCCCCACTTAAAACTTTTCGTCCCCGAAAAGGAACAAAGTCGAAAGTGGTTTGATAATTCAACTCTACGCTCGATCTGGCTTTCATTCTCCAACTTTTTAGTTTCTGAGAAATTTCAAAATTTCAAAAATTTGGCTAACACCCTAAATTTTTGAAAAATTTCGCCATAACCTCCCCTGCAATGGGAGCATCGGGGAATTTCAAATAGCTTCCCCGGTCCTTCAGATCTCAAAAAGAAAAAGAAAAAGCCAAGCGGCTAGCCAATAGGCTCACAAAATCATCATCACCCAAACAAAACAGTAAATTATGTAGTAAACATGTACCTATTTGTCGGGCAAACAAATTTTATTCTCTGGCTCTAGCCTCCTTGCTATGACCTGCTCAATATAAGTATATGTATATGCAAGCAAATGCGACCAATTTTTCAATATAATCCAATATTTGGTTCAATTAGGCATAATGGTTCAAAATTGTCAAACAAATAAACAAACAACACAAACATCAATCAATTAGTGAATTAGAGTTTCAAATTCATAATTTTGATACATATACAAAAATCAGATTTTGATGCCAAATCACAACAATGTATTCTAACTATATTAGTTTTGGTTCTCACACCAGTCTAATGGGAAATATATAGAAATCTCACTTTCGTCACTCGAAAATAAATACTGGCGACAGTGCCCCATCACCAGAATCATTCCCGGGCACTAGAGGGATTCTATATCTACCCAATATATTAAAACTTCGAATACACGTTTGCAAGACATATATGCAAAATCTTTATATATCGGATTGTCCTAATCAATATAAATAAATAATCAAATACGAATAATTGATTTAAATTTTCAAAACAAAACTTGTTTTTATTTTCAAAAATATACTCTTCACACTCGTTCTAGGATACTACTGATCCCATCTCTAACGAGTCATTCCCGTTGGATATTACTAATCCAGTATCTGATGAATTCTTTCGTACGGTTCTAATGTGTCTTGTTCTCTGAGCTTTGTAAACCAAAGCTCTGATACCACCTGTAAAGACCCGCAACCTCCCCGTAAGGGAAAGCGTCGGATAGTTCGAGAACAAACCACAACAGAACACATACAGAAGAACAGTTCATTGCTTATTACAACAATGCATCAGATTACAAGAATATACAGAGTAAAGTAATAATGAATATTACACAGAAATATCAGAGATTTAAATTACATTTAAATACATAGCAGCGGAAAATAATACAATACACAACTAGAAGAGATATACGGATACAAAGCTTTCCGGATATCGTTCCAGCTGTAAACCAGGATCCTGTGAATATAAATCTGCAAAACCAAAACTACTAGCTGCCCGTGTCAAAATAGGGGCACCCAGAGTTTAGGTTAAAACAATAAACTCCAGGTCAGTCATGTGACTGGTGTGAGAACTAAAACAGTTATTAATCTTTATTTTAAATCATTAGGTAAATCAAGGGACCACGTCGTATAACACGGAACGGGTTTCCTCCCAAGAATACCAGTGCATAAAACAAACAACGCAATGCTAAATAAAGAAAGATGAAGCTGTTATAAGACCCAAGTCCTATCACACAATGCAACGCAAGCCGGGGGATAGGGTTTTCCCTTATAACAGCCAAAGAATGCTTGATACGTTTAAAACAAATCATTTGATACTATTATAAGTGCATAGTGTATAAAACACTTCAAATCATAAGTATCAATCATAGGCGGCATGAATGCCCCATACCACTATGTCGCCATATATAGGTTTACAAATAAAACCGCAAATGGCACGTATTTGGAAATTGGATTTCCGTCTATGAACCGAGGCAAAAGATAGTCCTCAACCGATTCGAGACAATCTAGCCCATGTCTCCGGAGCAGCCGCAACTGCCCCTTGGATCGTCAGGGCCGGTCCACCGATGTGGATTATAGTGCCTGAACAATACGTTTCTCCGCCCTATGGGGCGTAAACGAGCCAACAAATGACTCCATCGGTTCGAGAACGACCGATCAATCCGAGGCGCCTCGCAACAGCAACAACCACATAAGTCAAACTCGTCAGGGCGTGTAAAACCACTGACGCCACTTCTAGCTAGAAAGAAACGCAAGTCCTCCCTGAGGTCCGTCTCCCGTTTTTGGTTCATACCGGGTGTGAAACACGCGAGGTATACGTTACACAAAGCTACGCCACAAAGGCCGTGCTTTGATCATCACCACAAGACTTTGCTTTTCAACAGAAGCCTCGATCAATTGCCACTCAGGCATGCCACACAGGCAATTCACTCCATGCGTTTGATATCCACCAATATATAACCCCTGAGCTCGTACGTCTCAGAGAAGGGCGTTAAACAAGAGAATAAATTCTCCGCCGCCAAACAGATATATATTTAATAGAAATCAATCACACGGACTAAAATCCAATGTCAGACACACAGTCCATTTACAAGTCCGTTCTGGGTCTGAACGAAACCGGAGGCACCTAGTACCCCGCATATCCATCGATCTCCAAGTACGTCTGGACGATCACTAACTGTTTCCATCTTCTTGGGTGTACATCCCAATCAAGATCATCAGTAATTACCCAAACGACGTGAAGACTTCCGGTCTTCGACCATCGTCTTCATCTTCGACTTATCGTCGTATCAGTTATTCAGAATGGGATAAACCCGGTCTTTCCGAATAACTCGCGTATATATTATAAAAGTGTTACACAAACACAACATACGCCTCATTCCAATTCATTAGTCACTAACCGTAAATTAATCAAGAGAATAATTCCCCAAATATTAACCCCGAAGGCCGAAACCAACATCAGATCAATATCCAGAAAACCATTCTGCTTGGCTAACCGACAGTTAGTTTCTAAATTTCACGTTCAAATCTAATTAAAGATTTATCTATCGCCTGGAGCAAAACTGGTGATACTCCATTCTCGATCTTTTCAATCTAATTAAAGATTCATTAAAACTCCACTTAGTTTTAATCATTATCTGGGTTAAAGAATCAGTGTCATTTAAAACACGATTCACGATAAACCCAAAATCACATTCCATTCATTATCGGGTTAAAGAACAAGTGTTATTTAAAACACTGTTCACGATAAACCCAAAAATCAATACCAATTCAATTCCAATTAAATATCATTTAATTGGTACACTTCATTAAATCTAAATAAAAAGATTTAATCTTTTCTCAGCTGGGTTCAAGAACAGTGTTAGTGAAGACACCATTCACGACAAACCCAAATCACATTCCATTAATTATCGGGTTAAAGAACAAGTGTTATTTAAAACACTGTTCACGATAAACCCAAAAATCAATACCAATTCAATTCCAATTAAATATCATTTAATTGGTACACTTCATTAAATCTAAATAAAAAGATTTAATCTTTTCTCAACTGGGTTCAAGAACAGTGTTAGTGAAGACACCATTCACGACAAACCCAAATCACATTCGATATTCAATACAAGGCTCTGAATAGAAAATATATCGGCTTATATTCAATATCGAATTCTACAACTAACAAATGTCGTATTGGAAATAACGATACAAATATATATCTTTCAAATTTCCATAACAACACCTGTAATATCACGAATTCCAACATCGAAATATTCCGAAGACAATTTCGATTCAAATCCACTCCAATGCAATCATTGGAAATTTTGGTTATTTTCAAAACCATTTCAAATTCAATTTATTTATTTAAAAATAAATAGAATTATAATTCTAGTTCAAAACTAGTTCATTTCGATAAAAAACTATTTTTATCTTTTCAAATATGGAGTTTTTCATCCCAATTCTTTCTAAATCATTTCTTATGATTTTACACAAATTATTACTATTTTTAATAATTTTATCAAGGCCCGTACAGTCGATTTCCATTAACGGCCATCGAACTGCACTTACAGCGACCTTTTTCGAATTTGATTTGGACGTATCTCCAAATCCAACCGTTAGATTTCAAATTTCTAACATTCATTAGAAAGCTCTTTTCGATACGAACCCAACGGTTCCGGTTTTAGGAGAATCCGACGGTCGGATCTCCCGCAATGTCCGTTTGAAACAAATGGTCGAAATTCGCGAACTGCCGCGGCGCGGCGCGTTCTATTCAGGCCATTATATTATATATATAATATATATAATATATATTTCGTCGATTCCTATTTAAAACGAATTATATAAATAGTTTTAAATTCGTTTCAAAAGCAATTTCAACTTCCTTTTCAATTCAAATCAAAATTGAATTCTTCTTTATAAATTCGTTTCAAAATTCATTTCTACTCAATTCAAATTTCAATTCAATTTTGAATTCATTTCAATTCGTTTTCAATTCAATTCATTTCGAAATCGTTTTCAATTCAATTCATTTCGAAATCGTTTTCAATTCGATTCATTTCGAAATCGTTTTCAATTCAATTCATTTCGAAATCGTTTTCAATTCAATTCATTTCGAAATCGTTTTCAATTCATTTTGAATTCGTTTTCAATTCAATTCATTTCGAAATCGTTTTCAATTCATTTTGAATTCGTTTTCAATTCAATTCATTTCTAAATCGTTTTCAATTCAATTCATTTCGAAATCGTTTTCAATTCAATTCCTTTCGAAATCGTTTTCAATTCAATTCATTTCGAAATCGTTTTCAATTCATTTTGAATTCGTTTTCAATTCAATTCATTTCGAAATCGTTTTCAATTCATTTTGAATTCGTTTTCAATTTATTCCGAAATCGTTTTCAAAATCGATATAAATATCGTTCACGTCAAAATGGCGTCAATCTAATCAACACGGCTTCATAAATTTCTAATTTCAAATATTCTATTTCAAATATTTCTATTTCAAATATTCTATTTTAAATCTGGAATGAGGCCCAATCCATTACCATATAAAGTTAATTATATGGATTTTCATACAACACATGTATATAATAGCATGGAAAAATAATCAACCATCAACCAAAGTGCACTACACTGTATAAGCATCAAATATAGATATTCAACGCTTATAACAGCCTGTCAATCGATCGATCGACATATTAATCAATCAGGATGAGTGAACTTCAAATTTCATCCCAACACCCGTGTGGGGTTTCAAACAATCAAACACCTATTTTATTTGTGCTGTTGGGCGATGTGTAAAATTTATCGACCCAATCAATGTCCTTCAAATAGGTGTACATAAACAAACCGTCTGGTTTGCAAATGAATATTTTATTTATTCACATTCACGTTAAAAATTATATTTTTAACGATGAAACATTTTATTCCAACATATGAATTTCTATTCAGTTCATTCTTTAAATAAAATGATATTTTTATTTTTCTAACATATTTTAGAAAATTTCGGCGGCATAACGGCACGATACTAGAAACGGGACGAGGCCTAGCCTTATCCCCGGTCTAGTGAAGGCCCACGCCATTCACACATCAATCAAATCAATTTCGTTATGCAAACCACAAAATTTGGAGTAAGAGTCTAACCTAGCCTTACTCCTTCGCCTTATAACGGCGCACGTCTAATCCTAACCAATTTATCGATTCGATTTTTCACATCACAAACCACATTCAAACCAATATCGCAATCAATCACCAAACAATCAAACAAACAAGTCCATGGTCTGTGTACGATTGTGTCGGGTGCTACTAAGCACCGTCTGCATCCTAGTATATATATAACTAGAAAATAAATTGAAAAGTGAGAAATTCTCACAGATAGCTATCCTAACTCCACGGCTCTTCATTTGCAGAAGTCTTCGTCGTTTCGCCCTTTTTGAACCTCCGTTGTCCGCTTTCACTACCTATGTAAAAATCGAATTTTTACTTCGCTATTCAATATATAAAAATCGAATTTTTACTTCAAAGTTCAATATATAAAAATCGAATTTTTACTTCAAAGTTCAATACATAAAAATCATATTTTTATTGCGAAGTCATATAGATAAAAATTCCATTTCAAAAATATAGACTTCGCCTTTTCTAATAAAAAGTTTTCCTCCTTTCTAATAAAAAGTTTTCCTCTTTTCTAATAAAGATCAAATCTTTTTCCTTTTAAAGTTAAAACCTTTTCCTTTTTAAAGTTAAAACCTTTTCTATTTCAAAGTTAAAACCTTTTCTATTTCAAAGTTAAAACCTTTTCCTTATTTTAAACCTTAAGATAAAATCAGTTTTTCCTTCTTTATTAAAAATTCAGTTTTTCTACCTTATTAAAAATTCATTTTTTCTATTCATAATCAAATTCAGTTTTTTTTATATTCATAATCAAATTCAGTTTTTTTTTTATATTCATAATCAAATTCAGTTTTTTTTATATTCATAATCAAATTCAGTTTTTTTTTTATTCATAATCAAATTCAGTTTTTTATATTCATAATCAAATTCAGTTTTTTTTATTCATAATCAAATTCAGTTTTTTTTTTATATAAAATCAAATATAAAATAAATAAATAAAAAAAAAGACTTACAGAGGGGGAGGAGGACTTGCGGCAGAAGGAGGGAAGAAGGTGGAGGATGGCGGCGCTTGGGGTGCTCGGCGGTGGAGGAAAGGGGGGGGCGACGCGGCTAGGGCTGGATCGGGTTCGGGGTTCTGATAGGAGGGAGGTGCGAGGACGGGGAGGGTCGCGCGACGTGGAGGAGGGGCTGATCGGGTTAGAGGCGGCGGTGATAGCAGGCTGGGGTGGACGGCGGAGGACGATCGTCAGATCGATTTCAATTTCTTTTTTTTTTTCTGTTAAACGAAAACGGGGGGGGGGGGGGGGGCAAAGGTTATAGGGAGGGAAGAGGGATTATATATTTTATTATTTTATTATTTAATTATCTTTAAAAGTTGACTTTCACATACGTCATCTAAACGAGGCCCACCGCCTGTCGTCCATAGCGTTTAACCCCCATTCCGAACACAATGAGATATGCCACGTAGGCTGATTCGACTGTTTGAATCAGTTTCTGTTAAATTTACACTTAAATCCTTATATTGAATTTTAAACGTACATTTCGAATTACCGGGGTCACATACTAACTAGAAAAATTCCTGAAAAATATTTTCTAGCTTCGTATTGACGATACGGTCCTAACAAAACTAATTTCGTCGAATTCTGAGACCATTTGAAAAATGGCCAATTTCCAGTCGATTAAAATCAACTGAAACTGGTCAAACGCGTTTTCCTTTGCCACGCTCACATATTGATTCGAAAAATTATGAAATTTGGAATCTAGCAATAACTCGACATCACGGACCCAACAAAACTGGTTTCGTCGAAATCCGAGGTTGTTTGCAAAATGTCCATTTTTAAGGGCCTGAATTCCATAGCGACTATTCAGAATTTTCAACTGGACATATCCTTTGATTCCTGATATGAAATCTTGATTTTCCGGATTCGTTGGAAAGATATTATCAATCAGATCCTAATGTTTTTGGTTTCACTAAAATCCGGATTGTTTTGCACCCGGTACATTCAATTGAAGTTTGAAATCGAATTATCGAACTACCGCGCCATTTTCAATTCTATTTATAATTATATATAAATATTTATATTCTAACGACGACGCGTATAAATATATTCGTTCGAATTATATTCAAAATAAATTTCTCGTCGATATTATTTAAAATAATTCATTTTAAATATTCAAATTCAGCTAAAATTGCCAAAATAAAAATTTTAAACTGGCCCAGATTTTACGGGTTGTTACAGCTACCATCACTTTGCCCCTCAGGTGATAATGACCCTACTGCACTGATAAGTAGCCATCACCCATTCTTAGTGGTGAATCGAAGTTATGAACGTCGACAACTCCTTAGCACACGTCCCGCAGCAAAGTCCAACCATGAAGTGAACTCATTGGTTCCCAACTGGATCCTGAGCTCTAACTTCCCCTATTGGACTACCTTTGCATCTCGGGTTATTGGTCAATACTGGGTCGGGTCGGGTTCTTCCTCAGGTCATCGGTTCAGGTCGGTGTTCTTTATCCGTTCGGGTCGGGTCCCCCTTCTGATGCGGTTCTTCTTCTTTGGGTCGGGTCGGTGCTTCCTTTCGGGTCGGGTCGGGCGTCCTTCTGGTTCGCGCTTTCGATCCGTCTCCATGCTCCCTTCATATGCTCCTATCCGATCCGCTTTCGTGCTCCTGCTCTGATTCGCCTTCGTATTTCCGATCCGATCCGTCCTCTTCGATCCGATTCGTCTTCCTCTATCCGATCCGATCCCAGTTCAGCTAGCGTGGCCTTCCTTTTTGCCACTTTTTCCCAGTGTTGGGTTCCGATCCGATCAGATCCTTTGCTCAGTTCAACATATCCGATCCGAGCCCCTTATCCGATCCGATCCGAACTCTGCACTGTTTTCTGAGACTATTCCAACATGTGTTTACGCCATTCGACGACGTTTTCGACCATTCTAACTATTGAAATCAATCACAAAGCATTTCATACAGTCATAGCAACATGCATAATCAACCACAAACATCATTCACATCAATATCATAGGTTAAAATGGATCAAACATACCCAAAATCCCATATTTCCCCTTAAGCATGTTTAGGTGAAACTAATGATAGAATTAGCAAAACTTAACCAAATTAACCCAAATTCATATCAGAGGTCTAAAACATCATTTAGGAATTTATGAACATTTTCCCCCAATTTTATCATGCCTAAATTCGCTATTTAGCACTAATCACCCCTAATTAGCCATAATTAGTGTAAAACTATGCAAATCACTCACCTTAGCCACAAAATAAACTAAAATCTGAAATGATTCTCTGATTTGATGTGAATCTCAATGCGAATAGCAGCTCCTATGTTGATTTGGTGAAGATCTTCCTTGATTAGGGGTTGCTAAGCCAAATCCTTGATTAAAAGATGATTTGGAGGTGATTTAGAGGTTAGAGGCCATTTTTAGGGATCCTTGGTGATAAGTGGAGGCTAGAAAACTGAAATGGAATGATTCTCCATCTCATTTCAGCCCTCCCATAACCCTAATCCCGAAATGGGTTATGGGCCTACTCACTAATCACCCGATTTGGCCCGGTTAAGCAGTTTTTCACCCTCCAAACCTTGTTTCAGCCATATCTCCCAAACGGTAAGTCCGTTTGGCTAATGTGACCACTCTACGGAAAGAGAAACCATCAAACGAATCAAATGGAAGTTGTTTCAAGTCAAAATCCCTTTCCAATCAAAAGTTATGGCCAAAACAGTACCAACTAGGGGCAAAATGGTCATTTTAAAAATCGACAAAAATCATGAACATGGGAAATGACTCTAATAGATGTTTCCCAAAGTTACATGACCATACGACTTCACATGGAAAGGAAATAAATATTCTACGATCCTATGATGTGTAGAATACGGGTCATTACAGTTCTTTTTCTTGTCATGTTGGATTTGTTAAGTGTCATCAGTCAATTCAAGTTAATTTAACCCATTCACTTGTGATGTTAAATTGGTTAAGTGGTATCAAATAATTCACGTTGACTTAACCCACCCCTATATCAAGTCAAATTGGTTAAGTATTCCTTAACCTTACTCGTTCATCAGGTTATATTGGTTAAGTGTTCCTCATTAATTAACCCTATTCATTCATCATGTTATAATGGCTAAGTGTTCTAAGCTTAATTAACCCCACCTTCTCGTCTAGTTCACATGTTATAATGGTTAAACACTTACTTAACATTACCCACTTGTCTAGTTAACATGTTATAATGGTTAAACACTTACTTAACCTTACCCAATTGTCTAGTTAACATGTTATAATGGTTAAGTGTTTCCTTAGTTACTTAACCCTCACAAACCTTGTCTTGTTAACATGTTAAGTTGGTTAAGTGTCCAAATTGACTTAACCCCTATCAATCTTGTCTAGTTAACATGTTGAATTGGCTAAGTGTTCTCTCAATTACTTAACCCCACAAATCTTGCCTTGCTAATATGTTAAGTTGGTTAAGTGTTTCCTTAATTACTTAACCTCACCATTTCAAGCTTGATTTTTCATGAGCTTTAATTAATTAATTAACTAAAGCACCAACCACTCACATTAGACAGGTATGTTGTGGTTATTGGATGTGCCGGTCGGTTCCGGGCAGTTTTACACCACAACTCAGTCTAACCTCTGGTCTTTCTGGGCTTGATGCACTAACCTCTCACATTAGACGGGTATTGTTGTGGTTACTGGATGTCCCGGTCGGTTCCGAGCAGGTTTACACCACAACTCGATCTAACCTCGGGTTAGGCATATTCATCTTTTACATTTTACATATTTACCTTTCGTGCTTATATGTAAATTATGGCCCACTTTCCTTCTAAATCATATACATAATTTTTGGTATATAAATTATACCATTGTCATTCCACTATTCATTTACATGCTTATGTGACAACATGTCAATTACATTTAATTTCATGTTTTCCCCAACGTTACCTCCGTTGTACATTCGCAAAATTACATATAGTATTAGGTTAGATGTTTAGCCTAACTCATAAAAATGGGAAAAGCGTAGAGCATGTAATATTTCAACAGCATAAACAAAATGCGACATATAAATTTGGCATATGATAATAAACATGCATGAATCATAAGCATGTGAATTTTACATAGATCTACACAAACTAGACTTGGGCATGTAAGGGTGAACTTGCATAGGATTGGATCTACTTAACATAGGTCTAAACATGTAAGGTTGTAGATCTAAACATATAAGGTTGTATGAACATTATTTAGCCTAACAACTTGTGTGCAACATAACATAAGGGAATCACCCAGTTTCTAACCATGATAGATTAATTCACAACATGATAAGTTCTTATTAATTTTGTGAATCATGTCATACAACTTGCATACAATATGAATATATTCTTGACATATAAATATATGTATGAACTCGACGTGGCATGTAAGTGTGAATAAATTAGATCTACTAATCACCATTGCGAGAACTAGCATAGATCCAAATTACATACCCATGAACAAATGCAGATCTAGATTGGATCTAACATAAAAATATTTAACTTACATTAAATATATATATAGATCTAACTTGGATCTAATATATAAACATGTTTTAAATTAACATATATAGATCTAACTTAGATCTATCACATAAACATGTTTAAATTAATATATATAGATCTAATCATAAAGTCATGTGAATTTAGACATATAGGCTTATGTGAACATAGCCTAGCCTAATGACCTTGCATATGGCATATGTAACACCCCATATTTTCTGTTAATGTTATAGTAACGAATCAAAGAATAATTAATTTCAAATGTGAGAGTCAAGGGAAACGGGTTACGCTATTGTGTTTGTCTCGGAATTCTGCCTGAGATAGAGTTCGAGTTTGCGTAAAACGGGCACCGTATGAAGGAGATATGGACGAACAAAGAAAACCAGAAGAGAAAGAAAATAAAAATATAAATCCACTGGCGCACTTGGAAAGTGCGCCAATACAAAAATTGAATTGGCGCACCTGCCAACTGCGCCCAGGTCGGGCTGAAAGCCTGCACAGCTTTCTGGTGTGTTCTGATCCATACTGTGACTCATTGCTGAGTCCTTTCTAACTCCTTGCTGAGTCATTAGGGCTGAGGTGTCACCCTATCCTGATTGAATGGTTGTAGTTAACTCTAGGTTCATCCGACGGCTATAATTAAATTGAAATTCTATATAAACAACCTAATGCTCAAGCTAAAATCACACGAAAATAATCCTAGAACTATTGTGCCGTCAATAGAGAACTTGGAATAGATGTCACCGCTTTCAGTTTAGAAACGAGATAAAAGCCTACATCAAAATCAAATTAAAAGTAATCAAATTCAACGGTCTACATCAAAGGCGAGCATACCAATTTCAGAATTCAAATTTCAGAAATCAAGAATTCCTTTTTAGTTTGTAAGTTGGTTATTACGTAGATTAAACGTTCTTTTAAATGAAATCATGACATGTTGTAATTCGAATATAGAATGATGCTTATGTATAAGATAAATGAAGTTTGATTCTCATTTATCTTAAATTACCATTGCGATTGATCATGCCTATATGTTTGTGATGATGAACATACCATATTGTATGTTATTGGAATCTATTATGATTGGGTTAAGAATTTTTTATGCCAACTAAATGGTGAAACATGTCATGTTATAATTTGGTGGTTACTTGCAAAGTTTATGATCTAAATCGCATGCTTACATGTTAGATCAACATTCATGTATATTCAGAACTATGTTAAGTTGAATCTATTTGTGTTGCAAGACTGGATTTGTAGCTCTCTTATGTTTAACACACATAAGTTATCATGCTAAGTTGTGGTCTAAATATGTTTATCATAGCTTTCTTATGTTTTGACATACATAAGTTAATATGCTAAGTTGTGGTTTAAAATTGTATGTTAAACCTCCATGCTAGACCTATATCAAGTTTACATGATAATTAGATCCAACTTAGTCACGAGTTCACCATTACATGACAAGTTTAATTTGTGTAGTTCTATATAAATTCATATGCTATGATTCATGTTAATCGGATCTAAATTTGCAAGTTCATTATCCTATGCCAAATCTATATGTCACATATTTTTATGCTGATAGAACGTTTCATGTTCTTCGCTTTTCCATTTTGTGGTTATAAGTTAGGCTAAAATATCGAGCCTAACATTCCTTGTAATTTTGTGAACATACAAACGAGGGATATCGTTGGGGTAAATATGAAATTATATGTAATTAGCATGTTTGGTACATGCCAATGATTAGTGGCATTTAAATGGTATAATTTTTATATACCAAAGATTATAAATATGATTTAGGGGAAAAGTGGGCCATGACAATAATAGATTTATAATTTACTTATAAGTATGAAGGGTAAACATGAAAATTACATGGCATAGATTTGGTATATTTGATATACCATTTATTGTGAGCATAATCAAAAGGATGATTATGGCATGATTAAATCAAGATTAATTTTCATAAAGAATTATACATATATATAGAAAATATATGAATTTAGAAAATACGACTATGCCTAACCCGAGGTTAAACCGAGTTGTGGCGTAAAACTGCCCGGAACCGACCGGCATATCCAGTGACCACAACAAGACCTATCTTATGTGGGTGGTTAGTGCATCAAGCCCAAAAGGGACCCAAGGTTAGACTGAGTTGTGGTGTAAAACTGCCCGGAACCGACCGACACATCAAGTGACCAAAACAAGACCTGTTTAATGTGAGTGGTTGGTGCTTTAATGAATAAATTAAAGCTAAATCAGGATTGGTAGGGTTAAGTAAATTTAGAACACTTAACCGTAATAAAATGTTAACTAGGCAAGTGGGTGAGGTTAAGTAAATTTAGAACACTTAACTGTAATAGCATGTTAACTAGGCAAGTGGGTGAGGTTAAGTAAATTTAGAGCACCTAACCGTAATAACATGTTAACTAGGCAAGTGGGTGAGGTTAAGTAAAATTAGAACACTTAACCGTTACAATATGTTAATTAGACAAGTGGGTGAGGTTAAGTAAAATTAGAACACTTAACCTTTACAACATGTTAATTAGACAAGTGAGTTAGGTTAAGTAAATTTAGAACACTTAACCGTTGTAACATGTTAATTAAGTAGATGATAGGGTTAAGTTAACTAAGGTAACACTTTATCAAAACATATAATGACATGTGGTGGGGTTAAGTAATACAAGAGGAAAACACTTAACCAATTATATAACATGATGTATGGGAAGGGTTAAGTTAACACGAGAGGGCAACACTTAACCAATATAAAATGATTTGAGGTAAGGTCAAGTCAACACCAGAAGGAAACACTTAACCAACATGACGTGACAGGTGGATGGATTAAGTTAACTTGAATTGATTAATGACACTAGACCAGTATAACTTGATGAGCTAATGGGTTTAGGTAAAATGGGGAATACTTAACCAATATAACATGATGAATGAACAGGGTTAAGTTAATAAGTCACACTTAACCAATCCAACATGATAAGTGAGAAAGGTTAAGTTAATAAGAACCACTTAACCAATATGAGATGACAAGTAGGAGGGTTAAGTACATATCGGGTTGGTGGTTAATATTAGTAAATATAGGCACATAGAACTTAACCATTAAATAAACATGCTTGAATCTGGGGGAAGGTTAAGTACATGTCAGGTTGGTGGGTAATATTAGTAAATATAGGCCCACAGAACATAATAATTAAATAAACATGCTTGAATCCGTGGGAAGGTTAAGTACAAGTCGGGTTGGTGGGTAATATTAGTAAATATAGGCCCACAGAACTTAACCATTATATAAACATGCTTGAATTGGTGGGAAGGTTAAGTACATATCGGGTTGGTGGGTAATATGAGTAAATATAGGCCCATAAACTTAACCAGTAGGAAACCCTAGTAACGGGGACCCATTTCAGCAGTAAACCACTTAGATGTATCACGGTACCTTGAGCTAGGCAGAGAGGGGCACGACTACTGGGCTGATTATAAGGGGTCAACATAGCGGCTAGGGGTACGTCAATGTAGGTTCCAGCGGATTATGGTCGTGCACATACTCCGGAGTGGAAAAAGCAGGCACTGGGTACCACTAGCTTTACACTGTGCATTCTTGAATCATGTTGGGGTCGCTATCATAAGGATTGATACACCTTATGGTGGGACCAGCACAGGGTAGCTACATACAAGAGAGGGCCGATTGACACAGACACATGGCAAGTTAACACAGGTAGGGAGGCAATCGATAGGGTAGTAAGGGTACATCTTACATTTTCATGGCAATTGGGCTGATTGAGGTGGAATCCTCAAATATAGATGTACACTTGAAGGCTACCACAACTGCGGGGATAGGGATCGTATTATACAGATTACTAGTTGAGACACTAGTTAGGTGGTGCAGAGATTATAGTAATGGGTGCGATCACATGTTCAACCTATCTTGTCTTATATTAGGGTATTGTCCTATGTTCTGTTACTCCTGTCATGATCCCTTTTCCTTGTTTAAATGCTAGTAATCACTGAACTTACCAGACTTATTGTCTGACGCGTTTTCTCTCGTCTTCTTTTCTCCCGTTTCACTCCCCCCCCCACAGGTAGTCAGGGAGGGAATAGCTCAGGTTTGTTTGGACCGTTACTCTTTCCAAGCTTGAAGACTCTTTGACGTGTTGCCTTGGACTCTCTCTTCTACTGCTATGGCTGGCTCATGCTTTATTTGGGGAAATCATTTTATGCTTCTTTATTTTTGTTAAACAAGACAGGATACTTTGGTATTGTAAAACAATCTTTATACAAGTTGTTTATCAATGAAATAAAGTTTTATTTATTTGCCGCTGCTTTAATTGTCTGTCTTGTAATTTATCTACATCTTTTACCTATAATGCTCCACCGAAATTAAGGCATTCCCTTTGTGAGTGACCTTAACGGAGGTGGGGTGTCTCACTTGGTATCAAAGCTGAAGGTTACTAGATCAGATAAAAGATTAGAAAAATTATTTTCAAAACGATTTTAAAAGAAGCAATTTCAAAAGAAAAGTTTTGTTTTAAAGGCATATTCCCCAAAGCCATATGCACTATCTTTTGATCCCTTGTTTGAGTCCTTGTTTCCTTCTTTCCTGAGTCTCCGAGGCTCCTGGCTTTCTGGGAGGTAACCTCATGGCGACATGGTTCCGTAGGCTTGATGAGACTACGACACTTGTCAAAAGGGCAAATAAGCGCCCTACTTCCATCTAAAGCCACAGTAGTTTTACCTACGACTAATTTTCTTTCGAGCTTTGTAGGATTTTACCCTACGACGGAGGCAGCTTTCAAGAGACTTGTCGACAAGTTACACAAGGATGGCAAAGGTGAAAATGAGGGAGTTTGGCTAAGGAACGCAACCCAAGGATGAGGAACTCACGCATATAGACTTGGTTCACAAAGGAGGGTAAAAAAGGAAAGAATAGTAAAAACCTAAGACAAGAGGAAGTATCTTTATTTCGGTATAACGGGTCGTATAATTAAGGGCAAGGGAAAGAACAAGGGAAAGGATTTTCCGGAAGGCAAGTGCATGCTCTCACCGCCAGCATAATTGAGAGAGAGGCAGTAAGATTTCTATTGAAAGAGTTTTTCCTTTTTGATTATCCTGTTAGTACTCCTTCCGATTTTAGCGCTTCACATTCGTATATATCTGCTTCCATAGTCGAGTCTCTGCACCCTAGATATTGTATAGTAGAGAATCCCATTATAGTCTCAAATCCAATTGCTGGTTCGGCTCATTTATCTTTGACTTGTGAGGATTTGAGAATAGCTATATTTATGCTTATGTTTTTGGGTTATGGGTTGATTCTAAGCATTGATTGGTTAGCTAGTAATTGTGAAATAAGGGTAGTTAGACTTTCGACTTGCCTCGGGAATACCCTTGAGATTTCGTACGATCCTAAGGGATCAATTTGTCTTAGCTACTTAGGATCACTTTATTTATCTATCGACGATTTTTGATCCATTGGAGTAGTCCATGAGTACGCAAGATGTTTTGATTAGGGTAGGGGTTTTCCCCCTAAAACTCGAGAAAGACTTCCGCATGTATCTAGATGACACTACAAAGCCAGTTATGCGATCAACGATAATTCTGGAGAAAGATTGGCGAGGATAGCCAGAGTCGGTAAAGTGCTCAATGGTTTGGTTGTTTTGTTAGTATCATCTCACATAGATCGTCCAAATTCGGAGGAGGTATCCCTTGGGTGCTTGTCTGATATTGGGTTAGGCCTTTGGGGTTTGTACTTGAGGGATGTCGATTTCGACTAGGATGGATTGCGTGAGAAATAAATGGTTGGGGCTGGCACCCTAAGTAAGACTGACCTCAAGGGAGGTAAAAAGTACTAGCAACCTTTAGCTTTAGACCCTCAGAATTGTGACAGGATGGATAAGCTAAGTAGAAAAGAGACCTCTAATCATATGCACTTGGTATCGTGATTAACATCTGTTTATCTTGGAAAGATAGTTTGACGACATTGGATACCCTCTAACATAGTAAGTGATCGAGGTCCTATCTTTACTAGTGGGTTGTGAAAATGGAATTCAAGAAGCTTCGTAATCGTGAAGTCAAATTAGTTAAGGTACTGTAGAGTGAATCCCAAGAAGATGCAACTTAGAAGACTGAAGAATAGATACGCGCATCTTACCCTTTTTGAGGGTATATCCTTGATTCCTCTTTTTTTGAAAAATCTATTTGCATGCTAGTCTTTAGCTTTTAAGTATATCCTCTCGATCCTTAGGTAGAAGCCAATGGATGTAAACATGTGTTTGAGACATGTTATGTTTGGTGGATGCAAGTGGTTGCAAGTGTTTGCTAGTGGTTGCTCGTGGATGCATATACCCAAATTAGGCACTAGATCGGCCCAGTCACTTTCATATTGCATATGCATGAGTGAATTTTTATACATATGAATTGAAACTTGATGTTTTATCATTTGGATGTTGCATTTGTATGAATGATTGTGCACTCGTGTAGAAGTTATAAAGTACGATTAGGAATAATTGCATACATGATGAACTCATGGCACTGGCATGATTCACATTAAGGAGGTAAACTGAATCAGTAGACCGCCTGATTTTGCATTTGGGTAAGGATAGATACACACACTATGCATATATTCATGAAAAACATTAGAAGCCTTTTTAAGGACAATGGATGTCTGTGATTGAATGGTTTATTAGATGGGTGATTAGATGGTAGTATATAAGCTCTTCTCTACTTGAAGATTTCGGGGACGAAATCCTAAAAGGAAGGGGGAATGTAACACCCCATATTTTCTGTTAACGTTATAGTAACGAATCAAAGAATAATTAATTTCAAATGTGAGAGTCAAGGGAAAGGGGTTACGCCATTCCGTTCGTCTCAGAATTCTGCCTGAGATGTAGTCCGAGTTTGCGTAAAATGGACACCGTATGAAGGAGAAATGGATGAACAAAGAAAACTAGAAGAGAAAGAAAAAATAAAAAAAATAAATGCACTGGCGCACTTGGGAAGTGCGCCAGTACAAAAATTGCACTGGCACACCTGCCAAGCGCACCCAGGTCGGGCTGAAAGCCTGCATAACTTTCTGGTGTGTTCTGATCCATACTGTGACTCATTGCTGAGTCCTTTCTGACTCCTTGCTGAGTCATTAGGGCTGAGGTGTCACCCTATCCTGATTGAATGGTTGTTGTTAACTGTAGGTTCATCCGACGGCTATAATTAAATTGAAATTCTATATAAACAACCTAATGCTCAAGCTAAAATCACACAAAAATAATCCTAGAACTATTGTGCCGTCAATAGAGAACTTGGAATAGCCGTCACCGCTTTTAATTCAGAAACGAGATAAAAGCCTACATCAAAATCAAATTAAAAGTAATCAAATTCAACGGTCTACATCAAAGGAGAGCATAGCAATTTCAGAATTCATATTTCAGAAATCAAGAATTCCTTTTTAGTTTATAAGTTGGTTATTACGTAGATTTAAACGTTCTTTTAAATGAAATTATGACATGTTGTAATTCAAATATAGAATGATGCATATGTATAAGATAAATGAAGTTTGATTCTCATTTATCTTAAATTACCATTGCGATTGATCATGCCTATATGTTTTTGATGATGAACATACCATATTGTATGTTATTGGAATCTATTATGATTGGGTAAAGAACTTATTAATTATTATGCCAACTGAATGGTGAAACATGTCATGTTATAATTTGGTGGTTACTTCAAAAGTTTATGATCCAAATCACATACTTACATGTTAGATCAACATTCACGTATATTTAGAACTATGTTAAGTTGAATCTATTTATGTTGCTAGATAGGATTTGTAGCTCTCTTATGTTTAACGGACATAAGTTATCATGCTAAGTTGTGGTTTAAATATGTTTATCATAGCTTTCTTATGTTTTGACATACATAAGTTAATATGCTAAGATGTGGTTTAAAATTGTATGTTAAACCTCCATGCTTGACCTATATCAAGTTTACATGATAATTAGATCCAACTTAGTCACGAGTTCACCTTTACATGACAAGTTTAATTTGTGTAGTTCTATGTAAATTCGTATGCTATGATTCATGTTAATCGGATCTAAATTTGCAAGTTCATTATCCTATGCCAAATCTATATGTCACGTATTTTTATGCTGATAGAATATTTCATGTTCTTCTCTTTTCCCTTTTGTGGTTATAAGTTAGGCTAAAATATCGAGCCTAACATTCCTTGTCATTTTGCGAACGTACAAACGGGGGCTATCATTGGGTAAATATGAAATTATATGTAATTGGCATGTTTGAAAAATGCCAATGATTAGTGGCATTTAAATGGTATAATTTTTATATACCAAAGATTATGAATATGATTTAGGGGAAAAGTGGGCCATGACAATAATTGATTTATAATTTACTTATAAGTATGAAGGGTAAACATGAAAATTACATGGCATAGATTTGGTATATTTGATATATCATTTATTGTGAGCATAATCAAAAGGATAATTATGGAATGATTAAATTAAGATTAATTTACATAAAGAATTAGACATATATAGAAAATATGTGAATTTAGAAAAGACGAATATGCCTAACTTGAGGTTAGACTAAGTTGTGGTGCAAAACTGCCCGGAACCGACCGGCATATCCAGTGACCACAACAAGACCTGTCTAATGCGGGTGGTTAGTGCATCAAGCCCAAAAGGGAACCGAGGTTAGACTGAGTTGTGGTGTAAAACTTCCCAGAACCGACCGGCACATCCAGTGACCACAACAAGACCTGTCTAATGTGAGTCGTTGGTGCTTTAATGAATAAATTATAGCTAAGTCAGGATTGGTAGGGTTAAGTAAATTTAGAACACTTAACTGTAATAACATGTTAACTAGGCAAGTGGGTGAGGTTAAGTAAATTTAGAACACTTAACCGTAATAACATGTTAACTAGGCAAGTGGGTGAGGTTAAGTAAATTTAGAACACTTAACCGTAATAACATGTTAACTAGGCAAGTGGGTGAGGTTAAGTAAAATTAGAACACTTAACCGTTATAACATGTTAATTAGACAAGTGGGTGAGGTTAAGTAAAATTAGAACACTTAACCGTTACAACATGTTAATTAGACAAGTGAGTGAGGTTAAGTAAATTTAGAACACTTAACCGTTGTAACATGTTAATTAAGTAGATGATAGGGTTAAGTTAACTAAGGTAACACTTTATCAAAACATATAATGACATGTGGTAGGGTTAAGTAATACAAGAGGAAAACACTTAACCAATTATATAACATGATGTATGGGAAGGGTTAAGTTAACACGAGAGGGCAACACTTAACCAATATAACATGATTTGAGGTAAGGTAAAGTCAACACCAGAAGGAAACACTTAACCAACATGCAATGACGGGTGGATGAGTTAAGTTAACTTGAATTGATTAATGACACTAGACCAGTATAACTTGATGACCTAATGGGGTTAAGGTAAATGGGGAATACTTAACCAATATAACCTGATGAATGAACACGGTTAAGTTAATAAGTCACACTTAACCAATCCAACATGATAAGTGAGAAAGGTTAAGTTAATAAGAACCACTTAACCAATATGACGTGACGAGTAGGAGGGTTAAGTACATATCGGGTTGGTGGGTAATATTAGTAAATATAGGCCCCCAGAACTTAACCATTAAATAAACACGCTTGAATCCGTGGGATGGTTAAGTACATGTCAGGTTGGTGGGTAATATTAGTAAATATAGGCCCACAGAACTTAACCATTAAATAAACATGCTTGAATCCGTGGGAAGGTTAAGTACATGTCGGGTTGGTGGGTAATATTAGTAAATATAGGCCTACAAAACTTAACCATTATATAAACATGCTTGAATCGGTGGGAAGGTTAAGTACATATCGGGTTGGTGGGTAATATTAGTAAATATAGGCCCATAAACTTAACCAGTAGGAAACCCTAGTAACGAGGACCCATTTCAGCGGTAACCCACTTAGATGTATCACGGTACCCTGAGCTAGGCAGGGTGGGGCACGAGTGCTGGGCTGATTATAAGCGGTCAACATAGCGGCTGGGGGTATGTCAGTGTAGGTTCCGGCGGGTTGCGAGCGTGCACGTACTCCAGAGTGGAAAAAGCAGGCATTGGGTACCAGTAGTTTTACACTGTGCATTCTTGAATCGTGTCGGGGTCGCTATCATAAGGATTGATACACCTTATGGTGGGACCAGCACAGGGTAGCTACACGCAAGAGAGGGCTGATTGACACAGACACATGGCAAGTTAACATAGGTAGGGAGACTATCGATAGGGTAGTAAGGGTACATCTAACATATTCATGGCAATTGGGTTGATTGAGGTGGAATCCTCAAATATAGATGTACACCTGAAGGCTACCACAACTGCGGGGATCGGGATCGTATTATACAGATTACTAGTTGAGACACTAGTTAGGTGGTGCAGAGATTATAGTAATGGGTGCGATCACATGTTCAACCTATCTTGTCTTATATTAGGGTATTATCCTATGTTCTGTTACTCCTATCATGATCCATTTTCCTTGTTTAAATGCTAGCAATCAATGAACTTTCCAGACTTATTGTCTGACCTGTTTTCTCTCGTCTTCTTTTGTTCCGTACCCCCCCCACCCCCGGTAGTAAGGGAGGGAATAGCTCAGGTTTGTTTGGACCGTTACTCTTTCCAAGCTTGAAGACTCTTTGACGTGTTGCCTTGGACTCTCTCTTCTACTGCTATGGCTGGGTCATGCTTTATTTGGGGAAATCATTTTATGCTTCTTTATTTTTGTTAAACAAGATAGGATACTTTGGTATTGTAAAACAATCTTTGTACAAGCTGTTTATCAATAAAATAAAGTTTTATTTATTTGCCGCTGCTTTAATTGTCTGTCTTGTAATTTATCTGCACCTTTTACCTATAATGCTCCATCGAAATTAAGGCATTCCCTTTGTGAGTGACCTTAACGGAGGTGGGGTGCCTCAACATAACTTAGGAAAATCAACAAACATGATGGCTTCATGTAAACATATAAAAACCACAAACATACTACATGAGAACATCAATCCCAATTAGTTTCATCTCAAGAATATGACATAAGGAAATTACAAAACATGATAATTTCATGTAAATATATATAAGCATCACCTAGTAGTTTCAACACAAGAATATAACGTAGGAAAATCACATGAATAAACATGAATCCACATAGATAAACTAATAGGCACCGTTATAATATCAGTTTCTTACAAGCCATGACTTCCAATTAATGTTTAAATCGGAAATATAACTGTACTTACAAAATATAGGCAAGTCTTCTTTATATGAAATCTGTTTTCTAAAGCTGAATAGCTTTCCTTTGATGTAGATTAGCCGTTCTTTTAATTTAGATTTGATCCACTATGTAGATTTAATTTGCTTTGATTTGATTTAGGTTTTAGAGGTGGCGGCTTAGAGGGTTGAGAGTTCAGCAGCATATAGATGGCAGAAGGATTTGTTTATGAATTAGGTTAGGTCTGGGTACTATTTTATAGGCATAGAGAGTGTTTTAGAGCCATCAGATCACTCCAGAAGCCATCCGGTCCATCCAGAATAGGTTAAAGTCCTGAAGTCCAGATCTGGCAAAACAGGCCCAGGTCGACCCCTAGGTCGACCTATAGTGGGGAGGTCGACACTAAGGTCGACCCCCTGGTCGACCTGGGTCCTGGGCAAGAAATTTCCCACCCAGCCCGCTTCTGGGTTCTGTTTTGAATTTTGAATTCAGTTTCGAGCTGTTTTATATATTCTGAAACTTCTGAAGGCTATAACTTCTTCATACGGAGTCCGATTTACGCAAACTCGGACTCTATCTCAAGCATAATTCCGAGACAAATGCAATGGCGCAACTCGTTTCCCTTAATTCTTCTTTTACAAAGTAATTATACTTTAATTTGTGAAGCTTAATGTTACAGAATTACAGGGTGTTACATTATGTTTGATTCCGCTGCAAACATTTTATATTAAGTTGAAACTACATTACGTACTATGTATGATCCTGTTATGCTGTGTAACTCAAATGATTATATTATTTCCAGTGTAATTTGATGTACATTATCTGGTGGAATGATATATTTCTATTCTGCTGTTATTTTTTATGTGTTATATTCCAATGATTATCCTTGCTTCCGTGGCATGGGAGTTTTGGGTCATCAAAATTTATTTAAACAATTAGAATTGGTTTTAAATGTTGTTTTGGGAATATAATAAATCGAATTTAATTGGATTGAATATTTTGTCAATATAATGATAATTTAATTATTATCGATTTAAAGCATCAACTTTAAATTTATATTCTTTTCATACGTTTGGATTAAATCTTATTCCAACATGTTTAAAATAAAGATTAAAGCTGGAAACGTCAGTCTCAGTATTTTTAATTAAAATTTGAAACTACGAGATATTTTATTAACGGTTTCTTTCAATACCCCATGCGTCGTTTTAATATCTTCAGATATTTGCATAAGCCGAGCCCATGCGATCAAAGATTTCACTGTCCATTTCAAAAATCTCGGTAGTATAAGTCGTTGCAGACCTAGCTAAATACAGTTGCCCCATGTACTCTTAAGATATCTCATTTTCAATGATATTATATCCTGTACAAATGACCCTACGTACCAAAAAAAAAAAAACTAATGGTCACAAGGCACACAATTCATATTCAATAATTCCTGCTATTCTTACTTTTAAAAACATGTGGCAAATGCAATGGCCATTACAATCTTGTAACTCGTTCTACTGACGTTATATCAAAACGGGTTTAATAAACACAACGCAGAATCATTTATATATATATATAAAAAGATATTGACAGATAACACATGTGAACCAATCTTTGATGGGGGAAAAAATCTTATCTAAACCTGTACCGAATCTCGCAAATCTTTACAAAGTCCTTGTAATAACTCGGAATTTATGAACCAATTTAAAATTTTGATTTAAGCTATTTTAATGAATATGCAAATAGAAATTGGTTATTTTTACTAAATAAATTTTGCGAACAATTTTAAAATTAGTTTTTATATTTTATTTGACTTAAAAAAAACACAGTAAAATTATTAAATTGATTTATAAGCCTTGTTTTGAGAATTTTAAAAATTCGATTTTTAAAATCATCGCCTAGCCCGTAAAAAGTGAAATTTTGCTAGGAAGCTCAAAATTCGAAGAGTTAAATTTTTTTTGGATTCATAATGACAAATCGAGTTCCAAAATATGCATCCAACGGAGTCAGTATGTGGCCGTGAGAGGCAAAACCATTTGTTTAAAAACAGGCGATCAGTATACAAAGGAACATTGTTGAGACGGTCTCGGAATTTGATTCCACTTTTTTTTCTGGATTCTTATCATCAAATATGGTAAATCCAAAAGGGCATAATTTTTGGAGTTAGCGTTTGGGCATACAAGAAGAAAAGGTATGCTAAAATCGCATTTTTGAAGATAGTTTGAGCAGTTTTACAAAGGAACATTATTGAGACGACCTCGGAATTCGATGAAACTTTTTTTATTCAATCCATAGCATCGAATAATGGTAAGATTCCAAATTTAATGAATTTTTAAATCAGTATGTGACCGAGCATGATTTTTAAAGTGAAAAACAAACAATATTTTGACTTTAAAAATTCGCCGTTTGTGCATACGGACTCGGAATTCGATGAAACCAGTTTCGTTGGGTCTATAATGTCAGAGAGTAGCTGCATGTCAATTTCTAGCAAAAACGGGATCCGTAGATGGTCAGACGGATTTTTAAACAGTAAAAATAGGCATAATTTCAGTATAAAAAAAAGAGTAAAGTTAATATAAAAATAATCTGCACCTACTATATAACATCCTAAACACTTCTAAAACCTAATCCTAATCATTCATTCACCGTAGCCCCTTTTCTCCACATTTCCTAAACCTAAATGCAACTTCTAAAATCCATAAAAAATCAAAGAAAATTCTACAAATTGCAAAGCTTAGATCTTTGAACTCCTATGAGTGTAAGCTTCCACATATATCAATTTGGTTGAGTTTGGTGAAGATTTTGTATGCTCAAAAATTTAGTGTGTGTTTTTTTGGATGTATTCATGCTAGGGTTGGATGGTTCTTCACATAGAAGCGACGATGCATGAATTCGAGTACGTTTTTGTGTTTAGAAGGTAGAATAGCATGTTATAGCCAAATTTGAGGCGATTCTGCGACAAAAAATGTTGGGACCTGGAGCATGCGTTCGTGGGATGACACTAAATGTATTTTTGGAAGCAAGCTTTTGTTTGATATTCATGGTGTTGAGATTGTAGAGGAGAAGAAGATAAGTAGAATTGTGTTTACGGTTTGTGATTTCATTGAGAAACGAAGATGAAAGAGGTGAAGGAAGATTGCATGAATAGGGACATGGGGCTGCTGTGTATACGTTAGCTTTGGGGAGGAAGAAAGAGATCAGAGGATGTAATTATGTAACGTCCCGCATTTTTATTTGAATATTTAAATCAGTGAATTCGTAATATAAGTGGGTTTATATATTAATTAAAACGAAGTTGAACGTATAAAAATATATATTAAATATAATCGAGCTCATAACGAAGCTACAATTCGTAATTTAACGTTCTGAACTTCAACTGAGTGTACAGGATTCGTTATTAGTCGGATTTCTTCGAAACAAGAAATGTTGGAATCTGTTGAACTGTATTTTTCTAACAGAAGTGAAAAACCAAAATTTCGTGTTACAGATTGTGAGTTATATCCAAATCAAAATTTCAAATAGTCGTTATAGAATCGTTAATCGACCATAACGGTTTAATTGATATAACTAGTTATCAGTTCCGAATTTAGACAAGCTTCTTTTGAGACGTAGTGATAATTTAATTTTTAGAATTTTACTATAATTTTTAATTAATTAAATATGCAACTTTTTATTTGGAGTATTTTGCACCCTATACCGATATTTTGGGATTTCGCAATATGAGTCAACCTACCGATATTATTATATTTTTGGGATCGTGGCACCTCGCCGGACACGACTGTATTTTTATTTCAGTCTGCAGTGATCATATATGAATATAATCATACATAGTAGGGTGGGTAGCTTTTAAAACTTTAAAGGAAAACCTATTTTAATGTATTGATTACAAACCCGGACTGGTGTTAATGAAATTTTACACAACCCGAAAGTAACGCACCATAATTTAGATTAGTTTCTATTTAAGCTTATGCGCCAATTGAACGCCTATGTATTTGAAGCATACATAAGAGATGTACATGTCTTAAGAGTGATAAACTACTGCAAACATAAAAGGTGCGACATGCATGAAGTGGCCAATTACACAACAACAATAAAGGTGGAATTTTCGTTTTTCTTCATGCATGTAAATGGAAAAAACAGCAGATGTTCCTATATGTCATAAACTACTACATGAAAGTGCCCAAAGCCATGGATACATGCATTTACGTTCGAAAGTGCAGACACAGCATTCCCAGGTCCCGGTTTACCGACTACATAGTGACATGTAAAGATGAAAAAATGACCATAATACGATGATACCATATTTTCGTGTCCACAGTATAATTAAGCACAATGCCTTTCTACCCCCACAACTGCGAATTTTACTACTGCACTAGTATAAGAAGGAGATGGCAATGTTTTCTATGTTTTTTATATTTTATTTTATTTAGGTTAAAATGGTTCTGGAATCTGTAACAAGTCTTTGAAAGTAAATTTTAATGAGTATATAATCCTTTGCTATGCTATAAGTTTGTAAACTTGGTCCGTAATAAGTTGGAAAAGTAACTTCAATGAGTTTGTGAACTGTGTTATAATCCTTTACCGTGTCCGACTTAAACTCAGATACGTTTCATTTATCAAACACATACTATCCACCCACTGCATTGTTGAAAGCTTCAAGGAAAAATTTATCAGGAAATTTGTCAAACACCTACGTTGCACTCATCAAATCACGGTAGTAGTACCTATCAACTAGAAGACCTATATCAAGGTTAATCTAAAAAGATATTAACGCAGCTATATGAGTTGAAAACTCATAGCAATACTACTCCGGCTATGTCAAGTTGCTGTTAGTGCAGGCCCTAAAGCTTCATGGCTAAGAAAACTAGGCTGTACACTATATGTATTTTCACATCCTACCCTATACATATTACTGTACCTACCCTAAGACTACAACATGAATTGTAAAATAAGTCTGCGAACCTAATCTACACACTATAAACTCTATTACTTGGCAACCAAGGTGTTATAAGCTATAAATACAGGAGTAGCCTCTTTCCTTTTTTCTAGTCTTCAAACAAACCAAATACACACTTAAAAAATCTCAAAACGAGTATATATGAAAAGCCGGGACTGAGAGCTTCCATTCGGTGGTCATGTAATCCATACGATGCAACCTGTAGTTGCGACATGGAAGATCATAACTTTTGTTTGAGGTGCGAGCTGAAGCAGTTCTTCTGTGGAGGTTTGGTTAAATGCCGTAAAGGATTGGAGGTTGGAGTCTTTGTAGGGAGGGACGGAAAAATCACAAGGAGTTAAAGTAGAGAAAGAAAATGGCCTGGACGTGTTCATTCAGAAGGAGGTGACTTACGCTGGACAAAGGAGGAAAAGTGATGGAGCAATAACACTTTTGGGTGGGCGTAGAAGGTACAATACATTTCCATTAATTGGGTCGTTAGGATACATGAGTAGTTAAATGCATTTGTTTTGAGCGAAGTGAGTGGATGGCAGAGGCGTTATGGTTCTCATGGGGGGAATACGTGGGCACTTATGAAATGATGAGGAGATGAAAGCTTTTTGCATGGATTGATGGAGCAACTGGGAAGGCATGAGCTGCAGTTGTGGAGGAGGGACGCTCTGTTGAGATGGTAGCCAAGTTCACGGTGATGGAAAATAAAGGGAGCCTGGTTTGAAAAGAATGTTGCGTGGCTATTATGTATGGCATGGAGTTGTATTGTTAGTTGCGTGGTTGAGCAGAGGAAGAAGGTTGTCACATAACTCTGGAAAAGTTTGAAGGTGATAATGCAATTGGGTTTTGGGGATTATCTGCCATTTTCGTGGTGACCAAGATAAATATGTTTGTGCAAAGTGTTCGGGTGGATGCAGTCCGAGGAGATGTGGTAGGCAACGTGTATGGTCCGAGGTGAGCATCACGATGGTGAAAGCCGAAGGGATGAAAGTCGGTTGAAATGCTATGGAAGAATACTATTGTGTTAAACAAAGAGAACGTGGACACGCTTGGGGCCAGCGACAGTGCATGGAAAGACGAGTCAATATCAGCGCAAGGCCGGAGCAGTTGACGGTAGAGCTCGACGTGATTAACTGTCGAATGTTCCTGATTGTAGAGAGGGAGATTTGCTTGGATGGGGCTCATAAAAGAGAACAACACGTGTGACAGTGAAGGGAGAAATGAAAGAGATATCATTGGAAATTATGGCAAAATAGAACGCCAGACTAGATCGACTAACGCAAATCGTTATTTAACGGTTAATGCGCCAAGGTGAGTAAATTCACTAACTCTGTTTTATTTAAAATATTTTAATTATATTTTAAATAATGGCTGAATGCTGTGTAATGGTCATTTAGGTGAATTACAGTTAAATTGGTTGAAATAAATATACATCGTTGCATATGTATACATCATTGGGTGGATACTGATTTGACTAACATCGGTGAATGCAGGAAAACGGTTGGAGGAACCCAACCAGATTCCTCAATATTTATATGTACCGTTTGTTTTATATATGCACTGTTTGAACCCAAATGACATTTAAACCCTGTGTGATATTGATGTTGAATGGAAATTTAACATTGATTTTGATTTAATCAATAGACGGTATCGGTTAAGAAAATTGCAGTAGACAACCGTAAATTCATCTTTTTGTTAAGACGTTGAATTGTCATCAGACGAATCAACGAGGTTCAATTTATAAAAATTATATATTTTTAATTGAGGCAAAGTTTTAAAATTATAATAGAAGTTCTATTATAAATTAACACTTTGTAGTTACTTTTATAAAGTGAATATGAACAATTGTTTTAGCCATTCTATATAAGGTTATATGGAGATAAATGTAACAACCCGAAAATCTGGGCCAGTTTAATTTTTTTTTTTTTTGGCAATTTTATCGAATTTTGATTATTTAAAATGAATTATTTTAAATAATATCGACCGGAAAATTTATTTTGAATATAATTCGAACGTATATATTTATACGCGTCGTCGATAGAATATAAATAATTATATATAATTATAAATAGAATTGAAAATGGCGCGGTAGTTCGATAATTCGATTTCAAACTTCAATTGAATGTACCGGGTGCAAAACAATCCGGATTTTAGTGAAACCAAAAATAATGGAATCTAATTGATAATATCTTTCCAACGAATCCGAATAATCAAAAGTTCGTAGCGGGAATCAAAAGATATGTCCAGTTGAAAATTCTGAATAGTCGCTATGGAATTCAGGCCCTTAAAAATGGACATTTTGCAAACGACCTCGGATTTCGACGAAACCAGTTTTGTTGGGTCCGTGATGTAAAGTTATTGCTAGGTTTTAAATTTCATAATTTTTTGATTCAATATGTGAGCGCGGCAAAGGAAAACGCGTTTGACCAGTTTCAGTTGATTTTAATCGACTGGAAATTGGCCATTTTTCCAACGGTCTCGGAATTCGACGAAACTAGTTTTGTTAGGACCGTATCGTCAATACAAAGCTAGAAAATATTTTTGTGGAATTTATAGAGTTCGTATGTGACCCCGGAAAATTGAAATGTACGTTTAAAATTCAATATAGTGATTTAAATGTAAATTCAACGGACACTGATTGTAACGATCAAATCAGCTAGTGTGGCACATCCCATTGTGTTCGGAATGGGGGCAATTACTGATGATCTTGATTGGGCTGTACACCCAAGAAGATGGAAACAGTTTGTGATCGTCCAGACGTACTTGGAGATCGATGGATATGCGAGGTACTAGGTGCCTCCGGTTTCGTTCAGCCCCAGAACGGACTTGTAAATGGACTGTGTGTCTGACATTGGATTTTAGTCCGTGTGATTGATCTCTATTAAATATATATCTGTTTGGCGGCGGAGAATTTATTCTCTTGCTTAACGCCCTTCTCTGAGACGTACGAGCTCAGGGGTTATATATCGATGGATATCAAACGCATGGAGTGAATTGCCTGTGTGGCATGCCTAAGTGGCAATTGATCGAGGCTTCTGTTGAAAAGCAAAGTCTTGTGGTGATGATCAAAGCACGGCCTCTGTGGCGTAGCTTTGTGTAACGTTTACCTCGCGTGTTTCACACCCGGTATGAACCAAAAACGGGAGAAAGGACCTCAGGGAGGGCCTGCGTTTCTTCCTAGTTAGAAGTGGCGTCAGTGGTTTTACATGCCCTGACGAGTTTGACTTATGTGGTTGTTGCTGTTGCGAGGCGCCTCGGATTGATCGGTCGTTCTCGAACCGATGGAGTCATTTAGTTGGCTTGTTTACGCCCCATAGGGCGGGGAAACGTAGTGTTCAGGCATTTTAATCCACATCGGTGGACCGGCCCTGTCGCTCCTAGGGTCACTCGAGCTCTGATCCTGAGACTCGGGCTAGGCAGTCTCGAATCGGTTGAGGACTATCTTTTGCCTCGGTTCATAGATGGAAATCCAATTTCCAAATACGTGACATTTGCGGTTTTATTTGTAAACCTATATATGGCGACATAGTGGCATGGGACGCTCATGTCGTCTATGATTGATACTTATGATTTGAAGTTGTTTTATACACTATGCACTTATTATAGTATCAAATGATTTGTTTTAAACGTATCAAGCATTCTTTGGCTGTTATAAGGGAAAACCCTATCCCCCGGCTTGCGTTGCATTGTGTGATAGGACCTGGGTCTTATAACAGCTTCATTTTTCTTTATTTAGCATTGCGTTGTTTGCTTTATGCACTGGTATTCTTGGGAGGAAACCCGTTCCGTGTTATACGGCGTGGTCCCTTGATTTACCTAACTTTAAAATAAAGATTAACTGTTTTAGTTCTCACACCAGTCACATGACTGACCTGGAGTTTACTGTTTTAACCTAAACTCTGGGTGCCCCTATTTTCGGCACGGGCAGCTAGTAGTTTTGGTTTTGCAGATTTATATTCACAGGATCCTGGTTTACAGCTGGAACGATATCCGGAAAGCTTTGTATCCGTATATCTACTTCTACTTGTGTATTGTATTATTTTCCGCTGCTATGTATTTAAATGTAATTTAAATCTCTGGTATTTCTGTGTAATATTCATTTATACCCTGTATATTCTTGTAATCTGGTGCATTGTTGTAATATACAATGAAATGTTCTTCTGTATGCGTTCTGTTGTGGTTTGTTCTCGAACTATCCGACGCTTTCCTTTACGGGGAAGTTACGGGTTTTCACAGTTGGTATCAGAGCTTTGGTTTACAAAGCTCAGAGAACAAGACACATTAGAACCCTACGAAAGAATTCATCAGATATTGGATTAGTAATATCCAATTAGAATGACTTGTTAGAGATGGGATCAGTAGTATCCTAGAACGAGTGTGAAGAGTATATTTTTAAAAGTGAAAACAAATTTTGTTTTGAAAATTTAAATCAATTATTCGTATTTGATTATTTATTTATATTGATGTGGACAATCCAGTATATATAGATTTTGCGTATACGTCTGATCCGCGTGTATTCGAAGTTTTAATATATTGGATAGATATAGAGTCGCACTCTAGTCGCCCGGACATGGCCCTGATGATGAAGTATACCATCACCAACATTTATTTTCGAGTAACGAAAGTGTGATATCTATATATTTCCATTAGACTGGTGTGAGAACCAAATCTTATATAGCTAGAATACATTGTTGTGATTTGGCATCAAAAACATGATTTTTGTATATGTATCAAAATTATGAATTTTAAAACGTTAAATTCACTAATTGATTGATGTTTGTGTTGTTTGTTCATTTGTTTGCTAATTTTGAACCATTATGCCTAATTTGATCGAATATTGAATTGTATTGAAAATTGGTCGCATTTGCTTGCATATACATGTATATACATTGAACAGGTCATAGCAAGGAGGCTAGAGCAGAGAATAAAATTTGTTCGCCCGACAAATAGGTACATGTTTACTACATAATTTACTGTTTTGTTTGGGTGATGATGATTTTGTGAGCCTATTGGCTAGCCGCTTGGCTTTTTCTTTTTCTTTTTGAGATCTGAAGGACCGGGGAAGCTATTTGAAATTCCCCGATGCTCCCGGTGCCGGGGAGGTTATGGCGAAATTTTTCGAAAATTTAGGGTGTTAGCCAAATTTTTGAAAATTTTGAAAATTCTCAGAAACTAAAGAGTTGGAGAATGGAAGCCAGATCGAGCGTAGAGCTGAATAATCAAACCACTTTCGACTTTGTTCCTTTTCGGGGACGAAAAGTTTTAAGTGGGGGAGATTGTAACAACCCGAAAATCTGGGCCAGTTTAAATTTTTTTTTTATTTTGGCAATTTTATCGAATTTTGATTATTTAAAATGAATTATTTTAAATAATATCGACCGGAAAATTTATTTTGAATATAATTCGAACGTATATATTTATACGCGTCGTCGATAGAATATAAATAATTATATATAATTATAAATAGAATTGAAAATGGCGCGGTAGTTCGATAATTCGATTTCAAACTTCAATTGAATGTACCGGGTGCAAAACAATCCGGATTTTAGTGAAACCAAAAATAATGGAATCTAATTGATAATATCTTTCCAACGAATCCGAATAATTAAAAGTTCGTAGCGGGAATCAAAAGATATGTCCAGTTGAAAATTCTGAATAGTCGCTATGGAATTCAGGCCCTTAAAAATGGACATTTTGCAAACGACCTCGGATTTCGACGAAACCAGTTTTGTTGGGTCCGTGATGTAAAGTTATTGCTAGGTTTTAAATTTCATAATTTTTCGATTCAATATGTGAGCGCGACAAAGGAAAACGCGTTTGACCAGTTTCAGTTGATTTTAATCGACTGGAAATTGGCCATTTTTCCAACGGTCTCGGAATTCGACGAAACTAGTTTTGTTAGGACCGTATTGTCAATACGAAGCTAGAAAATATTTTTGTGGAATTTATAGAGTTCGTATGTGACCCCGGTAAATTGAAATGTACGTTTAAAATTCAATATAGTGATTTAAATGTAAATTCAACGGAAACTGATTGTAACGATCAAATCAGCTAGCATGGCACATCCCATTGTGTTCGGAATGGGGGCATTTAGCTAGAGGCGACAGTCGTTGGGCCTCGTTTAGAGGTCGAAATTTAAAGTTACCTTTTTGGGGATTAAAAATAAAATAAAATAAAAAATATATAAAACTTTCTCAATAACCCCCCCCCCAACGTTACTTTTCCTCTTCAGACAAAAGAAGCCGAGACCCAAATTAAAAGTGGCGGCCTCCACTGACCGCGTTCGCCCCTCCACTCCTCGTGTTGGCCACCCGCCGCCTCAGGCGATTCCCCCCCCCCTCAGTTGAAGCACGACAGATCCTTAACCCCCTCGGATCGAAACCGGCTCCAGCCCAACCGCCACGTCGACCACCAATGCGCCCCGCCTCCTTGTGCCACCGCGAATGCCAACACATGCCCTTCGACGCGCTGACGAACGCCCCCCTCTCTTGATTTTTACAGTAAGTTCTTTTATCCATTTATTTACTTCTTCTAATTATTTTCTATGAAATCGATTTTAAAAATTTAGAAATTCAGTTTTATATGCAAACACAAACAAGTGATTTTTATATATACCAAAGATGAGATTTTGATATATGTAGAGAATATATTTTTATAAGAAGAGAAGAAAAGATTTTTATAAATAAAAGGGTTTGATTTTATTTCATAGAAAGGTAGGATCTTTATGCATAGAAATATATATATATATATTAACAAAGAAGAATATGATTTTCTTTGAATGAATAGCAATGGAATATTAAAAATATAATCTTTATATATTGAATAGCGAAGTAAAAATTCGATTTTTATATATTGAATAGCGAAGTCAAAATTCAATTTTTATCTATATGAATTTGAAATAAAAATTCGATTTTTATCTATATGAATTTGAAATAAAAATTCAATTTTTATCTATATGAATTTGAAATAAAAATTCGATTTTTATCTATATGAATTTGAAATAAAAATTCAATTTTTATCTATATGAATTTGAAATAAAAAATTCGATTTTTATCTATATGAATTGGAAATAAAAATGTGATCTTTAATATATGAGCAGCGGGGAAAAGATGGCGTAGGAATTTCGGGCGAATCCAATCGATCAGAAATTCAGAGAGAAAATGGCGGAGTGGATCCCTCGGTGAGAATTTCTCACCTTTCAATTTATTTTTCTAGTTATATATATATATATATATATATATATATATATATATACTAGGATGCAGACGGTGCTTAGTAGCACCCGACACAATCGTCCACAGACCATGGACTTGTTTGTTTGGTTGCAAATAGTTAGATTATTTGATTGAAATTGAATTGTTTGGTGAAATGAATTGATATGATTGATGTGTGAATGGCGTGGGCCTTCACTAGACCGGGGATAAGGCTAGGCCTCGTCCCGTTTCTAGTATCGTGCCGTTATGCCGCCGAAATTTTCTAAAATAAGTTAGAAAAATAAAAATAGCATTTTATTTAAAGAATGAACTGAATAGAAATTCATATGTTGGAATAAAATGTTTTATCGTTAAAAATATAATTTTTAACGTGAATGTGAATTTATAAAATATTCATTTACAAACCGGAAGGTTTGTTTATGTACACTTATTTGAATGACATTGATTGGGACGATAAATTTTACACATCGCCCAACTGCACAAATAAAATATGCGTTTGATTGTTTGAAACCCCACACGGGTGTTGGCATGAAATTTGAAGTTCACTCATCCTGATTGATTAAATGTGTCGATCGATTGATTGACAGGCTGTTATAAGCGTTGAATATCTATATTTGATGCTTATACAGTGTAGTGCACTTTGGTTGATGGTTGATTATTTTTCAATGCTATGATATACATGTGTTGTATGAAAATCCATATAATTAACTTTATATGGTAATTGATTGGGCCTCATTCCAATTTGAAAAATAAAGAATATTATAAAATAAAAGTTCATGTGTTGACAGTACTCATCCATTGAGATTGGTCATGTGTTGAACGAAATATTTTAGTAATAAAATTTACATCTTTATCATTATAAAATAAAGGTTCATGTGTTGACAGTACTCATCCATTGAGATTGGTCATGTGTTGAACGAAATATTTTGATAATAACAACTATTTTGAAAAAGAAATATTTGAAATAGAATATTTGAAAATAGAAATTTATGAAACCGTGTTGATTAGATTGACGCCATTTTGACGTAAACGATTTCGAAATGAATTGAATTGAAAACGATTTCGAAATGAATTGAATTGAAAACGATTTCGAAATGAATTGAATTGAAAATGATTTCGAAATGAATTGAATTGAAAACGATTTCGAAATGAATTGAATTGAAAATGATTTCGAAATGAATTGAATTGAAAACGATTTCGAAATGAATTGAATTGAAAACGATTTCGAAATGAATTGAATTGAAAACGATTTCGAAATGAATTGAAAGCGAATTGAAATGAATTCAAATTGAATTGAAATTTGAATTGAATAGAAATGAATTTTAGAACGAATTTATAAAGATGAATTCAATTTTGATTTGAATTGAAATGGAAGTTGAAATTGCTTTTGAAACGAATTTAAAACTGTTTATATAATTCGTTTTAAATAGAAATCGATGAAATATATATTATATATATAATATAATGGCCTGAATAGAACGCGCCGCGCCGCGGCAGTTCGCGAATTTCGACCATTGATTTCAAACGGACATTACGGGAGATCCGACCGTCGGATTCTCCTAAAACTGGAACCGTTGGGTTCGTATCGAAAAGAGCTTTCTAACGAACATTAGAAATTTAAAATCTAACGGTTGGATTTGGAATTATGTCCAAATCAAATTTGAAAAAGGTCGATGTAAGTGCAGTTCGATGGCCATTGATGGAAATCGACTATACGGGCCTTGATAAAATTATTAAAAATAGTAATAATTTGTGTAAAATCATAAGAAATGATTTAGAAAGGACTGGGATGAAAAACTCCATATTTGAAAAGATAAAAATAGATTTTTATCGAAATGAACTAGTTTTGAACTAGAATTATAATTCTATTTATTTTTAAATAAATAAATTGAATTTAAAAAGGGTTTTGAAAATAACCAGAATATCCAATGATTGCATTGGAGTGGATTTGAATCGAAATTGTCTTCGGAATATTTCGATGTTGGAATTCGTGATTATATAGGTGTTGTTGTGGAAATTTGAAAGATATATATTTATATCGTTATTTCCAATACGACATTTGTTAGTCGTAGAATTCGATATTGAATATAAGCCGATATATTTTCTATTCAGAGCCTTGTATTGAATATCGAATGTGATTTGGGTTTGTCGTGAATGGTGTCTTCACTAGCACTGTTCTTGAACCCAGTTGAGAAATGATTAAATCTTTTTATTTAAATTTAATGAAGTGTACCAATTAAATAATATTTAATTGGAATAGAATTGATATTGATTTTTGGGTTTATCGTGAACAGTGTTTTAAATAACACTTGTTCTTTAACCCGATAATTAATGGAATGTGATTTTGGGTTTATCGCGAACCGTGTTTTAAATGACACTGATTCTTTAACCCAGTTAACGATTAAAACTAAGTGGAGTTTTAATGAATCTTTAATTAGATTGAAATAATCGAAATGGAGTATCACCAGTTTTGCTCCAGGCGTTAGTTAAATCTTTAAATTAGATTTGAACATGAAATGGTAATTGAATTTACCGATAACACCGTGGTGTTAGATATGAAGTATTACCAGTTTTACTTCATGGGATGAATAGGTTGGGATTGGGAAATTAAAACCAATGATTACTTCGGTAAGGTTCGCTAATTCCGACTAGTTGAATCGAAATTCAAAGGAAGATTAGAGAATAAATTCAGGAATTTTATCTTGGATAAAATCAATGGGAACCTTTCCCTATGAATATGAAATTAGAAACTAACTGTCGGTTAGCTAAGTAGAATGGTTTTCTGGATATTGATCTGATGTTGGTTTCGGCCTTCGGGGTTAATATTTGGGGAATTATTCTCTTGATTAATTTACGGTTAGTGACTGATGGATTGGAATGAGGCGTATGTTGTGTTTGTGTAACACTTATTTAAAATATACGCGAGTTATTCGGGAAGACCGGGTTTATCCCATTCTGAATAACTGATACGACGATAAGTCGAAGATGAAGACGATGGTTGAAGACCGGAGGTCTTCACGTCGTTTGGGTGATTACTGATGATCTTGATTGGGCTGTACACCCAAGAAGATGGAAACAGTTTGTGATCGTCCAGACGTACTTGGAGATCGATGGATATGCGAGGTACTAGGTGCCTCCGGTTTCGTTCAGCCCCAGAACGGACTTGTAAATGGACTGTGTGTCTGACATTGGATTTTAGTCCGTGTGATTGATCTCTATTAAATATATATCTGTTTGGCGACGGAGAATTTATTCTCTTGCTTAACGCCCTTCTCTGAGACGTACGAGCTCAGGGGTTATATATCGATGGATATCAAACGCATGGAGTGAATTGCCTGTGTGGCATGCCTAAGTGGCAATTGATCGAGGCTTCTGTTGAAAAGCAAAGTCTTGTGGTGATGATCAAAGCACGGCCTCTGTGGCGTAGCTTTGTGTAACGTTTACCTCGCGTGTTTCACACCCGGTATGAACCAAAAACGGGAGAAAGGACCTCAGGGAGGGCCTGCGTTTCTTCCTAGTTAGAAGTGGCGTCAGTGGTTTTACACGCCCTGACGAGTTTGACTTATGTGGTTGTTGCTGTTGCGAGGCGCCTCGGATTGATCGGTCGTTCTCGAACCGATGGAGTCATTTAGTTGGCTTGTTTACGCCCCATAGGGGGGGGAAACGTAGTGTTCAGGCATTTTAATCCACATCGGTGGACCGGCCCTGTCGCTCCTAGGGTCACTCGAGCTCTGATCCTGAGACTCGGGCTAGGCAGTCTCGAATCGGTTGAGGACTATCTTTTGCCTCGGTTCATAGATGGAAATCCAATTTCCAAATACGTGACATTTGCGGTTTTATTTGTAAACCTATATATGGCGACATAGTGGCATGGGACGCTCATGTCGTCTATGATTGATACTTATGATTTGAAGTTGTTTTATACACTATGCACTTATTATAGTATCAAATGATTTGTTTTAAACGTATCAAGCATTCTTTGGCTGTTATAAGGGAAAACCCTATCCCCCGGCTTGCGTTGCATTGTGTGATAGGACCTGGGTCTTATAACAGCTTCATTTTTCTTTATTTAGCATTGCGTTGTTTGCTTTATGCACTGGTATTCTTGGGAGGAAACCCGTTCCGTGTTATACGGCGTGGTCCCTTGATTTACCTAACTTTAAAATAAAGATTAACTGTTTTAGTTCTCACACCAGTCACATGACTGACCTGGAGTTTATTGTTTTTACCTAAACTATGGGTGCCCCTATTGTCGGCACGGGCAGCTAGTAGTTTTGGTTTTGCAGATTTATATTCACAGGATCCTGGTTTACAGCTGGAACGATATCCGGAAAGCTTTGTATCCGTATATCTACTTCTAGTTGTGTATTGTATTATTTTCCGCTGCTATGTATTTAAATGTAATTTAAATCTCTGGTATTTCTGTGTAATATTCATTTATACCTTGTATATTCTTGTAATCTGGTGCATTGTTGTAATATACAATGAAATGTTCTTCTGTATGCGTTCTGTTGTGGTTTGTTCTCGAACTATCCGACGCTTTCCTTTACGGGGAAGTTACGGGTTTTCACAATAAAGGTTGTAAATTACCCTATAAGCAAATCTTTTTGGATAATAAAGAAATAAATTGTTTTACTTCAACAATGAATAATTATTATTTAATTTTTAAAGAATTGTTTCTTAAATGGATTTCATTTAAGATGGCATGGAGTTGTAATGATATGTTACTTGAATTAAGTATACCAATTCAAGTAAAAAGTAAACGACTAAAGACCGAACGTAAATGCGTTTTGGTAAAGAAGTTGTAAATGGAATTGTATAAAGATTTTTGTAACAAAAAGAGATGTCAAGATTAGTATAAAGGGAATATGGCAGCGTATTGCAAGTCTTAAACTATAGCGATAAAAATAACGCTGTTGACTAGGCTTAAGCGTGACTGTTATGTCAAGATTAGTTAAAGGGGAATATTACAGCGTATGATAAGTTTTTAAAACTATAACGATAAATTAGCGTTGTTGACCAAACTTAAGCGTGATTGTGTGATGTTTAGTTGTACATTTGAATGGATGTTGTTTTTACTTCGATAGTAAAATAACCGACTATCGAAGTGTTTTGACCATCGCTGTTAATACGGAGAGACCGGTTGGATATATTATCCGAAACCACTCCGTATAGGCATAAGCGTTGCGAATTTGATTATGCTGAAGACAATTGAAGACGGAGTGAAATGCAGGGGTCATCCTGTTCCAGAATGGTGCTTTCTGTTTGTCTAGTCCCAGGACAACTTGAATGGACGAATGTCTGACAGAATATTCCTAATAGTCACATAAGACGATCTTTCAATGTATTACGTCTGGTGGCGGAGAAACTCGTTTCTCTTAGCTTTTATACCCGTAATATTTTTGGGAAGATCAACTAGTGATTTGACGGGCTTGACGATGTGGCATTCCAAGTGTATGGTGACCAGATGTCCTAAAAAATTGACATGGCCTCAAGCTTCACAACCGGGAAATGACAAAAATAGGGCAGGCAGCATGGCTATGTGGGTCGCTCCCATTAGGGTGTATAATCACCTATCTAGAGAAATTCCTTTTACTTCTTTAATCTATTTCGATGTTGTCCCTTTTTGGGAAACGGTGGTTTGAGGCCAACCGTTGGTGATATACATTCGATACACTCAAGCGAAATGAGTGGTCGGTCATGTGCGGGTCGGGTTGCAAGACGTTCTTGTTGAACCCAGTGTATTCGCCTCTAGAGATACACTATCGGCAGGTGGTTCCATACCTTGTCATAGTTGGAATCCAATCTCCAATAAGCGCCCTGCGGTTTTAGATTTTATACTATGTATGTAGAGCGTGAGATGCAAGCGTTCTGCTATTTGGTTATTTACTTGATCAGACATTATTATAATATCACTGGATTTTGATATCAAAATATTTAGGGTTATAGTAAGGTAAAAACCGTCCATGTTTATGTGTGGGTTGGTCTTACTATTACCCTTTTGTTTCGAAAAGGATTTTCAAAGTTAAACTGTATGGTTGGAATTTACTCACACCAGTCCCATGACTGACCCAGAGTTTATTTTGTTTGCTTTTCCCTAAACTCTTGGGTGCCCAAATTTGTACGGGCAGTCAAGTGTTTCAGGCTTTACATATACACTTGGAGGAGCTGGAAGCAGAGGGCTTCACCGTTAGTATTTAGGGATTTTTCCGTTGTGATATGAAGTATTGTACTCTGGTAATGGTATGTATATATACAATACAGTTTTGTACTTCAAAGTTATGTTATATAATATATTTTATTCGTTCCGCTGTGAAATTCGTGTTTACTCTTATTCTGCTCAGTTGTGTTCTCCTTCTTCTTCTATTATATTAGTTCTATCTTATCTTTTTCATCCTCTTATTTCTTTCTATTAATGACCGGTATTTTCGATGTCTAAACAGTCGACGCTGGGTTTTGTGTCGATTTTCGGGGTCGAAAAATACCGTGGTCGTTACAGTTGGTATCAGAGCTGAAGGTTAACTGATTACCTTGGCTCTATGGCGTAACTCAATAGAGATGGAGTTAGTAACACTCTAGATTGAGTTTGAGTGTATATATATGAGCGCGTATTTGTGAATTGATATAAAAACTGATTTATATTGTGTTGATTGGTCTGGCAAGTGGTTTATGGATTCTGGTCGATACTGGATTGCAAACTGTATCGATAGGTGTTTCTGAACTCTTGAACAGAGCAACTCGACATAGTATTGTTTTGAAGAAGGGTAAATAAAATAATTTTGCCCAAATATATTTTGATATAAAAGAAGTATATATCTTGAGATTATTATAATATATTGGATGTGTTGATCGTTATTATGATCAAACAAAGAGTTGGTTATATAAATAACCAATCGAAATATTATATAAGTATAATATGCAAAATCAGATGAACTAAATCTGAATTTAAAACAGAATTGAAATAAAACTCTAGAAACTTGGAAAGGCGTTGACATTGAATTTGAATTAAATGTATGGAATTTTAAGATCTTGGGTGAATTTAAAAATATTTTCTAAGAATTTGGAAAGAATATTTTGATGTAATTTCAAAATAAAGTGTTTGAAAATGATATAGTATTGAACTCACTTTGATGGCTGGGAAATAATTCCGATGATGAACCGCGGCATTATCGGTGTTCATTTTCGAGTTTCTAAGTGACGAATTACTACCAAAGATTTTGATTTGAGGAAATAAGATGGTCAAAAATTCAAATGTTTTGAATAATTTATGATTTCAAACTGATTTGAAATAAATCCCAGGAATTTGAATTCTGAAATAACGATTTAACTTATGGAGTTAAAATGGTAAAGGTGGGACTAAAACTAAGATAAACAAGATTGGACTGAATTTGGAACGATCCAGAATGAAAATTGTAAAAGTGAAATATTGGAGATTCGAGTTATTAAAATGAATTGATTTTTGGAAAATGAGAATCGAATTTTGATTTTGGAGATGAAGATAACTGATTTGAGAAATAAATCAGTAAATGGTATTGGGGTTGAAATAGAAATTTTCTTAGTAAAAGCAAAAGATTGTTTTGAGAATGGATTGATGAAGATCAACCAACGATGTTTGGATATATGCTGGTTTGATAGAAGATGGCAAAGACAGAGTTGAATGCCCAACAGAGAAGGTACACGTTTATATACGAGTCTGAGATTTTTATGAGTCGGTATGGGCAAGTCGTTCGGCTATTTGATTTTCTTTTGGATTAGAGAAGGCCCAGAGTGGCAAGTTGTTGTAGTACCGAATAAGTCGTGCAGAGGAGATACTAGCACAAAAAAAAAACCGAAAATTTGATCTATTAGGAAATTTTCAGAATGTTGAAAGTATTCGTCAATAAGAAGGAATTAATCAGTTCTGTTGAAAACTGAATTTAAAAAATTACATAAAAGATTCTTAACTTGATTGTAGCATTTTCCCTATCTTAGCAATTTCGAGGACGAAATTATTTTAAGGGGGAAGGAATGTAACGTCCCGCATTTTTATCGGTTTGTATTTGAATATTTAAATCAGTGAATTCGTAATATAAGTCGGTTTATATATTAATTAAAACGAAGTTGAATGTATAAAAATATATATTAAATATAATCGAGCTCGTAACGACGCTGCTGTTCGTAATTTAACGTCCTGAACTTCAACTGAGTGTACAGGATTCTTTATTAGTCGGATTTCTTCGAAACAAGAAATGTTGGAATCTGTTGAACTGTATTTTTCTAACAAAAGTGAAAAACCAAAATTTCGTGTTACAGATTGTGAGTTATATCCAAATCAAAATTTCAAATAGTCGTTATAGAATCGTTAATCGACCATAACGGTTTAATTGATATAACTAGTTATCAATTCCGAATTTAGACAAGGTTCTTTTGAGACGT
The DNA here is from genome assembly GCA_030737875.1 of Allium sativum. Classification (NCBI taxonomy): domain Eukaryota; kingdom Viridiplantae; phylum Streptophyta; class Magnoliopsida; order Asparagales; family Amaryllidaceae; genus Allium; species Allium sativum. The sequence goes on along the minus strand of CM060912.1, from coordinate 786,417,256 downwards.
AGTGATAATTTAATTTTTAGAATTCTATTGTAATTTTTAAATAATTAAATATGCAACTTTTTATTTGGAGTATTTTGCACCCTATATCGATATTTTGGGATTTCACAATATGAGTCAGCCTACCGATATTATTATATTTTTGGGATCGTGGCACCTCACCGGACACGACTGTATTTTTATTTCAGTCTGCAGCGATCATATATGAATATACTCGTACATAGTAGGTTGGGAAGCTTTTAAAACTTTAAAGGAAAACCTATTTTAATGTATTGATTACAAACCCGGACTGGTGTTAATAAAATTTTACACAACTCGAATGTAACGCCCCATAATTTAGATTAGTTTCTATTTAAGCTTATGCGCCAATTGAATGCCTATGTATTTGAAACATATATAAGAGATGTACATGTCTTAAGAGTGATAAACTACTGCAAACATAAAAGGTGCGACATGCATGAAATGGCCAATTACACAACAGCAATAAAGGTGGAATTTTCGTTTTTCTTCATGCACGTAAATGGGAAAAACAGCAGATGTTCCTATATGTCATAAATTACTACATGAAAGTGCCCAAAGCCATGGATACATGCATTTACATTCGAAAGTGCAGACACAGCATTCCTAGGTCACGGTTTACCGACTACATAGTGACATGTAAAGATGACAAAATGACCATAATACGATGATACCATATTTTCGTGTCCACGGTATAATTAAGCACAATGCCTTTCTACCCCCCACAACTGCGAATTTTACTACTGCACTAGTATAAGAAGGAGATGGCAATGTTTTTTATATTTTATTTTATTTACGTTAAAATGGTTCTGGAATCTGTAACAAGTCTTTGAAAGTAAATTTTAATGAGTATATAATCCTTTACTATGCTATAAGTTTGTAAACTTGGTCCGTAATAAGTTGGAAAAGTAACTTCAATGAGTTTGTGAACTGTGTTATAATCCTTTACCGTGTCCGACTTAAACTCAGATACGTCTCATCTATCAAACACATATTGTCCACCCACTGCATTGTTGAAAGCTTCAAGGAAAAATTTATCAGGAAATTTGTCAAACACCTACGTTGCACTCATCAAATCACGGTAGTAGTACCTATCAACTAGAAGACCTATGTCAAGGTTAATCTAAAAAGATATTAACGCAGCTATATGAGTTGAAAACTCATAGCAATCCTACTCCAGCTATGTCAAGTTCCTGTTAGTGCAGACCCTAAAGCTTCATAGCGAAGAAAACCAGGCTGTACACTATATGTATTTTCACATCCTACCCTATATAGATTACTGTACCTACCCTAAGACTACAACATGAATTGTAAAATAAGTCTGCGAACCTAATCTACACACTATAAACTCTATTACTTGGCAACCAAGGTGTTATAAGATATAAATATAGGAGCAGCCTCTTTCCTTTTTTCTAGTCTTCAAACAAACCAAATACACACTTAAAAAATCTCAAAACGAGTATATATGAAAAGCCGGGACTGAGAGCTTCCATTCGATGGTCATGTAAACCATACGATGCAACCTGTTGCTGCGACATGGAAGATCAGAACTTTTGTTTGAGGTGCGAGCTGATGCAGTTCTTCTGTGGAGGTTTTGTTAAATGCCATGAAGGATGGGAGGTTGGTGCCTTTGTAGGGAGGGACGGAAAAATCACAAGAAGGAGTTAAAATAGAGAAAGAAAATGGCCTGGACGTGTTCATTCAGAAGGAGGTGACTTACGCTGGAGAAAGGAGGAAAAGTGATGGAGCAATAACACTTTTGGGTGGGCACAGAAGGTACAATACGTTTCCATTAATGGGGTCGTTAGGATACAGGAGTAGTTAAATGCATTTGTTTTTAGCGAAGTGAGTGGATGGCAGAGGCGTTATGGTTCTCAGGGGGGAATACGTGGGCACTTATGAAATGATGAGGAGATGAAATCTTTTTGCATGGATTGATGGAGCAACTGGGAAGGCATGAGCTGCGGTTGTGGAGGAGGGACGCTCTGTTGAGATGGTAGCCAAGTTCACGGTGATGGAAAATAAAGGGAGCCTGGTTTGCAAAGAATGTTGTGTGGCTATAATGTATGGCATGGAGTTGTATTATTAGTTGCGTGGTTGAGCAGAGGAAGAAGGTTGTCACATAACTCTGGAAAAGTTTGAAGGTGATAATGCAATTGGGTTTTGGGGATTATCTGCCATTTTCGTGGTGACCAAGATAAATATGTTGGTGCAAAGTGTTCGGGTGGATGCAGTCTGAGGAGATGTGGTAGGCAATGTGTATGGTCCGAGGTGAGCATCACGATGGTGAAAGCAGAAGGGATGAAAGTCGGTTGAGATGGTATGGAAGAATACTGTTGTGTTAAACAAAGAGAACGTGGACACGCTTAGGGCCAACGACAGTGCCTGGAAAGACGAGTCCATATCAGCGCAAGGCCGGAGCAGTTGACGGTAGAGCTCGACGTGATTAACCGTCGAATGTTCCTGATTGTAGAGAGGGAGATTTGCTTGGATGGGGCTCAGAAAAGAGAACAACACGTGTGACAGTGAAGGGAGAAATGAAAGAGATATCGTTGGAAATTATGGCAAAATAGAACGCCAGACTAGATCGACTGACGCAAATCGTTATTTAACGGTTAACGCGCCAAGGTGAGTAAATTCACCAACTCTGTTTTATTTAAAATATTTTAATTTTATTTTAAATAATGGCTGAATGCTGTGTAATGGTCATTTAGGTGAATTATAGTTAAGTTGGTTGAAATAAATATACATCGTTGCATATGTATACATCATTGGGTAGATACTAATTTGACTAACATCGGTGAATGCAGGAAAACGGTTGGAGGAACCCAACCAGATTCCTCAATATTTATATGTACCGTTTGTTTTATATATGCACTGTTTGAACCCAAATGATGTTTAAACTCTGTGTGATATTGATGTTGAATGGAAATTTAACATTGATTTTGATTTAATCAATAGACGGTATCGGTTAAGAAAATGGCAGTAGACGACCGTAAATTCATCTTTTTGTTAAGACGTTGAATTGTCATCAGACGAATCAACGAGGTTCAATTTATAAAAATTATATTTTTATAATTGAGGCAAAGTTTTAAAATTATAATAGAAGTTCTAGTATAAATTAACGCTTTGTAGTTACTTTTATAAAGTGAATATGAACAATTGTTTTAGCCATTCTATATAAGGTTATAAGGAGATAAAGGTTGTAAATTACCCTATGAGCAAATCTTTTTGGATAATAAAGAAATAAATTGTTTTACTTCAGCAATGAATAATTATTATTTAATTTTTAAAGAATTGTTTCTTAAATGGATTTCATTTAAGATGGCATGGAGTTGTAATGATATGTTACTTGAATTAAGTATAACAATTCAAGTAAAAAGTAAACAACTAAAGATAGAACGTAAATGCGTTTTGGTAAAGAAGTTGTAAATGGAATTGTATAAAGATTTTTGTAACGAAAAGAGATGTCAAGATTAGTATAAAGGGAATATGGTAGCGTATTGCAAGTCTTAAACTATAGCGATAAAAATAACGTTGTTGACTAGGCTTAAGCGTGACTGTTATGTCAAGATTAGTTAAAGGGGAATATTACAGCGTTTGACAAGTTTTTAAAACTATAACGATAAATTAGCGTGGTTGACCAAACTTAAGCGTGATTGTGTGATGTTTAGTTGTACATTTGAATGGATGTTATTTTTATTTCGATAGTTAAATACCTAACTATCGAAGTGTTTTGACCATCGCTATCAATACGGAGAGACCGGTTGGATATATTATCCGAAACCACTCCGTATAGGCATAAGCGCTGCGAATTTGATTATGCTGAAGACAATTGAAGACGGAGTGAAATGCAGGGGTCGTCCTGTTCCAGAATGGTGCTTTCTGTTTGTCCAGTCCCAGGACAACTTGTATGGACGAATGCCTGACAGAGTAGTCCTAACAGTCACATAAGACGATCTTTCAAGGTATTACGTCTGGTGGCGGAGAAACTCGTTTCTCTTAGCTTTTATACCCGTAATATTTTTGGGAAGATCAACTAGTGATTTGACGGGCTTGACAAAGTGGCATTCAAAGTGTATGGTGGCCAGATGTCCTAAATAATAGACGTAGCCTCAAGCTTCACAACCGGAAAATGACAAAAATCGGCCAGGCAACATGGCTATGTGGGTCGCTCCCATTAGGGTGTATAATCACCTATCTAGAGAAATTCCTTTTACCACTTTAATCCATTTCTATGCTGTCCCTTTTTGGGAAACGGTGGTTTGAGCCCAACCGTTGGTGATATACATTCGATATACTCAAGCGAAATGAGTGGTCGGTCATGTGTGGGCCGGGTTGCAAGACGTTCTTGTTGAACCCAGTGTATTCGCCTCTAGAGATACACTATCGGCAGGTGGTTCCATACCTTGTCATAATTGAATCCAATCTCCAATAAGCGCCCTACGGTTTTAGATTTTAAACTATGTATGTAGAGCGTGAGATGCAAGCATTCTGCTATTTGGTTATTTACTTGATTAGACATTATTATAATATCACTAGATTTTGATATCAAAATATTTTGGGTTATAGTAAGGTAAAAACCGTCCATGTTTATGTGTGGGTTGGTCTTACTATTACCCTTTTGTTTCAAAAAGGATTTTCAAAGTTAAACTGTATAGTTGGAATTTACTCACACCATTCCCATGACTGACGACAGTTTATTTTGTTTGCATTTCCCTAAACTCTTGGGTGCCCAAATTTGTACGGGCAGTCAAGTGTTTCAGGCTTTACAGATACACTTGGAGGAGCTGGAAGCAGAGGGGTTCACTGTTAGTATTTAGGGATTTTTCCGTTGTGATATGAAGTATTGTACTCTGGTAATGGTATGTATACATACAATACAGTTTTGTACTTCAAAGTTATGTTATATAATATATTTTATTCGTTCCACTGTGAAATTCGTGTTTACTCTTATTCTGCTCAGTTGTGTTCTCCTTCTTCTTCTATTCTATTAGTTCTATCTTATCTTTCTCATCCTCTTATTTCTTTCTATTAATGATCGGTATTTTCAATGTCTAAACAGTTGACGCTGGGTTTTGTGTTGATTTTCGGGGTAGAAAATCCCGTGGTCGTTACAAATTAGTAAGGATTAAGGTAATTAATTAATTATGTTAATTACATATATATACATGAAAATTGAAAAAAAGCATAACTCTTCATATGAACTCAGAATTCCACGAAATAAGATGTGTTGGAACCGTATCGACGTGAGCTCTGAAATAAAGCTGATTTGGAGTGATTTGGATGTCTTTTGTGGATTCTGGAGCCGAAAAGGTCACATTCCTTTGCATAAAAAAATGACAGAGTGAAAACCCAAGGTGAGAACTCCTTCTCACTGAAATTATTTTATCATGTTATTATATTCATGTAAAAAATATATAAAATTGCCAGTGTAGATTTCTATTAGTTTTAATCACTATAAATTGTATACGGTGCCTGTTAGTTCAACTCTCTCATCCACAAACCATGGACGATTTAATTGGCTGTATTGTGTGTTGATTTGACTGTTGAAATGTTTAACATTTTAAAAATAATGTTAATGTTAATGTGGTGGTTGAAATTAAATTATAAATATCAATTTATAATTTAAACAGAAAATTTGGCTAAGTAGAAAAATAATTCAAACCAAATTATAATTGGTTAAATTTATTAATCAATGATTTATTTAAATAAACTGTTGTTGTTTGGAAACCCCACATGGGTATTGGGATGATATTTGACATACACTAGTCCCAATATTTAATTGTATGTCAATCGATGGATTGACATTCTGTGATGAGCATTATTTATTTATTTTAATGCTCACACGGTTGTAAATTTCACTCTGGATGCGAATGGTCTGTTTAATGATTATTTATCATTATTGTCGCATACATGCGATGTATGAAATCAATATAACTGAAACTATATGGTAATTGATTGAGTCACATTCCGATTCGGAAGTAAAGAATATTTTAAAATAATGAATATTTCACACAAAATATTCATGAGTTGAATAAAATGTTTGAACAATAAAAATATCATTTTTATTGAATGTATAAACTATATAAAAAATTCACGGGTTAAATAAAATGTTTGAACAATAAAAATGGTAATGTAGTTAAACGCCATTTTAACTCGAATGGGTTTATTGATCGATTTTTACTCATTTTAAAATGAATATTGAAAAGAAGTGATTTTAATATTTTGAAAATATTATCATTTTAATATGATAAAGATATAGAATATTTAATTTTCATTTAAAATTGAAATAGAAGTTGGAATCGTTTTAAAATGAATTTATAAACGATTTATAAAATACGTTTTAAATGGAAATCAATGATAATATATATTATATATATTTAATGGCCTAAATAGAACGTGCAGCGACCGTTCGTGAATTTTGACCATTAACTTCAAATTGATGTAACGGGAGATCCGACCGTCGGATTCTCCAAAAACCAGAACCTTGGGTTCGTGTCAAAAAGAACTTTCAATGAATATAAGAGATTTGAAATCTAATGGTTGGATTTGGAATTATGTCCAAATCAAAGTTGAAAAAGGTCGCTATGGATGCAGTTCGGTGGTCGTTAATGGAAACCGACTGTAAGTGCCTTAATAAAATTATTAAAAATATGGAAAAATTATGTAAAATCATAATAAATGATTTGTAAAGATTTTGGATGAAAAATTCCAATTTTGTAAAGACAAAAATATATTTTTATCAAAATGACTAGATATTAACTAGAATAATAATCCAATGTTTCTAAATAAATAAATTGGATTTGTAAATGGTTTTAGCATAACCAAAATGTTCCAAAGTATGAATTGGAATGGAAATTATCTCCGAAATATTTCGATATTGGATTCCATGATTATACAGATATTTTTGAGGAATTTGGAAGATATAAATTTCGTTATTCCCAATACGATATTTGTTGATTTCAGAATTTGATATTGAATATAAGCCGATATAATTTCTGTTCAGAGCCTTTTATTTAATGTCGAATCGGATTTTGGGTTTGTTATGAATGATGTCTTCAATAACACTGTTCTTAAAACCCGATTATAAAAGAATAAATATTTTAAATAAGATTTAGAGAAGTTTACCAATTAATTAATATTTAATTGGAATTAAATAAAATAAGTTGGATTTTTGGGTTTGTCGTGAATGGTGTCTTAAATAACACTGTTCTTAAACCCAGTTGAGAAAAGAATAAATCTTTTAATTAAGATTTTGAGAGGTTTACCAATTAATTAATATTTAATTGGAATTAAAATGAAAGTTGATTGTGGGTTTATCATGAAATGTGTTTTAAACGACATTTGTTCTTTCACCTAATTAACAGTGAAAAACATAATTTGGAATTTATATTCTTTCATAAGATTTAAATGAAAAATTTTCAAAGTAAAGTTTTACAATATAATATATTAAATTGGAATTGAATGGAATTCGATTCGGTAATAATCAAGATGAGATTCTATGAATGAAGACCGTTACTACATATGGAATTTAAAAGGCTTTGTCGCTATTCCATTTATATTATTATTCTGACACGGGAATTTATATCGATTATGTATTGTTATGATTTCTGTGAATATTCCCTTTTGATGGAAGATGATTTTAGGTTTATCGTGAACTGTGTATTAAATGACATTAGTTCTTTAACCCAGTTAAGATAAGATAAGTTAAGATTAATTTCTTAAATTTAATAATCATAAAGTAATGATTTTTGATATCAAAACTAAATTGGAGTTTTAATAAATTTTTAATTAGATTGAAATGGGAATGAGATAATTAAATTTATCGAATTCTCGAAATGATCGAGAATGGAGTACCACCAGTTTTATTCCGAGCGGTAGTTAAATCTTTAGTAAGATTTGAACGGCAAATAGTAATTAAATTTACCGATAACACAGTGGGTGTTAGATATGGAGTACTACCGGTTTTGCTCCATGGGATGAATATGTTGGGATTGGGATTAATAAATAAATGATTACCTCGGTAAGACTTGATAATCCCGACTAGTGAATAAACCTTAATTTGGGTTAGAATTGATAAAAGATAAAATAAAATCCTTTGAAATGAGATCCAAAGGAAGATTTAAGAATAAATTTAAAAGAATTTATCTTTGATAAAATTAATGGGAACTGTAACAACCCGGAAAATCAGAACCAATTTAAAAAATTTATTTTAAGAATTTTTTTGGAAAATGTGCTAGAATTTAAAAATTCCATTTTTAAATAATATTAAAGCTATTAAAAATAGTCATTTTACAAACGACCTCCATTTTCGACGAAACCATTTTTGTCGGATCCGGAATGTAAAATTATTGCTAAGTTTAATTTTCCATAATTTTTGGATTGATATGTGAGTGTGGTAAATTAAACTGTGTTCTATAATTTCTATTGAATTTAATCGACCGTTAAAAGCGCCATTTTTCAAACGATCTCCAAATTCAACAAAATTAATTTTGTTAGGACTGTATCGTCAAAACATAGCTAGATTTATTTTTTGGGAATTTTTGGAGTCTGCATGTGGCCACGGTGAATCTAAATGTACGATCAAATTAAATAATTAAACGACTTATATTTTAATTTAAAGAAAACAGACTAAAAATGATCGAATGGGCTGACGAGACCTAGCCTATTGTGTCATGAACAGTGGTATTTGGTGAGGAATAACTCTCGTTGGGCTGAATTCGGAGCTAGTGAGAATTAATGGGTTATTTGCAAACAAGAAATTAAATAACATTTTATTATAAATATACCATAACCCTAAATACAAACCGTAGTACGAATACTGTAGCCGCCGCCCCCCTTTATTTTCATGGTCGATATTGCTCAGTTCTTCCTCCAATAATTTCCTTCAATCCACACAATAAAACTATAATAACCCGGAAATCCGAGCCAATTTAAAAAATTTATTTTGGCAATTTTAGTGAATTTTGAATATTTAAAATGAATTATTTTAAATAATAACGATGAGAAATTTATTTTGAATAGAAATAGAACATATATATTTATTTGAATCTACGTTAGAATATAAATAATTATTTGTAATTATAAAAGGAATTGAAAATGGCGCGGTAGTTTGAAAATTCGATTTCAAAATTCAAATGAATGTGTAGGATTCAAAATAAATAGGATTTTAGCGAAACCAAAAATATTTGAATCTATTTGAAAATATCTTTCCAACAAATCCGAAAAACTGAAATTTCATAGCAGGAATAAAATGTTATGTCTAGTTGAAATTTCAGGATAATCGCTATGGAAATTCTGGCCCTTAAAAAATGGAAATTTTGCAAACGACCTCGGTTTTCGATGAAACCACTTTTATTGGATTCGGGATGTCTAGCTATCGCTAGATTCCAAAATTCGTAATTTTTGAAAGCAATATGTGAGCGTGGCGAAAGAAAACGTGTTTTGACAGTTTCTTTCAATTTCGATCGACTAGAAAATGGCCATTTTTCAAACGGTCTTCAAATTTGACGAAATTAGTATTGTTATGACCGTATCGTCAATACGAAGCTAGAAATAATTTTTATGGAATTTTTCGAGTTAGTATGTGACTCCAGTAAATTGAAATGTGCGTTCAAAATCGATATATAGGTTTATATTTTGATTTTGATGGAAACTGATCGAACCAGCTAAATCGGCTCACGATACATATCTCATTGTGTTCGGAATGGGGTTAATTAGCTGGGGACGACAGTCGGTGGCTTCCATTTCGAGTTTGAAATAGAAGGTTACTTTTTGAAAATTAATTTAATTAAATATATATATATATATATATATATAATTAAACTAGTCAACACCCCCTTTACTCCACTCTCTCCCTTTCCTTTACAGATCAAAAATCGATAGGAGAAAGAAAATAATAATAATAACAAATAGTGACACTCCGATCTGAGAACCACCGCCCACCGCGCCTCTTCCCCAACCGCCGGACCCCGCCACAGCCGCCACCGGTCCTCCACTCCACTTCGTCGCTCCTCTTCTCCCTCTCTCCTTCTTCTAAACCGAGATTTCGATTAACCCTAGCCCCAAAAGCCACCTCCGGCCAGTTTAAACCCTCTGTCGCCTCCCATTGACTCTACACCACACACCGCCTCCTCCTCCCTCCCATCGACGTTAGAGGCCGCCGCTTCCAGGCTCCGGCGATGAGAGCAACCGCCATCCCAACCCCATTTGCCCACCGTAAGTTTTTAATTTGATTTTGTTCATAGATTAGTGTTAATAAATCTCTGATTTTGTTTATAGATTCATGTTAATAAAAACTAGATTTTTATATAAATTACATGGTAATAAAGAAGTGATTTTTACTTAGGTAAAGAAGTGATTTTTGAATAAAAGATTATATTTTTTATTCTATTAAATATTATATTTTTTATTCGCTTAAAGATTATATTTTTATTCGCTTAAAGATAAGATTTTTATAAAGAAGAAAGATTGAATTTTTATAAAAGAGAAGGATTGAATTTTTATAACGAAGTGAAGATTTGATTTTTCATAAAGTAAAGCTTTGATTTTTGAAATATAAAAAGCTATGATTTTGAATTATGGGAAAATATGATTTTGATAAAGTATACATCAATATAAAAATATGATTTTTATACTATAGAGAGAATAAAAATAAGATTTTTATATTATAGAGATAATAAAAATACGATTTTTATATTATATAGATAGTAAGAATTTAATCTTTATATATATAGCGATAGGATAAAAATTCGATTTTTATATATAAAGTAGCAGTATAAAAATGTGATTTTTAACTATATATATAGCGATGTTAAAACCATGATTTTTAACATATACCATGTGAAGTAGATCTCGTTGGAGACGCGATGAAGATTTTCTACATATGAATAGTCGCGGCATTTGGTTTAGCTCTCGGTGAGAACTCCTCACTTTTAATTTGTTTTCTAGTTGAAATATATATTAGGACGCAGACGGTGCTTAGCAGCACCCGACACCCATCGTCCACAGACCATGGATGGCATGTTTCTTTGGTTGATGTGTTGTGAAAGTTGATTGTGTGATGTGGAATGGAATAAAATATTTTATAGTTAAAAATATAATTTTTAACGTTGATGTGAATAAAATAGATATTCATTTACAAATCAGAACGATTTGTTTATGTACACCTATTTGACTGACATAAATTGGGACGATAAATTTTACACATCGCCCAACTGCACAAATAAAATATGTGTTTGATTGATTGAAACCCAACACGGGTGTTGGGATGATATTGACGTACACAAATTCCAATTGTTTAGTAGTATGTCGACCGATGGGTTGACAAACTGTGTAAGCGTTAATTATTTATATTTAATGCTTATGCAGTTGTGTTGTGCACTTTGGATGGTGGTTGATTATTTACCATTGCTATTATATACATGTGTTGTATTGAATCCATATAAATAACATTATACGGTAATTGAGTGGGACTCATTCCAATTTAGAAAATAAAAGAATATTCATGTGTTGAATAAAATATATATTCACGTGTTGAATAAAATATATATTCATGTGTAGAAGAAAATATTCATTTGTTGAATAGAATAACGCAGTTATTGAAATATGTAAATCCGCGTTGATTAGATTGATGCCATTTTGACGTGAACGATGTTTATATCGATTTTATTCGTTTTTATAATGAATATAGAAAAGGAAGTGATTTCAAAATATAATGTTTTGAGAATATTATCATTTATAGATTAACGACAATATTCAATTTTGATTAGAAATTGAATATAAAGTTGAAATTGTTTTGAAAACTAATTTAAAACGATTTATAAAATACATTTTAAAAATAAATCTATGAAATATATATTATATATATAATGGCCTAAATAGAACGCGGCGCGCTGCGGCAGTTCGCAAATTTCGATCATTGACTTCAAATGGACGTTACGGGAGATCCGACCGTCGGATTCTCCTAAAACAGAAACCGTTGGGTTCGTATCGAAAAGAGCTTTCTAACGAATATTAGAGATTTGAAATCCAATGGTTGGATTTGGAATTATGTCCAAATCAAATTTGGAAAAGGTCGATGTAAGTGCAGCTCGATGGCCGTTGATGGAAATCGACTGTACGGGCCTTAATAAAATTATTAAAAATAGTAATAATGTGTGGAAAATCATAAGAAATGATTTGGGAAGAATTGGGATGAAAACTCCATATTTGAAAAGATAAAAATAGATTTTTATCGAAATGAACTAGTTTTGAACTAGAATTATAATCCATTTATTTTTGAAATAAATAAATCGGATTTGAAAGGGTTTTAAAAGTAACCAGAATTTCCAATAATTGAATTTGAATTGATTTTTGGGTTTATCATGAACAGTATTTAAATAACACTCGTTCTTTAACCCTATTTACAATGAAATGGGATTTGGAATTTATACATCTTTTTGATAAGATTTAAAGGAGATTTTCCAAAGTAAAGTTTTCCAATTTAATAAAATAAATTGGAATGGAATTCGATTTGGTAATAATCGAAGTGAATTTCTGTGGAGGAAGACTGCTAATATATCTGGAATTTAAAAGGCGTTGTCGTTATACCATTTATGTTATTAGTCAGATATGGAAGTTTATATCTATTATATATATATCGATTTGTTTTCCATAAAGATTCCATCGTTAATGGAATGTGATTTTGGGTTTTCGTGAATGGTATCTTTAATAATACCGTTCTTAGACCCAACGGAGTTAAGAAAATCAGAAACTAACTGAAGATTAGTCAAGTTGAATGGTTTCCTTGGTATCGATCTGATGTTGGTTTCGGCCTTCGGGGTTATTACATAGGGAATTGTTCACTTGCTAATTTACGGTTAAAGGCTAGTGGAATAGAATGTGATTTTGGGTTTATCGTGAACCGTGTTTTAAGGGACATTGGTTCTTTAACCCAGTTAAAGACGGGATATGATTTCCCAAGTTAAATAATCATTGATAGTGATTATTGGGAAGATTAAAACCAAGTGGAGTTTTAATGAATCTTTAATTAGATTGAAATGATCCAGAATGGAGTATCACCAGTTTTGCTCCAGGCAATAGTTAAATCTTTAATTTGATTTGAACGTGAAATGGTAATTGAATTTACCGATAACACCGTAGTGTTAGATATGAAGTATGACCAGTTTTACTTCATGGGATGAATAGGTTGGGGTTGGGAAATTTAACAAATGAATACTTCGGTAAGGTTCGTTAATCCTGACTAGTTTGGATAAACAATAATTTGGTTTGAATTGATATTCAAAGTAAGATTAAAGAATAAATTTAAGGTATTTATCTTTGATAAAATTAATGGGAACCTTTCCCAAAGTATAAGAATATTTGAATAAAAGAATATTCTGAATTGGAATAAGGCGTATGTTGTGTTTGTGTAACACTTGTTTATTATATACGCGAGTTATTCAGAAAGGCCGGGTTTATCCCATTCCGAATAACTGATTCAACGATGTGTCGAGGTTGAAGACGGTGGTCAAAGATTGGAGGTCTTCACATCGTTTGGATAATTACTGATGATCTTGATTGGGCTGTACACCCAAGAAGAGGGAATCAGTTGGTGATCATCTAGACGTACTTGGAGATCGATGGATATGCGATGTACAAGGTGCCTCCGGATTCGTTCAGACCCAGAACGGACTTGTAAGTGGACTGTGTGTCTGACATTGGATATCATTCTGTGTGATTGATGGATATCGGTTGCATGGAGTGGTTTGCCCGTGTGGCATGCTAAGATGCAAATGATCAAGGCTTCTGTTGAAAAGCAGAGTCTTGTGGTTGATGATCAAAGCACCGCCTGTGTGGCATAGCTTTGTGTAAAGTTAATTCGCGGGCTTCACACCCCGGTTGTGAACCAGAAACGGGAGAGGACCTCAGGGAGGGCATGCGTTTCCTTCTAGCTAGGGTGGTGTCAGTGACCTACCAGCCCTGACATTTATATTATTTTCACCTGTATGGTTGTTGGATTGCGAGGCGCCTCGGATATATCGGTGACTATGTGGAGCCGATGGAGTCATTTGGCTCATTTACGCCCCAAAGATCGGGGAAACGTAGTGTTCAGGCATTTTAATCCACATCGTGGACCGGCCCTGATTATCCAAGGGATGATGCTTCTGTTCCTAAGGCTCGGGCTAGACAGTCTCGAATTCGTTGAGGACGATCCCTGGCCTCGGTTCACAGATGGAAATCCAACTTCCAATACGTGACATTTGCAGTTTTGATTGTAAAGCCTAGTATTGGCGACATGATATATGGTGCCCATGCCGTCTATGATTGATACTTATGATTGAAATTGTTTTGACACTATACACTTATAGTAATAATAAAAGATTAAATTTAGCGTATCAAGCATTCTTTGGCTATTATAAGGTAAAACCCTATCCTCCGGCTTGTGTTGCATTGTGTGATGGGACCTGGGTCTTATAATAGCTTCATTGCTCTTTTTTTTAGCATTGCGCTGTTGTTTTATGCACTGGTATTCTTGGGAGGAAACCCGTTCCGTGTTATACGGCGTGTTCCCTTGATTTACATAACTTTAAAATAAAGATTAATAACTGTTTTAGTTCTCACACCAGTCACATGACTGACCTGGAGTTTATTGTTTTAACCTAAACTCTAGGTGCCCTTATTTTGACACGGGCAGCTAGTAGTTTTGGTTTTGCAGATTTATATTCACAGGATCCTAATTTGCAGCTGGAACGATATCTGGAAAGCTCTGTATCCATATATCTCTTTCAGTTGTGTATTGTATTATTTTTCTGCTGCAGTAATGTATTTAAATCTCTGATATTTCTCTGATGTATAATATTTATTCATACTCTATATATTCTTGTATTCTGATGGAATTGTTGTAATTAACAATGAAATGTTCTTCTGTTTGTGTTCCGATTTGTCTTGTCCTCAACTCAATCCGTGCTTTCCTTCACGGGGAAGTTCGGGTACTTTCAGCTGGTATCAGAGCTTTGGTTTACAGAGCTCGGAGAACAAGACCCGTTAGAACCAAACGAAAGAATTCATCAGAGATTGGATTAGTAATATCCAATGGGAATGAATCGTTAGAGATGGGATCAGTAGTATCCTAGAACGAGTGTGAACGGTATATTTTTAAAATGAAAACAATTTTTTTTTTGAAAATTTAAATCAATTATTCGTATTTGATTATTTATTTTGTATTGAATTTGGACAGTCCAGTATATAAAGATTTTGCGTATACATCTGATCCACGTGTATTCGAAGTTTTAATATACTGGATAAATATAGAATCACACTCTAGTCGCTCGGACATGATTCTGATGATTGACGCGTCATCATCAGAATTTATTTTCGTGTTTCGAAGGTGGGATTTCTATATGATTCCAAGTGATTGGTGTGAGAACCAAAGCTAGATAGGGCTTATTGTTGTGATTTGGCATAAAAAATCTGATTTTTTTTT
This sequence comes from Allium sativum, assembly GCA_030737875.1. Lineage (NCBI taxonomy): Eukaryota > Viridiplantae > Streptophyta > Magnoliopsida > Asparagales > Amaryllidaceae > Allium > Allium sativum. The sequence goes on along the minus strand of CM060912.1, from coordinate 786,401,772 downwards.
GGATATGTATTAAAGTTATGTGATTGAAAAGATAATCAACTAATAGATTGATGGTTGTGTTGTTTGATTAATTAAATGTTGAACCTTTAGCCAAATTGAACCAAATAATGGATTGTGTTAAAAAAAATCGCATTTGCATGCTTGTACATGTACTTACATTGAACAGGTCATAGCAAGGAGGCTAGAGAAGAGGAATAAAATTGTTTGCCCGACAAATAGGTACATGTTTATTGTATTTCTTGGGTTTTTGATGATTTTATGAGCCGCTTGGCTAGTTCTTTTTCTTTTTGGATTGGTGAGGGCCATGGGAGGCTATTTGAAATATCCCGAAGCTCCGGGTGCAGGAGAGGTTATGGCGAAATTTTTCGAAAATTTAGGGTGTTGGCCAAAATTTTGAAAAATTTGAAAGATTCTTAGAAACTGAAAAGTTGAAGAACTTAAGCTGTAATGAAAATAATGGAAGTTGAGTTGATTAGTTAAACAACTTTCAGCTTCGTTGCTTTTCGGGGACGAAAAGTTTAAAGTGGGGGAGATTGTAATAACCCAGAAATCCGAGCCAATTTAAAAATTTTATTTTGGCAATTTTAGTGAATTTTGAATAATTAAAATGAATTATTTTAAATAATAACGACGAGAAATTTATTTTGAATAGAAATAGAAGTATATATTTATTTGAATCGACGTTAGAATATAAATAATTATTTATAATTATAAAAGGAATTGAAAATGGTGCGGTAGTTTGAAAATTCGATTTCAAAATTCAAATGAATGTGCAGGATTCAAAATAAACCAGATTTTAGCGAAACCAAAAATATTTGAATCTATTTGAAAATATATTTCCAATGAATCCGAAAAATTGAAATTTCATAGCGGGAATAAAATGTTATGTCCAGTTGAAATTTCAGAATAGTCGCTATGGAAATTCTGGCCCTTAAAAAATGGAAATTTTGCAAACGACCTCGGTTTTCGACGAAACCAATTTTGTTGGATCCGGGATGTCTAGTTATTGCTAGATTCCAAAATTCGTAATTTTTGAAAGCAATATGTGAGCGTGGCGAAAGAAAACGTGTTTTGACAGTTTTTGTCAATTTCGACCGACCAGAAAATGGCCATTTTTCAAACAGTCTTCAAATTTGGCGAAATTAGTTTTGTTAGGACCGTATCGTCAATACGAAGCTAGAAATAATTTTTCTGGAATTTTTCGAGTTAGTATGTGACCCCAGTAAATTGAAATGCGCATTCAAAATCAATATATAGATTTATATTTTGATTTTGACGGAAACTGATCGAAACAGCTAAATCGGCTCACGATACATATCCTATTGTGTTCGGAATGAGGATAATTAGCTAGGAACGACAGTCGGTGGGTTCGATTTCGAGTTCGAAATAAAAGGTTACTTTTTAAAAATTAAATTAATTAAATATATATATATAATTAAACTAGTCAACACCCCCTTTACTCCAATCTCTCCCTTTCCTTTATAGATCGAAAATCAATAGGATAAAGAAAATAATAATAATAACAAATCGCGCCCCTTTGATCTGAGAACCACCGCCCACCGCGCCTCTTCCCCAACCGCCGGACCCCACCACAGCCGCCACCGGTCCCCCACCCCACTCTGTCACTCCTCTTCTCCCTCTCTCCTTCTTCTAAACCGAGATTTCGATTAACCCTAGCCCCAAAAGCCACCTCCGGCCAGTTTAAACCCTCCGCCGCCTCTCATTAACTCTGCACCACCCACCGCCTCCTCCTCCCTCCCTTCGACGTTAGAGGCTGCCGCTTCCAGGCTCCGGCGATTCGAGCAACAGCCATCCCCACCCCATTTGCCCACTGTAAGTTTTTAATTTGATTTTGTTCATAGATTAGTGTTAATAAAACTCTGATTTTATTTATAGATTCATGTTAATAAAAACTAGATTTTTATATAAATTACATGGTAATAAAGAAGTGATTTTTACTTAGGTAAAGAAGTGATTTTTGAATAAAAGATTATATTTTTTATTCGCTTAAAGATTATATTTTTTATGAAGGATTGAATTTTTATAACGAAGTGAAGATTTGATTTTTCATAAAGTAAAGCTTTAATTTTTGAAATATAAAAAGCTATGATTTTGAATTATGAGAAAATATGATTTGATAAAGTATACATCAATATAAAAATATGATTTTTATATTATAGAGAGAATAAAAATATGATTTTTATATTATAGAGATAATAAAAATACGATTTTTATACTATACAGATAGTAAGAGTTTAATCTTTATATATATATAGCGATAGGATAAAAATTCGATTTCTATATATAAAGTAGCAGTATAAAAATGTGATTTTTAACTATATGCATATAGCGATGTTAAAAACATGATTTTTAACATATACTGTGTGAAGCAGATCTCGTTGGAGATGCGATGAAGATTTTCTACATATGAAGAGTCACGACGTTTGGTTTAGCTCTCGGTGAGAACTCCTCACTTTTAATTTGTTTTCTAGTTGAAATATATACTAGGACGCAGACGGTGCTTAGCAGCACCCGACACCCATCGTCCACAGACCATGGATGACTTATTGATTTGATTAATGTGTTGTGAAAGTTGATTGTGTGATGTGGAATGGAATAAAATATTTTATAGTTAAAAATATAATTTTTAACGTTGATGTGAATAAAATAGATATTCATTTACAAATCAGAACGATTTGTTTATGTACATCTATTTGACTGACATAGATTGGGACGATAAATTTTACACATCGCCCAACTGCACAAATAAAAAATGAGTTTGATTGATTGAAACCCCACACGGGTATTGGGATAATATTGACGTACAACAATCCCAATTGTTTAGTATGTCGACCGATGGGTTGACAGACTGTGTAAGCGTTAATTATTTATATTTAATGCTTATGCAGTTGTGTGGTGCACTTTGGATGGTGGTTGATTATTTATCATTGCTGTTATATACATGTGTTGTATAGAATCCATATAAATAACATTATATGGTAATTAAGTGGGTCTCATTTCAATTTAGAAAATAAAAAAATATTCATGCGTTGAATAAAATATATATTCATGTGTTGAATAAAATATATATTCACGTGTTGAAGAAAATATTCATTTGTTGAATAGAATAACACAGTTATTGAAATATCTAAAGCCGTGTTGATTAGATTGATGCCATTTTGACGTGAACGATATTTATATCGATTTTATTCATTTTCATAATGAATATAGAAAAGGAAGTGATTTCAAAATATAACGTTTTGAGAATATTATCATTTATAGATTAACGATATTGAATATTCAATTTTGATTAGAAATTGAATATGAAGTTGAAATCGTTTTGAAAACAAATTTAAAACGATTTATAAAATACATTTTAAAAGGAAATTGATGAAATAAATATAATATTATATATATATATAATGGCCTGAATAGAACGCGGCGCGCTGCGGCAGTTCGCAAATTTCGACCATTGACTTCGAATGGATATTACGGGAGATCCGACCGTCGGATTCTCCTAAAACCAGAACCGTTGGGTTCGTATCGAAAAGTGCTTTCTAATGAATATTAGAAATTAGAAATCTAATGGTTGGATTTGGAATTATGTCCAAATCAAATTTGGAAAAGGTCGCTGTAAGTGCAGTTCGATGGCCGTTGATGGAAATCGACTGTACGTGCCTTAATAAAATTATTAAAAATAGTAATAATTTGTGGAAAATCATAAGAAATGATTTGAGAAGAATTGGGATGAAAAACTCCATATTTGAAAAGATAAAAATAGATTTTTATCGAAATGAACTAGTTTTGAACTAGAATTATAATCCATTTATTTTTGAAATAAATAAATCAGATTTGAAAGGGTTTTAAAAGTAACCAAAATTTCCAATAATTGAATTTGAATTGATTTTTGGGTTTATCGTGAACGGTTTTTTAAATAACACTCGTTCTTAACCCTATTTACAGTGAAATGGGATTTGGAATTTATAAATCTTTTTGATTAGATTTAAAGGAGATTTTCCAAAGTAAAGTTTTCCAATATAATAAAATAAATTGGAATGGAATGCAATTAGATTTGGTAATAATCAAAGTGAATTTCTATGGAGGAAGACTGCTAATATATCTAGAATTTAAAAGGCGTTGTCGTTATACTATTTATATTATTAGTCGGATAAGGAAGTTTATATCGATTATATATATCGATTTGTTTTCCATGAAGATTCCATCGTTAATGGAATGTGATTTTGGGTTGTCGTGAATGGTATCTTTAATAATACCGTTCTTAGACCCAATGGAGTTAATAAAATTAGAAACTAACTGAAGATTAGTTAAGTTGAATGGTTTCCTGGCTATCGATCTGATGTTGGTTTCGGCCTTCGGGGTTATTACATAGGGAATTGTTCACTTGCTAATTTACGGTAAAAGGCTGATGGAATAGAATGTGATTTTGGGTTTATTGTAAACCGTGTTTTAAGGGACATTGGTTCTTTAACCCAGTTAAAGACGGGATATGATTTCCCAAGTTAAATAATCATTGATAGTGATTATTGAGAAGATTAAAACCAAGTGGAGTTTTAATCAATCTTTAATTAGATTGAAATGATCGAGAATGGAGTATCACCAGTTTTTCTCCAGGCGATAGTTAAATCTTTAATTAGATTTGAACGTGAAATGGTAATTGAATTTACCGATAACACCGTGGTGTTAGATATGTAGTATGACCAGTTTTACTTCATGGGATGAATAGGTTGGGGTTGGGAAATTTAACAAATGATTACTTTGGTAAGGTTCGTTAATCCCGACTAGTTTGGATAAACCATAATTTGGTTTGAATTGATATTCAAATGAAGATTAAAAAATAAATTTAAGGAATTTATCTTTGATAAAAATTAATGGGAACCTTTCCCAAAGTATAAGAATATTTGAATAAAAGAATATTCTGAATTGGAATGAGGCGTATGTTGTGTTTGTGTAACACTTTTTTATTATATACGCGAGTTATTCAGAAAGACCGTGTTTATCCCATTCTGAATAACCGATTCGACGATGTGTCGAGGATGAAGACGGAGGTCGATGACCAGAGGTCTTCACATCGTTTGGATAATTACTGATGATATTGATTGGGCTGTACACCCTAGAGGTGGGAATCAGTTGGTGATCGTCCAGACGTACTTGGAGATCAATGGATATGCGAGGTACAAGGTGCCACCGGTTTCGTTCAGACCCAGAACGGACTTGTAAATGGACTGTGTGTCTGGCATTGGATATCATTCTGTGTGATTGATGGTTATCGGTTGCATGGAGTGGTTTGCCTATGTGGCATGCTAAGATGCAAATGATCAAGTCTTCTGTTGAAAAGCAGAGTCTTGTGGTTGATGATCAAAGCACCGCCTGTGTGGCATAGCTTTGTGTAGCGTTAATTTGCGAGGCTCACACCCCGGTTGTGAACCCGAAATGGGAGAGGACCTCAGGGATGGCATGTGTTTCCTTCTATCTTGGGTGGTGTCAGTGACCTACCAGCCCTGATATTTATATTATTTTCACCTGTGTGGTTGTTGGATTGCGAGGCGCATCAGATATATCGGTGACTACGTGGAGCCGATGGAGTCATTTGGCTCATTTACACCCCAAAGGGCGGGGAAACGTAGTGTTCAGGCATTTTAATCCACATTGGTGGACCGACCCTGACGATCCAAGGGACAATGCGTTCTGTTCCTGAGACTCGGGCTAAACAGTCTCGAATTCGGTGAGGACGGTCCCTGGCCTCGGTTCACGGATTTAAATCCAACTTCCAGTACGTGACATTTGCGGTTTTGATTGTAGAGCCTAGTATTGACGACATGATATATGGTACCCACGTCGTCTATGATTGATACTTATGATTGAAATTGTTTTGACACTATACACTTATAGTAATAATAAAAGATGAAATTTAGCGTATCAAGCATTCTTTGTCTATTATAAGGTAAAACCCTATCCTCCGGCTTGTGTTGCATTGTGTGATGGGACCTGGGTCTTATAATAGCTTCATTGTTCTTTTTTTTAGCATTGCGCTGTTGTTTTATGCACTGGTATTCTTGGGAGGAAACCCGTTCCGTGTTATACGGCGTGGTAACGGATCGTCGTGATATTGAGAGGTTGGATCAAAAACTATAAACCTAGAATTGAACAAAAGTTGAAAACTCGCGGCCTTGTTATCTGTAGAAGAAGAAGAGGGCATTTTTCCAATTTAATTAATTAATTAATTAATTCAAAATGTTATTTATACAAATAAATTCATATTTTATTCATACGAACATAGAATTGAACAATTTCAGAACCGTTGGGATCGTAAATTCGAGATCTACATTTCTGGACAGACTAGAACGAATTTGGAGCAAATCAGATTTTGGGAAAATTTCAATTCTGAATTATACAGAATTAAAAATCACTATGAGAATTCTATTATTTTTTGTATAATTAAAATTAATTAATTATGTTTGTGTTATTACCAAACGCTGTTAAATTCTATTGGTTGTTATACGTGATTTGATCTGGGATTGATGTTATTATGTAGATCTATTGATTTGATGTTTGTTGTATTAGAAAAAATAGTGAAACAAAATTATCAATTTTTGTTGAATAAAAAAGTGAAACAAAATTATCAATTTTTGTTGAATAAAATAGTTGAAACAAAAATATCAATTTTTGTTGAATAAAATAGTTGAAACAAAAATATCAATTTTTGTTGAATAAAATAGTTGAAACAAAAACATCAATTTTGTTGAATAAAATAGTGAAAAAAAAATATAAATTTTTATTGAATAAAATAGTTGAAACAAAAATATCATTTTTTGTTGAATAAAGTAGTTGAAACAAAAATATCAATTTTTGTTGAATAAAATAGTGAAATAAAAATATCAATTTTTGTTTTGAAACAAACATATCAATTTTTGTTGAATAAAATAGTTGAAACAAAAATATAATTTTTTTTGGAATAAAATAGTTGAAACAAAAATATCAATTTTTGTAGAATAAAGTAGTTGAAACAAAAATTGTCAAAATAAATAGTTGAAACAAAATTTACATTTTTGTCAAAATAAAACTTGTCAAACAAAAATATCATTTTTGTTGAAATTAAATAGTCAAAACAAAAATAACATTTTTGTTAAATAGATTTATGTTACAACAAAAATATTCATTTTGTTAAAATTAGAATTGTTAACAATATGAAATATCTCCTTTATTCATTTTTTTTTAAAATTAGAATTGTTAACAAAATGAAATATTTCCTATATTCATTTTGTTAAAATTAGAATTGTTAACGATATGAATGTCTCCTTTATCATTTTGTTAAACTTAGAATTGCTAACAATATGGAATTAGAATTGTTAACAATATGAAATATCTCCTTTATTCATTTTGTTAAAATTAGAACTGTTAACAATATGAAATATCACCTTCATTCATTTTGTTAAATTAGAATTGTTAACAATATGAAGTTATCACTTTTATTTATTTTGTTAAAATACAATTGTTAACAATAATGAATAGATCATTTTTAATCATTTTGTTAAAACAGAATTTTCAACAAAAATGAAAAGAACCATTTCTAATCATTTTTTTGAAATAGAATTGTCAACAAAAAAAATGGAAAGATCATTTATAATCATTTTGTTGAAATAAAATTGTCAACAAAAATGAATGAATCACTTTTAATCATTTTGTTGAAATAGAATTGTCAACAAAAATGAATGAATCAATTTTATTCATTTTGTTAAAATAGAATTGTTAGCAAAATGAAGTCACCACTTTTATTTATTTTGTTGAAATGGAATTATAGATAAGATGAAGTTATCACTTTTAATCATTTTGTGAAATAGAATTGTTAACAAAAATGAATGAATCACTTTTAATCATTTTGTTGAAATAGAATTGTCAACAAATATGAATGAAACAATTTTATTCATTTTGTTAAAATAGAATTGTTAACAAAATGAAATCATCACTTTTATTTATATTGTTGAAATCGAATTGTAGATAAGATGAAGTTATCACTTTTAATCATTTTGTTGAAATAGAATTGTTAACAAAAATGAACGAATCATTTTGTTGAAATAGAATTGTCAACAAAAAATGAACGAATCATTTTTAATCATTTTGTTGAAATAGGATAGTCAACAAAAATGAACGAATCATTTTCAACCATTTTGTTGAAATAGGATTGTCAACAAAAATGAACGAATCATTTTTAATCATTTTGTTGAAATAGGATGGTCAACAAAAATGAACGAATCATTTTTAATCATTTTGTTGAAATAGAATTGTCAACAAAAATGAACAAATCATTTTTAATCATTTTGTTGAAATAGAATTATCAACAAAAATGAACGAATCATTTTTAATCATTTTGTTGAAATAGAATTGTCAACAAAAAGGAACGAATCATTTTTAATCATTTTGTAAAAATAGAATTATCAACAAAAATGAACGAATCATTTTTAATCATTTTATTGAAATAGAATTGTCAACAAAAAGGAACGAATCATTTTTAATCATCACTACACCAAACAGGCCATTTTGTAACATTTTCGCGGTTCCTATTAGTAACGGTAATATCTGTTACTAGTTTATAACGGTTATTACCGTTATATTCATCCATAATAGTTATTACTGTTACAATAGTCCATGATTTTGAACACAAGGGTTGAAAAGGTAATTTTACGTCATGTCTCGTGTCAAACCCTTCTTTTTCTTTTTTCGTTATCATCGTAACACAACTATCCCCAAAAATTTCAATGCCGCCTAGGTTTACTCCTTCCTTCTTCTGACGGGTTTCTTTCACCGCCGCCTCTGCAACGTTCTGATCGGTTTCTTTTACTGCGGCATCTGCCGATCCATTCAACTACTCAGGTATTTTTTTTTATTCATTACTCATCTCAATCTCTGTTTATGTCAATCTCAACCTTCATCCTAATCTTCACCTACATACCATGCCGTGGACATTGATTGGTTCTAATTTTTTTTTTTTTGGCAGAGCTTGATTGGTTCTATTTTAAAATCAAATCTGAACTAGTAGTAAAAAATATATTAGGAAATTAGTGTTGTATGGATCGACATGAATTAGGATTTTAGGCAGCGGGTTAGAGATGTAAATACTGGAAAGTCGGTGTTGGGGATTGTTCACTGGTGGATGTTTTCTAGCAGCTACATTGAAAATTGTATGTCGGAAGTTAAAGAATTTTGTGGAGGAGAATGTGGAAAATGGAAGGAGAGTTTTGAAGAACATATTGCTTTTGTATACTCAAATGACTATATAATGAATAATCCATCCACATCCTCATTTCTCTTTAATACACTTTTCTCATGCACGGTTCCTTTACTAGTTTTATTTCTCCACTAAACAATTACCTTACAAGACGTGTAAAAAAAAGTGTTAATTTTGCTTTATTGTTTGTTAGTATAAATAATTGGGTATGAAAACTAAAATCAAAATGATTTTGAATGCGTTGGTTTTGTAATTTAAATGACACTTCCAGGGGTTTTGTTTGTATGGTATCTATGAATTGTGGTTTAATCAACAAAACCAAGTAAAATGGTTTTTGTTGTAGTTTACTCTTAACTTCAAAATTGTTGCAATTATTTTGGTTTTGTTAGGATGTCACTTAAATCTCTATTAAATCTTGTTAACGTTGCGATTTGTTAAGACTGATATCAGGTCAGATGTTCAGTTAAATTTTTGTTCATACGCATCTAAGTTGTCTGTCGTTTCATAAAAAGTAATTCAAATAAAAGCCCTTTACAGCATGTTCCGATCCCTTGATAATGTTTCGATTGAAATAGACCCATTTTAGTTACCTTCGTTTCCAACTTGGGTCGTGGGAATCATTTAACTTTTACCGAATATATCTATGTGTATGTAATATGTATAGTTCATAATTCAACATATGTTGTTGCAGAGAATTCATCTGTAAATGTAATTTTATGTTCTTTTTTGAAACATAAGCCAATCTCTGATTTTTACCGAATCATTTTATATCTTTGATTTTTTTTTTTGGGCAGTTTCCAATACAGGTCCTACATCCCCCCACCCCCCCCCCCCCCCCCCAAAAAAAAATCCTGGGTCCCCGACCTCAAAAAAGGGAGAGAGAGAGAGAGAGAGGAGGTACCAGTGAGTTATGACTTCACTTTTGTTCGTCTCGGGCATGCCAATAGCCTTATGATTGAATTATTATACAATAGACTTTTCCCCCTCCCAATAAATTTGGCAAATTGCATGACCAAAGAATTCAAGTTGAAATTGTATGATTAAGTTTATGAACAGTGTTGTTGAAAACGTACAATGAATTTTGTAACATGATTGAGTATAAATGAACAACAATTTTGGTATATAAAATGAAACTCTTGTTTATACGAAGGAAAAAGGGGTCGCATCTATGAGTGTTTTATAGTTTAAATCCTTGGTTTAAATTTATCTTAAATTTGTAAGTTTAAATAATTTCATAAGTGAGTATGCCTTTGGCAGAAACAAGTTATATGATTTACTTCTAAACAGATTCTTTGAAATCAAGCTAGCTAAAACATCACCTTAACAGCTATGCCTTAGGATAATTGGTACTACTATATCTTTTTGGGGGCATGCATGTGTATGTTGGCTTGTGTTGTCTTCTGCATGTCGGCAACATTACGATTAATTTATAATATCACATACACTAAAAATATTCTTTTGTTTTTAAAAAAATTGCGTAAATGCAAGAGGCCGATGAATTGGTGATGGAATTGAAAGATGAATTTGTGAAGAGGGTTCTTGATGAAAGCATACAGTGAATTTCATGATAGGACTGAGTATAAATTAAGATTTATGATTTTGGTTGGTAAAATGTTTGTAAGTTTGCATACAAACATATACAATGTTTGTTTGAATGGATTACAATGAAGTAATTGAAGATGGTAGATCCAGTTAAATTCCTGTGGGACATTGTGCTTTGATTACATAAACATTTTCATTTTTCTTTGATTTACATAAATATCTTCTTTCTCATGTAAAAAGAAAAAATAAGCTTCTGTGCGTTCTCCTACAAATAAGTTTTTTTTTAGAAAGCACCACATCATTTTTATTTTATTTTTTTTCCTTTTCCATTTCGTTCGTGTATACAGCATTATTTTATCAACGCATTTCAAAAGTACAACATACAAAATTTCAAGTCATGCTTCAAAAGAGGTACCAAGGAACCATACATTCATTCGTCATGAGGTTTGATCAACATGAACATGGCCGCATACTGCCTCAACCGCCTCTTGTTATCATAGCTCCTATCACCTTTATTTCTATATTTCCTCCATGTAATTTGTATGTTAACCGCTGCCCATGTTCTCCAATTCGATGAAAAATACCTCAATATTCTATTAAGCTTCGCATTCGCGAACTGATACCTGAAATGCTCTGTTATATATTTAAGATGCACGGCATCTAACCCAAAAGCTTCGGTTGTTTCTGCACATTCGAATGTAGCTGATGAAGCAGGAAGACGCTCGACAAATGGTCGACGTAGGCACCATGAGAGCAGTTCATCTCCGAAGAAGCTTCCA